>JANAVB010026600.1:245920-946715 GCA_029216955.1 Iris pallida
CTTTTGGAGAGCAGACTTGTTTGCCGGAATCTCCGAAATCCTAAAACTCATAAAAGAGTGCAAACTTATTTGCAAGCAGTTTCTGCTTCTAATCGTTCTACTCATAACCACTTGTTTGCAGGAGGTTTCTGTCTTCTGATCGTTCTTACATCTAGATCTGTTTCGGGAATAACAATATAATCTATTGATAAAAGTTTTTAGAATTGAATACTTAACCTAGTTTTCTTTTTGGTCTCTACTTTGGTTCTCTAGAGCCATATAAAAGGTAGATTGGGCAGAGTGATCTACTAGAGCTATCAATCATAAAGGATAGGATAGATCTTTGTCATGAAATTGCAACGACATTACCTTGAATTACCCTGGCACGAACTAGTGGATCATTTCCAAGATGGCGGACGACGAACGTGATGAGGATGGACGTAGTATCGTAGGCGGCAAACATGAGTAGCATTAAATTGTCAATGATATCATCATCAGTTAATGTCTCTATACCACCATCCTCACTTCCCAGGCGGACTAAACTGGCGATCAGGTCATCTTTAGAGGGGTGCTGCCGCCCCTCTCCCGCCATTTCTTTCCTCTCTTGTATGATCCCGGAGAGCACCTTTCGGATCCTCGTGGCCGCTCTCATGCTCTTGTTCAAGTTCAGGAAGGGAAGGCCAAGTAGAGGCGCCCATAGCCCCTTGAACATGTCGTCGAAATCCTTCAGTAGACCGTCGCGGGCGACACCGTGCCCGATGCCAAACACGATGGCGGAAATGACATCGAAAGTAAAGCTCCTTATCAAAGGTCGGGCCTGCAAACATGTTTGAATTGAATTGAATTGAATGATAAAGACGACATGTTTTGTTTCAGTTTATAATACCTTGACGTTCTGTCGACCGGTCCAGTTGTTTTCGATGTGGTGCCTAGCCTCCTCGTCCATCCTGCCGACGTACTGCTTCAGAACTTCCGGCCGCAGGAACTGCGACACCGCACCCCTCACCCGCCGGTGCTCCTCGCCGTGGAGCATGATTATGCTCCTCCTGCCGAGGATCCCCGCCAGCCGCTTCGGAATCTGAGGCACGAACGTCCCGACGTTCGTGAACAAGAACTTGTTGGCGGCCGGGCCTGTAACTAAGATTGTCGGAGTGCCAAAGAGGGATAGCTTGGAGATAGGACCGTACTTTTTCTTCCTGCTGTTGATCCATTCTTCGGGCGCGTTGGCCCTCATGGCAATGAGGTACGCGAGGGTCTGGCCAATGATGGGGATTCCCAGGGAGCCAGGTGGGAGCTGCTGCTGCTTCTTCTTCTTGGAAGAGCACAGGGAACTTGTTGATCTTCTTAGGAGGAAGATGATGGGGAGACATGAGAGGAAGAGAACTAGTATTACTAGACTACTCATTTTAACTAAACCACCTTATTTCATAATGTTTGCACCACATACCCATTTTATAGAGGAGTAGTAGGTTTTTTTAATACTTAAATTCAACACTTTAACAATTTTGTAAATTGCTAACGTAACTGCCTCCCCCATAAAATTATGTTCAACTTTATTGCCAAATTACTTTAAGAAAACACAAATCTCACTAAAAGAAATGACAAATCACGTATACCTCTTTCTCTGTCCCTTCCACAGCTACCCAAACCCAAACCCTAACTTTGACGAAGCCCGCTCCCAACCCCCTTGCTCCCATCCGTTTCGTGCAGCAAACGTGGATGAATGCGAACCTGATATTGAATAGAAGCCAATTAGCTACAGTGGCGCTATACTGCGGTGTACCAGCATATAGCGCAATTGCTATGTTTTTCAAAATAAAAGCACTATAAACTCCGCCTTCAACGCCTCCAACTCCTCGACCAATTCTATGACACATGATTACGCTCATCGCACTCCTAGGTGTTCTATTGGTTGGAAACCACCCAACTCCAATAAATCTCCCACTTTCCAACTAGTTAGAGGAGCTTGTCATACTGACAATCCACTGACAATAATCAAAATTCTCTCTTGTACAACCTTCGTGAGCATATTTGCTCCAATGACCTCCGTGTGAACCTTCTTAAGCTTCTCGTCTTTTGCTTCAAGCACATCTCATATCCAATGATACCGATATGCAATATGCTTGGACCGACTATGAAACGTTATGTTCTTTCTAAGATGGATTGCACTCTGACAATTGCAAAGCAAAACATACTTCTTTTGCTTAAGCCTCACTTCCTGCAGAAACTTCTTCATCCATAATAACCCCTTGCAAGACTTCGTCGCTACAATAAACTCTATTTCTGTCGCAAACAAGGCGATACACTTAAGAAACCATGATTTCCACGAAACAGCTCCACCAGTAAACATTACAACGTAGCTCAAAGTCGATATCTTTGTATTCACATCCCCAGCCATATCAACATCAGTATCTCTAACCAGTTTCGGCTAATCACCACCAAATGAAAGCTTCCAACCAGCACTACGCTGAAGATGTCAGAGTATCCACTTGGGCGTACACCAATGACCCTTCTTGGATTGGAAAGATACATGCTAACCATGCCAACTACTTGAGTTGCTCACTTTCTTTGACCCGTCCTACATACCATAGCATATATGAGACTCCACATTGCTGAAGCATATAGAACCAACTCCATATCTTTCTTTTCGTTCTAGGTAGATGGACTTTGCAATAAGCTTAAAGTGAGTTGCTCACTTTCTTTGACCCGTCTATGCCGAAATGCTAAAGTACCCGGTGAATGTATTTCTTTTGGGACAAGTAAAGCAACTTGGACTCTCTCTGTATGTGTGTGTGTTATCTCCATTTTAAATATATTCTTTATTGCGCTTAAATTCTTCGTAGAGAAGGTTGTACCGAGTTGTGCTTCAACTCCGCTGTCTTGGTGGCATTTCGATCAACCAATAGCATATCATTCACATAGACCAATAAAATAATGAAATCAACCTCGACAAATTATCTTACAAACATACAATGGTCCAAAGTCGTCCGTGCATAACCACGATCTTACATAAATGACTCAAACTTTCTATTTCATTACCTCAGAGCCTGTTTTAAACCGTACAAGCTCTTCTTCAACCGGCAAGTTAAATGTGATTTTCCCTGCTCATATAATCTCTCTGGCTGCTCCATGTATAATTCCTCCTTTAAATCATCATACATGAATGATATCTTTAGGTCTATCTGCTCAACCTCTAAATCAAAACGGGCTCCTAATTTTTGCACCACCCAAATAGATGATAACTTGACAACCGACAAAAGTATCTCATCGAAATCCAGCCCTTTCCCTGACTAAAGCCTTCAATTACCAGTCTCACTTTGTATCGAGGGTGAGTAGCATCTTTTGTCTGCTTCACTCTGAAGACATATCAATTTTTAAAGCCTTTTTACGCTTTGACAACCACACCAGCTCATAAGTAGAGTCTTCTTGTAAGAAACTTATCTTCTCCTACATGGTTTGTATCTACTCATATTTATATTTACCTTCCATCACCTCTGTTAAGGTTTCAGGCTCTCTTCCCTTAGTCGATAGTACATACTCATTTGGTGAGTACCTCGTGGATAGTGGACACTCTCTCGTGCTCCTCATCAAAGTAATATTTGGTGTTGGCTACATACCGACAGCCTCATTCTCTTTAGAAACTGCCTCCTCGTCATGCTTATCCTTTTGAGGTTCACCCAGACTACCATTAGCAAGCTAATAAGCAAGGTTGGGAGCATGTCCATTTAATTGGATTCTCTACAGTGTCCTCTAAAACAGCTCAAAGTATGATGCCTCTAACTCAGGCTATTCCTCAACCTCGAAAGGCATCTCAGAATCTTGAGTATTTATAATGGTCTAATCCTCGACGAATTCCTTGTCCCTTCTTTTATAAAAAATTAATAACATAAGAAGCCAACAAAAACTTAGGACCATTGTATGTTTGTAAAATAATTTGTCGAGATTACAACCAAACTCATCACGACCATAGATCTACAACCAAACTCATCACGACCATAGCCAACAAAAACTTACTGCCTCATCTTCAGCTCAAGTTTGGATCTCTCGTCCTTTCGTACATGTACGAATGTCTTACAATTAAACACTCGAATGTGACTATATGATGGCTAAGAAGGAGTACAAGGAGAAAAATTAATAACATAAGAAGCAGCGTTGAGAGCCTCACCCCAGTAACTGTCCAATAAGTTTGCTTTTGACTGCAAACATCGTACCATCTCTATCAGTGTCTTATTTATATGCTTAGCTACACCTTTAAGATGAGTTATTTTTGGCAAAGTCTTACGATGTCGAATTCATTGCCTTTGTAGTAAGCATCAAAGGGACTAATATATTCGCTGACAATGTATGATGGAATATATTTCAAATTCTTACATGTCTTCCTTTCAGCAAAGGACTGAAAGTTTTGGAAGTAGGCAGCACTAGATCCTTAGTCTTTATAGTAAAGACCCAAACTTTTTTTGATATCAATAAAAGTTACAAAATAAGATGATGCATCACTAATTGATTTAACCTTCATTGGACCGCAGACATCCAAGTGAACTAACTCGAGCAACTCCGATTTTTGTGAAAATGGGTGGCTTTGGAAAGACACCTTAGTTTGCTTCCAACCAAACTGTGTGTGCACTTCTCCAATTATGTATACTTTTAACCCTGGAATTACTTTTTTTATTCAACAAAGTTCATTCCCTTCTCGCTGATATAGATAAGTTGCCTATGCCATAATTCGGTAGATACATCACTGACTTTATTCACCTCTGGTGCCCTTTGTATGCTCTCTTCCATATAGTAGAGGTCGAACTTCTTGCTTTCTCTGGCAATCACCATCCAAACTCTAGAAAGCTTCCACTGATAGGTCACGAATAGACTAAACAATCCCTCGTCATCCAACCTTTCAACCAACACCAGGTTGAAAAGGATCGGGGATATGACGAACACCTTTAAGAACAAGAGTTGCACATGTCTTTGTCCTCAAATGTGCATCTCCAATACCAACAACTTTTGACTTATCTCGGTTGTCCATCTTCAACACTCTATAGTTTTTTATTGTGTAAGTAACAAATAATGCCTTGTTGTGAGATGCGTGCATGGATGCAATTGAGTCCACCAGCTAAGAACTATCAATGCAGGCGAGGTTCATAACAACATCATAATCCACAATAATAATATCACCTCCATGTGATGAGGCAACCGATGTTGTGTTCTCACTATGTTTCTTATATTACCCTTCTTCTCTCTCTTCCAAGCGAAACATTTTGGCTTGATGTGGTTCTTCTTGCCATAAAGGTAGCACTTATAGTCCGTATACCGACCCTTAGACTTGCCTCTGCTCTTGTCTCTACCATCATTTAGACCTTACTTTTACTACTGCCAAGGCTCTCTGAAACATGCGCCTCTAAATGAACGTAGATGAAGTGCCCTGAGATTTCTTCCGCATCTCTTCATCTAACAACCCACTCTTGGAGAACTCTATACTAACCACATCTTCTAGAGCACAAGCAATCATGGACACTCGTACGGTCTCCCATGAGTCTGATAATGTAAAAAGCGGCTACATTTCCTAAACTTTATCATCGAACTTTACTTCCATAGATCGGGATAACTGGTCAACCACGTCCTGTAACTCGTTCAGGTGATCTGTAATGGATGTACCATCTTTATACCTTAGACCCATCATCTGTCGAATCAGGAACAACTTGTTCACCCCTGTCTTCTTTGCGTACAAGGATTTCAAATTCTTCCAAAGTGTTTTTGTGTATTCAATATTAGTGATGTGTTTGTACACGTTGACAAGTGTTTGTACGCATTTTTGTCAACGAAATGGCTGATATACCCACACACATATATGTGTTCGAACTTCTAGTCTCACTACCAAAATACGTCAATTTAGCGACGTCCTAAAATGTTGCTAAAAATACAAAATATGTCGCTAAAATAAAGTAGCAACGTAATTAGCGACGTAATAAATAGGTCGCCGAAAAGCTAGTCGCAGATTAAAACTTCGTCGCTGTAGCGACATTTTTCTTACGATGCTAAAACGTCACAAATTTAGCGAAGTTAAGCGACATTAACTACACGTTGCTAAATTAGTGACATAAATACGTCGCATGTGATGACATGGCAATGTTTGACACGTCAGCATATTAGCGACGTACGGATACATATTAGCGACGTATACGATACATATTAGCGACGTACAGATACATATTTGCGACGTATATCCACGTCACTAAACGTCGCAGAACGTCGCTAACTTACTGAATTTTTCTATAAAAAATACAATTTCTAAAATCCTGCACATAATTTTCAATGGTGCCCAAACTGCACTTTACACACATACACATATCATCACAAACATACACACATACACTTGTTATCACATACACTATAAATACAGACACATATCACAAATATACACAGAAATATCACAAACATACATGTCCAACAAAGTAAATATCATACATGTACTTAATAAAAATATCAACAAAGTAAATATCACAAACATACATGTCCAACAAACATATATGTCCAACAGAGTCAAATAAGAATGAAAATCAGTGTACCAATGATAAATGGGCCCATAGGACCAATATATACAAAGATGATAAAAAAAACTACTGGATCACTGAGGATCCCTGCTACGCATCTGAGATAACAAGAACTCATATTGCTCCTGTGTAAGCTGTACCACAGGGACAAGAGGAGGCAGTGCAACTTCTGGAGTCGGCGCATTCGATGGACTGGGAGGACGTATCTGCTCCAGCTCTCACAGTCGCTCAGCATACGCAGCAAGGGTACGCACCATCCTCTGAGAACTCTCGTCAGTAGAAGTATGTATCTGCGAATGTGAGGCAGGCATGGTCCTCTGTGATCCCTCTAGCTCGACCTATCTACGCACTGTGAGCTTCATAGACTCGGTGAGCATCTGTAAGCTGCCAGCTGTAGTCTCCTGCAGAGTCCTCAGTGACTGTATACTATGTTCGAGCGCATCAAATCGTCCGGTGATCGTCGAATCATTGCTCTGTGGCATGGATGGGGGCTGGTCAGAAATCTTCGATAGCAACTCGTCACGTAGCTTGTTTAACTGATGACCAATCTCCTGAGCTCGTAATGACCCCTGTGAAATTGGGGAGTACGCAGTGATGGTGGGGGCCCTGGATGACTCTGAAGCCAAATAGGAGCCATAGGATCCTGTATCGTAGTACGTACCCTTCTGAAGACCCCCAATGGCAGTCATCCAGAGGTCGTCCGACGATGAAACTGTAGGCGGCTGGAAGAAAGTACCAGTCCCTCCCTCTGCTTGCGCAATAGCACCTGCATCCTCTTGTAGCCTAAGTTACTCGGCCTGTAAAAGTGTTTGCTAACATCTAACTGTTTGCTAAAGTCTATATAGATATCTATTTCCATGTTTTCTAAATTATAGTAAACTAACGTAAGGAATAGAACGTACATATGTCTGCGTGGCCCTTTTGTCGATAAACTCACCGGCACGTTGATGGGTGACTAGAAAGACGTTCACCATATTGGCGTCCTCACTCTTTTTTACCTGTTAAAATATATTATTAATATTAAACATTTTATCCAACTATATTTCAAATAATGTCCGGTGAAAGAAACGTACCAGACGACAAAAATGCTCTGTCATAGGAATTGAGCCACCACACCACTTACTTGCGCTCGATCGTGCCACCTTGGCCTTCTCAGACCATTCCTGGTACCTGACCCCCCTCTACTTCGAGCATATTCCAAATGGATGCATAGACACATGAGTATTAAATGAGTGTCGTCATATGTTCAATAAGAAGGCCCCCTCTCTGACCCCCTCTTCTTTTCTGCTTCTCATTCGACTCCCTCGGCATCCTATTCCGTATCATATGATATCTATCTCAACCTTAGCCTAGAGAAGTGTAAAAATATTAATATTAACCATGATTCACAGTATCGTTATAGGTATCGGAATCTGTATCATAAATCTCATGGCTTCCTCTATCAGGGCAAAATGTAAAACCAAACGTGAAGCAGAGCTTCATATTCAAAATATCATGATTAAAAAAGTTTTTGATTAGTGTTAGCACCATCAATCGAAAACTTTTTACTTCTGATGTTTTGAATACGAAGCTCTGCTTGACATTTGGATTTACATTTTGCTCAACCAGAGGAAGCCATGAGATCCATGATACCAATTTCGATACTGATACTGATACTGTGAACCTTGATTAATATTAATATTTACACACTTCTCTAGGTTGAGGTAGATATCATATATGATGCGTAATAATCGGCTGAATGACCCGAATGGGAAAAAGGAAGTAGGGAGGCTCCACTACATAAATAAGTCATATTGGCGATGACATTAGCGACTTCGGATAAATACATCGCTATTTTTCGTGTTTTTAGAGACATATAAAAGTGAAGTCGCTGAACATCGTATTCAGCGACGTTTAGCGACTGATAGCGACTAGCATTATGGTTTGGAAAGCACAAGTCGCGGTTTAGTCGCAGAACGTCGCTGATTGATTCTATTCAGCGACGTTTTATGACTCATACTCTAGTACGTCTCAAGTTTATCAGTTAATAGTGACGTTTAGCAATATCTTTATAAGACGTCGCTAAAATCTTTCATATATGGTGCTGGGAACTGATCGAATTCATTTTCTTTTCCCCAAAATTTTTGATCTCTTGCGCGCCTCAATCCCCAAATCTCTCTTCCCCTCCCCCAGTCGTCTCCAGCGACCTCCTCCCCCTTTCATCTCAAGCAACCCCTCTCCGTGGCGACCCCCTTCCCTCGGTGACCCCCCTCCATCGGCGACCCCGGTCCCTCCGTCGTACCTCCACCGTCGAGTCCCCTCGTCGACGCCGACCCGACTAGTCCCCTCCGCCGCTGCTCCATCCCCGACGACCCCGACACGACTTCGACCGAGGCAAGTAAACCCTAACCCTAGCTTCCTCCTCCTGACGTGATGATATAGAAACGACATGCACACACGCTGACAAGACACACACACGCTGACAGAATATGCACACACGCTGACACGACATAATGATACGACACTAACAGGACATGCTGATACGAAACACACACACGCTGGCACGACACGTTGTTTAGTGTGTCATACTAACATGCTTGTGAGTATGTGACAGTTTGGAGAGGAGGGGACTGTCAAAAAATAGTTTTATATGGCAACCCCATTGTGAGAACACATGAGTGGCTATGGGCTAATGTGCATCCTAGTGAGTGAGTGTTAGAGTGAGGTATCCTATGAGTGAACTTGAGTGTCTAGGAGGTGAGTATCCTGTGACAGGTTAGAACATGAGGTATCCTAAGAAGTATATACTATATAAAGTATCCTAGTATCTAGATTGTATAAATTATCCTAGTATCTATAAAGTATCCTCTAGAGTGTATAGAGTATCCTAAAATATTGGGGATTACCTACTCTGAGAACCTTGCTAAGAAGTATCCTAGTACCTACAGTTTATAGTGTATCCTGAAGTGTAGGTAGATTGGCACAATATTTTGAGCCCTTCTATAGAAATTAAATTTACTTATGCCAAGCCTTTTGGGCCTATCAGAGTTATAGATTTTTTTGGAAATCTAGTATAACGCTGATTGCCTCAAAATGCCTGCATAAGTAAGAGTGTATAGAGTGAGTATACTAGTAGTATATCGTAGTATCCTAGAGTGTATAGAGTGAGCTTTCCTACTTTCTTTTTTCTCATTCGGGTCATTGAGCCGACTATTCCGCATCATAGGATATCTACCTCAATCTCACCCTATAGAAGTGTGGAAATATTGATATTAACCAAGGTTTACAGTATCGGTTTCAGTATCGGTATCGTTATCGGTATCATTAACGGTTGATGTCATAAATCGCATAGCTTCCGCTAGCAAAGCATAATGTAAAGCCAAACATGAAGCAAAGCTTCATATTCAAAATATTAGAAGTAAAAAGTTTTCGATTGGTGGTGGGCCGAGAAAGGATTCTATTGTACTACAAAGACGATAAGGATAGGATACGAGAAAATTGATACATGTCGCAATGGGTACATGTTGTACTACAAAGATGACAAGGATGAAAACATGTGCAGATTTTGTGGTACTGATCGCTACAAGACAACAAGTTCAAGTAGGACTCCCGGTAAAAGAAAGCCTACCGATTCAATACACTACTTGTCGTTGACGCCGCGGTTGCAGAGGTTGTTTATGGTGAAGGAGATTGCAGAAAATATGAGCTGGCACAGACGGGAACAGATCGAATGAGTGTTGGATCATCCATCTGATGGAGAAGCATTGAAGCACTTTGATCGAGAGTATCCAAATTTTGTTTTGGATCCGCGTAATGTCAGATTGGGTCACTCCTCCGACGGTTTTACCCTATTCAGACTTTCGGGCTCCCAGTATTCGTGTTGGCCTATGATCGTCACTCCATAAAATTTACCGCCTTGGATATGCATGAAGACTCCGTATATGTTTCTCACCGTTATTATTCCGGGTCTGAATAATCCGAAGAGGAACATCGAGGTGTATTTACAGCCATTGATAGATGAGTTAAATCAACTGTGGGAAGTAGGTGCCAACACCTACGATGTTTCTAGAAAGCATAATTTTCAGATGAGGGTCGCACTGATGAGGACCATCAATGACTTTTTGGCCTATGGAATGTTATCTGGATGGAGCACTCATGGTCGTCTCTCATCTCCGTATTGCATGGACCACATGAAGGCTTTCCGTTTAAAACACGGAGAAAAACTGTGCTTCTTCGATTGTCATCGACAGTTCTTGTCGAAGGACCATCCGTTCCGGAGGAACATGAATGCATTTTGTGTCGGCGTTGTGGAGAAGGCCAATCCACTGCCAAGGTGGACCGGAGACGCGATATGGGAGGAGTTCAAAGATTTTTCAAGTGCTATCGAAGAGTCTACAAAGGAATACAAGTGTGATGAATTTGGCCGCACTCATAATTGGACAAAAAGAAGTATATTCTTGGACCTGTCTTATTGGAGCACCAATCTGATCAGACATAACCTTGATGTCATGCTTATCAAGAAGAATTTATTTGACAACATAATCAATACTGTGATGGACGTAAAGGGAAAGACAAAAGAGAATCCCAAGGCTAGGTTGAACTTGAAAGATATATGCAGACGTCCTGCGTTGAATTTGATAAAGGAAGGCAATGGAAAGTATAAGCAGGAAGTGATTCCTAAAGCCGAGATAATTGTGAAGGAGGAGGTGGCACCTGAAGGCAGTTGCACAGGAAGTTCCAATCATCCAGCTCCTATGGATATTGATCTTGCTGGCGTGGATCCTACTTATGCGCAGTGGCTGAGGAGGAAGATCTCTTTGCGCCTGCGTAGAGGGTAGAGCAGTATGATATGACTTTTGACTGAATTTATTTTCGGTAGACTTATTTCTGGGTTAGACTTGGATATTTTTACAACCTTTATGTTTCTTATTTTCTAGACATGGTTATTATCTAGACTTGGATGTTTATGGATGCTATTATCTAGACTTGGTTATTATCCAAAAATTCAACGGAGAGTTGCTCCGGTTCTATCTTTATAAACTGTGATATGTTAAATACATGTTTATTATCTAGAAATTCAACGGAGAGTTGCTCCGAGTCTATCTTTATAAATTGTGGTATATTAAATGCATGGGTATTATCTTGTATATATGTATTTCTATCAGGTATGGCAGGACGCAGAGGATCGTACCCCTGTGACGGTAGAGGAGTATCCTGCGGAGGTAGAGGTTCCACCGGTGGACGGAGTGGTACTCCGTTAGTGGATGACGGTGCCGGTCCCTCGTCTCATATTACTCTAGTATACCAGCCACTCGGATCTCCATCTGCATCGACGGTACATGACAGCACTACTGGGACGGATAGTTCCAGACCTGATCCTAGCCCGTCCAGCAGCATTCCTCCTATTGATGGTGTTATGTTGACGAAGGAGCGGGTGGAGGAGGTCCCACCTACGTCGTCTAAATATGATCCGTACGATCTCCCATGCGCCCCTCCGGACGAGAAGAGGATGGAGATTTGGTCTGACGGGCCTACAAAGTAAGTTAATTAGTTAACATTTATTTATACTTATATCTTTTTATTAATAAATTTAATTATCGTTGTGTAGATATCGTCTTCCGTCAGTTCAAAGGGCATTGGGGCTATTTCTGAGGTCCAACTACGGCGGACCTTGGGTCAACTACTCGAATGTCTCGGACGAGAGGAAGGCATTCTGGTTTACCCACTTCGAGGTAACTAAAGTATATTATTTTTAGTATAAATCATATTTTATGCATATTGTATAGCTAACTAATTTAATTCTTGTAGAAAACATATTTTTATCCACCATACCGGGCTGAGACGATTGAGAAGCAATTTCCTGTCGATGCCGCCAAGTTGATCCGGGATGCGATCGACGACCAGAAGGCTCGAGACCGTTCGAGAAAAGGGATCCAAGGTTGGATCACGCCCGAGCAGTGGACTGCCACGAATGATAGATTCGACGCTCCTAGGTACAAGGAACGGTCGAAGAAGACGAAGGTGGCTAGGACGAGAGTAGGAAAGTGGTGTGGTGGCTCGATTTCCATGACGGAACATTTTCGTCGCCTGGTACGTATTTTACTGTAATATATTATTTTAGTAAAAGTAGAAATAAAATGTTTAATTTCAATGACAAATATTTTTTTATAACAGTTAAAGAAGGGTGCGAACCCCAACATGGTGACGGTCTTCCTAGCTACCCATCGGAAGGACGGAAAGCTTATCGATGATCGGGCCACGCAGAGCTATGTAAGTATTACTTTACGTGTCACTAACTTTATTATAACTTAAGAAATATACAAATATATCCATTGACGTGGAACAACTAGGTTGGAAGTAAATATTATGCTTATCGAGATGCGTACTTTTTTTAGGATGAGTATCTTAGGCTAGAGCATGAGCTTACTAGTGCATCTGCGGAGGAAGGGGCTAGTAATTTCTCGCAGCCCCCTCCGGCTCGGATAATGGACGAGCTCTGGATGACCGTCATTGGTGGTCTTCAGAGGGGTACGTACTATGGTATGGGATACTATGACGCCTTTGTGGCGACGCAGTCATCCAGAGCTTCCTCTGCCAGTATACATTCCCTAAGCCTTCAGAGGAGTCGGTCCGAGTGGGGGAACTCTGTCGCCAGCTTAATGAGCTGCGTGACAAGATGTTACGTGGGATGGAGGAGTAGCCCCAGTCTCAACCGCAGATGGACGATGTGGCCCTCACCACACGATTTGATGTGCTCGAGCGCACTATTAGAAAGACGGACAAGAGGACGGATCGTACAATTCAGGTGGTGCAGGCGAGGATGGATCTTGCCGTTCATGCGTTGCACGGGACGCAGGTGGCCATTGGCGAGCAGGTTTCGAGGCTGACGACTGTTATGGATTCCACCAACTTCAGACTGTTGGCCATAGAGCGGACACTTCATGGTCGTGCTTCGGCATCCACACCGACTGCAGCGGCTCTACTGTCTCCTCTTTCTCCTACTGATGGGTCGTCACCAGTTGTCATGCCCCACTCCCGTAGGAGCGATCGTCCTCGCTAAGGCGTGATGTCGTACGAGCCTAGATTACGCTCGTACAAGGCGGGTTCCATAACGGCCGATTTCAGCGGCTGCGACGGGGTCGTCGCACAGAAGTCCCAAGCAGAGACATTGAATAATAGCAGCGAAAATTAAGAACAAACACAAGTTATTTAAAGAAGCTCTTTATTGATATTGAAACAACGGTTACATTAGGGACACAAGGCCAATATTACAATCACTCAAACTCACTCTTCTCACTTTTTATAAGTCACTCAGCTCTCTCTCATCTCTCAGTACAATACTTGAGCCAGCGGAAGCTTTGGAAGGCGATGTCCATACATTATGTCCTGTATAAGTGTTCAATCCATGCGGCCGCACGCTTCAAATCGCCAAGGGACTTCGTGCCTCGACGCATCCAAGCGAGCTCCGCGCCACGAGCTTCTACATGTGCCTACACATGTAAACTATGTGGGTGTCAGTACTCAACTGTACTGGTGGAATGAGCTCCTTGTCCACCCATACAAACCCGACACGTTATTTTATTTTGTGCAACATAGTCCCTTCTTATCAATTGTCTTTCTAGTCTTGCCTTAGGATCAGTTTTATGACCGACGCCTTGCTTATTTTGTGTCTTTAACGAATGCTATCTCATACCTTGCCTCAAGACCCTTCTCGTGCCAACAATATTAACCTATCGAGTTGTGTTTGCCTTATGGCTTAAAATCAGAGACGCAACTACGCGATTAAGCTCCATTTTTCGTGTGACCGTGCTATAAACCCTTACTGAGGCCGTGCCTCGCAATTCAGTAAGACTTAACCATATCGCCGCCTCGCGGCCCTTACCGCCTAGCGATCCTTACTACTTTGACCACCAACTGACCCAATCAAGACTTGTGAATGTTAGTGTTACTCAACCAACTTTGCCTTGCGGCGGTTTCCCGACTTAAACTCAAACAACTCAACCAACTTAAGCAACTTATATGCTGACAACTCAAGACTTGATGCCATATCTCGTGTCGAAGCACGACGCCTATGTTGAAACCCAATCTTAGGCCCAAACTTTGTGTTTTAACTGTACACACCTTCAACTCAACTCAATCCAAAGGCATACATGCGGATAGCCGCTATTTGCCGACATCTATATGAACTTGGCCACTAGCATCACAAGCTATACCTTGACGTATAGTTTTGTTAATCGGGATCCTTTCGACGCAAGTAGCTAGCCGCGTCGCAAGTCCCCGCGTAACTTGTGCCAAAACCTTACGCACGACTATACCCTGTTCCCTCCTAGGCCGAGTCGGCCCCATGGCCCAGGGTTACCGCTCGAGGGTTCATCGCCCTTGTCGATAAGTTATCAAATGACCATGCAAGACTCGACACAAACTGACGTCTCACACAGTCATTCCTCTACCAAAACCAAGACTTCTATCCTTGAGATCCCTCGATGACCCACGGTCGCGAGCATTCCTTCCTTGAGACCCCTCGACGACCCACGGTCGCGAGCATTTTCTTCCTTGTTACCCTATCATTGGTTCAACTCATAAATGCCTATTTGATATCCCTTTCTTAAAACTCACTTTGAATCACTTATAGTCCTTGCCTTAAACATTCAGTCCGTGCATCGTGCCTTAAGCCAATCGTGCTCTACGCGACACACCTGCCCAAGTCGATGGGCCTTGAGATCGTGGGACAACTTAACTTGACAAGCCACGAAGGTGCGGGATAGTGCTTGTAATGTCTTAGGTCGACCGGCATAACTTTGTCTAACTTAACTTCGCAACAACTTAACCAGCAAAGGCTGCGTCAAGCTTTGCCTTAACGGATCGTGCCTTGCACGCATCCAACTTGAACGACCAAGTCACTCGGGTGCCTAGACTTAGGTCACAAGCCGCTCAATGCAACTTAACTCATGGGCAAGCCAAGGCTATGCCAAGCCTTGGATGACGGGACCGTGCATGCTTTATGAAGCATTCATGCGGGCGACGCCTATGACTTAGGCTACGTTCATACTTCGCCTACTCAACCAACTTTCCTTCTCCCAAGCCACGGGACGAAGGATCGAATATCATTTTCAAAGCACGCCGTGCACCAACTCTAAGTCGACCGTTGGACCTTTCCATATTCTAACTCAATTCGACCCGTCGGGATTATTCCCTTTAGCTATGTGAATTTATCTCTTTTATTATTAAGCCTACTTGTGCAAGTTATAAACATGCGATTTATTATGTGAAGGCTGAGATGAGGCAAGTTCACCGAAACTACCCCATCTAAACGAGCGGTCGCCTTGACTGAGCGATGTCTTCATGCAGCCGTTGCAAGGCTAAGGCCGAATGCCATTGGCGTTTCGATTTCCTCCGATTGACTGAGCGGGACGGGGCACTACATTATACACCACTCAGAAAAAGTTTCGTTCTCGAAACTAACTGAGTACTTACTCTTTGACTTACCACTCGAACGTTCAACGACTCTCGCGCACACTTCTCCTATGCGTTCCCTCAAATCCGAGCCACGCTCGTGCTACCCATAATCTTTTCTTCAAAACTTACAATCTCAAATCCTCGACACTTTTTCGTTCCTCAAATCTCACTTGAATTCAACGTATCACTTGGTATGGATCGTGCACATATCTTAGGCGTCCCCAAAATACATGCATTTTAACCAAGCCTCGTAATAGCGAATTCCGCCATCACCACTCGAGTCGGATCATGCACGCATTCATGCGTCCTTGATATACATGCATTTCAACCGAGCCTCATGAGTGGTGCCTTCACTATTCCTATCGCTCCGCACCGGAACGTCTGCCTAACCGCTAGGCTATGTCTTTCCGTCAGTATTGGAATCATAGTTCCCAAACAACGATATCAACACTGACCCCATCGTAAGGTCAAACCAAGTTGATAGTACGGATTTTCTACCCAAGCTCGCATCACTCTGATTTCTAAACATCGAGCATCGATTTCCTACGCACATCCCAATATTTCGTCGCACGGGGTCCGAGTCATTCAGCAAAGCCATCCTATGACAACTTATGTCTCAACCAATTCCTTAACATATCAATCTCACTCGTTCAACAAGCCATTTTCGTATAGTCTATCTCTTCGAACACGTTCGACATAATCCGCCTATCAATCCTTCTCGAATCGAACACTCTATGACCCAAATTTTCGCTAACCAAAATTTCACATTCCACATTCCTAAGTCATTTGTTTCAATTCATGCAACCGATCACAAGGTCGTCTAGCTTAAAAATATGTTGCGTCCCGATCTCACGCGAGTCAGATTATCCACGGTGGGCATGAATCACCATGCACGCTCCCGCGAGATAATTATCCTCATCGGGACGTAACTCTTGTTTTGCGTCTAGACTAATTCATTTTCGATGCGCAGATTGGACCTACTCAATCCTCAAGTTATTTCATTCATCAATCGCAAGTCTAAACATCCTCAAATTTTCCTTCGCATCAAACCGACAAGTCGAGACAATCAAAGTTGCCGCGTCCTAATTTTTCGAGTTCGATCATTCCCGCGACATGAATAACCATGTCAGCGCTTACGCGGAACGATCGCCTTAAATCCGATGCGATGCATGTGCGAGGCTAAAGTTGCGCTCGCACAAGATAAGAATGTCGACGCA
Organism: Iris pallida; assembly: GCA_029216955.1. NCBI lineage: Eukaryota > Viridiplantae > Streptophyta > Magnoliopsida > Asparagales > Iridaceae > Iris > Iris pallida. The sequence continues at coordinate 263,097 of JANAVB010026600.1, forward strand.
GTGGTTATCCGCGTAACCATCAAGACACTTTCATTTTCATCCGACATTCATCTCCATCAAAATCCTAAGTATGACATCCAACTGAACAATAACACTTGCACGATCATCATTCGCCGAGTCAGAGTACCCCCGAGTTATCGTATATCGATCTTTGATACGCCTCAATACCATCGACGATATGCGTAACCTGACGATCTTCCTTTGCAACCAATTTCGAGTCGTGCGAATGATGCCATCGTCCGACTGGATAATCTCAAATTCAAGTTCGATCATTATCCCTCGAATCATTCACAATATCAATTTCCTCAATCAATCGATCGACATCCCTGAGGCTATCGCATACACCACTCAGGGATGAAGTCATTCAACAAATCCTCAACTTATCATTCGAATCAAAATCCACATCTTCAAATTTTTCGTTCGTACTATTCCTCAATTTCCAAGCATGCTCATCTATATCGCCCCAATGATATCGTCGTTCGATATCACCCCTATCGATAGTCATCACAATTTACTCAATCGAGTTCAACTCATTCTTGCTCGACACTATTCAATTCCCGTACTCGACTTTTCTAAGGTCGACGCAACTTTTGGTGTATATGCCCAGCCCGACTTATCCAACCATGCTTACGCAAACCATTTTTTGTTTCTTATCAAAAAATGTTCTCCTATGTTTTGCAAAATAGTTAGACTTAATGTATGGACAAAGCCTTCCAAAGCTTCCGTTGGCTCAAGCATTGTACTGAGAGATGAGAGAGAGCTGAGTGACTTGTAAAAAGTGAGAAGAGTGAGCTTGAGTGATTGTAATATTGGCCTTGCGCCCCCAATGTAACCGTTGTTTCAATATCAATAAAGGGCTTCTTTAAATAACTTGTGTTTGTTCTTAATTTCCGCTGCTATTATTCAATGTCTCTGCTTGGGACTTCTGTGCGACGACCCTGTCGCAGCCGCTGAAATCGGCCGTTATGGATCCCACCTTGTACGAGCACAATCTAGGATCGTGCGGCATCACGCCTTAGCGAGGACGATCGCTCCTACGGAAGCGGGGCGTGACACTAGTGATGCTGACCCCGGATCAGTATAGGTTCCTGGTGTCCTAGGTGCAGGCACTGCTTACTCCTCCTCCTCCTCATCCTGACCAGGCGTAGTTCTTTATTGGACTTATTTTCATTTGTTGTGTTGGTGACCCATTGTTTGGTCTTTATGTATTTGTTGGTGACCCGTTGTATCCACCTGGCTATTTCTTGTCTTTCTGATCATTCGATTTTATTTATTTGATTATTGGTAGTGTATTATTACTATTTGTCTCTATATTGGTTTACCGGTGTTGAGTGTTCCACCGAAGGGGTCGGCAAACCCAGAAAATTCTATGGAGGGTTGATTCGGGTCTATTATTTGCAAACTGAAACTCTAAATGTAGGTACAATATTTTTAATATAACTGTTATTTATGTGAAATGCATACTGCATTCTATTTTTTTTATTTTTTTGGAATTAGCGACGCTTAGCGACGATCAGCGACACATACATACGTCGCTAAAATGTCGCAAAACTGAGAATCAAAACGTCGCTAATCGTCGTCAAACATCGTAGATACGTTGACGTGGCAAACTGTACAGGTCAGCAAATCTTGTATCCGAACGTCGGTATTCAAGTATCGTAACGTAGCAAAACGTCGCAAAAATGATGACATGGCAACCAAAAAAATTGCCAGATATAGAGTTGGAAAATGTCGCCAATCGCTGACTGTAACGTCGCAAAAATCTGAATGGACAGCGACAATCAGCAACGAAATATTACGTTGCTAATTAGCACAGTTTTTGTCGGTAAATGTCGCTAAAACTAGCGACGTCGAGCGTCGCCGAATGACGTCGCTATAGTGACGAATAGCGACGTTTTACAAGTTACAACCATAAATAACGCGACACGCCCGAAACGTCGCTAAAAAGTCATTTTCAGAAGTTAGCGACATTGTTTTGCTGTTTAGCGACGCTGTTAGGCGTCGCTAATATGAGATATTTTGGTAGTGCTCACTCTATACACTCTAGGATACTCACTCTATACACTCTAGGATACTACGATATACTACTAGTATACTCACTATATACACTCTAGGATACTACGATCTACTAGTATACTCACTCTATACACTCTTACTTATGCAAGTCTTTTGAGGCAATCAGCATTATACTAGATTTTCGAAAAATATCTATAACTCTAATAGGCCCAAAAGGCTTGGCATAAGTAAATTTAATTCCAGATAATATCCTATACCTTAGCTAAAAGGTAATATCCTAAAGATTAGGTAAACAGTCGCTATACGTCGCTAATAAGGACTTTCAAGCTAGCACTTACCATGAAATACTTGGTGATACCTAGCTAGCACTTATAACTGTATATTTCTATACCTAGCTAGCACTTTCCATGAAATAATTCTGAAATTAGATATTGGCAATTTAACCGAAATAACTTGTTCCTAACTTGTCACTCTAGAGTTTAATTATGAGTTCGATTATTAAACATGTTGAGCTTACGGTAGGAAAGCTCGATTCTTCAAATTAAATAAGACAGTGTATGTATATATAGGTCAAGAATCCAATGTGAAACAAGTTGAAGGAAATTAAAACCTAAGTAGCACATAGTTTACAATTCTATGTGGCACTAACATAATTTAGAAGGCTAAATTATGATAACGGTATCCCAACTATAGTATTTGTGTCAGCGTGTTGTGTCTGTGTGTGTCATGTCTGTGTCAGCGTGTGTGCGTGTAATGTCGTGTCAGCGTGTGTGCGTGTGTGTGTCTGTGTAAGCGTGTGTGTATCGTGTCAGCGCATGTGTGTGTCGTGTCTGTGTCAGCATTTCAGGAAAATGGAGATAGGATAACGTTTCACCTGCCATGGTCGGGGTCAGGTCGGGGTGGTCGGGGCTGGAGCAGCGACAGAGGGGAATGGTTAGGTCGGTGGTGGAGGAGCGGCGACGAGGACTATCGTGCCAAGGGGCGAAGGGGGTCGACGGTAGAGGAGCGGCGAGGAGGATGTCGGAAGGGAGGGGGTCACCGTGGGGAGGGTCTCGCCGGAGGGAAGGGGGTCATCGCGGGCCGAGAGGGGGAGGGGAAGAGAAATTTGGGCACGAGAGCGAAAGATAAAAATTTTGGGGGAAAAAATAAAAAGACAATCGGCCTGAAACCCTATATGAAACTTTTTAGCGACGTCAGAAAAGACGTTGCTAAACGTCGCTGTTAACTAAAAATATGGCGACATAAAGAATGAGGAGTCTGAAACGTCGCTAACTAAAACAAAACAGCAACGTTTTGCGACTAGACCGCGACATTTGCTTTCCAAACCATAATGCTTGTCGCTTTATGTCGCTAAACGTCGCTGATAGTGATGTTCAGCGACGTAGATTTGTAACGTTGCAAAATACACAAAAATTAGCGATGTATTAAATAGGAGTTGCTAAACTCGTCGCCAATATGACCTATTTTGGTAGTGTCTTCATCAAATTTTTCATTAGGTTTCTTGTAAGCAAATATCGGAAGATGAAGCCTCTTGACGAACAACAAATCCTTCATCTTGTTCTGCCAGTAGAAGTAAATGAAACCATTTAGGTTTATCATGTGCACCGACTTCACTTTCATCTCTTCTCCTTAGCTTGACTATAAACTTTGATACCTGATACTGTGAACCCAAAGCTATAATACCACTATATTTGAAATGAAGCATGAAAATTGTTGCCTCAAACCAAAAAGATTGCGAGAAAACCAAAGAAAATACAACAAACCAAATCGTCAAGATCACACAAGAGCTAAAACGCAAACAAAATAATTTTTGATGTGGAAAATCTTCGCCCAAAAAAACTACTGAATGGTCGGAGTCCAACCCTGAAAATGCCTTTCATTATCAAACTAATATCTTTCAAGTGTTTGAGACTAGTTCCGGTAATTATCTTTATTGAAACGAAGAGGATCGCACCACCATTTTTTATTTAATAAAACTTTTACACATCTTAGTTTGATGTTTCTTTTTTTCTTTATTAGCAAGTTATACCATTAGAATTTATATCTCTACTATTATAATTCGGCTATGAAGGGACTTAAAAATGAGCCGTCCAGATCGTATGTATATTCTCTAATAAATAATAAAAAAATTTAATTAAAAAAAATACATTATGTATCTCCTGGAGTAGTTAAGAAAAAAAATTTCTAAAATTCTTCTGACTATATGAATATATAACAAATCATAAAATACATTCAATATTCAAATCATATTTAAACTATGTATTTGATATTATCTATACTATCTATACTATTATATAATCCAAATACCAGGGGTATTTGGATTATTTACTTTACATAGATTTAACCTGTGAAATAATATTTATCATAGGATAAAATTGTCTTTTAGGTTGCTATCATTTTAAATTTTAAATTATTGTAACCTCCTCCTATCTTTTAGGATGCACTCTCTCTTTTAACTTAACCAAAAGAAGGGAAAAAAACGAAGTGTTCTACGGAACTTCCTCTTTAACAAAACTTCTTTCTTCCTTCGTGTAACAAGACTTCATCTTTATTTCTCTACTCCGCCTCCTTCTCCTATGTGCAATATCGCCATTTTTATGATCGTATAATGCTCTAGAAAACATATTCAACAACTTTTGAAATTTAATGGAGATCTTCAAATCTGGCTTCATTAGGTGAGAACCAATCTTTGTATACACAGGTTTTTTTTTGGATGCATATGTGACATAATTATTATACCTTACAATATTATTTATTGCAGCGATGGAATACTCTCAAAAGCAAATTCAGTCAGCGATGTGAAAATAAATGAAGACCTTCAAAAGATTCAAGCCCTCATGGACTATATGGCAAGTAAGATTTTTTTTATTTGGTTTATTTTTTTGAATTACAATAATGAATTAAATTGTAAAAAGATAATTAAATGTTAATTTTGCTGTAGATAAAATTACTCTCCTTAAGTTTAAATTTTACCTAACTAGTGTTAGATTATGCTTAAATTAAATTTTAGATTTAAAAATTTAGACATTTTAATTAAATTTAATTTTTTTAGATAATAGACGAAATGATAAATAATATTAGATTAACTTAAATTTTAATTGGATTAAATTTAAAACTTAAATGATGGATTAAATATGATATTAAATTAAATTTTAAATAACTACACACAGTAAACTACACAAAGCTATATCAGATTTTATTTATCATATTTTTTAGAAGTTAGTCCATATCAAAAAATTTAAAAACACGTGTTTTTTGCAATTTTTTTTGGGAAACGTACATGCCACATGCATTGTTGGTTATGCATGCCACAACCCAGACCTCTTTTGTGCTTCTTTTTGCTTCTTTCACATGCTCCACCAAAATAAATACACAGCAAATATGGTTGCTTCATGATGGCTTATGTTGACCAATTTTAGCCTTTGGAAGTGGGATCCGAACAAATATTGTATAATTATTTTTTAGAAGTTAGTACATCTATACTATTATGTACTTCAAATACTATGGTTATTTGGATTACATAGATCTTTGTTTAAATTATTATTTATATAGGGATAATAAAGTTATTTGCACTCTCCCTTAGGACCGTAACTTTTGTTCTCTCTTTCTCGCTCTATCTCTCCTTCTCTAATCTTCTCTTTTCTTATTTCTCAATTTTTTTGACAGGTATGTATTTTTTTTTTATGTTTTGCAGCATCTAAGAAAATAAAAAGAAGAAATGTCCCCTCTTACTCTTTTTCTCACCTTCTCCAATCTTCTCTTTTTTCATACTTAAATATTTTTGTTTTCTGTTTTCTGTTTTGCAGCATCTAATAAAATAAGAATTGGAGGAAGAAGAGGAAACAAAGTTATCAAAACAACTCATGCTGACTTCGAATTGGTTAGTATATATTACTTTTATTGATTTTTCTACATAGAACATCAAAATTATTTATCGTTATTTATATTTATCATCTCCAATTCTCAAGAATTAAAACGAAAATTTCAATACTTTTTTTGTATCAATGTTTTTATTTTTTGCTTCTTCGCTCTTGCGAACTATCACTCTTGCAAACTTATGAGTAAGAAAGTTGGTACGTATTTGGCATCTTTCATTCTATAAAATAATTGTGCAAGAAAACATTCTATCATGTTTTCCATATCAAAATTCTAATGTTTAGTATAGGCATATCAAATCTACTTCAATAGACTTTATTTTAATTAGACTATATTAAATTACCAACTTTCTTAATTGGATAAATTTTAAATTATATTAACTTAACTTAAAATTAATTTACAGTAGACTATATTAGGATACTGTTATATTATTTAAATATTTTTTTTTAAAAAATTGTCTTCAAATTTAGAATAGTATAATTAACAATAGATTAAATTTCTAGATTATCCTTAATTTTAAATAAAATTAATCTTTTTAATAGATTAGATGAAATTAGACTACATAAACTCTTATGAAATTTGATTGGATTAGGTTTAAATTTAATTTTCAGTTACAAATTTTAAACATGGCAAAAACATTCATTCATATTATTTTTTAAATAGCAGATTAAATTTTAGATAATAGATTTAATTTTAAGTTAGATTAGATTAACTTCAATTTGAAATTACATTAAAGTTAAAACTTAAATTTTTAATAGATCAGAAGAAAGTAGACTACATTAAAAAATATATTTTTTAAATAAGATGATATTAACATGTCTAACATTAGAAAATCTATCTATGGAGAATAATTTTTTAAAATAACTTTGGTTGTATGTTATCTTTGCTACATAAAATGTTATCAACATTTATAAAAAATACGTTGCACATGCATCGCATGTGCGAACACTACCAGAATAAGTCATATTAGCGACGCCAAAACACGTCGCTAATATGAGAAAATGCGTCGCTAATCGTATTTACCGACGTTTTTAGCGATGTTTTTCTGTGGTCGCAGAAAGCCATGTCGCTGACAGGCAAAACGTCGGTAATCGTCGCCATTACCGACGCTTACCGACGCTAAATAAACGTCAGTAATGACCGACGTTCACCGACACCACGTCGGAAGAATGGCGACGTCTCGGATGTCGGTCAACGTCGGTAAATTTAGCGACGTATGCTACTTTTTACCGACGTTTACCTACTCTGTAGAAGAGAAAAATTGGGTTGATAAACGTCGGTAAACGTCGCTATACCTGGTGATTTAGCGACGTTTAGCGACGCAGATAAACGTCGATAAATGTCGCTAAACATCGCTAAAATGCAAAAAAATAAAAAAATTACAGAATGTCCACAAAATTACATTTTCTTCATGCAAATTAATAAATAACAATAAATACACAGAATCACATTTTCTTTCTGGGTTCGTCGTCCCCTTCGGTGGAACACTCAACACCGGTACATCACAATATACATATGTATCAACACAAACAAGAGTAAAAGTCTACAAGAGTAAAATATCCAAAGTCGGTAAACGATTATCCAAAGTATACAACCAATATCCACATGAATCCACAACCAATAATAAAAGTCTACACAAACAAATAATCCACAACCAATACTGAAACAAGATAAATAAACACTAAAAAAACACTACAATCTCGTAAAACAGTCCTAACTCGGACTACGGTGGATCTGGAGGAGGGGCACCACCGCGCCTCAAGGAGAGGAACATCTCGTACTCCTCCCGTGAAATCATCACCGATGAAGAAGGTAGTGACGTCGGTGGAGTCGGAGGTAGTGACGTCGGCGGAGTCGACGACGATGAAGGCGCACCCGGAGGACAATAACGCTCCAACACTGCTAGTCGCTCGTGGTAGGAATGTATGGTAGATAACAGCCTCGTACTGCTATCAACCATCGAATCCTGCATCAACGTGAGTCTCTCGCCCATGGACAGCTGTGATGCCTGCAGATCCGTCACGCTGCGCTCTGTCGACGTTCTAAGATCAGTGACGTCCCGTTCTGTCCTCTCAGTCACATCCCTGAGCTCCATAATGCTGCAGTCGAGCGTATCCAATCGTGCTATGAGCGCAGCATCGTCCGTCTGGTGCTGCTCCTGGATCCGTCGTAGCAGCTCATCACGGATAGACCCCACCATCTGCTGGACTCGGACAGACTCCTGGAAGGGCTGTGGGCCATGCACACTAGCATGGGAGGCCCTAGAGGACTGTATCGCAACTAGGGCGCCATAGGATCCCGTACCGTAGTACGTACCCTTGTGGAGACCACCAGCGGCGGTCACCCACAGCTCTTCCTCCGACGGAGCTGGAGCGGGCTGCGAGGAAGTACCGGCCTCTTCCGCAGCATGTGCACTAGCAGCCGCCCGCTCCTTAAGTTGTTGAAACTCGGCCGAGAAAGCATGGATACTCTATAACTTCTAATGTCTAATGTACTTATTATTACTAACTACATGAATATCTATTTGCATACATATTTACTAAGTTATATCAAAACTAACACGAAGTATTAAAATTAATAAATAGAATTCTAATACTTACATAGGCCTGCTCCGCCCTCTCGTCAATAAGCTTCCCGCCCTTCTGATGTGTGGCCAGGAAGACAGTTACCATATTGGTGTCATCACCCCTCCTTACTTGTAATTAAATATATCACCTTTTACTAATTTATCGGACTTGCATTAAAATAATATTTCTGAAACAAAAAGACATACCAAACAACGGAAATGTTCCGTCATTGGAATCGACCCACCGCACCACTTTGACCCCTGCTTCCTAGCCGTCTTGGCCTTCTCAGACTTTTTCTTGTACCTTGGCTCGTCGAATCGAGCCTTCATCGCAGTCCACTGCTCAGGGGTGATCCAACCTTGGATCGGCTTTCCAGCACGATCACGAGTCTTCTGATCATTAATAGCGTCGCGGATCAGCTTAGCAGCGACGGCAGAAAACATTCCCTCGATCATCTCGGACCGGTGCGGTGGATAGAAAAACATATCCTAGAAGAGTGCAAACCAAATATTTATCAGTTATATATAATATACAAAAATTATATGATTCATATTAAAAGCAAATATATTTTAACCTTGAAGCGCGCAAACCAGTAGGCCTTCCTCTCGTCCGGAGCATCAGAGTAGTTTATCCAAGGACCACCATAATTAGTCCTCAAGAAGTGGCCTAGGCGTCTCTGTACCGACGGGGGACGATATCTATACAGACATATTATATTCATGAGAAAAGTTCATTTATGATAAACACAGGAAAAAAATGATAAACGAAAACACTTACTTTGTACTGTCGGCCCAGATCTTCGTCCTCGACTCCTCTGGAGGTGCGCATGCGTCATCTGCTGATACTGGTCGTTCGTCGGCTCAGCCTCCTCCATCTGTTCATCTGTCTCCATCGTCGTATCAGCAGGAGGAACGCTAGACGACGGAGCAGTCTTAGGCCTAGGACTACTCGTCCCAGGAGATATGCCACGTAGCGTCGGGGCAGGCGGAGGTACTATCCGATACACAGGAGTACTGGGCGACGAGGATCCAGAGCCTGTACCAGTAGGAGGTACCGAAGAAGTACCCTGTCCTCTGCCAGTACCAGTACCCCGTACCCCATGTCGGGACATGCGGAACGATCCGCGACGACCTGTCATACCTGATAACAACATATGATGAGATACAACAAATAATAGTACATTAGAAATATGAAAGTACAATGCTAGCACGAAAACTAGGCTCTTCAATAGCCCTGTCATACCCGTCATACCCGCGATGACCTGTCATACCTGTCAAACCCGTAGCAGGCTCTTCAATAGCCCTTGGTAAATCTTTTACCTCTTCCCATATCGTGTATCCGGGCCACCTTGGCGGGGGATTAGCCTTCTCCACAATGCCAGCACGAAAAGCATTCATGTTCCTCCGGTACGGATGATCCTTCGGCAGGAATTATCGATGACAATCGAAGAAGCATGGTTTGCCTCCGTGTTTCAAACGGAAAGCCTTAGTACGGTCCATACAACACGGACATGAAAGACGACCAAGCGTGCTCCATCCAGATAACATACCATAGGCCGAAAAGTCGTTGATGGTCCACATAAGTGTTTCCCGCATCTGAAAATTTTGTTTTCTAGATACATCGTACGTGTTGGAACCTACTTCCCACAGCTGATTCAACTCATCAATCAATGGCTGTAAATACACATCGATGTTCCTTTTCGGATTGTTCGGACCTGGGATAATAACGGTGAGGAACATATATGGAGTCTTCATGCACATCCAAGGCGGTAGATTGTACGGAGTGACGATCATAGGCCAACACGAATACTGGGATCCCAAAATTTCGAATGGGATAAAATCGTCGGATCAGAGACCCAATCTGATATTACGCGGATCAGAAGAAAAATTTAGATACTCTCGATCAAAGTGCTTTCATGCTTCTCCATCATATGGGTGATCCAACACTCCTTCGATCTTTTCTCGCTTATGCCAACTCATGTTTTCTGCAGTTTTCTTCACCATAAACAACCGCTGCAATCGCAGCGTCAACGGCAAGTAGTGCATCGAATCGGTAGGCTTCCTTTCACCGATAGACTTTCCTCTACCACTGCCCTTGTAGCGATCAGCACCACAAAATCTGCAGGCGTCTTCATCCTTGTCGTCTTTGTAGTACAACATGCACCCGTTGTGACATGTATCGATTTTCTCATATCCCATCCAGAGCGATCTCACCATCCTCTTAGACCGGTAAAAGTCTTTAGGCAACTTAGCACCCTCATGCAATATTTCTATAATCAACTCCATAAGTCGGTTGTAGCAATCTTGCGAAAATATTAAAATCGGACTTGATGCTCAACAATCTTGTAACCACCTCCAACGGTGAATGATCCTCACAACCAGGATATAATGGAGTCCTTGCATTCTCCAGCAACTCCATGAACTTTGCAGCATTGGCGTTTGGTGCCTCTTCAGGTGCTTCATGATTGTCCGGATCGAAACTAGGCTCGACCGCATCAAAAACCATGTTCACAAACCCATCGTCATAAGCAGCATGGTTGTGGACATCCACATAAGGCTCATACTCCGATGCTAAAGACACAAGTTCTCCGTGCGCGCTCCACTGATAGTAATTCGGCGTAAAATCCTTCGAGTATAAATGATATGTGACTTCCACTTCTGGATGATATTTCAAGTTGCGACATCTCACACACGGACACTTAATTTTGGTACCGTCCATGTACTGAAGGAACGCCTTGGCAAACTGCAGAAACTGCTGTACACCCTCTACGAATTCATTCCGCACACCGTACATGTCATCAGGATGACGGTTGTACATCCAAGAACGATTCCGCAGATAGTAATTCAACTCCATATCCATTTCAGGATAATTCTGTAAGATAGATACATGCACATCGTTGAAAGACTTGTAAAATTAATATGTGTATTAATCATGACATATCCTAAATATTGAAATAGATACTAAAAAGACAGTAGGTAGACAAGTATGTACATCATGGTCCCCCCTCTATATATCCTTCTCTCAACTGCTCTATACTCTAACTGTTACTCCTTGCTCTTAGACACATCCACAAACCCTTTGACACCTACTTAAATATACACAATGGTTCACCCTCTCCCATCTCAAGCCTAACCATGTCCCTAGTATACTGCTATATACTAGTCTAAACTCTCCCTCCTCTCCAAATACCTGGTACTAGTTAACCCTCCCCCTTTCTTCCACTAGCACACACATACATATACATGATGTATACAACCACACCATAGTTCCCAGGTTCTTTTAACCTCACTTTCCAGTTGGTACTAACCTCAATAGAACAAACACTCTCACAGCTCAATAGAACAAACACCCTCAGCTCAATAGAACAAACTTGATGATATCAAAAGAAGCCACCAACTTTTCAAATTGACCCATTAATCTAACAGCTTTGATTTGTTATTTTTGTAAACTCAAGTCTCAAAAATTGCGTTCCTATGTATGGAAATTTCATAGCACACCGATCAAATTCCTATCATAAAGATGCTTAGGCGATGTATCAAATAGCACTAATGAATGGTTTCATTGTATTAATTTCCATACAATGTACCTAATCGGTCCATATTTCAGTTACATTCCCACAAAAATGACAATATAAACAGATTTCTCACAAATAGTCAACAATCAATAAGACACTTGTACTGTGTCGTGTCGTGTGTTTGTGTTGTGTCCGAATTTGTGTGTGTCTGTGTCGTGTCCGTGCATGCATGTGTGTGTGTCCGATTAGGGTTAGGGGTTACCTGGTGAGGAGGAGGGGCGTGGCCGGAGAGGAGGGCGTGGATGGAGACGAGGGGAGCAGCGGCTGGTGGCCGAAGAGGGGAGCGACGATGAGGGGGGTCGGCGGTGGAGGAGCGACGACGAGGACACCAGCGGGCGAGGGGGTCGCCGGGGCAGGGAATGAGGGAGAGGGGGTCGCCGGTGGGAGGGGGATCGCCGGAGACAAGTGGGGGAAAGGGAGAAAGATTTGGGGCTCGAGCGGGATAATGAAATTTTGGGTGAAAAAAATGAAATCGGTCGGGCCAGCAGAACCCTATATAAAATATTTTAGCGACGTCATTCGGAGACGTCGGTAAACATCGCTAATATCAGTGATATTATCGACGTTTACCGACGTATCCGCGACGTACGTTTTTTATAATACGAAACGTAGTCGCAATATGTCGCTGAACGTCGCTTATAGAGACGTATTGCGACGTTATATATTTACGTCGCTAAATTGCTAAAATATAGCGACGTCTTTCTTAAACGTCGCTAATATGACTTATTCTGGTAGTGGAAGACACTAGTCTCACTAAACACAATCCAAATTCTAAATATATATATATACAAATCCTAATTAAAATATATTCAAATCATATTTAAAATATTTTGATATAAAGTAAATTTATCTATTATTTTAAAAGATATAGATTTTTTTTGTATGTGCAACGTACGTGAACGTGACTTGTCGCAATCATAGAATTAGTTTTCTGCTTGATTCTTGGTATCCTTTTCAGAAAATTTGCTACAATAAAAATACGATTGAATAAATTTTTTAAAAGAAAACAAGTTTGCAAAAATTTGGAGCAACAAAACATTCCGCCAACGAAGTTGGTGGAAATCAAAATTCTCAAAATTCCTCCAAACAGTTGGCTGAAAATGATGGTTTTCTTTGTTTAGTTGATTTGGTTCAGGTTGGTTCAGGTTGGTTCAGGAGAGGGTGATTGGTTTGGATCAAGAGAGGGTTTTTATGTGGGTTGGTTGGTTTGTTTCGGGAGAGGGTTTTTATGTTTGTTTGTTTTGGCCACCGACTATTTTATTTTGGAACAACTCTTTTGCAATGTTCATCTCCAACGGCTACCTCGAACTTTCCTCTCAACTTATCTATAGATACATAGTACTGTTTGTATCAGAGTACAACACCAAACATTTTTTTCTCATTCTCTCTATAAGTTAAGCTATTATTCAGAAAAAGTTCAGCTCAATCTACCATCTTGGAAGGTTACTTTCTTGTCCACATGGATCGAAGTCTAATAATACTATGCTCGCTTGGTGGTGTACTAAATGGATTTGCTTTTGTAGGTGGTTTAACTACAACATAATAGGGCTTACTACAGCAATTTTTTGTAGCGTTCGAGGCTGAACGGTATAGAAGACTATTAGAAATAGCGTGCTTTTTCAGGTATGCTATTCGAAATGCAGAACAAAAATTGCAGACTAGGTTCTATAGCATTTTATGAATGTTGTAACATTAATAGTGTTCTTGTATTGCTAGTTACTTGAGAAAAGTCTGTCAAAACAGGTTTATGTTCGAATCCTGGTAGAATCAATTTAGTATTATTTTTTTTACTTTCTACCCGCTATCAAAGGACTGTAATAATTTTTCAAACACTCAATCCTAACCATCATTCTCATCTAACTTATATTAAAGCCAATTGCCTCCTTTCTCCCACCAAAACCTACCAGCAGCCCTCGTACTCTCTTTTCCAAAGGACGGCCACAAAAATCCTAGCTAGCACTATGTACCCTCTCTCTCTCTCTCTCTCCCTCTCTCTCTCCCTCTCTCGTAATTGTTTCTCTCTGTCTCTCTTGCTCTCTCACACAAATAACACACCCGACACATAAAATAGAGTCGTGTGTCATTGGGGGTAGTTTTAGTCATGATTTATTTTTGATTTGCAAGTAATCTTGGTTTTGCATTTGCATTTCAGGGTTTTGCACTCTATCCTAGTTTTGTGTTGTTCATATTCCTCAAGATTGAAAGCTTTATTTTAAGGTAAATGATCTTTTTTTCTTTATTACTTATTTTCATGAAATCATTTCAATTTGTGCATCTATTGTTTTTCCTTTTTCAGGTTTTTCAATACGAGGGATTCACCATTTTTATTCTGTGTTCTTTGTTGTCTTTCCAACCAAGGTATGGCAGAAACAAACCCTAACCTTCTAGAATTGAATCGTACTTTGTTAATCCCTGTAGTTTCAGTCTAGTTTCTTTAAAACTCTTTATTGTTTTAATATATTTATTTTTTTATAAACCCTATTTTTAAATGAAAGTTTCATATAGAAATTTAGAAACAATAGAACAATTTTTGTTTACCCTATTTTCACATTAATGTGCTCTTAGGCGCTCTTACGAATTTTTTGGTGTTATCAAGTTGGCAAGTGGTAGGTGTTATCATGATGAATAAAGATTGGGTTCATCTTAACAAGTATTGAAATCCATCCCAATATTAATGTGTTCACGTAAATTAAATCCATTTATATCCCTTATTTATCTAATAATTACTTTGTATTTATTTTAGGAATACAACATTGTATAAGCAATTTGTTCGTCAGTTTATGGGAGATGCCAAGTCTAATACGAAGAATCCAGACTTGATATTATGTCCCTACCTAGATTGTAAGAATTTTTGTCATGGAAATGAGGATATGATTTTACTTCATTTGCTAAGACGTGGTAGATTTGGCATGGGGAAGGGTTGAACAATGGAATTTCAAATATGGAACAGACAGAGACAACTAAAATAATTGAAGATGCATATGTCAAGATGAAGCTAGTCCTGAACTTATTGAAGAGGAAAGGGATGATGGATTCACAACCTTATTGAAGAATGCAAATACTCCATTAATATACTCAAGCTGCACAAAATACACTAGCTAGGTTATCAACAACCATTGTTCTATACAAGCACAAGTTTATGTATGGCATTTCTAATAAATGTTTTAGTCATCTTTTGGAAATATTGCATGACATGTACTACATATTTCTGTCATGATTTTTATTGTTGTTATAGTCTAGTTTTATAGATGTATATTGTTCTTCCGGTCTATTTAAACATATATGTTAGTGGGTTGCACATCATGACAGATATTATTTATTTTTGATATTTATTCACCATATGGATTAAGATATTGATAGGTGATTTGGTAGATATATTTAGATAACGAGACAACTTATGCGTATTATAGCTGGACTTGAGTCCACCTGATACGTAGCTTGCATGAATATGTAACATGGTCCTATATGTTTTAGAACTGGGGTGTGACACAAGGTCCGGGTACCGTCAAGCAAGCTGCCTTCAAATTTGAGGCATGGACTCCTATTTTCCAGAAACAATTGACTATAGCCAAACTATCATACAAAGTAGCTAGGCAGATATGGTTCCAGGCAAACATCAGTTTTGGTTTTGTAAACCAGGTGAGAAGGATGGATATACATGAGCCAGTTGAAAGCCCTTACTGACAGGTTGGAGGCGGAGTTTATCCCGTCATCCTTCAGTTGGACGAAATCGTCACTGCTAGCAAACTTTGGAACTATCTTAAAAAAGTCATACCCGCCCATATGACTTAACATCCTTCTAAAAACAGGCATATTAGTATAATTCCATTTCTTCCCCTGATAACGGCGAAAAAGAGCATCTCCTTCAACAATATCTGCTTCCAGGAACTAGCAAGTTCACGAAGAACTTCTGGAATGCTCGTAAGTCAATATTTGAGACTTGAACGGGCTTCCTGGAATTTACAGACTCCCTTAACTCTCTTCTTGGTGCATCTTCCAAAGGAGGCCAAGGGGCTCTATTTATAGAGTGAAGTGAGACTTCACCTTTTCTCCTATCCGATGTGGGACTAAAATACCAATATTCAAAAATAAAGTTGGATAGTTTAGATCATCCAACAATCAGCATAATAGTGTGCCAGTCCACACCTACCCCCCCTCCGAACACTCCCGTGCATGCACGAGATAACCTAGAGTCTGTTTCCGAGTTCGAGTCCGAGTCTCACAAAGAGATTAAGGTCTACACAACCGAAGTAGCTAGATTTTTTAATCTTATTAAAGACATTAAAGAGAAATTTACTACCGGTAATACGGAGGAGATAGTCAAAGTTAAATTAGACTATCATGAGGCTATCCTCACCATAGAGAAGAAAGAAAGAGACTATGTCAAGGTACAAGAACTTTATGACCGAGAAGAAGAGACACTTAGTCACTGAACAAAGACTCACGGATATAATTGCTAAATTCGAAAAGTCTTATGCGATCTCTAAAAAGTTAGCGATTAAGTTAGGCAAACCGGTCATTCATGTTACACGGCCTAAGGTTAGTCAAATACCAAGCATATACCACAAAGGACTAAACCAAAGAAAGCACATAAGCAATACGTTTTTCACAACCATGCTTTCACATACAAGTTTTCAAGAAAGATACAAGAAATTTGTCAACACAGAAACTAAGAACACAAATTCAAAAATCACATGCCCATACTGTGGTACACAAAGATACATATCACAATACTGTAGAGCTAGAAATTTTGTTGGTACAAATTTACTTGCTTGGATTTCTAAGACTAATCATAATGGACCCTTGAAGAAATGGGTACCAAAGATTACATCTACTCGTTTTGTAGTTGGACCTTCAACCCTCTCATGCTAAAAGAAATTGGATACTCGATAGCAGATGTTGCACATGACTGGTGATGCATCTTTATTCGCTAAGCTATCGATAAAAAAAGAAAGATATATTGTCATGACCCGCTCCCGAATAATCGGACATGAGTCGGACACGCCCAGCCTTCGTCGTTAGACACGATGAAGTAAGCTGTACCAAACTCTAGGGAAACTACAAATCCAGATAAGAGTGAATATAAACCACAGCATCTATAATATCGAATCCCAGAATCAAGTACAACTATGAATTATTACGTTTTCCAGCAAAATAAAATGTAAACTGAAGTCTCTAATACAAAGTCCAAATGAAACTACAAGGGAAGGTGCTAGGCCTCCTCGGCCTCTAAGTCCAGAGCAACACCAGCTAGCTCAAAGGTACATCCAGGCTCCTGCCCGTAATAAGTGTCGCATAAAGCCTCTATCTCACCTGCAATATATTCTAATCATGAGCGGAGCTAAGTATATCCAAGGAAGTGAACAAGAACCACATGAATATAAAATATGAATCTCTAAATAGGAAGACTAGAACATGAACATGAATATACAAGGAACCTGACATGTGTGATATAATTGAAATACTTCTAGAGTGTGTGATAGGCTTGGGTAGAACATGGAACATGGCACAGGCATGAAGGTACGGCTTCGGGCCCGCGTGTACAGTGCGAGGCCTAAGCTATTAACATGAATTGTAACTCGGATTTGATCACACATATATAGTATTTTCCCTCCCATACACAAGCAAACTCATGGAATAAGACACAAGACAAGGTCGTGTAATGTCGTATCCAACAAGAAAGTATAAGCATGAAGTAGATGCACGAGAAATGAAGTAAATGAGCAAATTCGAGGAGTATACTTGCCTTGCTCAGGGTGATCGATTGTAGGTAGTAATGCTGGATATCCTCCTGTTATTTGATTTCAAGTTGGTTACTTCTAACTACAATTTCATTTAAAAAGTTAAAACTTTTATTCATGCTTAAACTTAAATATTTATTAATACTAAAAGTGTACCCAACAAAACTCATTTAACCTTATATTTTCTATTGTGACAGGTTAGCTAAACTTACTCTCATAAACTAATAAAAATATCACTAATTATACCCTTATCATACATTACTTAAACCCACATTAGCCTCTACTGTCACAGGCCAAAACTTTACAGATTGCTCCTAGTGCTACAGTTTAACCATATCATTATATATATACTAGCAGCAGTTCACAAGGCATCCAAGATAGATTTAAATTTAATCATAGTGTCTGAGAAGAATGAAAGATGTATATGATAAACCTCATGATTCAACTCAGATTTTTGGGAATCAAGCATAGAACTGCAGTTATCAGTTCAAAAGGTATCAGGTTATGGGACTGCTACCAAACAGAGTTCCCATACTCTATTGTGAAACAAAAAAATTACAGTTTAGTCAAACTGTAGATACTCTCATGTCTAACACCACTAGTCAGATACAACCCTCTAGCTTTTCAAAAACTCCTATTGATATGTAAGGAAAAATAAACAGGAAGTCAGTCCTTCACCTACAGACTATCGTATGTATTAACCCAGATACTTGAATTAGATGCCAGGTTTCCATTTTAGTAACTGCTCTCAGTTGCAGTAGACATTACAGGTATCAAAATCAGAAAGAAATCTCCAACACAAAACGTAATCCAATAGGATTGTTCCCAGGTACTACTGCCTGATAGTATATGTGTTTTAAGAAAACCTTCTGGTCGAAAGATGCCAACACCTACCATTATAAATCTTACCAGAGAGACCAACCCAAACAAACTCAACTAGCCATTTATTTAACTAAAAGTACTATCAGTTACTTCAAAACCTTTCCAAGTTATAACATATCTTCCTGAAGTTAAGAGCTCTGCTACAAATCAAACAAACTGACTAGCTAGCATCCAAAATGAGGAATGTTACAATCAGAGATAACTATTTGCTATAGGTTAAATGCAAGGAACTTCTTAGTTTTAAATACCATGTCCCAGAATCAAACATGATAACCTACTGATAACAGCACTAAATCAGGAGCCTAAACGCTTCCAAGCTACTAAGATAGATCTAAGGATATCAGTGCATATCATGAAGAACAGCAGGTTGTATTATGATTTAATTTAAATCTGCTAATGAAAACTGCACATTCAGATATCAACCCTCCTGTCACAACTAAGACTCGAACTGCCAAACTTGCTTGAATTTAACAGGAACTCAAACATCAAATATCCTGGACTGAGTGGTTCACTCATGAACCCTTACAGCTAACTAAGGATGTTCGAAAGAAAAAAATTAGGGGAACTGCACAAAGAATGTTGATCAATTCAAATGTTTAAATGGAGCTAATAGTGAGAGAAAAACTAAGTTCTGTGTATAGAGTTCCCTCAGTATTCACAACACAAAAATCAAGTTCACCATCCTACTCTTAAATCAAATTTGAATTATAAAATCACAGAAAATTAACGAGCAACTAGATTCTCCAGGCATCTACTCAACATACCAAAAGTTGACACCAACATCATAACACTTGAAACATAACTGTAGCTAAATCCTTGGTTAAACGACACGATCCCTTGAATCTGATACGCTCTCTGTGTCCAGCAATCGTCCTGGCCTTCGTTTGGAACATTTCTGTAGGTCCTAAAAAATCAAGTTGCACCCATCAACAAAGTCATGAAAATCAAGAAATGCATCCTTCAAATGAACTGCGCAGAAGACAGATTGCGCACCATCTCGATGGCGCAGGCTGAACTGCACATTCATTCAATTACGCAAGCTGACGTGGCCTTGTCATCATTACCTGACACAGAATCAAATCTTCTGACAGCTGACAGCACGGAGAATGAGAAAACTGTTCGTTTATCGTGCAGCACAACGCTCGAGGACAGCTGTACATGCAGCGCAATCTGCCTGCAGCACAATCCAGCCCAGCGCTGTCCATCCTAGCGCAATCCGAAGCCAGCGTAATTCAGGTGGCGCACTCCATCAATACAACTGACAAAGTACACGTGGCCTTCATGCCATCAATGACTCGTTACGTGGCAACCGTCTGCACACGATCATGTGCATTTCAATCAAATGATGCCATGTGTCCATCACAGTCAGCCCACGATCAAATAACTGCTAGCGCAGTTTGATGCTGCGCAACCCAGTCCATGCGCAATCCAACATGTGCAATTCAGAATAACTAAAATTTAGTTATTTCTAGAACTCTATAAATAGAGTTTCAAGTCTTCATTCCAGGGGATCAGACATAAAGTTCAGAAATATCAGAGAGTTCAGGAGTTCTTGTCCAAGTGCCCAAGTGCTGCTGCATTCTTCAGAGGCTATCGCCTTCAAATTCTGAGGCTATCGTCTTCAAAGTTCACATCGTCCAAGGGATAAAGCAATCGTCATCTAGTTTGGATTCCTACAGTTGTACTTTCCCAGAATTCTTGTAATCTTTTTACAAAGTTTGTTGAAATAAAGATCATACTTTTGTTTTTGCAAACAAAATGGTGACTCTACTGGGGACGACTTTCTCCTTCGACGAGGAAGTGACAAATCAATGTGACGTTGCGTCTATCGGGAAGACGCAGAAGACGCTAGTTGTGAAGGTCAACCAGACGGCCTACGAAGCCATGATCAACTCCAGGACCACCCCTCGCATTGCAACAACTTCTGCCACAAGCAAAGTGCGCCCAGTGTGGATCCCTATCACGCCCCAGAACTAGAATACTGGAGAGTGGGGGCAGACATAGCCAGCTACGTATGATGAAATGGAATCCATCTCACCATACGGTCACGGCTGTCTAGATATGTGAGGGTTTATCTACAAGCCATCAGTCTCTTAGGGTCATAAATTATCCTATTGTCTCAATCTCAACCAACTAATAATAATTACAAGATGTCAGACCATAAAATATACAATTGTAAGGCGTCCCAAACATTACATATCCAGATGATCATGAAGCTAGTCGTACAAAATGTAAGGACTAGCAAGAGTTAAGTCATACATGATCAACCTCGAGTTGCCAATCATGTTACAGCCCGTAGGCAGACAGTAAGAAATGTGCATCGAGCTAACAGGTGCTCGTCGGCTAAATGCCTCAAAAGAATATTTTTACAATAAGTGGGCAGAGCAAAAAGGAAAACCCACTCTTGGCCCGGGTTTCGTCTAGTGTTCACCATTGGACTGGAAGCTTGGTAGATCCTCGGGAGCTGCTCCAAAATCTGGCCACACAAAACTAGCTGGGTCAACCCCAGAAAGAGCAAGTGCCACAAGGGGGCCACGAAATAAGAACAAAAGCCAGCAATCAGCACAATAATATAATTACATAATAAGAGGCAATAATTAAGAAAAGGGCATGATAGGTAGATATAAAAGACAATTCTTATACAGAATCGAAAAAAAAGACAGAACATACAGAAAAGCATGACATGATGATATACGATGAGATAACCATGGGACTATTCAGATAGCCAGGTTACAACCCGTAAACCAAACAAGGACCGGGGTTGTAACCCTTCGTCTGAACGGAACTTGGATTCTCTCACCATTTATCGGCGAGATAAATATAAGAAATCAGGCCAAGTAACAATCCTGTGCATGATCAAGACAAGGCTAGACTGATTGAACTTCATCCAACATTCACGGCTAAGCAATAAGTACGGCTTGATACTTTAACTAACTAGGGTTATCACAAACCTAATTACTATCAAGATGCAATGAGATGTTCCTCCAGCCACAAGCCCTGCAGCTAATCCAGGTTATCCAGGCGATTTGGATTCATTAAGCAGTTATCAATAATTATGTGTCCCACACGACAGTGGGCTGGAAATGTGCCCTACTCGACGGCAGGCTACAAGTCCAAACAATTGCGGCCGGGATAATGGGATTGCCTGTAGCTGGGGAAATCTCTCATGACTACTAAATTATTCTAGTTATTAGCCTTAGTCCATTTTAGTGGGTACCCCTGACCGTGGTACTCAGGGGTCCCTGTCCTAGACATGATACAAGACCAAACGGGTTCATTGGTACAAACACAATCGCCCACGGTGTCCAGGCCATTAATACAATTCATGTCATGTCAGGTAACCGTTACAACAGCTATTCAAGAAAATCATGCCAGGTTATCATGTCAAGTGTACTAATCAGGAGTGCGCCACGACGGGCCACTATCAAGTCAGATTGGCCGTGTCAGGAGTGCATCACTACCAGGATCATAATTCACAGAAAATCCTGAAAACCGTACTAGTCATAAACAATTACTGAAAATCGTGTTAGGCCGTGTCGGGTCAAGATAGTCGTACTGTGTTGAACAATCTCAGGAAAACCTAATCTACAAAGAGAAACCAAATCGAGAAATAAAACCAATCCTCCAAAAGCCAATGGGTTAATCAAGGGGTCAGGGGGCAGCATACGTGCAAAAGCACGTACGCAAGGCTCGCTCAAGTCTGCGTACTAGGGCACGCTCAAGACAGCGTACGTAAAAAGTCATGCAGGCTCACTCAAGGCAGCGTACGTGAAAAGTCACGCAGGCTCACTCAAGGCAGCGTACGTGAAAAGTCACGCAGGCTCACTCAAGGCAGCGTACGTGAAAAGTCACGCAGGCTCACTCAAGGAAGCGTACGTAAAAAGTCACGCAGGCTCACTCAAGGCAGCGTACGTGAAAAGTCACGCAGGCTCACTCAAGGCAGTGTACGTGAAAAGTCATGCAGGCTCACTCAAGGCAGCGTACGTAAAAAGTCACGCAGGCTCACGGAGACACGCTTCCAACAGGAAGCGTACTCAAGGCTGCGTACGCTACGCTAAAGAGTGCGCGCAGCATCAGGGGCGTAAGCTAAAGAGCTCTGCCACTACCCACTGTCTTCTCCAAACAGCAAGAACTCATGGCTGGACCCAAAGCTACACAGTACCATAACTTGGCCATCCGAACTCCAAATCCGGATTTCCAAAGCTCTACTTGGGTGAAACTGAATGCTCTTCCACATGGAAGCTTCAAAACTCATAGAAAACCAACTTAAATAGCTCAAACCATGCAAAATCCAAAAATAGAAATAACTTAGATCTAGAGCAATGGAGACACCAAATCATAAAAAGCCAAGAACTAATGTTGTTCACCAAGTCCTAATCTAGCAAATGGACAAAGAAAAGAGGGTTCTCATGTAGTGGCAAGATGCACTTGCCTAGGGTGGATGTTGTGTAGAGGAAGGAGAAGAAGAAGAAGAAGAAGAAAATAAATGATGGTGGTAATGAAGAGAGAGGGTGGTAGGTGGGGATTATAAAGAGGGGGAGTTATGGTGTGGTTGAGGGTGGAGCATAGGCTTAAGGTGCTCCAATGCTCATAAACCAAACCAAACCGAACCAACCCAAACCAAACCAAACCAATCCAAACTGATTAAAACCAAGCCAGGCCAAAACCCAAAATACGAGAAATACCGAAATTCCACAAGTTGAGAAAAAAAATAAAAATACATGCCAAAATCCAGATACGAGTAAAAATACGAAATACGGGAAATGAGGGTGACAACTCTACCCACCTTAAAAGAATTTCGTCCTCGAAATTTTAATCAAGGAGCTAGAGGTTTCCACGACAAGCTATACTAAGCACAGGCAAGTACACTAAGCAATTCAATCACACAATCATACATGCAATCAAGGAATGAAAAGCGTAAGGCATAAGGAAGACATTATACCTCACGAGTCAAATAGGTAAGGATAACGTGATTGGATATCATCCTCACACTCCCACGTTTGACTCTCCCAAGGAGCGATGAACTCAAGCCACGCGAACTAAACTGATAGTCTTGCGCTTGAGGTCTCTCCCCTTGGTCAAACAGGGACACGGGCCTTTCCTCATACGAAAAGGTTGGTACCAATAACCGTTTTCGAATGATCTAGGACATGGCTCGGGTCCGGAATATATCGTTGTAATTAGGACACATGAAACATGACACGTGTCCCGCATAACAACGGCGGAAGCAAGACAATAGGACACAGATACCTCTCTGTCGATTCTGGATCTGGGCCTGGGCCAGGGCGAACTGCTGAGGCCTCTGCTGCTGGAAGGTCTGGGCCTGAGTCGGCAACGGCCTCGGAGGCTGGTACTGCTGCTGAAACACTTGGGCCTGAGGCGGCAATGGCCTCGGCAACTGTTACTGCTGCTGGACTGGTACTGGAGCTGGTGCTGGTCCCCTAACCGAGGGACTAGATACTGTTGATGCTGAATCGACTCTGAATGGACAGGACCCCACCCTATGGTCCGGTGCCCCACACAACAAGCATAATCCCAGTGCTTTGCGACACTCTGACACAACGTGTCCAAGCTTCCCGCAATAAGAACAACCTACGACGGAAGGCTGCGCTTGCTTCTGTTTCTGCTGAGGGTACGTCGGGGTCGAGTACTGGACCGACGTAACTGAGGTTGCTCGCCTCGGAGCTCCAATAGTCAAAGCCCTAGCTGCCGGGGCTGGTGCTGATGATTGGTGCATCTGACTGTGGGACCGCTTTCGTCCTCCGGTCCTATCCATAATTCTCTGGGATGTATACTCGTGCCTCCTAGCTGCTCTCAATACTGCATCAAACGTTCTGTGCTCGAACTGCTCTACTGCCAATATGATCTCCAAGTGGAGCCCCTGATGAAATCGCTGGGCCCTATCAAACTCGGTCGCCACCAAGGTGGGAGCAAACCGACTAAGTCTAGAAAACTCCGATGCATAACTGTCGACCGTCCTGCCTCCTTGCTTCAAGTTGGCAAATCTGGTCTGCAAGTCATATCGAGCCACCGCGTCAAAATACTTGGTCTGGAATCTTTCGCTAAACACTGCCCAGGGAACAGGTGCTATCAATCTCACCGCTTGCATGGCCCACCAGTTGTGGGCTAGATCTAATAACTGCAGGCGTACCACCGCCACCTTCTCGTCTTCTGGAGTCTTCGCGGCCTCTAGAATAACTTCTGTATCCTGGAGTCAAGCATCTGCAGTAATGGCATCCTCGGTACCGTCGAAGAATGGAGGGTTCAGGGGCTTGAAACTGTTGGCTGCACTATTTTCCGGATAACCGCCTCTATTCAGAGCATCTTGTACTGCCTGGTGCAATGCATCACCTCGGCGATCTTGAGAAGCTAACAATGATCGGATGAGACCTTCCAAAGTGCCATCATCAGGCTCTACTGGCTGGACTGGCTGAACTGGGGGCACTGGTTCTCTAGAAGGCATGGCTCGAGAGGCGGCTGTTGAGGACTGAGCTTGATCTTCTTGATGTTGCTGGGCCGCTGGCTGAGCTCCTTCTGACTGATCAACAGGAACGATGTCACTGAAGCAATGACATCAGGGATATTAAGGAAGGACCAGGATAGAACAATGATGCAAGCATGTTATCAAGTCAGGGATCCAAGGAGATAAGAAGATACGAGTGGAGATCAAAGGCGAGTACAGATTGAGACATCTATCTGGTAAACCCCCACATATCTTGATTTACAAGACCTGCATGGGCCACCACTTAAACCATGTCACGCTCCAGAACCAGAATACTGGAGAGCAGGGGCAGACATAGCCAGCTATGTATGATGAAATGGAATCCATCTCGCCATACGGTCACGGCTGTCTAGATATGTGAGGGTTTATCTACAAGCCATCAGTCTCTTAGGGTCATAAATTATCTTATTGTCTCAATCTCAACCAACTAATAATAATTACAAGATGTCAGACCATCAAATATATAATTGTAAGGCGTCCCAAATATTACATATCCAGATGATCATGAAGCTAGTCGTACAAAATGTAAGGACTAGCAAGAGTTAAGTCATACATGATCAACCTCGAGTTGCCAATCATGTTACAGCCCGTAGGCAGACAGTAAGAAATGTGCATCGAGCTAACAGGTGCTCGTCGGCTAAACGCCTCAAAAGAATATTTTTACAATAAGTGGGC
Organism: Iris pallida; assembly: GCA_029216955.1. Taxonomy (NCBI): domain Eukaryota; kingdom Viridiplantae; phylum Streptophyta; class Magnoliopsida; order Asparagales; family Iridaceae; genus Iris; species Iris pallida. The sequence goes on from JANAVB010026600.1 coordinate 288,930, forward strand.
AGAGCAAAAAGGAAAACCCACTCTTGGCCCGGGTTTCGTCTAGTGTTCACCATTGGGCTGGAAGCTTGGTAGATCCTCGGGAGCTGCTCCGAAATCTGGCCACACAAAACCAGCTGGGTCAACCCCAGAAAGAGCAAGTGCCACAAGGGGGCCACGAAATAAGAACAAAAGCCAGCAATCAGCACAATAATATAATTACATAATAAGAGAAAGTAATTAAGAAAAGGGCATGATAGGTAGATATAAAAGACAATTCTTGTACAGAATCGAAAAAAAAGACAGAACATACGGAAAAGCATGACAGGATGATATACGATGAGATAACCATGGGACTATTCAGATAACCAGGTTACAACCCGTAAACCAAACAAGGACCGGGGTTGTAACCCTTCGTATGAACGGAACTTGGATTCTCTCACCATTTATCGGCGAGATAAATATAAGAAATCAGGCCAAGTAACAATCCTGTGCATGATCAAGACAAGGCTAGACTGATTGAACTTCATCCAACATTCACGGCCAAGCAATAAGTACGGCTTGATACTTTAACTAACTAGGGTTATCACAAACCTAATTACTATCAAGATGCAATGAGATGTTCCTCCAGCCACAAGCCCTACAGCTAATCCAGGTTATCCAGGCAATTTGGATTCATTAAGCAGTTATCAATAATTATGTGTCCCACACGACGGTGGGCTGGAAATGTGCCTTACTCGACGGCAGGCTACAAGTCCAAACAATTGCGGCCTGGATAACGGGATTGCCTGTAGCTGGGGAAATCTCTCATGACTACTAAATTATTCTAGTTATTAGCCTTAGTCCATTTTAGTGGGTACCCCTGACCGTAGTACTCAGGGGTCCCTGTCCTAGACATGATGCAAGACCAAACGGGTTCATTGGTACAAACACAATCGCCCACGGTGTCCAGGCTATTAATACAATTCATGTCATGTCAGGTAACCGTCACAACAGCTATTCAAGAAAATCATGCCAGGTTATCATGTCAAGTGTACTAATCAGGAGTGTGCCACGACGGGCCTCTATCAAGTCAGATTGGTCATGTCAGGAGTGCATCACTACCAGGATCATAATTCACAAAATATCCCGAAAACCGTACTATTCATAAACAATTACTGAAAATCGTGTTAGGCCGTGTCGGGTCAAGATAGTCGTGCTGTGTTGAACAATCTCAGGAAAACCCAATCTACAAAGAGAAACCAATTCGAGAAATAAAACCAATCCTCCAAAAGCCAATGGGTTAATCAAGGGGTCAGGGGGCAGCATACGTGCAAAAGCACGCACGCAAGGCTCGCTCAAGTCTGCGTACCAGGGCACGCTCAAGACAGCGTACGTAAAAAGTCACGCAGGCTCACTCAAGGCAGCTTACGTGAAAAGTCACGCGGGCTCACTCAAGGCAGCGTACGTGAAAAGTCACGCAAGCCCACTCAAGGCAGCGTACGTGAAAAGTCACGCAGGCTCACTCAAGGCAGCGTACGTGAAAAGTCACGCAGGCTCACTCAAGGCAGCGTACGTGAAAAGTCACGTAGGCTTACTCAAGGCAGCGTACGTGAAAAGTCACGCAGGCTCACTCAAGGCAGTGTTCGTGAAAAGTCACGCAGGCTCACTCAAGGCAGCGTACGTGAAAAGTCACGCAGGCTCAAAGAGACACGCTTCCAACAGGAAGCGTACTCAAGGCTGCGTATGCTACGCTAAAGAGCACGCGCAGCATCAGTGGCGTAAGCTAAAGAGCTCTGCCACTGCCCACTGTCTTCTCCAAACAGCAAGAACTCATGGCTGGACCCAAAGCTACACAGCACCATAACTTGGCCATTCGAACTCCAAATCCGGATTTCCAAAGCTCCACTTGGGTGAAACTGAATGCTCTTCCACATGGAAGCTTTAAAACTCATAGAAAACCAACTTAAATAGCTCAAACCATACAAAATCCGAAAATAGAAATAACTTAGATCTAGAGCAATTGAAACAGCAAATCATAAAAAGCCAAGAACTAATGTTGTTCACCAAGTCCTAATCTAGCAAATGGACAAAGAAAAGAGGGTTCTTATGTAGTGGCAAGATGCACTTGCCTAGGGTGGATGTTGTGTAGAGGAAGGAGAAGAAGAAGAAGAAGGAAATAAATGGTGGTGGTAATGAAAAGAGAGAGTGGTAGGTGGAGATTATAAAGAGGGGGAGTTGTGGTGTGGCTGAGGGTGGAGCATAGGCTTAAGGTGCTCCAATGCTCATAAACCAAACCAAAGCGAACTAACCCAAACCAAACCAAACCAATCCAAACTGATTAAAACCGAGCCAGGCCAAAACCCAAAATACGAGAAATACCGAAATTCTACAAGTTGAGAAAAAAATAAAAATACATGCCAAAATCCAGATACGAGTAAAAATACGAAATACAGGAAATAAGGGTGACAATCCCCAAGACTGCCGCGCAGTCTGCTGATTCTGCCACCAAGACTGCTGTGCAGTCTAAGGTCTCTGCTGCCAAGACTGTTGCACAGTCTGTTGTCTCAACTGCTGTACAATCTGCCTCTATCACTCATGCGCAGTCTGCTGTTGCCAGTGCACACGCTACTTCCTACGCTGCCCTGTCAAAGTGCAAGACTCTTTTGCCCCTGGCGTAGTTGGCAGCAACAATTCCTGCACAATCCACTACTCCAGCAACCAGAGTACAGCCCAAACACTTTATGGCCAGAACTCCTGCTGCGCAATCTGCTGTGTCAGTGACCAGAAAGTCATCTGCCAAAGACTCTCCTGTGCAATCAGCCAGTACACATGCTGGCAAAGCTCCTCATGCGCAAACTGTGCTTGCGCAGTCCAAGAGAGATAGCCCTTTGGCTAATCTCTCTTCCTCTCACAGCAAAGGAAAAGACTCTGCTCCTCTTTCCAAGCACCCTGTTGCTCCAGCACAATCCACTGGGGGTAGTCTTTTGACTATTCCTCCTCCTCTCCAGAACAAAGAAAAAGGCCCATTGGTCTTTTTTCAACTTCCTTGTCCCACGACTTGGAAGACAACAGAGGGAAACGCTCTTTAGCTAACCCTTCTTCTCAAAATAAAGGAAAAGGCCCTTTGGTTTTTTCTCAGTCTTCTTCGGTTTTTACCGTAGAAGATCAATCTGAACGTGCCTCGACACCAGTCAGTACCAGAACTCTTTCAAACAAGGATTCTTCTCTCCATGTCAAAAGAACTGGTACTGATCACAGAGGTATTCTGCCTACTCCGGTAGCAGAATTCCAGGATCTCCCAACCCACAAAATATCTCGCTCAAAGCAGGAAAAATTGCTGGTGTCTCAGACAGAAACCCCTGGGGATGAGTTTGCTGATCTAAGAACTTATCTCAATAGGCCAACTTCGGCAAAACGCAAACAGCCAATGTCGAAGACCAACCAGCATCAAAAGCAAATTTCCAGGGTCAAAAATCCTGATACCTATGCCAATGAAGTGAGCACTTTCTTGTACACTCAAGGGACAAAACATCTGAAGAACCGGAACCATGTTCCGAATGTTATTAAAGAACACATCCCTCGGACTTCTTCTCGTCCCGTCGTTGTTCCGGATCTCCGAGAGCACCTCAGGCAAAAACGGGATAACACCTCAACACCTCTAGTTCAATCAAGTGATCATCAGCATTGCAATCACAAGGTTATCATCCAGTGTTGTTGTCAAACAACAAAACGATCTGTCTTCGATCGTTTGGATCTTGCAACATCTGAACATATGTCCGAAGATGAAGATGAAATATTGTACGCTTCTGTCAACATGACTTCCCGAGACACTGGGGGTAGGAAGTGCTCCAAGCACGGCAAGTCTCGCAAACCCAGCCAACGGTATTTAGATCTACTCCAAGAATCTTCTGAAGGAGTATTTCGACATACCAGATCCCGAAGCCGAGACACAATCGGTCAAAGGAATCTTCAAGATCCTTCCGGTCATCTCCCTCTTTCTCACTCAGGAGATGATTCTTTCTCCGACTATGATGCATACAGCAAAATTTCTGAACAGATAGTGTCCTCCACTGTACCTAGAGAAGTGACAGCTTATGTTGTCAATGAAGATCCGGATGCTTCTAGTTCGGCAAATCAAGAACAGCGAATAGCTACATTAGAGGACAAAGTGAAGACCATGGCTGAAATGGTTGTAAGTATACATTCTATTATTGTGGCACAACATACAGTACCACCGACCGTACCTTCTGCAAGTCCGGAGATCATAGCATCGTCGGTGCCTGTTAGTGCAGGGCTAGGGGTAGCAGCTCCTCAAGTACCCCTTGTACAAGTTTAACCTACACCCAGTCAATCAGGTGCTGGGGTGGTGCTTATCATGCTGTCCCTCCTCCTAACACTGTGACTCAGCCTGCTCCTTCTACATCAGTGGAAGATGCCAATGAAGCTGTCAAGCTCCTGCGCACTCAATTCGAGGCCTTCAAAGAGAAGGACAACTTGCAGAGGTTGGGGATCAAGCAACCCTACCCAGTTGAATAGAAAGAAGTCCCATTTCCTCCAAAGTAGAAAATCCTAACAATCTCGTTGTTTGATGGCAGCACTTCTCCCAGCCAGTTCATTAACCACTTTGAGGTAATGACTGTCCAACTTCAGCCAAATGACGCTCTTTTTATCAGAGTATTCGTCGGCTGTTTAGCCGGTGTTGCATACGATTGGTACAGAAGCTTGCCCGATGGCTGTATCACCTCTTTCTCTGGTCTCAAACAAATTTTCTTGGAACGATTCTATGAGGGAATCAACGACATGACTATGTCAGCCCTTAATAAAATCAAACAAAGGCATAATGAAGCCGCTGAGAGCTTCATTGAAAGGTTCCGTCGAGAATCTCTAAAGATGCCTCCAGAGACTCCGGCCGCTGTCACCATAGATACCTGCAAGGCAAATCTTTTGCCTATCATCAGCATGTGGACGGGGTTAACTCAGTTCCAAGACTGGCCATCCTTCATTGTCAACGCTAAAGCAGCTGAAGTTAGCGCCGACAAATTCAAGCAGCTAGGGGTACACATGTTTAACCCCGACAGGAATGAGCACCAGACTTCGGGTGGCGGTAATCGTCAGAACAACCGCAAGGGAAAAGAGACTCTAAATATTAATCTGAGGAAAAAAGAATCTCTGGCTGTCAATGTAGCTCCACCTACGTCCGCTTCTACTCCTTCAGCACCTCCACCAAGGGAACCTCGTCCTAAAGCGGAGTATTCCTTTGACGAAAATGACACTGCAAGCATCTTTGATTGTTTAATCAAAAGCAACAAGATACAGCTCCCAGACCCAAAGAAGCCTGATGAAGTCGGCAAGACCGATCATCCTAAGTATTGTGTCTATCACAGATTCATTGGGCATCCCACTCGAGCATGTTATGTGCTCAAAGGCAAAATTCAGGAGCTAGTCAACGCTGGTGTTGTCACTCTACAGCAAGATGAGAAGACAGTTACCGCAAACATGGTCTCAGTTCAATTCGGTGACTTCCCTCCGCAGAAGGTACAGTATGGTGTCATCCCTATCCCTAAAGCTACTCTTGAGATCGAGAATCTCCCTCCTCCACGAAGTGAAGGTCTCGTCCCCTTATCTCTTAACAATGGCAAAATTATGTGGATTCACCCTGATCTTGCTTCCGAGTTCGAAGTTCCCTCTTCATCCAAGAAGAAAGACCGCTCCAAGGGCAAGATAAAGACTTGCAATATGGTGTCTTTTGACCCCCATAGTTGACGAGAAAATTCGGTTGGGCACCAGATCAGGAAAACCTTATCTAAAGGATTATTCCGAAGCTCAGGAGAATCCTACTTCTTCTTCTTCTGAGCCTTCTCCAGTACAACCTGCTTCCACTGAAGATATTCCTTCTGCATCCTCACTGGTTGTAGTACCCATTCCCTCCAAGCCGGCGGTAGCTGACAAAGGCAAACAACAAGTCCGCTTTGACAAGCCTTTGAAGAAGTCATCTCCTTATGGACTTGAAAAGCCTTACAACTTTGAGATCTTGGCTCAACTAGCTAATACACCATCCAGGTTGTCAATCTTTGAGTTGTTGTGCCTCTCTAAAGAGACTCGAGAAACTCTAAGTGAAGCTCTCATGCAAGCAGAAACCTGTCTAGCCCTGCTGAAGAAACCAAAAGCAGAGCCAGTCTCTTGCCTCCATTGTCATAGTGTGTTAGAGTTAATTCCAAACATAACTTTCACACAGGATGACATGCTGATGGAAGACAACAGGCATGACCGTCCTCTATACTATACAGGATATGTCGATTCGAAGAAAGTCGATCGTATTCTGATAGACCCAGGGTCTGCTCTCAGCATCATGTCGAAGACAATGTTGGATGCGCTAAAGATCCCAGTGTATAGTCTTTCCAGTACAATCACCACTATCCTTGGGTTCAATCAAGGAAGGAGTGAACCTTTGGGCAAGAATCGCCTAAAACTCCAAATAGGCAATCTTTGCACAAAGGTGACCTTCTACATTATTGACAATTATGGTTGTTCTTACAATGCTTTGTTGGGAAGACCATTTCTGCATGAGCATAACATTGTTCCATCGACTCTCCATCAATGTTTCAAATATGTCGATGACAATGGTGAAGTTCAAAAGGAGGTTGCTGATCTCTATCCCTTCAAAGGCGTCGAAGCATACTGCAACGATGCTCGTATGTATAAGGATGAATTCATGAAGGTTGTCCTGTCTCTGGACACTGAAGAAGAACAAGAAGCAGTGTCTAATGACACCCTCATCATTCCTGTTAAAGGGCGTGTCTCTCGTCCTCAATCCTCCAAGCCACTGACTATTCACTTGCCAGTCCAGAAGCAACCAACTGATGATGATCAGGATCAAAAGAAGCTCACCTCTTCTGAGCCACTTGTTATCGACTTACGTCGTAACAAGGAAAAAAGGCAGCTCACCTCTTCTGAGCCACTTGTTATTGATTTATCTCATAACAAGGAAAAAAGGGAGCTCACCTCCTCTGAGCCGCTTGTTATCGACCTCCGTCGTAACAAGGCTAATCCTCCTCCACGTTCTTCTTCTCCCCCTCTTGTAATCAATCTGACCAAGCCTGCTAAGGCTAAAGGTCCTGCTGTAAATACGGATGTACAAATTAATAAAAAAGCATCTACTTTTCAGTATACTGATGTCATGTATTATGCTAAACGCTATTTGGATATGTTAGATAGCTTCCAGTTATTTACAATGGAAGTTGTACAATCTTTTCAAACAGAAGTCTCACTCGAACATCCAAATGATTCGTACCGTATTGTTCCTGCTCGAAAGAAAGGCAAGAGTCCAATACTTTTTAATAAAGGACCGAAACAAGAATTCAGCTATACGGATGAAAGCAAAAGTAACGATACGGGGCACCTCCAACTTCGACGTTACAGTCAACAATCAAAAGACATCATCCGAAAGATGGGTTATGACTTCAAGAGTGGTCTCAACTACGGTAAGGGAAGACGAACTCCTATCCGTACGACTGTTCCGAAAGGAAAGTCAGAGATGTATTACAGCAGGACCAAAAGAGGTCTCGGATATGCTTCTCCTCCAGTATTATCCCCAGCAGTCTCCAAATCCGATAGTGAGGAGTGCTCTAATTCTTCTGATTCCAGATCATGGGATTCTGACACCAGCATCGGTCAAGTTCATCGGTTGACTGTATCTTCTAACATGGTTTCTGTCGAACTTCTAGAAGGCTATGACGAAGATATTGAAGAAAATCCTGAAACAGATCCTTGGGCTCAACGAATGGATACCCAATGGGAACTCCGATTCGAACAAAGGGAACCTCCAACCGAAGATCAATTGGTTCAGATTGATGTAGGAGAGAGCGGGTCACCTCGTCCAATATTCATCAGCAAGAATCTTCCCGAGGCAAATAAGCAAGAATTAATTCTTCTTATTCGAGAGTACATTGATGTCTTTGCCTGGAGCTATGAAGGCATGCCAGAACTAGATCCCAAAGTTGCTACTCACAAATTGAATATCTTGCCTAATGCAAAACCGGTCAAACAGTAACAACGGCGATTCAAGCCAGAAATGATGGACGCCGATGAAGTCAAGAAGCTCATTACTTGTGGCTTTATTCGAGAAGAACAATATCCTGATTGGGTAGCCAACGTTGTACCAGTCCTGAAGAAAATTGGAAAAGTTCGAGTCTGCATCGACTTTCGGGATCTTAATGAAGCATTTCCAAAAGATGAATTTCCTCTTCCTATCACGGACGTCATGATTGACAACACCTGTGGGTTCGAGCGAATATCCTTTTTGGATGGATTCTCCGGATACAATCAGATTCGGATGAATCTCGAAGATGAAAAACACACATCTTTCTGCACTCCTCGCGGAGTCTATTACTATACAGTGATGCCGTTTGGTCTCAAGAATGTTGGTGCAACATACTAACGAGCCATGAGTACCATCTTTCGAGATCATCTGCGCAAGACAGTCGAATGCTATATTGACGATATTGCTGTCAAAAGCCGTCTGAAGGAAGATCACATCCAAGACTTGAGAACTATCTTCAATCTCATACGCCAACATCAACTCAAAATGAATCCCACCAAGTCATTCTTGGGTGTCTCTAGTGGCAAATTTCTCGGCTTCGTCATTACCTCTAAGGGTATACACGTGGATCCCGAGAAGATCAAAGTCATTCAAGAGATGCGTCCTCCACGCAACCTAAAAGAGCTACGAGAATTTCAAGGTCGACTTGCATACATCAGGAGATTTATTTCGAATCTGTCTGGACGATGCAGACCATTTACTCAGCTAATGAAGAAAGGTGTGTCTTTCATTTGGACCGAAGAATGTCAATGAGCATTTGATGACATAAAGCGATATCTCATGAATCCACCAGTCTTGGTGCCACCAATCTCCGGCATACCATTCTTAATGTATGTCCGTGCTATGGATCATTCATTGGGTGCTTTACTTGTCCAAAAGAACAAAGAAGGTCATGAACAGGCCATCTATTATCTTAGCCATACTATGATTGGTGCTGAACATCGTTATAGTCCGGTCGAAAAGGAATGCCTAGCCCTTATGTTTGCTGTTCAGAAGACTCGACATTACATTATTGGCCAAACTATTCATGTCATATCCCGAGTGAATCCTCTTCGGGTACTGATGAAGAAGCCTAGCACACTCAATTCTCGGCTGGCTACATGGGCCATTTTGCTAGTCCAATATGACATGGTATATGTTCCTCAAAAGTCTGTCAAAGGTCAAGCACTGGCTGATTTCTTAACAGCTCATCCTGTTCCAGAGACATCTAAACTCTATGATAAAATTCTAGACGAGACATTGGAATCTAATACAATCTCTGAAGAATTTCCTACTTGGCGTCTATTCTTTGACGGTGCATCCAGAATTGGACCCAATGGTGCCGTTGTCGCAGGAGTTGGAGTTGTTCTCGTTTCTCCAGACGGGTCAACTATTCAAAGAGCTTATTCCTTAGATGAGCCTTGCTCTAATAATGTGGCAGAATATAATGCCCTACTCATCGGCCTTCGGCTAGCTAAACAATTGGACATTGAGTATCTTGAAGTCTATGGCGACTCCAAGCTGGTTGTTAACCAGGTTAGAGGAACCTATGAAGTTCGCCATCAAGATCTAGTGCCTTATTATGAAGCGGCAATCAACATGGCTACATCATTCAAGGCTTTCTTTATCGAATACGTTCGCCGAGCTTGTAATACTGAGGCAGATGCCTTGGCCAACCTTGAAGCAGTCTTAGCCATCCCTATCAAAAGACAACAGGTGGTGGTTATCTCTAACCGGGAATTTTTTTGTATCGAAAATAATGTAATATTGAGTTCAGTAATCTTACTGAAACCAATGTTATCAGTGAAGATTGGAGAGCTCCTTTCATTGACTTTGTAGTTCACGATATCCTTCCTGAAGATCCCAAGGAAGCTACGAGTATTCGTCGACGATCTCTCAGATTCTATTACAATCAAACCACTAAGACTCTCTACCGGCGAACTTATGACGGTCTTCTTTTACGCTGTCTCGCTGGTGATGAAGCAAAGCAAGTGTTGCGTGAAGCTCATGACGGTGTCTGCGGAGCACATCAACCCGGTCCTAAACTACAGGATCGTATCCGACGAATGGGTTACTACTGGCCCTCTATGGTATCAGAAGCCATTGAATATGCAAGAAAGTGTCGAGCTTGTCAAATCCATGCAGATTTCATCCTCCAACCTTCAGAATTCCTGCATCCGACTGCTGCTTCCTGGCCTTTCGAAGCTTTGGGCATGGACATTATAGGTCCCATCAATCCTCCTTCTTCTAGAGGACATCGGTTCATATTAGCAATAAACGATTACTTCTCCAAATGGGCTGAAGCTATACCTCTGGCTGAAGTCAAAACCAGCAGTGTCATCAACTTTGTCAAACACCATGTCATCTATAGATTTGGTGTACCTCGACGAATCATCCACGACAACGGACCATAGTTCATCAGTCAGAAGTTCACAAGGTTCTGTGACGACCATCGAATTGACAGTGTCGCTTCTACAGCCTACAATCCTGCCGCTAATGGTTTAGCTGAAGCCTTCAACAAAACTATTATCAAGCTCCTTAAGAAGTTTGTATCTACTAACAAACAAAACTGGAGTGAGAAGCTTGGAGAATGTCTTTGGGCCTATCGTACTACGGTCCGCAATCCCACAGGCTGTACACCCTTCTCTTTGGTGTACGGTTGTGAAGCAGTTCTTCCTCTGGAACTTCAAATCTCGTCCTTGAGGATTGCCATCGCCAATGAACTCACGACAGAGAACAATGATCTTCTTCGGCTCCAAGAATTAGAAGCGCTCGACGAGAAGTGGTTAATGGCTCAACAGCATATTGAGTTATATCAAGCTCGCATCTCGAAGACTTTCAACCGCAAAGTTAAAGTCAGAGCCTTTCAGAAAGGAGAACTTGTTCTAACGGTCAGACGTCCTATGACTATGACTTACATGAGCAAAGGCAAATTTGACGCAAAGTGGGAAGGTCCATATATCGTAAGTAAAGTCTTTTCAAATGGAGCCTATCAACTCTCAGAGTTGGACGGTCGAGTTGCTATGATGCCCATCAATGGCAAATTCCTTAAAAAGTACTATGCATGAATGTAAAAGAGATTGCTTGTAAATATCATTAGACAAGTTCATAAATAAAATTCAGTTTTATTTCATCTTGAACGATGTTACATATTATCAAGGAAGGTCACTATCATCCTTCTCAAAATTGGGACGCGGGCCACTGCCATCCTTCTCGAAGACACGGTCGGCAAAAGAACTGATAACATCCTTGCTCGAACCTACCAGGAACTTGCAAGCAGCCATTCTCATGGCCTCTTCTTCTTCAGTCTTTCCTGGTTTAAGAAGGAAGTCCAATATATCTTTCGGCAGCTTGGGTGCAGACGAACCTTCGCCCGCTTCTGTCTGCTTTGGCTGGTTGGGATTGGCTGAACGTTCTTCTGGGAGTTCTTCAACCTTCGGGGCGGCATCAGCCTTCTTGGATGTATCTCCAGACGACATCTTTGTGCTGAAAAGTGAAAGTGATCGTTCCATTTAGATTTCTGTCCTATTTATAGGCAGAGATTCTTAAAGCAACGAAACGACACATCCATCCGACGGTTCACCCGTTTATTCCATCATCCGACGGTTCACCCGTTTATTTCATCCATCCGACGGTTCACCCGTTTATTCCATTCAACGGTTCACCCGTTTATTCCATCATCCGATGGTTCATCCGTTCATTTCATCCATCCAACGGTTCGCCCGTTCATCACATTCATTCGACGGTTCGTCCGTTAATTACATTCATCCGACGGTTCATCCGTTCATTTCATCCTTTCGACGGTTCGTCCGTTCATTACATTCATTCGACGGTTCGCCCGTTTATTACATTCATCCGACGGTTCATCCGTTCATCCCGACGATTCATTTCGTTCACACCTTTTGACGATTCATTCACATCAGCAACTTATCATCTTCGATTAAGTTGTCTCTTGAAATAATGATATTCAATAAATTATATTCTGCCACGTCCATATTACCTCTGAGCAGATATAATGAATATAATTATTTTCTAAAAATCAAGAAATATATCATGTCCTGTACCTCTGAATATATTTTCTATCGCTATTATTTGTATCAGAACAAGATATGCAATGAATAATAGAGCCACCAAGAAAAATGTCTTTTTATTGATTGATCAAAAATTCGAAAGACATTACAACATTACATATTGCAAAAACAAGAAGATACAAAAAATCTTTCTAGTTGGCCGGCGGTGTCATCAAATTGGTTATCTATTGCTTCAAAATTTGCAGTCGCTCTTCATGAGATTCCATCACTCGCTTCCTAGCTTCTTCCATCCCGAATTTATCATTGAAGGTTGGTAGAGTTACTATTCTATGAGTGATTTCAGGTTGATGAGCTGCAGCATATTCATCTCTTTCTTGAGCTAGAACACCAAGTTGTTGAATTGCAGCTTGATGTTGGGTAACTTCATCTTCTAGTTCTTCCTGAAGACGAGCAATTTTTGCTCGCAATTCAGCAACTCTTATTTCTTTCCCTTCAGCGACAGATGCCACTATTTCCAATTTGGAGTTGTACTCAGCGGACTTGGCAGTGAAAGTATCCAAGAGAATTTGGAAATTAACTTTTTCAACTGCAGCCTCTTGAGACATCCGTTCAAATTCGGCTTGAACCAAAGGCTCTATCTCTCCCTTATTTAGCTCTTTGTAGCTCTTTACTGAGGTCTCCAGCTCATCTAATATATGATCAAGAAAAGCAGCCTGAGCCTCGTCGCCTTGATTACGAATGGCATCAACCAAGTAAGAGGTTGAACCTCTAACCGTGGAGAAATCAGCCTCTTCTTTCTCCATCACCCTATCTATTAAAGGTCCCAACGAATCAAAGAAGAACTTGGTAAATGAGTTAATGACAAATTGATTGGTAGCCAGAGCACCAGGAGTAGCAGCTACTCCTGTTGATGATGAAGCGGCAGGATGTTCAGTCTCTTGCACTTGGACGGAGGGCTCTTTAAATAAAGGAGCTAAAGTAGAGCTGGTTGCTCCTCCCGGTTGTTCTTCTACAAAATTAAAATTTATCATTTTTGCCTGTCATTTGCTACTGTCAAATAAGACCAAAGGTGAAAGCAATCTTACCGTGGCTTGGTGCAGTATCAGGCCTGTCATCTGTTGGAACAGATTCCAGCCTAGCAGAAGTAGCCTCAGACATTACTGCCTGGCTACTGCCTGCCTCGGAGCCACATGACAAATGATGACTGCTGCTCGCTATCATCGTTACAAGCACTATACCCGTACATACTGGAGGAGCTGGAGAAGATCCGAGTTCTGTATGGATAAGAATAAAGATGTCAGCTATTAATCTATGAAAAGAAGATTGCTAATTTTATTTTATACCTTTGGGATCAACCGTAGGAGTTTCCTCCAGGGCCACTTCCTCATCTGCAATCTTTTCTGGAGATACCTGCACCTCAGCATCCTTTTCAGGATCCAGGGTGTCATCAGCGGCTTTGGGAGATATATGGACTTCTATGTCCTCTTCAGGATTTTTTGTATCATCAACAGCCTCTGATGATGTACTCTCCTCACTTTCATTATCCTCAAGAGCTTCCTCGCTGGCAGCTGCAGCGATATTATAAATATCATCTTGCAGACCGAAGTCGCAATCATTTAATACATCAATCATTAGACGATCCTCCTCTTCGCGAAGTGTTCTTGGCATAGCAGGAAGCTGAGTCGTTTCTACCGCTGGTGAATGAGATCGTAAAGCTTCATCTTCTCTAGGCTCTGCAGCCTCCTCTCTCTGTTCAGCTTCCTCTCTCTGCTCAGTCTCCTCTCGCTGTTCTGGACTAGGCTCAGAGACTACATCCAGTTCAAGACAGATGTCTACTCAGTTTTACTATTACAAGTCGTTTTTGAGTCTGTACTTTTAATTTTATTGAGTCTAGAATGTTTGTAAGCTGAGTTATGCTGGGCTCCTAAGACTCAACCCATAACCCATCCAAAATCCATAAAGCTCTACATACAAAAACAAACCCATTGGACCTTGGACCAATTCTGTGCTCTGGAGACAGAGTTCGGGCCGAACTCTGCCTCCACACAGAGTTCGGGCCGAACTCTGTCCCCTAAATATCAGCACCCTAATTTTTAGGGCTGGCTGGTTGCTAGTTGTCCAATGGCCAAATTTTTGAAATTTCTACCAGAATTTTGGCCAAATTTTGCCTGATAAAAACCTATAAATAGGCCTAGAATTCTCTCATTTCAAACCATCCAATCTTCTCTTCTCTTCTCTCCTAAGCTCAATATAAGCCATACCCTTCTACATTTACTAGCCACGAGTTTCCTAAGTCTCGAGTGCTCAGCATCTCTCAGTTAGGAGTCTTGTGCAAGAGTTCAAGAAGTCGCTTGGAAAATTCCAAGCATCGCCACTGTGATCCTTTGTAAGAAGTTGACGTGCTCTTCTGAAGAAAAGGCACGAGGTGTAACTACTATTTCACAAATAGTGGATTTAATCCTGAGCTAGAGTTCTCAGGCCTGGACTAGTCCTCCACGAGGGAAACCAGGTTAAAATCGGCTGTGTTTGCGTATGTTCTCTTGCTTCTCACTTTAAATTCCGCATTTACTCTGATTATTTTTGTTTGTGATAGATTTTATTTTTTAATTGGATATTATCGCTATAAACTCTATTCACCCCCCCCCTCTAGAGTTGCCATCTGTTCTTCAATTGGTATCAGAGCTCTGTTCTCTTTACAAGGACTTATATCCTAGAGCTGATCCATGGCAACCACACAATCCTTGATTTCCAATCACGGTGAAGGACAGTCCACTCATAGGCCTCCCCTATTTGATGGAACTAACTACACGTATTGGAAAACAAGGATGAGCTTCTATCTCAAGTCGCTAGACTTTGACCTATGGACTATCGTCACTGACGGTTACAAAAAGCCCGCCAGAATAGTTGTCAACGGTGTTCTCGTTGAGAAATCACATGACAAGTATTCTGACGAGGAGAAGAAACAGGCAAGCCTAGATGCGAGAGCTATTAATGCTTTATTCTGTGCTATAGACAGGAATGAGTTC
Source organism: Iris pallida (assembly GCA_029216955.1). Classification (NCBI taxonomy): domain Eukaryota; kingdom Viridiplantae; phylum Streptophyta; class Magnoliopsida; order Asparagales; family Iridaceae; genus Iris; species Iris pallida. Next base: position 304,022 of record JANAVB010026600.1, read on the forward strand.
AACAGGGTATCTACATGCACCACATCTCACGAAGTATGGAGACTTCTAGAAGTGACGCATGAAGGAACTACCCAAGTCAAGGAATCAAAGATAAGCCGTCTCACTCAAGAATACGAGGCTTTCAAGATGAAACCAAATGAGACGATCACGCAAATGTTCAAAAGATTCCTCGACATCATCAACCCCCTGTCTTCGCTCGACAAGCAATACTCAAATCACGAGAAGATTCGCAAGCTACTTGGGGGGCTACCAAAGATTTGGAACCCTAAGGTGACAACCATCATAGAAGGGAATGATCTCACAACCATATCCATGGAGACCTTGATGGGAAAGCTAATGACTCATGAGCTTGACCTAAAGGACTTCGAAGAGCCTGCTCCTAAGACTAAGGAGATTGCACTCAAGGCTCACCGACGAAGGGCTGAACCCGAAGAGACGGATGATGACAACTCAGAAGAAGACGATCAAGATCTTATGGTCCGCAACTTCAAGAAATTCCTTCACTTCAATCGAAGAAAGAAGGAACCACAAGAAGATGGAGAAGAAGAGCCAACCTGCTATGGTTGCAAGAAGACTGGACACGTCCGAAAAGACTGTCCATTCTTGAAAAAGAGCAACCGCTATGAGAAGCCATACAAGAAGACCTCCTCAAAGAAATATGCCAACACAAGCATTTGGCATGAAAGCGAAACTAGTGACTCCGAGGAAGAAAAGGACTCTCCTCAAGATACGGCTAATGTGTGTCTAATGGCGACATCCGACAAGGTATCAAACAAAACTCTTGACGACTTCTTTTTTGATGAACTTGGCGATGCTTTCACCGATTTACTCGATGATCACAAAAAGATCATTGGTAAATACAAACACGCCAAGGACAAAATCAAAAGTCATGAAGTCGAAATTCAAAGAATTTCTCTATTGCTTGATAACATTAGAGACACTTCACCCACGGAAGTCACAGATGAGGTATCTAAGCTTAAACTAAGCCTTCATGATGCCGAAGCACGTATTGAGCAACAAACACAAGAAATCACAACACTCAACACGATGCTTGCTGAAGAAAAGAGTAGACACAAGATTTCTATGACTAAGATATATAGTTTAAATGTCAAGGTTACTGAACTGCATGCTGTCTCTAAGAGATTAGAGACTAAATTGGGAAAATAGGTTGCTCAACCTCAAACCCAATCTCATGAGACACCCATAAAGCATAACACTTCTCATGCTAGTCATCCACGTCATCCATCTACAACACGTAATCATGCTTACATATACACACACTTTCACAAAGGACACAAACTACATGCACGTAGAAATAATTATCATATGTCACAAAATCATCATGCTACACATAGATACAAACATCACCATGTTGCACAAAGACACAATCAACATCACTCTACTTATAGACAACATCACCATGTCATACCATATAGACAACATCACCATGCTCCATATAGACAATATCATCATGCCACTCCACAACACTCTATGCATAGTCATCATCACCATGCTAATCATCATACTTCTGCTCATTACTCTGCTTATAGACATCATCAGCATGCTCCTAATATAAATAGGAATGCTACATGTACTTATTGTGGTTTACATGGACACATATCACCACAATGTAGAATTAGAAGTTTAGTAGATAGAAAGATATATGCATGGTTTCCAAAAACTAACTTTTCAGGACCCTCAAGAACTTGGGTACCAAAGGTCACATCTACTCTTGATGTAGGTGGACCTTTCCTCCTCAACTAAGAGTAAGTGGATTCTCGATAGTGGATGCTCGCGGCATATAACGGAAGACGTAAATCTTTTCGCATCACTATCGATGAAGAGAGAAGGATATGTATCCTTCAACAACAACCTTAAAGGTTATATTATAGGTAATGGTAATATTGGTTATCCTTCCTCTCCCGTAATAAAGGATGTCTGCCGAGTGACCGAGTTAAAGCATAACCTGCTCAGCATTAGTCATCTTGCTGACTATGGATATGACATTAACTTTGGACAAAACAAATGCCTTATTTATGATAGGTCAACGGGAGACATCGCTTTTGAAGGGGTAAGAGAGGATAATATTTATATTTTCTATTTGTCTGGAAATACTAACAATGCAGGTAGATGCCTATATGCTCATAAAGATGAAAGATTACTATGGCATCAGTGACTTGGTCATGCAAATATAGATACTATATCCAGGCTATCGACCAAGAAGCTAGTTAGAGGCTTGCCCGACATCACATTCAAAAAGGACACCGTATGTGCCGAATGTGATTTGAATAAGGCAACCAAGTCATCTTTTTATTCCATAAACTCTGTAAGCACTTCTAGACCCCTGCAACTACTCCATATGGATCTATTTGGCCCTAGTAGAGTAGCTAGTCTTGGCGGAAAACTCTATGCCTTTGTTATTGTTGATGATTTTTCAAGATTTTCTTGGGTTTTCTTTTTTGCAATTAAAAGTGATGCAATTTCAGTTTTCAAAATTTTTGTTAAAAAAGTTCAAAACGAAAAAGGCTACATGATTACTCGTATCCGAAGTGATCATGGAGGCGAATTCGAAAATTCTGATTTTGAAAAAGTTTTGTGATTCAAATGGCTTTAATCATGAGTTTTCTTGTCCAAGAACTCCTTAACAAAATGGTGTTATGGAGCGGAAGAAAAGGACTCTTGGCGATATGGCTAGAGTCATGCTGAACAAGTTTTCACTTCCGAAATACTTTTGGGCTGAAGCTGTCAGTACAGCATGCCACATTTTAAATAGGGTGCTTATTCGTCCTATTACGAAGAAAACACCCTATGAGCTTTAGTTTGGGAGAACCCCCAATGTTTCTTATTTTAGAGTTTTTGGATGTAGATATTTTATCCTTAACACCAAAGACAACTTAGGCAAATTTGATGCCAAAGCTGACGATGGTATTTTCCTTGCCTATGCTGCCAAGAGTAAGGGATATAGAGTTTTTAACAAACGCTCTTTAATTGTGGAAGAGTCTACAAATGTGAATTTTGATGAAGATAACAGTGCAGCAGCTACTCTTGATGATGATGCTGAGCCATCAACGTCTACTCCAATGAACACCACAACCGAAACCAATTCTCTGGAGAGCTTGCCAAAGAAATTCTCTTTCAAGCCATCACATCCAAAAAATTTGGTAATCGGCGAGGTTTCACGTGGAGTAACTACTAGATCATCATTACGAGACTCTATTGCTAGCACTGCCTTTATTTCACAAATTGAGCCGAAAAACATTTTAGAAGCTTTCAATGATGAATTTTGGATTTCCGCTATGCAAGAGGAACTCAACCAATTCAAGAGGAGCAAAGTATGGAAACTCGTTCCTAGACCGGCTAATCACTCGATTATTGGTACCAAATGGGTTTTTAGAAACAAAGTGAATGAAGATGGTTCAGTAACACGCAACAAAGCTCGTCTAGTAGCTCAAGGATATAACCAAGAGGAAGGTATCGACTACGATGAGACGTATGCTCCTGTTGCCAGATTAGAATCTATTCGGATGCTTTGTGCATTTGCAAATTTTCAAAATTTCAAATTATTTCAAATGGATGTTAAAAGTGCTTTCTTGAATGGTTTTATTAAGGAGGAAGTTTATGTAAAACAACCCCCTGGTTTCGAAAATCACAAATTTCTCGACCACGTGTTCAAGCTAAAGAAAGTGCTGTATGGCCTCAAACAAGCCCCTAGAGCTTGGTATGAACGGCTAAGCAACTTCTTGCTTGAGAAAGGTTTTTCAAAAGGGAAAATTGACACTACACTTTTCGTAAAGTCTTTCAAGGACACTATTCTTTTAGTGCAAATACACGTATATGATATTATTTTTGGTTCTACTGATGAAACCCTCTGTCAAAATTTTGCCAAGTGTATGCAGACCGAGTTTGAGATGAGCATGATGGGAGAGCTCAACTACTTTCTTGGGCTGCAAGTCAAACAAATGTCAAATGGAACCTTTATCTGTCAATCGAAGTATACAAAGGACATGCGGAAGAAATTCGACCTTGACAACGTCAAACCAATCAGCACTCCAATGGCTACTTCAACGAAACTTGAACCAGATGATAGCGGCAAACCCGTAGATCAACGTAAGTATCGAGGTATGATAGGCAGTCTACTCTATCTTACTGCTAGTCGCCCTGATATAATGTTTAGTGTTTGTCTGTGTGCTAGATATCAAGCAAATCCTAAGGAATCACACATGACCGCGGTTAAGCGTATCTTTAGATACCTTAAGGGTACGGTTACAGTAGGCCTATGGTATCCTAAGTCAACATCATTTGACCTCATTGGTTACTCTGATGCTGACTTTGCTGGATGCAAGGTCGACCGTAAAAGTACGAGCGGTACGTGTCATTTATTAGGAAAGGCTTTAGTCTCTTAGTTTAGCAAGAAGCAGAACTCTGTCGCACTATCCACAACAGAAGCTGAATACATTGCAGCTAGGCGTTGTTGTGCACAGATTTTGTGGATGAAGCAAACTCTTGAAGACTATAACTTATCTTTCATGCACATTCCAATCTTTTGTGACAACACTAGTGCTATAAATCTGACTAAGAATCCCATTTGTCACTCACGCACGAAGCACATTGAAATTCGTCACCACTTTTTGCGTGATCATCAGCAAAATGGCACGATTAACTTAGAGTTCATTGACACTGATCATCAGTTAGCAGACTTCTTCACCAAACCATTATCCGAAGAGCGCTTCAATTTTCTTTGTCGTGAACTTGGAATTTTAGATGAAGCTGTTATAAATTAAAATAAACCTGCATAAATATCGAATATATTGTGATTCTCTTATGATGAACTTGCTATGGGTACAAGCCGAAAGGGTCCTTCTGACAACAAGGCGTAAAAGCCTAAGTGACACGGTGCACTAGTCCTCAGGACTACCGCTAGCTGGGATCCGGCCCCTGCAGCTAACCCATGGCAGTTTCAAAATATTGAATTATGATATAATTTCTTGTTTATTATACGTTTTATTTTCATTTATCACTTGCTAACATACTAATTTTTCAAAACTTCATATTACTGCTTTGAATTCATAATCTGCTATTCATCTATTTACTTATTGGATCCTTTTTCTGTACTTTTGACTCAACTCAGCCTGATTCCTGTTCTGTCCCTAGGAACCGAAATTCGGGCCAAATTCTGCCCCTACCAGAGTTCGGGCCGAATTCGGTTAGCCTGTTCCAGATTCGGGCATTGTTTCAGCCGTTGATCACATTGTTGATCCAATGGTCATCAATTGACCCGACCAAGAGAAACCCTTCTCTTATATTCGGTTTCTCTTCCCTTTCCTTCCTTCTTACCACCTTTTCTACTTCTCCTACTCAAAAATCTCAAAACCCTAACCCTAATTTCTTCTATCTAGAGCTTCATTCATCCCCAAATTCAAGGAGAAGGGTTACTTTGCAATTCTCTTCCATTGTTCATCACTTGCTTGAGGTATAACTCTCTACTTCTCTATATCTCAATTTTATCTTCCATCTATTATGTTATGGCTCCACGATTGCTCAACCGCGGGAAGAGACTTCGGACCGAGGGAGCGTCCTCGTCGAATGCTCCTCCTCCCGTTGAGCCGTCCGTTGTACCACCCGTTGCACCGGCCATTGAACAACAACCACCAATCCATCCGTTATTCAATCCTCCACGTCCACGTGATCCAAACACTTATGACGACCGAATTTTTGTATCACTAGACGCATCCAATGAGTGGTTTAGTTTTTTTCGGACACGTTCGGTGTTTGCGGGACACCGCATCAACTTTACTATTTTCTCTCAATATGATGCACTTTTTAATGACCTTTGCCTTGATGAACTTGTTACCACAAATTCGGTCATTTATCGTAGTGCAATTCAAATGTTTTACTGCAACTTGACTCATGATGACACTCATATTTATTCACGATTTGCGGGTATTGATATCTCATTTGATGACTTTGAATTGGCCGAATATCTTGATCTTCAAGAGCCAAATTCTTGGGAAAAGCTTGTTGAAGCTAGATCCTTTCAATTTTCCGAAGGAATTTCGCTTGAAAGCTTCAAGGACGACTTGTGTAGCCCTAACACACGTCCTCGTAAGCTTTTGGCTAAGTTCCTCAACCCTTATTTCTATGAACTTCATCGGATCATTTTCAACACAATTCTACCCAAAGCGGGTTCTACCGATGAAGTCACTTATTTTGAGATCTCGGCCTTATACCATCTCCACTTCCATGTTCCATTCAATCTTTCATGCACAATGATGGATTGGATGATCAACAGTAGGAAGAAACCAAGATCCTTAGTTTATGCATTATATCTTCCTAAGATCTTTCGTGCGTTTCATGTACCGCTTGATGAGCGTCCATTCTTACCTACCCCTGCCTTCCTCTCTAAGGCAAGGAGGCTTCATGCGGCCGTTGGCTCACCGGTCGTATCTGAGCATTCTGATGATGAGCCAGATGCACCACCTCTCGGACAGGATCCTACTCCTCCTCCTGCCACTCTTGAGTCTCTTCAGGCCATGCTCCGAGATCGTTTCACTTTGGAGGACGATCGTTGGACACAGCTGGATTATCGGACCACCTTGTAGATGAGTGCTATCAGCAACTCGCTGCATGATCTTCGGTATTCCCTATCTCGCCATTCTACCATGCCCATTCCTATGGAGCGAGACCCCGGTCGTGAGGGATTCCGTATCGATGACCCTTGGGTTCGTCGCTAAATGGATCCGGATGCGGCATTTGTGGACCCACGTGTTGACACAAAGTCACAGTCAACCAAATATTGACTACATTGACTAAATAATATCTGTATTAATTCAATACGACACACGACGTCTGCATTCAGTTCAAGACAGACGACAGCTCAGTCTCCGGCTCTCAGTATGTTTTCGAGTCTGTATTTTATATTTTCATTGAGTCTAGACTTGTGTACTCTGAGTCATGCTGAGCTCTTGACACTTAGTCTACAGCCTACCCAAAATCCCAAGCTCCACTGAACCAAACACTGCCCAAAAACCCCCTTAGAACCACTCTGTGCTCTGGAGACAGAGTTCGGGCCGAACTCTGCCTCCACACAGAGTTCGGGCCGAACTCTGTCCCCTAGAAATCAGGATCCCTAATTTTAGGGTTAGCTGGTTGCTAGTTGTCCAACGGCCAAATTTTTGAATTTTCCTACCCGAATTCTGGCCGAATTCTGCCTATAAAAACACTATAAATAGGGCATAAATTCTCTCATTTCAATCCATCCAATCTTTTTTTCTCTTCTCTCTTATAAGCTCAATAAGCCATACCCTTCCCATTTACTAGCCACACGCCTCCTAAGTCTCGAGTGCTCAGCATCTCTCAGTTAGGATTCTTGTGCAAGAGTCGAAGAAGTTCGCTTGGACAATTCCAAGCAAATCGCCACTGCGATCCTCTGTTAGAAGTTGACGTGCTCTTCTGAAGTAAAGGCACGGGTTGGAAACTACTATTTCACAAATAGTGGATTTAATCCTGAGCTAGAGTTCTCAGGCCTGGACTAGTCCTCCACGAGGGAAACCAGGTTAAAATTGCTGTGTTTGCGTATGCTCTTTTACTATCCATTTATTTTCCGCACTTTACTCTGATTATTTATTATTGGTGAAAGAGTTATTTTTAATTGGCTATTTTTCTACAAATACTCTATTCACCCCCCTCTAGAGTTGCCAAACTGTTCTTCAATTGGTATCAGAGCTCTGTTCTCTTTATAAGGACTTACATCCTAAGAGCTGATCCATGGCAACTACACAATCCTTGATTTCCAATCATGGTGAAGGTCAGTCAACTCATAGGCCTCCCCTATTTGATGGGACAAACTACACATATTGGAAAACAAGGATGAGCTTCTATCTTAAGTCTCTAGACTTTGACCTGTGGACTGTCGTCACTGACGGTTACAAAAAGCCCGTCAGGATAGTTGTCGATGGTGACCTCATTGAGAAACCACACGACAAATATTCTGTCGAGGATAAGAAACAGACAAGTCTAGATGCTAGGGCTATTAATGCTTTATTCTGTGCTATAGACAGGAATGAGTTCAACAGGGTCTCTACATGCACCACTGCTCATGAAGTATGGAAACTTCTAGAAGTGACGCATGAAGGAACCACACAGGTCAAGGAATCCAAAATAAGCCGTCTCACTCAAGAATACGAAGCTTTCAAGATGAAGCCAAGTGAGATGATCACTCAAATGTTCACAAGATTCCTCGACATCATAAATCCTCTATCCTCGCTTGGAAAGCAGTACTCAAACCACGAGAAGATTCGTAAGTTGCTCAGAGGGCTACCAAAGATTTGGAACCCTAAGGTGACAGCCATCATAGAAGAAAACGATCTCACAACAATGTCAATGGAGACCTTGATGGGTAAGCTCATGACTCGCGAGCTTGACCTCAAGGACTTCGAAGAGCCTGCTCCGAAGACCAGGGAGATCGCACTCAAAGCTCATCATCAAAGGGCTAATCATGATGAGACCGAAGAAGATAATTCGGATGATGAAGACCAAGCTCTCATGGTTCGCAACTTCAGGAAATTCCTTCGCTTCAATCGAAGGAAGAAGGAATCTCAAGAAGACGATGAAGAAGAGCCAACTTGTTACGGTTGCAAGAAAACTGGATATGTCCGAAAAGACTGCCCATTCCTGAAGAAGGGCAACCGCTATGAGAAGCCATACAAAAGGAACTCATCAAAGAAATATGCCAACACAGGCATTTGGCATGAAAGTGAAGCGAGTGACTCCGAGGAAGAAAAGGACTCTCCTCAAGATACAGCAAATGTGTGCCTAATGGCAACTTCCAACAAGGTATCTAACGAAACTCTAGATGACTTCTCTTTTGATGAACTTGGCGATGCTTTCACTGATTTACTCGATGATCATAAAAAGGTCATCGGTAAATATAAACATGCCAAGGATAAAATTAAAAGTCTAGAAGATGAGATACAAAGAATTTCTTTACTTCTTGATAATGTTAGAAACACGTCACCCACTAATGACACTGATGAAGTATCCAAGCTTAAATTAAGCTTACATGATGCTGAAGCACGTATTGAGCAACAAACTCAAGAAATCACTACACTCAACACGTTGCTTGCTGAAGAAAAGAGTAGACACAAGATTTCCATGACTAAGATATATGGCTTAAATATTAAGGTTGAAGAACTGCAAGCTATTTCTAAGAGATTAGAAACCAAATTGGGTAAACAGGTTGTTCAACCTCAAACCCAATCATATGGGCACAACACCACTCATGCTAGTCAACCACGTCATTCTTATGCACGTCATTCTCATGCAGCACATAACCATGCATTTATATACACAAACTTTCACAAACCACGTGCACGTAAGAATAATTCTCACTCAGTACACAATCATCATACACAAAGACACAATCAACATCACTCCACACATAGGAATCATCATACCATGCCATATAGACAAAATCATCATGCAATGCCATATAGACAAGATCTTCATATACCATATAGACAAAATCATCATGCCATGCCATCTAGACAATATCAGCATGTCACACACCATAGACAATACCATCATTCTATGCCTCATAGACACCATCACCATGCCACTTTTTCTATGCATAATCATCTTCACCATGCTAACTCTTCACATCATGTCCATCCTCATCCTGTTGCTTATAGATATTATTCTCATGCTCCTAGTATAAATAAGAATGCTATCTGTACTTATTGTGGATCACATGGACACATCTCACCACAGTGCAGAGTTAGAAGACTTGTAGATAAAAAGATATATGCTTGGTTCCCAAAGACTAACTTTTCAGGACCCTCAAGAACTCGGGTACCAAATGTCACATCTACTCTTGATGTAGGTGGACCTTCCCTCCTCAACTGAAAGTAAGTGGATTCTCGATAGTGGATGCTCGCGACATATGACGGGAGACGCAAATCTTTTTGCATCACTATCGATGAAGAGAGAAGGATACGTATCCTTCGGTAACAATCTCAAAGGGCACATTATAGGTAATGGTATCATTGGTCATCCTCCTTCTCCTGTAATAAAGGATGTATGCCTAGTGACCGAGTTAAAGCATAACCTGCTCAGCATTAGTCATCTTGCTGATCATGGATATGATATTAACTTTGGACAAAACAGTTGCTACATCTATGATAGGTCAACAGGAGACATTACTTTTGAAGGGAAAAGAGAGGACAACATCTATATTTTCTATCTTTCTATAAATACTAACAATGCAGGTAGATGTCTGTATGCCCACAAAGACGAACGACTACTTTGGCACCAACGTCTTGGTCATGCCAACATGGATGCTATATCCAGGCTTTCTACCAAGAAGCTAGTGAGAGGATTGCCTAACATCATATTCAAAAAGGACACGGTATGTGCCGAATGTGAACTAAACAAGGCAACTAAATCCTCGTTTCACTCCATCAACTCTGTAAGTACTACTAGACCCTTGCAATTACTTCATATGGATTTATTTGGTCCTAGTAGAATAGCTAGCCTTGGTGGCAAACTTTATGCATTTGTTATTGTTGATGATTTTTCGAGATTTACTTGGGTTTTCTTTCTCGCTAATAAGAGCGATGCTATTTCTGTTTTCAAAGTTTTTGTAAAGAAAGTTCAAAACGAAAAAGGCTACATGATTACTCGAATCCGAAGTGATCATGGAGGCGAATTCGTAAATTATGATTTTGAAAATTTTTGTAATGCAAATGGTTTTGATCATGAATTTTCTTGTCCTAGAACTCCTCAACAAAATGGTGTTGTGGAGCGGAAGAATAGAACTCTCGGCGATATGGCCAGAGTCATGTTGAATAAATTTTCACTTCCGAAATACTTTTGGGCAGAAGCTGTCAGTACAGCATGCCACATTTTGAATAGGGTGCTGATTTGTCCCATTACGAAGAAAACACCCTATGAGCTTTGGTTTGGGAGAACCCCCAATGTTTCTTATTTTAAAGTTTTTGGTTGTAGATGTTTTATCCTTAACACCAAAGACAACTTAGGCAAATTTGATGCCAAAGCTGACGATGGTATCTTTCTTGGCTATGCTGCCAAAAATAAGGGATATAGAGTTTTTAATAAACGCTCACTTATTGTGGAAGAGTCAACAAATGTGACTTTTGATGAAGACAACAGTGCAGTAAGTACTCTTGATGATGACGTTGAGCCATCAACTTCTACTCCAATGAATACTTCAACCGAAACTGATTCTCTGGAGGGTTTGCCTAAGAAATTCTCTTTCAAACCTTCTCATCCAAAAAATTTAGTTATAGGAGAAGTTTCACGTGGAGTAACTACTAGATCATCACTAAGAGACTCCGTTGCTAGCACTGCCTTCATTTCACAAGTAGAGCCTAAAAACATTTCTGAAGCTTTCAATGATGAATTTTGGATTTCTGCTATGCAAGAAGAACTCAACCAATTCGAGAGAAGCCAAGTATGGGAACTCGTTCCTAGACCGGTTAATCACTCGATAATTGGTACTAAATGGGTTTTTAGAAACAAAGTAAATGAAGATGGTTCAGTCACACGTAACAAAGCTCGTCTAGTAGCTCAAGGATACAACCAAGAGGAAGGTATCGACTACGATGAGACGTATGCTCCTGTTGCTAGACTAGAATCCATTCGGATGCTTTGTGCTTTTGCTAATTTTCAAAACTTTAAATTATTTCAAATGGATGTGAAAAGTGCTTTCTTGAATGGTTTTATTAAGGAGGAAGTTTATGTGAAACAACCTCCTGGCTTTGAAAATCACAAATTTCCCGACCACGTGTTCAAGCTAAAGAAAGCGCTTTATGGCCTCAAACAAGCCCCAAAGCTTGGTATGAAAGGCTAAGTAGCTTCTTACTTGAGAAAGGTTTTTCAAAAGGGAAAATTGACACTACACTATTTATAAAATCCTTTAAAGACACTATTCTGTTGATTCAAATTTATGTTGATGATATCATTTTTGGTTCTACTGATGAAACCCTCTGTCAAGAATTTGCCAAGTGTATGCAGACAAAATTTGAGATGAGCATGATAGGAGAGCTCAACTACTTTCTTGGTCTGCAAGTGAAACAAATGGCTAATGGAACTTTCATCTGCCAATCGAAGTATACCAAGGACATGCTGAAGAAGTTCGATCTTGACAACGTCAAACCAATCAGCACTCCAATGGCTACTTCAACCAAACTCGAACCAGATAAGAGCGGCAAACCCGTTGATCAACGTAAGTATCGAGGTATGATAGGCAGCTTATTTTATTTAACTGCTAGTCGTCCCGATATCATGTTTAGTGTTTGCCTATGTGCTAGATATCAAGCTAATCCTAAGGAATCACACATGACCGCGGTTAAGCGTATCTTTCGATACCTTAAGGGTACGGTTACAGTGGGTCTATGGTATCCCAAGTCAACATCATTTGACCTTATTGGTTACTCTGATGCTGACTTCGCTCGATGCAAGGTCGACCGTAAAAGTACGAGCGGCACGTGTCATTTATTAGGAAAGGCTTTAGTCTCCTGGTTTAGCAAGAAGCAGAACTCTGTCGTACTATCCACAACAGAAGCTGAATACATAGCAGCTGGGCATTGTTGTGCACAAATTCTGTGGATGAAGCAAACCCTTAAAGACTATAAGTTATCTTTCATGCATATTCCTATATTCTGTGACAATACTAGTGCCATCAATTTAACTAAGAACCCTGTCTGCCACTCACGCACTAAACACATTGAGATCAGACACCACTTTTTGCGTGATCATCAGCAAAATGGCACGATTAACTTAGAATTTATTGACACTGATCATCAGCTAGCAGATTTCTTTACTAAGCCATTATCCGAAGAGCGCTTCAATTTCCTTTGTCGTGAACTCGGAATTTTGGATGAAGCAGTTATAAGTTGAGACTCACCTGCGTAAATATCGAGTATATTTTGATTCTTTTATGACGAATTTGGTATGGGTACAAGCCGAAAGGGTCCTTCTGACAACAAGGCGTAAAAGCCTAAGCGACACGGTGCACTAGTCCTCAGGACTACCGCTAGCTGGGATCCGGCCCCTGCAGCTAACCCATGACAAATTTGAAATATTGAATTACAATATATTTTCTTATTTATTATATGGTTTGTTTCGATTTAATATTGCCTAATCAATACATTCTAAAGTTCATTCTGACTTTTGTGTACCTCTCTATGTACTTCATTGATTTCATCAAACTTTTATCAACTATCTCTTTTTATTCAACACTTAACCATTTTTATATCTTTTCAGCCTGTTTTCTGTTCTGGACCACTAATCCAGAACTCGGGCCGAACTCTGCCCTTAACAGAGTTCGGGCCGAGTTCGGTCCCATTATTCCAGCGTCGGGATCAGCCTCTGCCGTTGGATCATTTTAGATCATACGGTCAGAATTTCTTCCGACCAAAGAAAACCCTCTCTTATATTTCGGGTTTTCTTCTCTCTCCTTCACTATTGCCTCCTTCCTCACCTCTCCAAACTCTTTCCTTCAAACCCTAACCCTAGTTTTTGATCTAGAGTGCTCCATTACTCCTCAAAATCAAGAAAAAGGGGTTTCTCATCATTCTCTTCCACTGTTTATTGATCATTTGAGGTATCATTCTTGTCTTCTATACTTCACACTATCAAGTTTTTATGGCTCCTCGCTTGTTCAATCGTGGAAAGAGGATTCGAACTGAGAGTGTTTCCTCTTCGGATTCTCCTCCAACGAATGAACAGATCATTGAACAACTTCAACCACCTCATCCATTGTTCAACTCACCTCATCCTCAAAATCCTTCTACCTATGACAACCGATTATTTGTCTCACTAGATGCCTCAAACAACTGGTTTAGTGACTATCGGAATCGTCAGGTATTCACAGGACATCCTATTAATTTTTCTATCTTCTCTCAATATGATTCTTTATTTCATGACCTCTGTTTTGATGAGCTTGTCACTACCACTTCTGCTATCTATCGTCATGCTGTCCAAATGTTCTACTGCAACATGACCTTTGATGATCTCCATATTTATTCACGAGTTGCAGGTATCAATATATCTTTTGATGACTTTGACTTAGCCGAATATCTTGATCTTCAAGAGCCCAATTCTTGGGAAAAGCTAGTTGACGCTCGCTCGTTCCGTTTTCCCGACGGAATTTCCCTTGAGAGCTTCAAGGACGATTTGTGTACCCCATACACACGTCCTCGCAAGCTCATGGCTAAATATCTCAACCCATATTTTTCTGACCTTCTTTGGATTATCTCTAACACCATTCTACCCAAAACAGGTTCCCATGATGACATCACTTATCTTGAAATATCTGCTCTTTATCATCTTCACTTTGGAATTTCTTTCAATCTTCCACGTACAATGATGGACTGGATGATTCACTGTAGGAAGAAACCACGAGCTCTGGTTTATCCTTTGTACCTTCCTATGATCTTTCGTGCATTTAACATACCACTTGATATCTGTCCGTTCTTGCCTGCTCCTGCTTTCCTGTCCAAGGCACGACGTACTCAGGCAGTTGTCGCCTCTCCTGAGGCTTCTGAGCATTCTGATGATGCGGAGTCTGACTCCCCTCCTTTCGGTCAGGATGCACCACCTCCACCTGCCACTCTTGACTCCATCCAGACCATGCTCCGGGATCGTTTCGACTTAGAGGCTGATCGGTGGGCTCAGATGGACTACCGTACTACCCTGCAGATGAGTGCACTCTGCAACTCGCTGCATGATATTCGGTACTCCATGTCCCATCATCCTACTATGGCCATTCCCATGCAGCGGGATCCCGATCGTGAGGGATATAGCATTGATGATCCGTGGGTCATGCGTTACCTGGATCCGGGTGCTGCTCTTGTGGATCCCAGACGTTCCAACACTCCCGGACCATCTCGTGCTCCGTGATGGAGATTGGCTACTATCTGCTGCTGCTGCTACTGATGATGATCTTAGTTGTTGCTTTTTGATTTCAGTTATTTAGTTTATTATGGATTTCTGTACTTGGATTTATGTAGTTAAACTCTGGTTGTGTGCTTGACATTTGATTTTGTGGATGACATTTTATGCTCATTATCGTAGTTTCACTTTATGCTAGTGCTTCTTTTGATTATTTCTATACTGTTTCTTCTCTGCTTGGTGTGGTTGTATTACTATTATTGTCTACTGCAGTTTTTCTGCAGTATATATTGCTAACTGCCAAAAGGGGGAGAACTATGTATATTCTGCCTGGATATATATGGCTGGATATATTTGGTTGGTATCATATCCTATCTTTTCGTATATCTGTGCTTGTTTGTGCTTTTTGGAAGATATTATACAGGTTCCATGCACTATTTACGGGGGAGCTATTGCTTTTAGCTCAGCACTGTTTACTGATTACGGGGGAGCTATTTCATTCTAGCTCGGCATCGAGTATGGGGGAGCTATGTTGCTATAATCAACTGTGTCCAGGTATGAATATTGAATATACATATATTATTTTGTCAATTATCAATATGGGGGAGATTGTTGACACAAAGTCACAGTCAACCAAATATTGACTACATTGACTAAATAATATCTGTATTAATTCAATACGACACACGACGTCTGCATTCAGTTCAAGACAGACGACAGCTCAGTCTCCGGCTCTCAGTGTGTTTTCGAGTCTGTATTTTATATTTTCATTGAGTCTAGACTTGTGTACTCTGAGTCATGCTGAGCTCTTGACACTTAGTCTACAGCCTACCCAAAATCCCAAGCTCCACTGAACCAAACACTGCCCAAAAACCCCCTTAGAACCACTCTGTGCTCTGGAGACAGAGTTCGGGCCGAACTCTGCCTCCACACAGAGTTCGGGCCGAACTCTGTCCCCTAGAAATCAGGATCCCTAATTTTAGGGTTAGCTGGTTGCTAGTTGTCCAACGGCCAAATTTTTGAATTTTTCTACCCGAATTCTGGCCGAATTCTGCCTATAAAAACACTATAAATAGGGCATGAATTCTCTCATTTCAATCCATCCAATCTTCTTTTCTCTTCTCTCTTATAAGCTCAATAAGCCATACCCTTCCCATCTACTAGCCACAAGCCTCCTAAGTCTCGAGTGCTCAGCATCTCTTAGTTAGGATTCTTGTGCAAGAGTCGAAGAAGTTCGCTTGGACAATTCCAAGCAAATCGCCACTGCGATCCTCTGTTAGAAGTTGACGTGCTCTTCTGAAGTAAAGGCACGGGTTGTAAACTACTATTTCACAAATAGTGGATTTAATCCTGAGCTAGAGTTCTCAGGCCTGGACTAGTCCTCCACGAGGGAAACCAGGTTAAAATTGCTGTGTTTGCGTATGCTCTTTTACTATCCATTTATTTTCCGCACTTTACTCTGATTATTTATTATTGGTGAAAGAGTTATTTTTAATTGGCTATTTTTCTACAAATACTCTATTCACCCCCCTCTAGAGTTGCCAAACTGTTCTTCACCACGTCGTTCCTTTACTGATACTTCGGACGACCCCGGGCCCTCTCATGCTCGATGATGGATATGGACTGCTTTTGCTGCTGCTACTACTGAGGATCTTAGATTATGTTTTCTGCATTTTTGCTTTAGTTGCTTTTACACTTGCTTTGTAGTAGACTCATTATGGTTTATGCTTTTGAGACTTGGTAGTTCTATTATCAGTTTCTATGTTACTATGACTCTTGGTTATTATCTTAAGTTATTATATGCAGTTTCTTCCATTTTGATGTGTTTATTTCTATATCTCATATTGCTAAATGCTAAAAGGGGGAGACATGTGTATATTCTGTTTGGTTTATATGTGCTTTTGGTTTATATGTGCTTTTGGAAGAATATTATGAACAGGGCCAACAAGATTCACAGCAAAGTTTATGGGGGAGCGCATTGTTTATGGGGGAGCTATTCTTAAGCTCGACACTCATTATGGGGGAGCTATGTCGTTACATGTGTCCAGGTATGGATATTGAATATACACTTATTATTTTTTCAATTATCAATATGGGGAAGATTGTTGACACAAAGTCACAGTCAACCAAATATTGATAACATTGACTAAATAATACTTGTAATAATTCAATACGACACATGACGACTACATCCAGTTCAAGACAGACGTCTACTCAGTTTTGCTATTACAAGTTGTTTTTGAGTCTGTACTTTTAATTTTATTGAGTCTAGAATGTTTGTAAGCTGAGTTATGCTGGGCTCCTGAGACTCAACCCATAACCCATCCAAAATCCATAAAGCTCCACATACAAAAACAAGCCCATTGGACCTTGGACCAATTCTGTGCTCTGGAGACAGAGTTCGGGCCGAACTCTGCCTCCACACAGAGTTCGGGCCGAACTCGGTCCCCTAAAAATCAGTACCCTAATTTTTAGGGCTGGCTGGTTGCTAGCTGTCCAACGGCCAAAATTTTGAAATTCCTACTAGAATTCTGGCCGAATTCTGCCTGATAAAAACCTATAAATAGGCCTAGAATTCTCTCATTTCAAACCATCCAATCTTCTCTTCTCTTCTCTCCTAAGCTCAATATAAGCCATACCCTTCTACATCTACTAGCCACGAGTTTCCTAAGTCTCGAGTGCTCAGCATCTCTCAGTTAGGAGTCTTGTGCAAGAGTTCAAGAAGTCGCTTGGAAAATTCCAAGCATCGACACTGCGATCCTTTGTAAGAAGTTGACGTGCTCTTCTGAAGAAAAGACACGGGGTGTAACTACTATTTTACAAATAGTGGATTTAATCCTGAGCTAGAGTTCTCAGGCCTGGACTAGTCCTCCACGAGGGAAACCAGGTTAAAATCGGCTGTGTTTGCGTATGCTCTCTTGCTTCTCACTTTAAATTTTACATTTACTCTGATTATATTTGTTTGTGATAGAGTTGATTTTTTAATTGGATATTATCGCTATAAACTATATTCACCCTCCCTCTAGAGTTGCCATCTGTTCTTCAGGATCGCCTTCTTTCTTTTTCTAATAGCCAGCTTCTTTCTATGAAGAGGCCTTTCTGGGCTCTCCACATCTACTACGTCAACCGGCTTTGGAATAGAAGTTGGTGTAGTTGCCTCTTCTCGTTGGATTGACTCAGCCAGCTGCCGAGATTGTGATCTAGTAGTGACCTTCTCTGATGAATGTTCCAAGATCAACTTCTTCTTCGCAACTGGAGAAGAAGGTTCTTCTCTCCTTCTCTCCTTCTCCTTGACCGGAGATTTAACAACTTTCAAAGAAATCCTCAGTGGTTGATTGACTTCCTCAGGAAAGTTTACTTCCCGTGAGGCTTCCAATGGATCATCCACCGGTTCATGCTCTTCGTCGTTATTTGGAGCTAGTATAGTAGTGGCTCCTTTCTCCAGACGTATTGTTGTTGCAAAACTATCAATAAGGCTGAAGTTTTCAGCAAATGTATTCGTTGATGTATAAAAGAGCGAATATGTATACAACATTCTGGGGCTATGATCAGTCTTTGTCGGCATCGAGAACACTGTCCTTGTGTCTCGAGCGTTGTAATAGGCCCATGCTCTGGCACCATCAATCAGATACCCCTTTCCTTGTAGGCAAGTTATAGCGTTGCCTACATGGAACTGGTCGCAACCAAATTGACGAGCGAAGTGACTTGGCAGATATGGTTCCAGATAACACTCCTCTTCAAATCTATATACCAAGTGGGACGGCCTGATCGTCCTCAGCCAGTCAAAAGCTGCTCGACCTAACGGTTGTCTCCCAAGGTCAACCAGATTTGTTGTTATGAATTCATAACCGGCTGGAGGGGCAACGCAATAAAAATTCCATCCCTTCCCAAGGTTCAATGCACGTCTGCAATCCTTCAGACTAATGTATATCCACTTGCTCTGGGAGAATCTACGCAGAAAGCTACCACCAACTGCTCCCATGACGGGGTTCATCAATGACGGATGGTGCAGAAGCAACCATCCGAATAAATAGGTGTAAGGAAACTCCAGTCGAGGGAAGTTACCTTTCTCACCCTTCCATTTGATCATGGAGTCAACATAAAGACGAAGACCTGCGTTCACCCTACAGGTCATCGCCGATAGCAAATCCATCTGGTAGCCAAAGACTAACCGGACGGCAGCAAAAAGTACACCGCGGTGGAATCGGTCCACGGCACTCGCTTCGGGTACGACGAATCGATGGAGCCAATATGTCAGAAAACCCGCCAGCTGGGCTTCTCTTGACATGGACCTGTATCCCATTCTTATAAAGCTTTCAACAAAATCTCCGGTCTTGAGCGGAGGGTATTGGTGTTCATCATTAACTCTGATATCCATTTTCTTATTCTCTTCCATCAGTTTTATTACTTCACTATGGCTGAGGGATTGGAAGAAAGTCGGGTTGCATGTGTCATGATCCTTAGTCTTTTTCTCAATGATATGATTAAGAAAAAGATACGGCAACCACTTCGATGAATAACAGGTGCCGGAAGAGCCGCTCTTATAGTACATGGAGCATATGTTGTAATGGCACAATAGTTCGTCGAAGACTGCCACCATCTCTATATTTTCCCGACGTAGTCTATCTAACTCGTCGTTTATGGGAACATACTCCTCATAAGGGAAGTCTCCCGTTGGTAGGCACGAGATGTACTTCATCTCATGAAGGGCTAATCCAATCTCCCCGCAGGGCGTCATGAATGTCCCTGTCCTATAATTATACCTCTCTGCCAAGGCCAGAAACAGATGCGGGTTTAGATGGAAGCCATACACAGTAGCATATACCGCATGATAAAGCTCGATCTCTTTAAGTTTGTCTTCAAACTGAGCCAATATCCAGTTGGCTATGCAGTTCCACCTCATGTTCTCCGGGTTTACCAGACCGGTCAGTCGGATGTCCTGATCCGGGTATCTGCCCTCGGCCTTTGCATATTCATTAGCAAAGATTGGTGTCCTCACCGGCAGCAACAAAGAAGAGTTCTCTGGAGGGATACAGCCTGGCTTCAATCCTCTGAGTAAAGTGCTATGTCGCTCAGAAGAGCTATAGAACATGTCTATGTTGTTTGGTCCTTTCTTGACACAAATCTTTCCTGTCCTTGCATGCTGGAGGGGAGTAATATCCTAGTCCATCCTCCTGGGATGGCTTGCATGGGCATATCGGGCTAGAGGGAGGCATCTAGCAATGTCCGGTAATAGGACTAGTTTCTCCTTTCTTTGAAAGAGTCTCTGCTCAACACGGGGTCTTGGCTGAGAACTCTTTTCGATGGCTTCGCCAAACAAGATCATGGGTTTCTTGTGGGTAATGGCGTCAGCAGACTGCAAGGGCTGCCCATTCATCAGACTTAACAAAGTCTCATTGTCCTGAGCTACCAAGATAGCTTGGCGGAAGGATGGCAGAGCATATTGTGGAAAGAGCACATGGGATAAATCTTCTTTAAATTTCGGCTCAGCAAGGGTCCCTGTGAAGATTTCATACTCAGGGTCTTCTCTGATGTACTAACTGCATCAAACAGAAAAAATAGAATTCAGTACAAGTAAAATCAAAGATTTTGTCAGCAAATTGTGCAAGCATCAGATTGCACAAGCATCAGATTGCGCAAACACTAGCTTTTATGCACAAACTATTTCAGTGGCGCCAACTCATCCACTTGCGCAAGCCATCAGATTGCGCTGAATAACTTGCGCAAAGTATCAGTTTGTGCTGGATAGCCTTGCACAAATCAGTATACTGCGCTGACTTTTGCCAGCGCGTTCTAACCGATTATGCAAGAAAATAGTCTTCATAAAAATGAATATAATTGGGTTTGTGCAACCGAAACCCTAAACAGGGTGGCGCAGACCAAATCTCTAAAAAGAGATAGGTTTCAAGATTCAGTAATGTCGAAAAACCCTAAAAAGGATTTTTTTGATCGGATGTCTACCTTGCAATGCTGGATGTGCAACTTCGTGTCGAGAAGGGCACGGCGCAGGACGAGCCGAAGACTCGGCGGGGGCCTTGCCTTTCTCAGCGGCGGAGCACTTTGGAGCCATGAAGATCGACGGAAGAAGAAGAAGAGTCAGGAAAAGCTCGGGAAGTTTTTCTCTTTCGAAAGTTTGAAAGCAAGTAAAAAATGGTAGAGAGAGAACTGAGAACTATTTATAGTTTTCAAAAATAAACAAACTCCTCAGATTGTGCCGAATAAACAGGGGCTAATCCCTCCGATTGCGCAGACAGGTCATCATATGCGCAACTTGATTTAAAATTCAAATTTCAAAGTATTTTGAAACTTTGAATAAATTCAACTTTTGAAAACTTTGAAGGGGGTCTTGTAGGTCCTAAAAAATCAAGTTGCACCCATCAACAAAGTCATAAAAATCAAAAAATGCATCCTTCAAATGAACTGCGCAGAAGACAGATTACGCACCATCTCGATGGCGCAGGCTGAACTGCGCATTCATTCAATTGCGCAAGCTGACGTGGCCTTGTCATCATTACTTGACACAGAATCAAATCTTCTGACAGCTGACAGCACAAAGAACGAGGAAACTGTTCGTTTATCGTACAGCACAGTGCTCGAGGACAGCTGTACATTCAGCGTAATCTGCCTGCAGCGCAATCCAGCCCAGCGCTGTCCATCCTAGCGCAATCCAAAGCCAGCGCAATTCAGGTGGCGCACTCCATCAATACAACTGACAAAGTACACGTGGCCTTCATGCCATCAATGACTCGTTACGTGGCAACCGTCTGCACACGATCATGTGCATTTCAATCAAATGATGCCATGTGTCTAGCACAGTCAGCCCACGATCAAATAACTGCCAGCGCAGTCTGATGCTGCGCAACC
The DNA here is from genome assembly GCA_029216955.1 of Iris pallida. Lineage (NCBI taxonomy): Eukaryota > Viridiplantae > Streptophyta > Magnoliopsida > Asparagales > Iridaceae > Iris > Iris pallida. Next base: position 325,796 of record JANAVB010026600.1, read on the forward strand.
AAGTCCATGCGCAATCCAACATGTGCAATTCAGAATAACTAAAATTTAGTTATTTCCAGAACCCTATAAATAGAGTTTCAAGTCTTCATTCCAGGGGATCAGACATAAAGTTCAGAAATATCAGAGAGTTCAGGAGTTCTTGCCCAAATGTCCAAGTGCTGCTGCGTTCTTCAGAGGCTATCGTCTTCAAAGTTCACATCGTCCAAGGGATAAAGCAATCGTCATCTAGATTGGATTCCTACAGTTGTACTTTCCCAGAATTCTTGTAATCTTTTTACAAAGTTTGTTGAAATAAAGATCATACTTTTATTTTTGCAAACAATTTTGTCGAATGGTTCAGAGAGAGAAAACAGAGTACTTAGACTCAGAGAGATGATAACCATCTTCGAATTTGGATGATCAACAGAGTTCAAGAATTACAAAAATGCTTACCACAATTCATCGGTTTCGAACAAATTGTCGGCTACTCCTGCTCAAAGGAAACTGGATCGATCGATCCTCTAAATCTTCTGCTCGAATTAAACAGAAGGAAACACAATCAAGAATAATGTAGGCGTCAAAATATATCTAGAGAATTTCCAGATTCGACGCTTACCAGAAAAGAATTGGCTATACGAAGAGATCGATCGAAACTCCTATGAACTTAGATCAATTTCTTTCTTCTCTGGATTATGAACACGAGAACATATAAGCAAGGAATGTTGGCCGATCGATTCTCGTCGAGAGGAAAGAAATTGAAGCTACTCACCACGATTAACAATGGAAATAAAGATCCTCAACCGTTGGAGAAACTTCAATCACAGTCGCCATAATGTCGTCTTCTCCTCGAACAGATCGCTCCTCGTCACTGTCATGGCCGGCTGGCTTCTAAATTTGGGGTTGATCTTGCTCTGGAGGAAAAGAGAGGTGAGGAATTTGGGAGAATGGTGAAAAGCTCCGAGAATAGGAGGATTTAAATAGGTTCGAAAGTTTTCGAAAACTTACTGCACACAAGAAGGATTTGGCACCAAATAGTTTGTTACTCTCCCAATAGTGGAGAGCAACCACTAATAGAGAATTCAAAATTCAATTACGAAAATGGAACCTTCTCTCTGCAAAACTTTGAGGCTGAACCAAAATTAAAAGAGAGGTTAATGGGCTGGCTGAGAAGCCCAGTCCAAAACCTAAGTTATCTTTCAAAAGAAAAAGAAAAATGATGTCATACTTAAAATGGTATAATTCTTTATTATAAAGAATTATCATGAAAAAAAATTTGTAAAGAAATATTTGTAAAATTATTTCAAAAATATGGGAAGTAGGCTCACATATATTTCCTTCAGCAACAATTTGAGAGGTGATATTATAGGTAATGACATTGTTGGTATGTCTCCCTATCCAGAAATAAAAGAAGTTTGCCTAGTCACAGAATTGAAACATAACCTATTGAGCATAAAAAAATTGGGAGATAATGGTTATGGCATCAATTTTGTGAAAGACAAATGCTCTATATATAAGATGTCTACTAGAAATCGCGTATATGAAAGGATCAGGAAAGACAATATTTACGTTTTCTTTCTAGAACGTACTAACAATGCAGGTAAGTGCCTAGTAGCCAATCAGGATGAAAGCTGGCTATGGCACATGAGGCTAGAAAATGCAAACATGGACACTATCTCAAGTCTATGCACTAAAAAGCTGATAAAAGGACTCCCAGAAATTATCTTCAAGAGAGATATAGTATGTTCAGACTGTGAAAAGAATAAAGCAACTAGGTCATCCTTTAAATCCATCAATGTTGTAAGTACTTCTTGACCTTTGCAGTTGATTCATATGAATTTATTTGGTCCTAGTAGAGTCGCTAGTTTTGGCGGTAAACTTTACGCTTTTGTTATAGTTGATAATTTTTCTTGATATACTTGGATTTTCTTTTTATCAAACAAAAGTGATGCTATTTTCGAATTTCAAGTATTTTGCAAAAAGGTACAAAACGAAAAAAGACTTCATGATTACTCGAATATGAAGTGATCATGATGGCGAATTCGAAAATACTTATATCAAAAAGTGTGGAGGTTGTGAAGTCGGAGATGCAGGGGCTCGGCTAGGTTGAGATTTAGAAATAGAAAATATATAATTTTTGTAATGTGGATTTTTGTAAATTGGGTGTAATAATTTATGTATAAAAATAATAGGAAAATGTCCTATTATATAGGGTGGGAGAGCTTGGAGAGCAAGTATGTGCCATGGGCACCAATTGGAAAATGTAAAGATGATGATGGCAAGAAAGAAAATATGGAGGTGTGGAGAAAGGTCTAGGGGGTCACATGGCTTAGTTAGCCATGTCTAACTAACTAACCATAATTATGATTAGTTACTAAGTGAGGCATAAGTAACCATGACTAATAAAAAGAATTTATTTAAAACAAAAAGTATTTATTTCCTTTTCCTTAATAAAACTATTTTATAAAATACTTAATAATTAAAATAGAGAAACTTGATTATTAATTCAATATTCAAAGAAAAATACATCTCTCATTTAAAATTAAGTAAAATTTAAAAAAAAATTTATAAACTCCATAAAATTATTGGAAGTCGATTACATGGGGTTACACCAATAAACCGGTGGTATGCTGATTAAAAGTAAAAAATCCCTCTTTGTCGTTCAGAATAGTATACTGTGATCAGTATTCTCCAGTATACCGTGAGTATATCCTCTCATAATCTCGAGTGACCATATATATATATATATATATATATATATATATATATATATATATATATATATATATATATATAAAGAGCATGCCGCCGGTATACTCCAGCATACCATTGGAATGCCCACGTTACTGCTCAAGCTCGGGAAACCAAAGAAAATAACATTTCCATGGTACAGATCTCCTTCCAATCTCTTCTGAAACACTCCCAAAGGGTTCTAATACCACCAATTTGCAACATGTCATTTTGACTAGTTATCCATGCTAGACCTCATGTATTATAAACTTATCTACCAATATTACAATAATCCCATGGAAAACCTAAATCTACTCTAGCCCCACATTCCAAGCAACCAATTTTACAAAACCATAATGTAATTGCAAGAGAATCATGAAACACAAATATAGCATAAAGTAAAGATGGCTACTATATACATATGGAGGGAAAACATTCCTTCATTCTAAGCTAGATGTACTTGCCTTAGGCCTACCTGTCCAAGCCTAGTCTTCTACTCCTCCTCCAAGGTGGATTCAGAAATCATACCCTAGGTTCCAAAACCTAGCTCTAATGGTTGGCTGAAGCTTGGGAAAAAAGAAATTAGGAACGATAAATGGAAAGAAAATGGGGAAGAAGAAAAAAAGATACAAGACAAAAAAAATGAGGGAGTTTCATATGGAAGGAGGAAATGATCTTGGCCCTTGATCATGCCAAGTCACCAATCCAAAACCCCACTTCTAGCCACACAAACAAAACCAAATATCCAATGGATAAAAGAATGGGCCTATCAAGAAGCGGACTGGACAAGTCTGCCTACACAGTATACTGTCGGTATACAACAGTTGTAAACCCCCTAAATTTGTTAATTAATATTTTGACTTAATTAATATACATTATGTTATTCTTATTTTTAAAACTCTTGTAAGCCATATTTTCAAATTTTATTTTAATTTAAATATTGTTCGTTGAATTTCTATAAAAAAAATCATGAGTATTTTGAAGCAATAAAAAATTTGCTAAATTATATTTAAAATAAGATTTTGGATTTATGTAAATATACTTTAAATTATTCCGATAGTATCAAATATTGTTCAAGTTATTTTGATGATATTAGATATTATTGTAAATTATTATTGTGATCAATTATTGGATTATGATTTGATTAATGTAGTTTTGAAATTATTTAATTAATTATCTTATTAATAGATTAAATATTTTTTAAACAAATATCCTAATTTATATTTAAATAATTATTTAAACCAATTATTATTTCTATTAATTCTAATCTTGACAGAATTCCTCCAGCCAATCCTTAGCTTACAACCGCATTTGAATTAAACCATATCTCCACTTAAATAAATATAGCAATCCATAGTATTACCAAATATCCTAAGTAAATCTAATCATATTAGAATTATATCTATAATTATTTAGACCATTTCGTATTTGAACTAATCCTAATCCTATTCAAATTAGATAATCCTAATCATATCCACATTGATTAAATTCTAATAATATTTAGATTAAATAATCGCTACTCATTATATATTCCTATTGAATACTTATGAAATAAAATCATCTCTCATGTTTTCCTTTAACAAAAATTTTTCCTTTTTCATCCAAAATAGCCCAAAATTTGTCACAAAATTAGTCTCATTTTTCAGAAGCTCTAGCAATTTTAAAGGGCCATAACGCCTAACTGCAGACTCTGTTTCACCTCAAGCTTTTTTTTGTTTGAACTGTATTGAGGTTAGCTTCGATAATCTCGCTATTTATTTTTTGCAATTCGTAATATATTTTTTTGTAAAATTATTTTATGGCTAGTTGTCCGAAAATCGATGCGTCGCACAATTTTTGAGATTTCGGAAGATCCCAAAATCGATTTTGTGATTTGTTTGATGTTTCGGAAAGCTAACAAGAAGATCTACAACATTCAATTTTAGAAAATAATTTTAAATTTTAAATTTTATTTTGGACCCATATAAATATTTAGTTATTACCAAGTAATGGTGTATATATATATATATATATATATATATATATATATATATATATATATTTGGATATTGAGTTCTAAGTAACATATATATTTTTTTCTAAAGGTGGATTTTGACAAAAAGGGTTTCATATATAAGTAGTTAAATAAATAATAAGTTTATATAATATATCTCTAAGTATATTTTAGACGGACTTTGTATATTAACTTTCAAAATATTTTTCTACTAAATAAATATGTTTTAAATAGGGCTTTGAACCCATTGGACTTCTACATTATTCTTAAATAAATTCCTATAAAAGGTTTATAAATAATACTAATAGTTTATAATTATTTTCTAAATAAAAATAGATATTTCTTATTAAGAAATTTTTTTCCTACTCTTAGGATTTGATTATTCTTGATCATGACTAATCCAATATTTTCTATTTTCTTGTGAATCTGGACTTCTTCATATCGACCCTGGCTATTCTGGATGTTGTTAGATCATCACACCACCACTAGGCAAGTATACCTTGCTTTGATTGCTATTTATTACATTTATGGTATCATATTGCCTTTATGTTATTTAATTATTCATTTATTTAAAATTTCAATAAACTTTGTGTCTGAGTCGCACTCAGGTGCAAATGACTAATGACTGTTTTAGTCATGTTTTTCGTTACTCTATGCACATTTACTTATAGTCAAGAGACTGTCATGTGTTTGTGATGCATTCATCAACCTTGACACATGTGTGCCATGAGTCACGAGTCGAATATAGATGTTGGACTTGCGTACTGACCGCACATCGGTGCGTACAAACCGTGTGATAGGTTATAACAGCTAATAGATATGCATGTTAGAAGATCACTTAGCGGTTAATAGCGATAAATTGTATTGTGGAGACGACACAAATTTGTGCGTTGTGGAGACGAAAGCATGTTTAGTACCATGGGGAGGGAGGAGAAAGCTATTAGGCATAGGGACTACTATTTACTTTTGTGCACTTGTTGGTCGATAGTGACTAGGATGAGTGATACTTGTGGCCACCCCTTTACTTATTTTTGTTGATTGTTCGGAGAGCCCCTACGTGGAACGTTGTCTTCAAAAGTGCATGTTTCACATATAATGGTTAGGTGACCTATTTAGTTGTCATCAATATTTAGTTTATCATTGCATGCTATATGTATCTTGTTCGTCCCTTTGAGAACCTGGTGATCTCTCCAATGTAGATGATCAAGTCATTTTGCAGAAGTACGCGCTAACGATCGAATTCTTCTTTCTAATGACCTTTGTTTCTTTCAGCCGATGGATTTATATGTTATTTTATTTATTTTTTATTTGGTAGTTGATTTGTCTTCACCCAGATATTCCTTCTACATTCATATATTGATTCAGCTGATTTATTTGATTAAGTTTTCTTTACTATTTTGGATGAGATATAGTGTCTCCATGACTTTGATTAGTCTATTTTGTGATGAAACTACATTTACAGCTTGCGTACGTATACGTGGTATCCATACATTGGGGTAGCCTACGTATACAGCCGGCATGTTCATGTCTCCTAGTCTTATGTATATTGGGACTAGGACGATACACCAGTATATCGTCGGTATATCGATCTAGAACTAAGTTCTCAATTTTGATAAATTTCGGGTACTTTATTCTACATACGATTCCTAGAATGGGTATTCTATTGTTATAGAGTAGTCTCGCTCATTATAGGTGACGCATGAAGCCATCGCTCACTTGAGAATTCTTAGGTGAGTGGCGGCTTTGTGACGGACGGATGTTTGGCGTAGGTGACACACAGAGCCATTGACGAGTGAGTATCGTAAAGAAATCTCAGGTAAACATATATATATCATCACCTAGCCGTCGCAAATTAGACGCTTTATTGGTCGCTTATAGGTCGTTGAAAGGCAAACTTATCCATTGAAAGGTTACTCGCAAATACGTCGCACTAGCGACCCCAACATTCAGACGTCGCTAATTTGATAGAACATTAGCGCTAAACAGGTCGTTGCCATGTAGCCAACCTTTAGTCGAGGTTTCAACTACCAGGCAACGACGACGCTTAGTTTACCCATGAACCAAATCTGTCCTATGTTCGTTGCCAGTTAGTCGCTAAGGCTATTTAGCAGCAACTTGGAGACGGATAGGGCATGAGCAGTATTTTTCTAGTGTTAGAACATGCTGATTCGTAAGAGCGAATCGATGAGGAGTGTTGAATCTCGCTTTGCGCAATAGTGGTTCTAAACACCGTAGCAGGTTGTTATTCTAGCAGTTTACTTTATCAGCAATTTATATTTCTAATATTAGCCACAAATTTCTTTCACGTTTTATGTTCCTTCAATAGAGATTCATATAATTGTTTTTAATAAAATCTGCTTTAATTCTTGCACTTGTACGAAGATTTCAACAATCATTTCATGCTCTTCCTCAAAAATACTATTCATGTTGCCTAAAAGCTATCATTTTATTTGTTATATAACAATTATCTTAGTATTATGATTTTTTTTTTATATATGTCGTAATCTTCTATTTATATGTTTCTTTTGTTATTAATATTTAATGTATGGCATACATTACTATTTTGCCATTGCCAGTTATTATACTTCTTGCCTATTACAAAGTCTTTCTTTGAGAAGCCTAATGCAATTGTGAAGTCAACACATAAGTACAATAAGGAATCATGATATTCTAAATATTATCAAATTAATTTAATTTGACTTTATCTATTAATAGACATTAGCTTAATATACAAGTTTATCAACAACAAGTTGACTAAATTCATTTGAAAGTTGAACAAGTAGAGTTTACAAAACATTTAACAACATTTGGGTTTATAAATAACAAGTGGACTTTGAATAAGAAATTGCCACTGTCGCCAAGATAGGAATAAGAAGTTATCATTAATTAGCATAATTATTTGATTAGCACACGTACTATCACATGCATTACATATTTTAAGAACATGATGAAGTACTGAAATGCCTTTTGCTTAGGAATTCCTTAGACGACTTTGATACATTATAGAAGGTAAAAGAAAATGTTTAGAACCAAAGTAGTGTTCAATCTAAGGTAGCCGACCTAAGATAGATTTTGACGCCCATTACATTACTTCAAGTAGAGTTGCAAGCAAGAGAATTATGTACGATAATTAATAAGTACGATTTTATTTATTTATTCAACAGCGTAAGGAGAGTTGCATATGCTAATTATTGAGTAAGCAGGAGATTTTATTTATTTATTATTCAGAGTTTTTCGAAGATCGGTTGAAACTTTGACGTGAGCCCTTTTGTGAATGCATATGCTAATTATTGAGTAGTCGAAATGGTGATCCATCACAACTCTTTCCATCGATACATCGTCACAGGTCAACATTAATATGTTTTCTTTGGTCATGGTAAAATGGATCATTGGCAAGAAGTAGTGCCGAACGTGAAAAATCTGGTAGTCATTTCCATATCCGGAACTAGTCATCTAATCGTAGTCAATACTCTATACAAAGATTAATCTAATTCTTATACACACTACTTCCTCTCTGATTTTCTAAGTTTTCTCATTCTCTTCTCACTTTCCACACACGAATCAAATCAAACCAATAGCTAGCCGTTGAAAAACTATAACCATTACAAACCAAATTAAACCAAATACAAAAACCAACTAAAACCAAGCAAAACTTAAAACAAACCAACAAAATTTAAAACAAACCAAGACAACAAACCAACCCATAGGGGGCCGCCAAACGTCAAAATTCAGCCAACTTGGTTAAAGCTAAAATTCCGCCAACTCGGTTGACGGAAATTTTTTTTTTTTTTTTTGCTGGCTTTTGTTTTTCCGTCATCTCAGTTGGCGGCAAGTTTCATTACTGCAAATTGTTTTGAACTTGTTTCGTTTGTAATAATTTATATAAAATTTATTTCTTTTTTTCCAACTGTTTGGAGATGAACGATAGTTTGAGCATGCATGCATCGACTTACAATATGTGCAAATAATGCAATATCTGGTCGTGTAGTTGAGAAGCAGACAAGCTATTGGGGCAGGCATACAAACCTATTGGGGCAGGCATACATTGCCTCGCGTTAATTCCATTTGGAGAAAAGTAAAATTATTCGTGCAAATATCCATTAAGGAGCGCGTGCTTCATATCTAGTTGATCCAGACCCTAAGAGAAGTTTGTAGCAAGGGAGAGAAGTACCTTGATAGTGTTTTGTATGAACGTTGAGCACCTCTAGAGTGGAGGATGAATAGAGTGCGTGTGTGCAGCGTAATAAAAAATAATCACTTAAAAATTAATACGACATAAATCAAATTGAAATGAAGTAGGCAGTAAATAAAAATGCGTAATGTAAATAAGTTCAGAGGAGCAAACGCAAACACCAAGGTTTATAATGGTTTTCCTCCGAGATGACTAGTCCAGTCTCGAGTACACTAGCTCGATGTTTAATCCACTATTTGAAATAGCAGTTACATCACTTGCTTTAATCTGAAGGGCACGCCGACTTCTTACAACCTCGTGCTTTTATCCAAAGCGCACGACGACTTCAACCACGAGCTTTAATATGAATGACTCGTGACTTGACAACAATAAGTGTAGAGACAACACTTTGAAATCCTAGCTTTACAACTCGATTAAACTTCTAAAATTGGAAACGCATTGGCACTAGAAGGCTGGGAGTTGATATTGGGAATGAAGAAGGTTTATAGCTCAGATGGTAGACGATATGAAAGTGAATGAGCGAGTTAAAATGGTGAAAACCCATAGCTATTTATAGTTTTACTGAGGGTCGAACTCGGACAGAGTTCGGTACCGTAACGTTCATAAATTCGAACATTAGAGCCGGGTCTCCAAGAGAAAAAATAGCAAACCGGGTCATCGGGACCGAGTTCAGTCCGAGTTCGATAACCTCTGTAAAACCCATGTTTATTTGTTAGGTTATAATTCAAGCCCATGACTTAAAGCCCACTAGCTTTCAACCCGACCCGAACCCAATGACTTAAACCCGTTCAAAACCACGTACCCACTCGTCTGCGAGCCCCGCGTGAACCCCCCCCCCCCCCCCACACACACACACTCCGGATCTGAGGAATAACGTACAAAATTACTTTCATAAATGCTGCACCCGCGACAGCCCTCGCCGATGCACCCGCGACCCGCCGCCGCTGCGCTAGTGCGCCGCTGTTCGTCAGCCGCCCAGGCCAGCCTCGTCCAAGCCAGCCCCGCCCGTGCCCGCCGTTAGCCGGCAATCCGCGCGGCCCCTTCTGCGTGCGTGCGCGCGTCTCCGCGCCGCTCCGCGTAACCGTGCACGTGTTCCGCAATCCGTTCCACGCTCCGCGTGCGTTCCGAGTCCGAGGCCTTCCTTCGGTACTCCGTCATCAACCTGTTGGTAATTTCTCACCTTCTGTACATTTCACAGAACATCAAACCCTTTCTGCTTCCGACTGGAATTGACAGAATGAAGCTCTGTCAATTCTAGGACAGTTACCATTAGTTTCCTAATTCAACTTTAGGTTCTGTAATAACGTTAGTTATTTTTATTTTATTGTGACAATTAAAATTATTATTAGTTTGCCATTAAATTAGAATTAACTATTTACATAGAATTATTAATAACGTAGGAAAATGTTATTTCAATTATTACTAGGATTATTGCAATTAATTTATGATTTATTATTGACTATTAAAATAGCTTCAAAATATTAGTTAAGTAAATCATTTTGATTAGTAAATTTTATGGTACTATAAAAAGATATATTAGCGATATTTCTAATAAAAATAGTAAGTTTTTACTAAATAAGGTTTTTTGTAATCTTATTATTAAAATAGTTATTTCTTATTTAAAGAAAATAATTATTATAAATATTTCATAAAATTTTATATAAATAAATACTAATTAGATTTTGAGTATTTTCAAGTTTAAATAATATTTTTATTATTCTAATTTACGATAAAACTGCTACTATTTTATTAATAATCAAAATATAAGAATTTTTGCATCATTCATAAAATACTAGTTTTAGCAACAAAGTGTTTTACAAACTATTATTATAATCATTTGTAACTCGAGTAATAAATAACTATGGTTTTATTTCTCAAAATAAAAAGTTGTTTATAACTAAACGTAGTTATTTTGATTAGTGGCATTATTAGCTAACCCTTTGGAATAATTTCTAAAACGGAGTATTAATTAATGTAGGTTCAGATTCCGGACCCTGGCCGACACCTCCCTGTTGTTACCTTCAATACCGAGAAAAATCCAAGACAAGTTTCATATCATTCATGTCGATATTTTATTTAATAATTAAATGTGCTTCATCAGTAGGATCGTGTATATTGTAGCGACACTTATTCACAGGGGATCCTTCTCGGACCCCATATTAATTGATTGATTTATTGACCCATTGACTCATTGACTCGGGGATTGGGGGAGTAGTATAGCATCTGTGACCAAAGCCATTGTTACTGAATATTGTCTCTCTCGCGCTAGCCCCTATTGCACAGGGGGTTGAGCCGTACCGTATACTATCGTTTGGCTAAAATGCTAGTATACATATTAAATCTACCAGCCGGTCATAGATCTGTTATATGCTCAAAATCACTATTGACTCATTGTAGATTGCATCATTGTAGCACTGAGATTCATTGCCCATTGCTTTCTTTATTATTATCTAGAAAAAATATATAATGCTTTTAAATTGTCTTGCATCATTTATTATTATTTAGAATGTTAGATGTGGATATATGTTCTTGCTCCCCCTCCTGACTGGAGCCTTGTTAGCAATTGGCAAACGGAAAAAAATTCGGAACGGCAAAAATACGAGTATAAATCGGCACAATATAAGTAAAATATGGTCAAAAATTCGTCTAACGAAAAATATTCGGATCAGATTTAATTCGTGTTTAGTACGTTTCATATGAACCAATTCGGCATTAAAAATTCGGCATATATATAGGCCCCACCCACCTCTACTCCTTCATAAACAATGGTTCAGTGTGAGAATAAGAAGATGTTGGATGATGAAAAACCGAAAGGTTTTTCTTTGATTGTTGCAAGCAACATTTGCAAAGACTCTTGGGTTTCTTTTTTTGGTTACTGTGAGAATTTTTCTTCTTTTCTTTTGATAATTTTTTAGAATTGTGCCAGTCTTAATATCTAATAGCAGCAAGAGTCAAGAAAGTCATGACTGTTGGGTTTCTTGGTCACATTTTTTTGGCCAAATTTTTTAAAAATTCGTACGGTACGTGTTTAAAACGCCACAGGCTTAAAATTCGCGTACAAATCCGAATTTTTCAAAAGTACGTAAGTATTATACGTTTATGTAAGACACGGAAAAATTTGCGTGTAATACGCATTTTATTCGGTTGATTGCTAACAAGGGACTGGAGACCAACATTTTTAGGTGACTACGACAACGAAGATCTTGCTTTTAGTTCCTTCTACGGACCTGATCCGAGTCCTGACGAGGTAGCTGAACTTGACCAGGGAGTCCCAGATTATTAGCAGTGTCGTTGTTTAGTTTATTTTCTTTCCCAGTTGTAATAAGAACCGTTGTAGCAGAATGGTTTTCTGCTTTGTTTTGTATTATTTTCATTCAGACTCTTAGTTTCATTTCAAGATTTAATAAAACGTTATTTCTTTCTCGCTTTATATTTTATCTGCTTGTGTTCTACCGTTCGATACAGCTTACTGCCGCTGTCTCACAACGGTGCAGGCTGGGCATGATCCGACTTGATCCAGTATATTGGGATCGGATCGTGACATATTTTCAGTGGTGGCCCATGCAGGTCCTGTTCTTCATATTAGTCTAGTCAATTTAGTCTAGACCATGCATGCAGTCCTACAATCTGACTTAGATGTAAGAATAACTTTAGAAAAACAGACTCTAGAAACAATTAGAACACTTAGACTATTTTCACCATGTCACAACATAGGGCCAAAATTATCTATTTATAATATTTATTTTTGCTTGCTTATAGTTTCGTAGGTTACCTTGCTTATGTTTGTACCTAAACCTTCAGAGCATGGCTAAAAGAGTATTATATAGTAGTAAAATATCTGGTTCACCAATCACCACAGAGAAGTTAAAAGGATTTAGGAAATGGGGATCTTGCTGTAATTATCTTGATGATATAACGGCCGATTACTTGGCTCCTTGAGGGTCTTAATTGTCACGTCCCAGTCCCGTAGGACCGATCATCCTCGCTAAGGCTTGATGCCACACGAACCTAGATTGCGCTCGTGCAAAGCGGGTTCCATAACGGTCGATTACAACAGCTTGCGACGGGGTCGTCGCACAGAAGTCCCAAGCAAAGACATTGAATAACACCAGCGAAAACTTGAAGCAAAACACAAGTCATTCAAAATTCTCTTTATTGATATTGAAACAAATGTTACAATGTGGCGCAAGGCCATGATTACAATCACTCAGTCTCACTCTTCTCACAATACAAGTCACTCAGTCTCACTCTTCTCATAATACAAATCACTCAGCTCTCTCTCATTTCTTAGTACAATTTGACGAGCCAGCGGATGCTTCAGATAGGCGATGTCCATACGTTATGTTCCGTATAAGTCCAGACTCCATGTGGCCGCACGCCTCGAAACGCCAAGGAACTCCATGCCTCGACGCATCCAAGCGAGCTCCGCACCAACGAGCTTCTACCTGTTCCTGCACATGAAAACTGTGTTAGAGTGAGCTCCCTCGTCCACCCATACAAAACTGACACGTTCATTTACTTTGTGCAACATATCATTTTACGATTGTCTTTCTATTCTTGTCTTAGGATCAATTTTAGGACATAAACTCTTGGCCTATTTTACGTCTCTAGACCATCACCGTGCCTTGCACCAACAACTTACTTCTACTTTGCCTCAAGACCCTTCTCGTACCAACGATGTCAACTTATCGACTCGTGCTTGTTTGGCCTATATTTGGAACGCAACAACTTGGTCAGACCATAAACTCTATTCGTGCTTCAATATAATTGAGGCAGTGCCTCCCCACTTAGTCTTGCCTATACTTGTGCCATGACAGCGTGGTCGTGCCTCAACATATCGAGGTCGTGCCTCGCAACTCAACATTACTTACTCGCCTTATGGCCCTTCTTGACTTAACCCGAAATGACTCAAATCCGACTTATGCAACTATGGGTCAACGACTTAATACTCGACGCCACATTTCGTGCCGAAGCACGCATCTTTTTTTATAGCCAAATCTTAGGCTTCTTAAGACTTGTATTGCAACCGTGCATACCATCATTATCCCATTCGTGTCGTGCTTGCACTTTCTTTTATTCGACCGACACCGTGCATGTGGATTGCCGCTTAGCACACCAACTTATCTATATGAAAGATGACGGCCCCCAAGCCTACTTAGACATGTAGTCTGGCATAAACAAGACGTCCGGCGCGAGTAGCGAGCACCGTCGAAGGCCTTGAATCGCCTGAGCGGTACAATCCAGCTCAACTACCTTGCTCCCCTCCTAGGACGATACGGTCCTGTGGCCCCAGGTTTCCGAATCGAGGGTGTGAAACCTTGTCGACAAGTTATCTAATGATCACGCACCTACGTGGACTTCTAGACTCAACGTAAGTGCATAACCTAACCATCACAACTTACTTCATTTGCTGCACTTCTTTACTTTTTCATACTTCTTTTGCAGAGCCCAAACCAAGGTTGCCTCGGCGACTGACATACAGTCCCGACATATTTCTCTTCGGCGACTGGCCTACAGTTTCGACTTAACTTTTAGTGTTTCCATACTCTTATCGACTCGACTTATGAATGACTAATTCATAGCCTTCCAGTATAACTTTAAACAAAACGTGTTCTATACGTGCCATAGACCGTGACACACTTATCTTTGAACCAACCTTGGCTTGTGTTCTACGCGATAATATAGTCCAAGTCATACTTTATATGACGAGCATTAAGATCGTGGGACTATGTGACTTGACAGCTGCAGAAAGCGTGGGACAGTACTTAAAACGACTTCGATAAGCCGACATAACTTTTGTCTAACACAATCGTGCAACAACTTAACCGTTGGGATGAGCAAAAGGCTATGCCAAAATTTGCATCGTGAAAATATGCATTAAGACTTAAGGGACACTTTGGCTATGCAAAGTATCGAATGATGGGACCGTGCATGCTTTATCAAGCATTTAAGCATGCGACGCCTATAACTTAGGCTAAGTTCATAACTTTGTGGCAACTTAAAACCAACTGTCCTTCTTCCAAGCCACGGGACGAAGGTTCGATTGTTATTTTGAAAGCACGCTGAGCAACACTTCTAAGTCGACCGTTGGACCTTTCCATGTTCTAACTCAATTCGACCCAAACTTGGGATTATTTTCTTAGCTATGTGGATTCGCCTCTTTTATTATCAAGCCTACTTGTGCATTTGAAAACTTTCATTTTATTAGAGTAAAGGCCAAGCTGAGACAAGTTCACCGAAGCCACCCACCTGAGCGAGGAGTCGTCTCGACCGAGTGGGTCATCGAGCAACCGTTGCATGGCTAAGTCCGAACGTTATTGGTATTTCGATTCCTCCGATTGAGCTGAGCGGGATGGAACATTACATCAATTGGGTTTAAAGTCTGAAACTCTTCATGAATTGGTTGTGCTACTGGTCGTCTCATCATTCCTCTTCGTCTATCCTCCATACCCTCCTCTTGCACTACCGAACATGAGTCAATGTCATGTCCAAAGCAGCAGTACAACGAGGATTGTATAGGTACCCATTCATACTCAATCTCCTGGTGCATATATGTCCCGAATCAAGTCTAAATTGGACTCTTCTTTGGGAAAATTGCGTACCTCCACTTCAACAAAGACTATAGAAAATGCAAATATTTATCGGAGCGTAGTAGGTGCGTCCATCCTCAGTGGGGTGCCAACCAGACTAGTTATCTTCATGATAACAACTGCATTCCATATTGCTAACGACAACCACAGAAGTCGAGAATCATCATTTTTGGATTTATTTGACGGCTAGATCTGATGGTGGGCCTTTTTAGGACTTCTAGTATGACCTAAAATATGTTTCTCATCTTATTTATATGGTTGAGGAAAGAGGTACAAAGAACGATGCAGAGGAGAATCGGGATTCTTGTCCACAGAAAATCTAAGAGGAAGTCCATACTTTGCTCTTAGGACTCGTCATCCAAGATAGAATAAAAAAAGATCTAATCGAGGAGTTGTTTCCTTCGTTCATGGAGATCGCTACAGGTAGGGTGGGTGATTTTATTGTAATCTCTGTCTTTTCTTCTTGAGTGTGGTGAGGGTTAGAACCTATTAGGGCAAAAGTTTCAATATTTTTTTATTCAATCTTATAATTTCACCTAAGTTATATAGATTAAAATTTGTCCAGGTGACGTAGTCACCGACCATATATGTTATTCTTATCTGTGATTAATACTCACGTTAGACAAGGTTGGTTATCTCGGATGGGTTGGTCTAAGTTTTTGTTGCGGTCACGTATAAGACTCGATAAATAAGCGCTTGTGGGCGTGTCCGACTCCAACATATGTAAGTTTGGCATCAGACAAGAAGCAGTTGTAGTTCAAATATAGAACATAACTTATGTGTTCTCTCACATTTGCACAATGCAATTAGAAGACAAAGATTAATTCAGAGTAGAAATCTTAAGAGAAATACTTTGTGACGGGTTCCTACATTGAAGCATTCCACTAAGGAGAGTTATTTGCAATGTGGTTCTTCTCCTCCTTGGTTAGATTTTGGGATCACATTATCAATAAATTTATTTTGATATAACAATTTTCAATAGTTAACATGAGATGTATCATTGACAAGAACATTATAGTACTAATAGCAACTAGATTCTCCTTGTCATTGGATAGCAAGGAGACAAGGATTGAGGAGACAAAAAAGGATTTTGACTCAAGAAAGGTAATATCAAGGCTCACAAATCTTTGACCAATTATAGGATCAAGACAGTTGTACCACTTCTACATAGGAGAGTATCCAAGAAATACTCCCTTAACAGATTTTTGGATCAACCTTTGACCTTTTTGATCTGACATGAATGAAATAGAGGTACCCTCCTCCTTCATCCGTCGTCCGCACTTTCCGAAGACCGTGAGGTAACCCTAATCGAAAGAAGATAATTTATAAATTAAAAGAAAAAGGCAATTATGTTAAAGCTTCTAAGACACCGTCACTAGGTCTTAGAGTTCTCAAACTAAGGCTCATACATATTATTCACTCCACCTCTACTTACTCCCCAAAATCCCTTAATTTTGCAATTCTTCTTGTGTGATACCCTTTAGTGATTTGCGAGCTGGGTGGCCGAGTCGCTAGCATTTTCTTCAATGTCCCCCCTTTTCTTCCTCGCTCTTAAATCTTCTCTACGCTTTCCATAGAGGATTGATCTTTGCTAGTTTCCTTTGTAAATGATGGAAATGCTTTGAAGTGGCATATTTACATTTGAATCTTTATTAGATTCCTCAGGAACCCTTGAATGGAGCTCCGTATCCCAAATAATCTATGGCTTGTAGCAGCAGCCCATGGTATCTCCAATCAGGTTTAGAAGAGGTGCAATAAGCTGCTCTACTTGCATACCCATTGCACTCCCATCCTCCTATGTTGGTCCCGCACTCTTGGGGCCCTGCCCGTGATCATTCACATTGGCATATGTTTGGAAGTACTGGGGAATATCCTCAAGCAATGGACCACAGTTATGGTGGCTTATCCCTCGAACTATTTTCCATGTCTGGATCACTTGGCTCCTTGAGGGTCTTAATTGTCACACCCCAGTCCCGTAGGACCGATCGTCCTCTGTAAGCACCCCTGAATTTCCGAAATTTATTTTCAAATTTTTCAAATAATTTATTCTCGATAATTAATTTTGATTTAATTAATTTTGTTCATTTAATGCTCTTTACCGTGACTTGGAATTCTAGAGCATCAGGGATGCCAGTCTCTGGAAACTTCCTTCATGGATTTTATAGTAGACAAGATTATCTTCACATTGATATTTCGTGTCCTACTCAAACTTGTTCCCTAGTACTCTTTTTGCTTCGCACAAGTTCGGGTCAATTTAGACCATTTAATTATTAATTGAATTCACACTCTTTTCCTTGATCATCATATGCACGTTACCATGACTTTTAATTTAGGAGCACCAGACTAGTCTTTTCCTTGGAACCAACTTGTCATGCATGATCTACTCGAGATGCTCTTTATCCATGACCTTCATGTCCCACTCAGACACTCTATTTTGTGCTTTATTTCCTTCGTACAACTTTCGGATCAAATTAGGCCAATTAATTATCTACCGTAAAACCTGATTTAATTTCCAATTTAATTTTGGGACCAGACATCGACCCAACCTAATCGACCCAAAGTATGGACATGGCCCACATTGAGCCTACTACCCGCCTGACACTTGTGTTCCATTTATTTGAGCCCCCACATGCTACTTATTTACCCATGATCATAAATACCTATTTTTATTTCAAATATTGCACCATGTCCATTTTGGCCCAACCCGGCTCTACTGAACCCAATTCCAGCTCCATGTTGTCCTCTCGTGACTACCCGAACACCCCACGTAAATTCTCTTTCTCCTATTTAAAAATATCCCTCTTTATGTATAAATATCTATTTCTCTCTCCATTTCAAATATATATATATATATATAATATATATATGGATAACTCTCTTTCCCTCTCATCCTTACCACACTCTCTCTCCTAACTCCCCTCAGAGCCAATCACCCCCCCATGTGTAGCCAACCTACCTCTCCTTCTCTCTCCTACTTTCTATTTCTCTATCTCCCTCTCTCATTAATAACACTTATACCCACACACACACTCCACCCTCACCATCACCATTCATCATCACCAACCTCACCATCACCACACCATGCCGACAGCCTCCATGGCTTGGCCGAGCTCCCTCCGAACTCCACCTCAGCCACCACCCGAGCTCCCCCATGCCGAGCTCTCACTCTTCTCCTCCTATTCTTCACCACCATTGCCATCACCATCATTCATCACCATCACCATGAACACCTCACCACTTCCACCATCACCTCCACCATCTCGTCGCCGGCGACCGCCGCTGGGCCACCCCCATTGCGTGCCACCAGCAGAGCGCGCAGCCACCGCAGGGCAGCAGCGAAGCAAGCCGCAGCAGCAGCTGCAGCAGGCGGGCAGCAGCCCCCGCGCGCACCGGCCAGCCGCGTGCCGCCCCGTCCACCGCCGCCGCCGGCGAGCCCCTCCATGATCGCGCACGGACTGGGCGACCTCCCCATGGCAGCCACCGTCCTCCGGGACACGCCGTCTAGACGATTCGTGCGTTTTGTACGGAATTCCGTCGACGCGTGCGCGAACGAGATCCAAAATTGGCGCCTCGTCACAGCAACTTTGTGCACGTTTTTCGAGAAATACGACCGTTGGATCGGTGATTTCTTTGCTCCGTCTCAATCTCGATATATAGCACTTCACTCCCCTCAATTTTCGTCCGTTAATTTCGTCGTTTGATACATCAAAACCGGCCACCAAGTTGACGTTTTAATTTGTACTGTTTTTGGACAGTTTTACGACGCCAATTTTGCGGGTTCGTATCTTCGCCGTAGCAGCTTTGTTTGGTGCGCCGTCGGTTCCAGTGCACAGCTGGTATAACCCTCTTCCTGCCCCCTTTAGATTTCATTTCTGTTTGAGCTTGTTAGGTCGGTCGAATTCGACGCCAAAGTTGGCCGTTCGAATTCTTAGTGTTGCACTTGTAAAATTCTATTTTTGAACCCGGGACTCCGGATTCAATTTCTGACACCATCAGTAGACTCGTGGTGTCGTTCTGGCATGTTTTCATATAATGTTTGTTAGATTTAGAGGACATGGACCCTGGCACGCAATTCGGTGCAAAGCGGGTCCCACTTTCTGAGTCAACGGGTCACTTTGAGATTGGCTCATCGGAATCCAATTCTGGATATACCGTTGAGTTCGTATCATTATTCTGGACTCGTTGATATATAATTTGCTAGGTTTTAGTGGACATTGGTTCCAACACGTATTTCGGTGTAAGTCGGATACCAATATCCGGGTCAACGGATCATTTTGAGTTCAGCTCATCGGAATCCAATTTTGGACATACCGTTGAGTTCGTATCGTCATTCTGGACTCGTTGACATATAATTTGCTAAGTTTTGAGGACATTGGCTCCGACACGCTTTTTCGTGCAAATCGGAATTTCAATATCCTGGTCAACGGACCAATTTGAGATCGGGTCAACGGAATCCAATTCTGGATATACCGTTGGGTTCGTATCGTCATCCTGGATTCGTGAACAAATAATTTGTTAGGTTTGGTAGACTAGTATTCTTCACGTTTTTCGATGCAAAGCGGGACCGATACGGACACCGTTTTGACCCAAAATTACCTTTTTGCCCCTGTGTCCAAATTGGACTTATGGACAGGCTATTCTAGCTGATTTGACCATTCTGGACACGTTGGTGATGGTTGTTTCACCATCCGACAACATCTGTAGGTTTTTACCCTATTATTATAATCTTTCTCCTTTTGTGGTATTTGAGATCCATCGATTCCACTGATTTCACAACCACTGAAATTGAATGTGTTGACCTTGTAGATGTTTGTAGAGACTAGTCTTGACCCAATTTGACCATGGTTGACTACTTTGACTGAACGTCGAAGTAGAGTCAACATTTGACCTAGGTTAGACTAGTTTTGACCTTGGTTGACCACAGTTGACTATTTTGACCAAAAGTCAACCGGAAGTCAACCGTAGCATAAAATTGACTAGAACTGTACCGAAGTTGACCAGTTGACCGAAAGTCAACTGTTAGTCAACTTTAGTCAAGTTTGACCCAGAGTTGACCCAGAATTGACCAGAGTTGACCAGTTAACCAAAAGTCAACTGTAAGTCAACCCTTGACTTGTCTTGACCTAGTTTGACTTAGTATGACTTGATTTTACTTCCAAACCCTTATATTGATACAGTATTCCACCTATAGGTCCTCAAGGCACTGTTCTAGGACTCAGTTGACATATTCTACCAGATCGCAGGCGAGTACATTCTCTGATAATATTTTTGTTTTATGATATCGTCTATGTTTATTGTATTTAGTGTAGATATCCTTGTTCTCTTGACACATTATTCACACGGATTGGTATTTCTCTGGATCCCTTCATGAGATGTTATTCCTCGCTTTTCTTGGTATATCTTGTGTAAGTCTTTCTTGTTCCTTGTGCATTGTATAGACACGATTCCTGCGAAGGCTAGCTACCCTCTCGGAGAATCGAGTGTCATGATATGTCATGGTTGGATCCACTATACTAGTCGGGGACGGGGAGTATTAGTGTAGATGTGTGGTCATTATCCACCTTGTTTATTCTTGTAGACCTTGTTTGCTAGCCAATCCTACACTCCACGTATGATTGGCCGGTTCATTAGACCATGTGCAGACCCAAGCCGGCCACATGTTGTTGCTAGTACTCACACACATAGATAGATGTTTCCTGATTCTTGTACATGCCATGATCAGTTTTACTTGCCTTGTTCTAGCTCTAGATTTACAGCTTACCTTGCCATGATACTCACATGTACATTTTATGATTTCTTGTATATTCTCTCTATCTACTGATACATGTTCAATATCGTCTAATTAGAACTGTTATTCGAGATTTGTGCTCTTTCCATCCTGACTGGATATGTTGACAAAATTTTAGGAATAGTTGTGCCCTCAGTATTGGACTTCATGATGTTGCTAGCTGAGGTAGATCTCACTATTCTTCTATGTGAGTTGCCTGGTAGTTATCCTTAGTTAGTCTTGTTGTTCCTTCTTTATTTTCCTGTCTTATGATCATTGTAGATTCTAGTTGTTCTAGTGATATTGTTATTATTTCTTGTCTTATCTTCCTTAGTTTTCGTGATGTGACATGAGTACATTCTAGTTATGGATCCTTAGATGTTGTAGTTAGTATAGTATACTTGACAGCGCTCTACCGCCGATACTGCGGCGTAGGCTGGGCGTGGCCCACGTATTCGTACCCGTATATCCGGGTGCGGGTCGTGACACATTTTTAGTGGTAGTCCATGCAGGTCAGTCTTTGCAATTAATGCGAAGTCGTGGTAGTACTTGAGCTTATCTGTACTACTGCGAGCCTGCTCTAGGATTAAGGTTGAGTCATGGAATATTTTAGGATTTGGTACTCAGTCACATATTAGGAACTCTTGGCAGATTCCAGGGATGACCCCTGGGAATCTTACTTCGAACTTTTCGAAACTTTTTCCATTTGTTTCTGTTCGTTCTGATTTCTGAAACATCTGTCCGTTATCAAACTTTATTCTTTCTTGGGATGAGTTGTGGATCCCAGAGGGAAGGTATAAGTTGGACTTCTATATCATCTAGGTTGGGGAGAGAATATGATTTACCAACCTCGTATCATGGTCGAGGTTTGTTTTAGATTATATTCCACCATTTTCTATCTTGACCTAGGTAGTTCCCTCGGGACTTTTCCTGAGATTTTCCTCTGAACCCTATCTCGGAAGTTGTTTCCGTTGTTTCTATTAACTTACCCTTGACTTGTTGAATTTTAAATCTTAATATTCGTTGTTGACCTTTGATTTTTTTTTGGATAATTCTTTTAAGAATTGAGTTAAGATATCCTGATAAACATATTTTCGACGAGGAAGATGAGAACAGTAAGTGTCTACTTTATTTATGGAGTTTAGAATTTATCACAGTCATATTAGCTAGCGAGACAAGGACATGGAGCCCGATTTGGATATACTATCCTAGTTATGTCATTTAGATTCTCTTGCAGCCATACCGGTTGGCGTGGTAAGGAATCTAGATGACATGATTATAGGGTGTATACCATAGTTATGGACTTCATTGTTTATTACCGCTATGCTTACTGGCGTGGCGAGAATTCTGGCAACATGATTTGGGATAGACGTGTATGGTTATCAGATCGTATCTTAAATTGATTCACTTGTTTTAACCTATTGGACAAGAGCAGTTCCTACTGTTACTTCTGTTTTTCCATTCTTCTCTTCCTCACCGCATGATGATTTTCTCATCTTACCCTTACTTCCTCCGTCTTGATCAATTATGTCTTGGTTCAACTAATTACCTATCTTGTATCTACTTCTGTCAGCCATACTTTGAAAACCATGAAAATTTTAGAATTTTCATATCTTTTTATCTTGGGAGAAATCGAGGAAGTATCGTAATCATCCGTCTCGGAGTAGACATTGTTGGTAGTAGTCGAAGCAGAGCGAGATGATTACCCCAGTTTCCTCCTACGATCCCATATTCTGGTTTCTATGATAACCGAAGCAATTCAATTCTATATCCTTGATTTGTTTATTATATTTTGATATCGTGAGATTGATCCTCTCTGATTGACCAATCGATTCTGGTTGTCTAGTTTATCGTGCCAAAGTGTCTTGATTGTTGATTAAACTTAAATGGTTTCGAATTCCATTGTGATATGATTTCCTTCTTAGATGCTCGTGTCCAGACTTCGTTGATTGTGTTCTCCATCTTGCCCAAATTCTGATTTACTCAAAACTAGATCAATTTAAATCGTGCTGAGACTAAATTATTTATTTTTATAGTGATTGGACAATGCTATCATCACTCGTGCTTTAAACTTTTGATTCAATTCTGGCAAAGGACTAAATTCTATTCCAATCACGATTAGGCTTCATACTATCCTTGATTATGCCGGAGTCTCATGTTGGTCATGCCTAAACCGTTATACTTTTGACCAAGGTTGAGCTGACCGTACCTATGATCGTATTGAGATTTAATTTTGAGCATGTTTGGATTTTGAAACACTCGTGCCTATACTCTTTTCGACTTTGATTTGATTTTCTGATTATATCTGAAATTTCCTTGTGCTTAATCATGCCTAGATGATCTAGCGTGACTAAGGCAACTTGGAGTTCCTTGATCGTAATTTTAACGATCATAACTATGCATATCATCTTGCTTCTAAATTGTGCTTTTATGACCTTGATTTCGAATTCATGATCGTCTTTCATAACTGAACTTGGATCTTGATCGTGCTTATGTGACCTATAATCTGATTTCTATCAAATCTATCTCTCAATCGTGCTATTCTCAAATTTTTCTCTCCATTTGCTTCTCTTAGCCCTGTTTTAGATCATGACTATCCAACTTTAATTTTCATGATCTTGATAATCTTAACCCTCAATCGTGCCAAGTGAACTTAGACTATTTCCGATTTTAATCGCGTTCGAACTTGGATCGTATTTCATGATTTTATTAATCATCCTCCTTAATCTTTGATCGGGCCTATAAGACATTGACTTCGATTTTTGTTTTGTGTCTGAAATTTTATCTCAACTATGCCAAACCTTGTTTTGGTCATGGTTAGCTTTTCATCTTGATCGAGCATGTGCAACTTTCAAGTTGATTTCCATCAACCTAAGTCCTACATATCACCCCGTACGTGAACTTCATTTATATCTTCGATTCTCCTAATCGTCTCTAAAATCGTGCCCCAATGACTTGACTTATTTTTGAAATCATGCACACATAATTTTGTTCATATCATGATTCTATCGTGCCAAATCCCTCTTCGTGCCTGAACAATTGTAAATCGATTTTTTTGATCGTGCAAACTCGTCATTCTTGGATCGTGCCTAAATTATTGCCTAAATCTTCTATCATGTTGTAACCCCACTACCAACCTTTAATTTCGAGGATGAAATTTTTTATAAGGTGGGTAGGATGTAAGCCCCCTGAATTTTCGGAATTTATTTTCAAATTTTTCAAATAATTTATTCTCGATAATTAATTTTGATTTAATTAATTTTGATCATTTAATGCTCTTTACCGTGACTTGCAATTCTAGAGCATCAGGGATGCCAGTCTCTGGAAACTTCCTTCATAGAGTTTGTAGTAGACGAGATTATCTTCACATTGATATTTCGTTTCCCACTCGAACTTGTTCCCTAGTCCTCTTTTTGCTTCGCGCAAGTTCGGGTCAATTTAGACCATTTAATTATTAATTGAAATCCCACTCTTTTCCTTGATCATCATATGCACGTTACCATGACTTTTAATTTAGGAGCACCAGACTAGTCTTTTCCTTGGAACCAACTTGTCATGCATGATCTACTCGAGACGCTCTTCACCCATGACCTTCGTGTCCCACTCAGACACTCCATTTTGTGCTTTATTTCCTTCGCACAACTTTCGGATCAAATTAAGGCCAATTAATTATCTACCGTAAAACCTGATTTAATTTCCAATTTAATTTCGGAACCCGACATCGACCCAACCTAGTCGACCCAAAGTATAGACATGGCCCACATTGAGCCTACTACCCGTCTGACACTTGTGTCACATTTATTTGAGCCCCCACATGCTACTTATTTACCCTTGATCATAAATACCTATTTTTAATTCAAATATTGCACCATGTCCATTTTGGCCCAACCCGGCTCCACTGAACCCAATCCCAGCTCCATGTTGTCCTCTCGTGACTACCCGAACACCCCACGTAAATTCTCTTTCTCCTATTTAAAATATCCCTCTTAATGTATAAATATCTATTTCTCTCTCTATTTCAAATATATATATATATATAATATATATATGGATAACTCTCTATCTCTCTCTCTCTCATCCTCACCACACTCTCTCTCCTAACTCCCCTCACAGTTAATCACCCCCCCATGTGTAGCCGACCTACCTCTCCTCCTCTCTCCTACTTTCTATTTCTCTCTCTCCCTCTCTCATTAATAACACTTACACCCACACACACACTCCACCCTCACCATCACCATTCATTATCGACACCCTCACCATCACCACACCATGCCGACAACCCCCATGGCTTGGCCGAGCTCCCTTCGAACTCCACCTCAGCCACCACCCGAGCTCCCCCATGTCGAGCTCTCACTCTTCTCCTCCTATTCTTCACCACCATTGCCATCACCATCATTCATCACCATCACCATGAACACCTCACCACTTCCACCATCACCTCCACCATCTCGTCGCCGGCGACCGCCGCTGGGCCGCCCCTGTCGCGCGCCACCAGCAGAGCATGCAGCCACCGCAGGACAGCAGCGCAGCAAGCCGCAGCAGCGGCTGCAGCAGGCGGACAGCAGCACCCCGCGCGCACCGGCCGGCCGCACGCCGCCCCGTCCACCGTCGCCGCCGGCGAGCCCCTCCACGGTCGCGCGCGGACTGGGCGACCTTTCCATGGCGGCCACCGTCCTCCGGGACGCGCCGTCTAGACGATTCGTGCGTTTTGCACGGAATTCCGTCGACGCGCGCGCGAACGAGATCCAAAAATGGCGCCTCGTCGTCGCAACTTCGCGCGCATTTTTTGAGAAATACGATCGTTGGATCGACGATTTCTTTGCTCCGTCTCAATCTCGGTATATAGCACTTCACTTCCCTCAATTTTTGTCCGTTAATTTCGTCGTTTGATACATCAAAACCGGCCACCAAGTTGACGTTTTAATTTGTACTATTTTTGGACAGTTTTGCGACGCCAATTTCGCGGGTTCGTATCTTCGCCGTAGCAGCTTCGTTTGGTGCGCCGTCGGTTCCGGTGCACAGTTGGTATAATCCTCTTCCTGCCCCCTTTAGATTTCATTTCAGATTGAGCTTGTTAGGTCGGTCGAATTCGACGCCAAAGTTGGTCGTTCGAATTCTTAGTGTTGCACTTGTAAAATTCTATTTTTGAACCCGGGACTGCAGATTCAATTTCTGACACCACCAGTAGACTCGTGGCGTCGTTCTGGCATGTTTTCATATAATGTGTGTTAGATTTGGAGGATGTGGGCCCTGGCACGTATTTCGGTGCAAAGCGGGTCCCACTTTCTGAGTCAACGGGTCACTTTGAGATAGGCTCATCAGAATCCAATTCTGGATATACCGTTGAGTTCGTATCATCATTCTGGACTCGTTGATATATAATTTGCTAGGTTTTAGTGGACATTGGTTCCAGTACGTATTTCGGTGCAAGTCGGATACCAATATCCGGGTCAACGGGTCATTTTGAGTTCGGCTTATCGGAATCCAATTCTGGATATACTGTTGAGTTCGTATCGTCATTCTGGACTCGTTGACATATAATTTGCTGAGTTTTGAGGACATTGGCTCCGACACGCTTTTCCGTGCAAATCGAAATTTCAATGTCCTGGTCAACGGACCAATTTGAGATCGGGTCAACGGAATCCAATTCTGGATATACCGTTGGATTCGTATCGTCATTCTGGATTCGTGAACATATAATTTGTTAGGTTTGGTAGACTAGTATTCTTGTACGTTTTTCGGTGCAAAGCGGGTCCGATACGGACACCGTTTTGACCCGAAATTATCTTTTTGCCCCTGTGTCCAAATTAGACTTATGGACAGGCTATTCTAGCTGATTTCACCATTCTGGACACGTTGGTGATGGTTGTTTCACCATCCGACAACATCTGTAGGTTTTCACCCTATTATTATAATCTTTCTCCTTTTGTGGTATTTGAGATCCATCGATTCCAGTGATTTCACAACCACTGAAATTGAATGTGTTGACCCTGTAGATGTTTGTAGAGACTAGCCTTGACCTAGTTTGACCATGGTTGACTACTTTGACTGAACGTCGAAGTAGAGTCAACATTTGACCTAGGTTAGACTAGTTTTTACCTTGGTTGACCACAGTTTACTATTTTGACCAAAAGTCAACCAGAAGTCAACCGTAGCATAAAATTGACTAGAACTGTACCGAAGTTGACCAGTTGACCCAAAGTCAACTGTTAGTCAACGTTAGTCAAGTTTGACCTAGAGTTGACCTAGAATTGACCAGAGTTGACCAGTTAACCAAAAGTCAACTGTAAGTCAACCCTTGACTTGTCTTGACCTAGTTTGACTTAGTATGACTTGATTTTACTTCCAAACCCTTATATTGATACAGTATTCCACCTATAGGTCCTCGAGGCACTGTTCTAGGACTCAGTTGACATATTCTACCAGATCGCAGGCGAGTACATTCTCTGATAATATTTCTGTTTTATGATATCGTCTATGTTTCTTGTATTTAGTGTAGACATCCTTGTTCTCTTAACACATTGTTCACACGGATTGGTATTTCTCTGGATCCCGTCATGAGATGTTATTCTTCGCTTTCCTTGGTATATCTTGTGTAAGTCTTTCTTGTTCCTTGTGCATGGTATAGACACGATTCCTGCGAAGGCTAGCTACCCTCTCGGAGAATCGAGTGTCATGATATGTCATGGTTGGATCCACTATACTAGTCGGGGACGGGGAGTATTAGTGTAGATGTGTGGTCATTATCCACCTTGTTTATTCTTGTAGACCCTGTTTGATAGCTAATCCTACACTCCACGTATGATTGGCCGGATCATTAGACCTTGTGCAGACCCAAGCCGGCCACATGTTGTAGCTAGTACTCACACACATAGATAGATGTTTCTTGATTCTTGTGCATGCCATGATCAGTTTTACTTGCCTTGTTCTAGCTCTAGATTTACAGCTTACCTTGCCATGATACTCACATGTACATTTCATAATTTCTTGTATATTCTCTCTATCTACTGATACATGTTCAATATCGTCTAATTAGAACTGTTATTCGAGATTTGTGCTCGTTCCATCCTGACTG
Source organism: Iris pallida (assembly GCA_029216955.1). Taxonomy (NCBI): domain Eukaryota; kingdom Viridiplantae; phylum Streptophyta; class Magnoliopsida; order Asparagales; family Iridaceae; genus Iris; species Iris pallida. Next base: position 354,119 of record JANAVB010026600.1, read on the forward strand.
GATATGTTGACAAAATTTTAGGAATAGTTGTGCCCTCAGTATTGGACTTCATGATGTTGCTAGCTGAGGTGGATCTCACTATTCTTCTATGTGAGTTGCCTGGTAGTTATCCTTGGTTAGTCTTGTTGTTCCTTCTTTATTTTTCTGTCTTGTGATCATTGTAGATTCTAGTTGTTCTAGTGATATTGTTATTATTTCTTGTCTTATCTTCCTTAGTTTTTGTGATGTGACATGAGTATATTCTAGTTATGGATCCTTAGATGTTGTAGTTAGTTTAGTATACTTGACAGCGCTCTACCGCCGATACTACGGCGTAGGTTGGGCGTGGCCCACGTATTCGTACCCGTATATCTGGGTGCGGGTCATGACATCCTCGCTAAGGCGTGATGTCGCACGAGCCTAGATTGCGCTCATGCAAGGCGGGTTCGATAACGGCCGATTACAACAGCTTACGACGAGGTCGTCGCACAGAAGTCCCAAAGAGAAACATTGAATAACACCAACGAAAACTTGAAGAAAACACAAATCATTCAAAATGCTCTTTATTGATATTAAAAAAAAGGTTACAATATGGCGCAAGGCCATGATTACAATCACTCAGTCTCACTCTTCTTACAATACAAGTCACTCAGTCTCACTCTTCTCATAATACAAATCACTCAGCTTTCTCTCATCTCTCAGTACAATTTGACGAGCCAACGGATGCTTCAGATAGGAGATGTCCATGCATTATGTCCCGTATAAGTCCAGACTCCATGCGGTCGTACGCCACGCAATGCCAAGGAACTCCATGCCTCGACGCATCCAAGCGAGCTCCGTGCCAACGAGCTTCTACATGTTCCTGTACATGAAAACTGTGTAGGTGTCAGTACTCAACTGTACTAGTGAAGTGAGCTCCTCGCCCACCCATACAAAACCGACACGTTCATTTACTTTGTGTAACATATCCTTTTACGATTGTCTTTCTATTCTTGTCTTAGGCTCAATTTTAGGACATAAACTCTTGACCTATTTTGTGTCTCTAGACCATCACCGTGCCTTGCACCAACAACTTACTTATACTTTACCTCAAGACCCTTCTCGTGCCAACGACATCAACTTATCGACTCGTGCTTGCCCTTTTGGCCTATATTTGGAACGCAACAACTTGGTCGGGCCATAAACTCTATTCGTGCTTCAATATAATTGAGGTAGTGCCTTACCACTTAGTCTTGCCTATACTTTTGCCGTGACAGCGTGGTCGTGCCTCAATATATCGAGGTCGTGCCTCGCAACTCAACATTACCTAACCAAACTCGCCTTACGGCCCTTCTTGACTTAACTCGAAATGACTCAAATGCGACTTATGCAACTATGGGTCAACGACTTAATACTCGATGCCACGTTTCGTGCCGAAGCACGCATCTTTTCTATAGCCAAATCTTAGGCTTTTTAAGACTTGTATTGCAACCATGCATACCATCTTTATCCCATTCGTGTCGTGCTTGCACTTTCTTTTATTCGATCGACAGCGTACATGCGAATTTTTGCTTAGCACACCAACTTATCTATATGAAAGATCACGGCCCCCCAGGCCTACTTAGACATATAGTCTGGCATAGACAAGACGTCCGACGCGGATAGCGAGTCCCGTCGAAGGCCTTGAATCGCTTGAGCGATACAATCCAGCTCAACTACCTTGCTCCCCACCTAGGCCGATACGGTCCTCTGGCCCCAGGTTTTCGAATCGAGGGTGTGAAACCTTGTCGACAAGTTGTCTAATGATCACGCACCTACGTGGACTTCTAGACTCAACGTAAGTGCATAACCTAACCATCACAACTTACTTCCTTTGCTTCACTTCTTTACTTTTCCATACTTCTTTTGCAGAGCCCAAACCAGGGTTGCCTCGGCGACTGACCTACAGTCCCGACATATTTCTCTTCGGCGACTGGCCTACAGTCCTGACTTAACTTCTAGTGTTTCCATACTCTTATCGACTCGGCTTATGAATGACTAATTCATAGCCTTCCAGCATAACTTTGAACAAAACGTGTTCTATACGTGTCATAGACCATGACACACTTATCTTTGAACCAACCTTGGCTCATGCCTTAACCCAACTTGTGTTCTACGCGACAATACTGTCCAAGTCATACTTTATATGACGAGCCTTGAGATCGTGGGACTATGTGACTTGACAACCGCAAAAAGCATGGGACTATGTGACTTGACAACCGCAGAAAGCGTGGGACAGTGCTTAGAACGACTTCGATAAGCTGACATAACTTTTGCCTAAATCGTGCAACAACTTAACCGTTGGGACGAGCAAAGCCTATGCCAAGCTTTGCATCGTGAAAATATGCATTAAGACTTAAGGGACACTTTGGCTATGCCAAGTATCGAATGATGGGACCGTGCATGCTTTATCAAGCATTTAAGCATGCGACGCCTATGACTTAGGCTAAGTTCATAACTTTGTGGCAACTTAACACCAACTTTCCTTCTCCCAAGCCACGGGACGAAGGTTCGGGTGTTATTTTGAAAGCACGCTGAGCAACACTTCTAAGCCGACCATGGGACCTTTATATGTTCTAACTCAATTCGACCCAAACTTGGAATTATTCCCTTAGCTATGTTGATTCGCCTATTTTATTATCAAGCCTATTTGTGCATTTGAAAACTTCCGTTTTATTAGAGTGAAGGCCAAGCAGAGGCAAGTTCACCGAAGCCACCCACCTGAGCGATGAGTCGCCTCGACAGAGCGAGTCTTCGAGCAACCGTTGCATGGCTAAGTCCGAACGCTGTTGGTGTTTCGATTCCTCCGATTGAGCTGAGCGGGACGGAACATTACATCAATTGGGTTTAAAGTCTAAAACTCTTCATGAATTGGTTGTGCTACTGGTCGTCTAATCACTCTTCTTTGTCTATCCACCATACCCTCCTCTTGCACTACCGAACATGAGTCAATGTCATGTCCAAAGCAGCAGTACAACGGGCATTGTATAGGTACCCATTCATACTCAATCTCCTAGTGGCATATATGTCCTGAAGCAAGTCTAAATTAGACTCTTCTTTGGGAAAATTGCATACCTCCACTTCAACAAAGACTATAGAAAATGCCAATATTTATCGGAGCGTGGTAGGTGCGTCCATCCTCAGTGGAGTGCCAACCAGACTAGTTATCTTCATGATAACTACTGCATTCCATATTGCTAACGACAACCACATAAGTCGAGTCTCAGCCTGTCCCGTTCAAATCTCATTGCGGGATCCCACCACGTGTAGTGGCAAGTTTAGCATTGAATGTCCATGTCCCGCCTTCCAGCACTCGTTCCACGTCGACCGCCAAGTTCAAATTCGAATAGAAAGAACCCGCTCTCCCTCGACCATTAAAGCCGCCTCGGCTGCCATGGCCTCTTTTTTGTGCAAATTACAACTCCACTGAAGTCGCCTCTCCTTGGGGATTCCCTATGGAGCATATAGCTCCAGGACCGTGGTTGGGAGTCTTGGGACGAGTTCATAAAGAGTAGCCTCCTTTAATTTCTATTAATAGCTTCTCCATTATTATGTGTTGCCTTACCCTCTCTACTAGCCGTCAACATCAACAACATAGCTTTGGGCGCCTGTGAAGTCCCATCCTCCCCTACCCGAGGCAAGCAATCCTGATGTGGAGTTGTCCCATCTTGCTGCCTTAAGTAGCCCGTTTTGACCAAGGATTCGTCACCTCCCCTACCGCACTGCCCTAGGCGCAGGTTACCCTTCTCAAGCCCCTTTGATGCTGCCTAGAGAGCCACCACACCTTTCTTCACAACTTTTTTTAGCAACACTTCAAAGAATGTGCACTACAGAGATCCTTGGAGTATTCTGGGTAACGAAAATCTAAAAAGATTTCGTTACAACAGCAAACGAATGTAGAGCTTCTTTTAGGAAGGTACAAATCGAGCTGCTAGCAGTAGCAGCGACGAAAGCCCACAAGAAATTTCTGATTAGATCAGAGAAGAAGAGAAGGAAAGAAGAAAGAGAAAGGAAGATTTGCTGGGGTTGTTAGATCACGTTGCTCAAAGCAAGATTCGCCTAAATACGATCCGCTTCTAGGAACCAGCAAGTTCTTAGAGAACTTCTGAAACGCTTGTCAGTCAATTTTTGAGACTCGAACGGACTTTCTGAACTTTACGGACTCCCTTGACTCTCTTCTTTCGTGCATCTTAGAAAGGAGGTCAGGGGGCTCTATTTATAGAGTGGAGTGAGACTTCACCATCTCTCCTATACGATGTGGGACTAAAATACCAATACTCTAAAATAGATTTTGATATTTTACATCATCCCACAATCAACATAGTCGAGTGCTAGCCCACGCCTACCCCCCGAACACACGATCGTGCATGCACGAGGCATCCAGGAGTCCGAGTTCGAGTCCGATCAACAAAAATCAATTTACATCATTGTTAGAATTAATCCTTTTTCCTTCTAAAATACTCCCACATGGCACACACGTGTTCCCCATTACACCTCATGTGCACACCTCAACACAAGCAATGTATTATATTGAGATACTTATCATTTGGTGTAGCCGATGTGGGACTATCTTTCCTAGTCTAAAGGCAAAAACACCAATAATTCCCTACATATCTCAATATATGGGTTGAGCGTTCCCCACAGTGACTGTCCATCATGCATTAGGAGAGATGTCGTTATGACTTGAATCTTCCCGCATAGGTTAAATAATAGCATGATACAAGAATGGACTAAGTCGTGAATTCTGTACCATAACTGCAATTCTTCCTACTCACATAATGACATCAATTGTGCTTCTGGCTGCACATTAAAGGCCTTGTGTCAGCCTGATTTCGGTGTATGTATGTTGGGTGTCTACAAAGTTTCCCTCAAGAGACGGCCTACATCTCTATCCATACACTCTAGGTGAGTTCTTTTAAAGAGACTTGGCATGAAGCCTTTCACTTCCTTGCGGTGCTACGCCGCTATGACATGGCCCAAAGCCGAGGCACTCATACCACCTGTAGCATGAGGCCCAGCCTCTTTGTAGTGCCAAACTATCCAGCATGAAGCCTTTCGCTTCCTTGCGGTGTTACGCCGCCGTGATATGGCTTTCAAAGCCGAGGCACTGCCTCATGTGGTGTCACACCACTGTAATACGAGGCTCATCCTCTTTGTAGTGCTGCCTACCACTCTTCATTCTACAGCATTAGGCCCATTTGCCTATGTGCGGTGCTACGCCGCTGTGACTTGGCCCGAAGCCGAGGCTTTACCCTCACTAGGTACCTTATGTGGTGTCACCACACTGTAGCATAGAGTACTATGCTCCTTTGTAGTGTTGTGTTATCCGTGCTTCCTGTAAAGCACGCCAGACATCCCAAATGCCCGAGAACTCATTAAGGCATCAAAGCATCCTCTCACAGGACTTTGTTCTTTACAATGAACAAACAGTAGACAACAGTGGTTCTGGGTTCACAATCCCGCAAGGTCCAAAAGGATTGCCTACTCACAATAGTTATGGGTCTGAAATCCCGCAATATCCCAAAGGATTGCCCACTAACAGTGGTTCTGGGTACGTGACCACGCAATATTCAGAGGACTGCCCACTAACAGTGGTTCTAGGTCCGTGACCCCGCAGTATACCAAAGGATTGCCCACTGCACCATATATTCTTCCAGTCAATGGTCCTCCCTTGAACCAAAAGCTAAATGCCCAGTAGATTTCTCTTTAAACTAATAGCATAAAACTTTATGGTAGGATTGCAGAGACACAATATCAGAACGTCTTCAAGCCCATTTTTCTTGCTAAGTCCTCGACCAGCTGACGCATGAGACCTTTGGTGATCGGATCTGCCAGATTCTCCTGGCTCCGAACATCCACCACGACAATGACTTCTTTTTTAATAAGATCAATGACAGACCTGTGCCTTAATCACACAGTCCTCTTCTTATCATTGAAAAGGTCATTTGATGCCACCGCTTCATTCGCCTGGTTGTCGCGGTAAATTGGCACTGCCAAAATCTGCGTACCAACCATAGAAAGATCATACATGAGCTCCTGAAGCCATTTTTCTTCATCTGTTGCAGCTGCTAGTGCATAAAACTCAGATTCCATAGACGAGTGTGAGATCATAGACTGCTTCTTCGACTTCCACGATATAGCAGCTCCACCCATTTAGAATATGTATCCTCCTGTGGACCTTTCACTCTCTACTTCTTAACATCAGCTTACATCACTGAAGTCTTCTACTAATGTTGGATCTCCTCAGTAGTGCATACTTCTGAGTCCTTTTGAGGTATCTCATACCCTCTTTACAGCTTTCTAATGCACCAGACCTGGATTGCTCGTAAACCGACTCAGCATCCTCACGGCAAAAGCTATGTCAGGCCTTGTGGCAGTAGTCGCATACATCAAACTCCCGATGACGCGTGAATACTCCAACTGTCTGACGCTTTTCTTTGGATTTGGCTTCAGCTTCTTGTCACACCTATACGGCGTATCTATTCCTGGAAGATCCTGATACCCATAATGTGTGAGCATCTTCTCAATGTAATAAGACTGTGACAATGCCACTTCAGTTTCCGTCCGGATGATCTTTATCCCTAGGATAACATCAGCTTCCCCTAAGTCCTTCATGCTGAACTTAGAAGAGAGGAACTTCTTTGTCTCAGTGACACTTGCTAGATCTGTACCCAAGATCAGCATGTCGTCCATGTACAGACAAACGATAACTCCTCTCCCATCAGCGAACTTTGTGTATACACATTTGTCCGTCTCGCTGATCCTGTAACCGTTTGATCGTATTACTTTATCAAACTTCTCATGCCACATCTTGGGAGCTTGCTTCAGACCATACAGATATTTTACCAACTTACAGACTTTGTCTACGAAGCCCTTGATGACGAATCGTTCTGGTTGTTGCATGTAAATCTCTTCAATCAACTCACCATTCAGGAAAGCAGTTTTAACATCCATCTGATGAATAACTAGCTTGTGAATTGCACTTAGAGCAATCAACATCCTGATCATGGTAGTCATCCGTGCTACTGGAGCATAAGTGTCAAATTAATCAATCCCCTGCTTCTGAGAAAACGCCTTGGCTACCAACCTAGCCTTGAACTTATCAACAGTTCCATCGGATTTCATCTTCTTCTTGAAGATCCATTTACATCCGACTGATTTTGCTCCTTCAGGCAGATCGACCAACACCCACGTGTTGTTGAAGGTTATCGAGTCATACTCATCATTAATAGCCTCCTTCCAGAGGACAGCGTCTCTGGTCTTTATAGCCTCATCATAGGTAAGCGGATCTGCTTCCACATGATAGGTGACAAAATCCTCTCCGAAGTCCTTCCGTCTCCTCATTCGCTTAGACACAGGGTCTATGAGTTATGGTTCAATAGTTGTTCTTGCAACAACTTCTTCTTGGACTACATCGCTACAAGGAGCTTCAGCCTCATGTGCACTCACACTGTTCTCCGGAATATCCGCAAAAATAATTTTTTTGTGCCTTACAAATTTATCTTCAAAGAATTCTGCATTGCGAGACTCAATGATATGATTAGATTCAATATCAAGGAACCTCCGAGCATCACTCTTATTGGCATAATCCAGGAAGATTGTCTTCGTAGTCCTTGTACCTAGCTTCTAAATCTTCAAATCTGAAAGCTTCACATACGTCACGCCCCAGAACCAGAATACTGGAGAGCGGGAGCAGACATAGCCAGATACGTATATTGATGTGCAACCCACCTCGCTATACGGTCACGGCTGTCTAGATACATGAGGGTTTAACTACAAGCCAGCAGTCTCTTAAAGTCATGAACAAGCCTATTGTCTCAATCACAAGCAAGTAAGTAGATGTTACAAGATGTGTGATCATTAAATATACAATAGTAAGGCATCCCAAACATCACATATTCAACTGATCATGAAGCTAGTCGTTACAAAATGTCAGGACTAGCAAGAGTTTAGTCATACATGATCAATCCTAGGATCAGTCAATCATGTTACAGCCCGTAGGCAGATAGTAAGTAAAAGTGCAATCGAGCTAAACAGGTGCTCGTCGGCTAAACGCCTCAAAAGAATATTTTTTTACAAATAAGTGGGAGATCAAAAATGAACCCACTTGTTGTCCTGGTTACGCCTGATGGTCACCATCGGGCTGAAAAGTTGGTAGCTCCTCTGGAGCCGCTCCAAAATCTGGCCATACAAAACCAGCTGGGTCAGACCCCAGAAAGAGCAAGTGCCACAAAGGAGGCTTCACTTAGGAACTAAAACCAGTAATTAGCACAAGAGTATAAGTAAATAATAAGAACTGGAAATAAGGAAAACATATCCAGGTGATATACGACGAGATAACCATGGAACTATTCAGGTAACCAGGTTACAACCCGTAACCAAACAAGGACCGGGGTTGTAACCCTTCGTCTGAACAGAACTTGGAATTCTCACCATTTATCGGTAAAATAAATACAGGCATTCTGGTCATGCAGTAACCTGGAACAGGATCAGGACAAGACTAGACTGGTTAGACTCCATCCAATTATTTCACGGCCAAGCAAGAATTACGGCTTGATACTTTAACTAACTAGGGTTGTCACAAGCTTAATTACTAACAAGATGCAGTGAGATTATTCCACGGCCACAAGCCCTGCAGAGAAAGATTAGGGTTGAATTCAGGTGGGTACATCGTCCAGGAAATACATGTACCCTTAAGTAGCTTGAAGGGTACAACACATGACAGTGTGCTGAAAATGTGCCCTACTCGACGGCAGGCTACAGATCCCAGGAGCGCCCAGGTAACGGGATTGCCTGTAGCTGGGAAATCTCTTTATGACTACAGTATAATTCTAGTTATTAACCTTAGTCCATTTTAGTAGGTACTCCTGACCGTGGTACTCAGGAGTCCATGTCCTAGACATGATGCAAGACAGGACTGGTTTATTTGTACAAGCATAATCGCCCACGGTGTCCAGGTTATTTATACTGGTCATGTCATGTCATGGAGCCGTCGCAACAGCTTATCAAGATATCAGGTCAGGTTTACTTGTCAGGAGTGCGCCACGACGGGCCACTATCATGTCATGCTAGTTCCTTGTCATACCATGTCGTGTACATTTGTCATTTCAATCATGTCAATCAAATCGTGATTTATCAAGTTCAGGACAAAAGGCGTAAGGATATAAAATGGGCGTAAAAAAATACAATAGGGGTAAAAGTGTACGCCATAGAAACTCAATTACACAGGGGGGATTACAAGACATGGGCAAATAATAATAAAATAACAGTACACAGGGCTATAGAAGAACCATGCGGCTCAGGCCTATGCGGCCAGGAATGATCTCATACGGCTGGGAGGAGAACAGCCCATGCGGCTGGATAGGGTCAGGCGCATGCGGCTGATAAGGGAAAAGCCTATGCGGCTAAGAAAAGGGGCAGGAACTATGCGGCTAAAGATATCAGTCCCCATGCGGCCAGCGGGAAGGGAGGGGCGCATGCGACTGAGTCAGAGCATTACATGCGGCTGGGAAGACGGATTCTCATGCGGCTGAGAACGGACTGAGTCCAATACGGCTAGGGAAGAAGGCCTAAGCGACTGGGAGGAAGCGGGTCCACATGCGGCTGAATGATCACGAGCATATGCGGCTGCGCCATGCCCAAGTCTTATGCGGTTGCGCCATACGGCTGGAGAAAATGAACGCGGATGCGGCATGGAAAGGAATACGAGCCTATGCGGCTACAGGTAGACAGAGTCCATGCGGCTCGAATTATGCCGAAGCCTATGCGGCTGGAAGACTCGCCGCATGAAGGTTCATGCGGTCAAGTGCTGCCATACGGTTAAGGGGGTTCATGCGGTCAGCACTATTCTTCTTCTCCACTTGTCCGAGAAGAAGAACCAAGAAGTTCAAGATTCCAAGGATCATAATTTCTTCATCCCAAGTTTAAATCCAGACTTTCTTAGGTCACAAAGGGTTAGAATGAAATCCTCTACAACATAGAACCCGCAAAACTTGGAAATAACAATGCTAAATAGATCAAAACCCAAGAATATCCAAAAATGAAATAAACTTAGATCTACGCAAGTTTAACCATGGAAATCAAAAATGCCAAGTATTAAAGAGTGTTAGAATGCTGCAAGGAAGAAAATGAAACAATAAAATTTGGGTTCCTCCATGAAGCAAGATGCACTTGTCTAGACCTCACTCTCTCTGGTAGGTGAAGAAGTAAATGGAAGAAGAAGAAGAGATTAATGAAGAGAGAGAAAGAAGTGGGGGCTAATAAATGGTAGTGGTGGTGGTAGGTAGGTAGGTAGGAGTTCACTCTTTGGTTCATGATGAACCAAAAGCAACCCCAAACCGAACCAAGCCAACCCGAACCAAGATAAACCATGGCCAAGCAAACGCAACACAAGATAAAATACGTACACGTATTTCAAAATACATAATACGAATCACAGACATTACAACTCTACCCACCTTAAAAGAATTCCGTCCTCAGAATTTAATCAAGAGGCTAGAGGGGCAATGACAAGCTAATAACAAGCAAGCTATACTAGGTAATCAATCACGCAAGCAAGGAATCGAAGGTATGAGGCATAAGGAGGACATTATACCTCACGAGTCAAACAGGTCGAGATATTGCAATCGGATATCATCCTCACGCTCCCACGTTGACTCACCCAAAGAGTGATGACCCCAAGCAACTCGGACTAACTTGATAGTCTTGTTCTTAAGTGTCTTCTCTCTCCGGTCCAATATAGACACGGGCCTCTCCTCATACGAAAGGTTGGTACCAACAACCAATTCCGAATGATCTAGGATGTGGCTTGGGTCCGGAATATACCGTCGTAATTGGGATACATGGAACACGTCATGCACCTCACATAGCGACGACAGAAGAGCGAGACGATAGGATACATCTCTGACTCGCTCCAGAATGTCGAACGGTCCTATATACCTAGGACTAAGTTTTCCCTGTACACCGAAATGAATGACGCCATGGTTAGGCGAAATCCTCAGGAATACATGATCGCCGACTGAAAACTCGAGAGGACGCCAACGAGAATCGGCCCAATGACGCTGACGATCTTGGGCAACTCGAAGGTGATCTCGGACTCGCCTGACCACTTCAACTGCCTGAGCGATCATTTCTGGACCGAGCATGCCTCTCTCCAACATCATCCCAGGCTAACGGGGATCTGTACTTCCTGCCATACAGTGCCTCGAACGGTGCCATCTGGATACTGACCTGGAAACTGTTGTTGTACGAGAATTCTACCAGGTACAAGTGATCTTCCCACGAACCATCGAAGTCAAGCGTACAGGACCGTAACATATCTTCAAGAGTCTGGATCGTGCGCTCCGACTGGCCATCTGTCTGCGGGTGATAGGCTAAGCTGAACTGGAGATGAGTCCCCAAACTTTCTTGCAGGCTACGCCAAAAGTGCAACGTGAATCTTGAATCTCGGTCCGAGGTGATACTGACTGGCACTCCATGCAACCGGACAATCTGCCTGAGGTACATCTCTGCCAGCTGAGCTTTCGACTGACCGACTCTAACCGGGAGGAAGTGAGCTACCTTCGTGAGCCTTTCAACTATAACCCAAATAGCATCTCGACCAGCTGGGGATCTAGGCAATCCGATCATAAAATCCATGGTCACATGTTCCCACTTCCATTCTGGAATCGACAAGGGCTGAAGAAGTCCAGCGGGCCTCTGATGTTCAGCCTTGACTTGTTTCCAGACTAAACAACGAGAGACAAACCGGGCTATCTCCCGCTTCATGCCATTCCACCAAAAGTGCTGCCGGATATCACGGTACATCTTCGTACCGCTTGGATGAATGGAATAATACGAACTGTGAGCTTCTGCCATGATCTCATGTCTGATATCTCTACTAGGTACACAAAGACGCTTACCATATCGAAGTGTACCATCATCATGAATGCATAACTCTGGTCTTCGTCCTGCCTAACACTCTGCTCTGAGCCGCTGAAGCTTGGAATCTGTTGGCTGTGCCATCCGGATCCTCTCAACTATAGTGGACTGAACTTGCATACTGGCCATCAATGCCACACTGGAAGGGAGAACAACTTCTATACCCATCTTCTGAAGATCTGCTAACAGCTCTGGTTGCGCTGTTAGGAAATAAACTCCGGCTCTCCTGCTCAAAGCATCTGCAACGACGTTGGCCTTCCCAGGATGATACTGCAGGTTGACATCATAATCCACAAGCAGCTCTAGCCATCTCCTCAGACGCATGTTAAGATCCTTCTGAGTGAAAACATACTTCAGGCTCTTGTGGTCGGTGAAAATCTCTACCCTATCTCCGTACAAATAGTGCCTCCACAACTTAAGTACAAATACTACTGCTGCCAGCTCCAAGTCATGGGTTGGGTAATTCCTCTCATGATCAAGAAGTTGTCGTGACGTATAAGCTATTACCTTCCCATGCTGCATCAGAACACATCCTAAACCTCTGCCCGAAGCATCAAAATACACTGAGAATCCCCCGGTTCCATCTGAAAGCGTGAGAATGGGTGCCGTTATTAGGCCTCGCTTTAACTTCTCGAAAGAATCCTGACAATCTGCTGTCCAAGCAAATTGCGCATCCTTGCGGGTTAATTGGGTCAATGGCGCTGAAATTCGAGCAAAATCTGAAATAAACCGCCGGTAGTAGCCGGCCAATCCAAGAAAACTGCGAAGTTCTGCAACGGTGCTGGGTACTGGCCATGACTCAATAGCCACAATCTTCTGGGGATCCACTTCTACTCCTCCTCTGGTGATGATATGACCCAAGTACGAAATACGATCGAGCCAAAACTCGCAATTACTGAACTTGGCATATAGCTGGTGCTCCCTGAGAATCTGAAGAACCACACAGAGATGCTGCTCATGCTCTGCCTCACTCTTACTGTAGAACAGGATGTCATCCAAGAAAATGATCACAAACTGATCTAAGTAACGCATGAAGATACGATTCATGAGGTCCATGAATACTGCCGGCGCATTGGTCGCTCCAAAAGGCATAACAAGGAACTTCCAATGCCCATATCGGGATCTGAAAGCTGTCTTCGGGATGTCCTGCTTTCTGACCCTGATCTGGTGATATCCTGAGCGGAAGTCGATCTTCGAAAATACTGATGCCCCCTTGAGTTGATCAAACAAGTCATCTATCCTCGGGAGAGGGTATCTGTTCTTGATTGTCACTGAGTTCAAGGTACGATAATCTACGCACAATCTGGACGTACCATCCTTCTTTTTCATAAGAAGCATCGGGGCTCCCCAAGGCGATCCACTAGCACGAATGAATCCCTTGGTTCTGAGTTCTTCAATCATCTTGTACAATATCTTTAGCTCTGACGGCGCCATCCTGTAGACTCTCTCTGACACTGGGGCTGTCCCGGGGATCAAGTCGATGGTAAACTCGATCTCTCGCTCTGGCGGCATACCTGGAAGCTCTTCTGGGAAAACATCTGGAAACTCATCGACTACCCTGGGTAACTGAACTGCTGCTACTGCCATCCGCAATATCGGAGGAGAAGACTCAACCTCGCCTCGAGAGAAGGAAAATTTTGGCTCACCTGGAATGCTAAAAACAACCCTGCCAATGTGGCAGTCTATTCTAGCATACTGGTTCCTTAACCAATCTATCCCTAAGACCACATCATAATCGGCCATCGGGAACTCTATCAATCTAGTGGGAACTCTCTACCGCTAACTACGATCCGACACGAAAAAAATACTCTATCTACTCCCACAAGTCCGTTACCAGTAAGTATATTAAGCCTTACTGATAATGACTCGGGCTCCAATCCTACCCGTGTCACGAATCGTGCAGACATAAAAGAATGTGATGCACCAGAATAAAATAAAGCTGAAGCTGGAAAGGAGTTGACGAGAATAGTGTTTGCAAAAACAAAAGTTGATTTTATTTCATAAACTTTGTAAGAAGATTACAAGAATTCTGGGAAAGTACAACTGTCGGAATTCGATCTGAAGACGATCGATGTGAACTTTGAAGACGATAGCCTCTGAAGAATGCAGCAGTACTTGGGCAACAACTCCTGAACTCTCTGATTTTTCTTCTGATTTTTTTGATCTCTATGTGTGTGATCCCCCCTAGGAAGGACTTGAAACTCTATTTATAGAGTTCTGGAAATAACTAATTTTTAGTTATTCTGGATTGTGCAGGATGGATTGCGCATGCACTGGACTGCGTAAGCAATAAACTGTGCTGGCAGTTACTTGATCGTGGGCCAACTGTATGGGACACATGGCATCATTTGATTGAAACGCGCATGATCGTGTACAGACAGTTACCACGTTGTGAGCAATTGATGGCATGAATGCTACGTATAAGTTGTCTTGATGGAGTGTGCCACATGAACTGCGCTGGCTTCAGATTGTGCTGGGTTTGGATTGCGCTGGATTTGGATTACGCTGGCTTGAACTGCGCTGACTGTACAGCTGTCCTCGAGCGCTGTGCTGCATGAGAAATGAACAGTTTCCTCGTTCTTCGAACTGTCAGCTGTCAGAAGATCTGATTCTGTCAGGTAATGATGACGTTGCCACGTCAGCTAGCGCACTTGAGAGTGTGCGCAGTTCAGCTTGCACAATCGAGAATGTGAGCAATCTGTCTCCTGTGCAATTCAATTGAAGGATGCATTTTTTTTATTTTTATAGCTTTGTTGATGGGTGCAACTTGATTTTTAGGACCTACAAGACCCCCTTCAAAGTTTTCAAAATTTGAAAATATTCAAAGTTTCGAAATACTTTGAATTTTGATTTTAAAATCAAGTTGCGCATGAAATGACTTGTCTGCGCAATTGGAGGAGTCAGCTCCTATTTCTTCCGCGCAATCTTAGGCGTCTGTTCACTTTCGAAAACTATAAATAGTTCTCTTTCTTCTCTCTTTTATTCTTTACTTGCTTCTAATCATCTGAGAGAGAAAATTCTTGAGCCCATTCCAACTCTTCTTCTTCATCCCCGTCGACACTGAAGGCTCCGAAACGCTCCGCCGCCGAGAAGGGCAAGGCCCCCGCCGAGTCTTCGGCTCGGGCTGCGCCACGTATTTCTCGACATGAAGTTGCTCATCCTGCACTGCAAGGTAGTGAACTCGATCAAAGATCCCTTTTTAGGGTTCTTTTGACACAGTTGATCCTTCAAACCGATCTCTTTTTAGAGATTTGGTTATATTGCGCCGCCCTGTTTAGGGGTTTCGGTTGCACAAACCCAACAGTTCTCATTTTTATGACGACTATTTTCTTGCACAATCGGTTGGAAAGCGCTGGCAAAAGTCAGCGCAATCTACTGATTTGCGCAAGGCTGTCCAGCGTAAACTGATGCTTTGCGCAAGCTAATCAGCGCAATCTGATAGCTTGCGCAAGTGAATGAGTTGGCACAACTGGACAGTTTGCGCATAGATGCTGTTGTTGCGCAATCTGATGTTTTACAGACAGCGCAATCTGATGCTTGCACAATTTGCTGAATTTTTGGACAGAACCTTTGATTTTGCATATACTGAATTCTATCTTTATGTTTGATGCAGTTAATATCAGAGAGGACCCAGAGTATGAAATCTTCGCAGGGACCCTTACTGAACCAGAGTTCAAGAAAGATTTATCCCATGTAATATTTCTCCAATATGCTCTACCGTCTTCCCGTCAAGCCATATTAGTAGCACAGGACAATGAAACTTTATTGAGTCTGATGAATGGGCAGCCTCTGCAGACTGCCGATGCCATTACTCATAAGAAACCCCTGTTTCTTTTTGGAGAAGCTATTGATAAGAGTTCTCAGCCGAGACCTCGTGTTGAGCAGAGACTCTTCCAGAGAAAGAAGAAAATAATACTGTTGCCAGACATTGCCAGATGCCTCCCTTTATCCCGTTATGCCCATGCGAGCCATCCCAGGAGGATGGACTGGGATATTACCCCTCTCCAGCAAGCAAGAACAGAAAATATTTGTGTAAAGAAAGGACCGAATAACAGGAATATGTTCTATAGCTCCTCTGAGCGTCATAGCACCCTGCTCAGAGGATTGAAGCCTGGCTGTATCCTACCAGAGAACTCCTCCTTGCTGCTGCCGGTGAGGACGCCGATCTTTGCAAATGAATTTACAAAGGTTGAGGGAAGATACCCGGATCAGGACATCCGGTTGACAGGTCTGGTGAACCCAGACAACAAAAGATGGAACTTCATAACCAATTGGATATTGGTTCAGTTCGAAGAAAAGCTCAAAGAGATTGAGCTATATGAGGCGGTATATTCTACCGTATATGGATTCCTCCCCAACCCTCATCTGTTTCTCGCCTTGGCAGAGAGGTACAATTTTAGGACAGGGACATTCATGACACCCTGCGGGGAAATTGGACTAGCTCTTCATGAAATGAAATATATCTCGAGCTTACCAATGGGAAACTTCCCTTATGAAGAATATGTTCCAACAAATGACGCGTTAGACCGACTTGGTCGAGAGAATGCAGAGATGGTGGCCGTTTTTGAAGAATTACTGTGCCACTACAAAATTTGCTCCAAGTATTATAAGAGTGGCTCTTCCGACACTTGCTACTCATCAAAGTGGTTGCCCTATATTTTCCTTAATCACATCATCGAGAAGAAGACTAAGGATCATGATACGTGCAACCCTACCTTCTTCAAACCACTCAGCCACAGTGACATGATAGGTTTGATGGAAGAAAACAAAGAAATGGACATCAAGATTGCCGACGAACTTCAATACCCTTCATTCAAGACCGGAGATTTTATTGAGAGTTTTATGAGAATGGGCTACAGGCCCATGTCAAAGGAAGCCCAGCTGGCGGTTTTCCTCACATATTGGCTCCGACGCTTTATCGTACCTGGAGCGAGCGCCGTAGATCGCTTCCACCGCGGCGTGCTCTTTGCTGCTGTCCGGTTAGTCTTTGGCTACCGGATGGATCTGCTATCGGCGATGACCTGCAGAATAAATGCCAGTCTTCGTCTTTATGTTGAATCAATGCTCAAATGGAAGGGCGAAAAAGGGAATTTCCCTCGGCTTGAGCTGCCCTATACCTATTTGTTCGGATGGTTGCTTCTGCACCATCCGTCATTGATGAACCCTGATATGGGGGCAGTCGGCGGTAGCTATCTGCGGAGATTCTCCCGGGGTAAATGGATATACACTAGTCTGAAAGATTGCAGACGGGCTTTGAATCTTAGGAAAGGGTGGAACTTCTACTGTGTTCCCCCTCCGACTGGCTATGAATATATGTCACCAAATCTGGTTGATCTTGGGAGGCAACCTCTAGGTCGTGCAACATTTGAGTGGCTGAAGACGATTAGGACGTCGCACTTGGTTTATAGATTTGAAGATGAATGTTTCTTGGAACCATATCTGCCATGCCGCTTTGCCCGTCAATTCGGCTACGACCAGTTCTACGTAGGCAATGCTATAACTTGCCTGCAAGGAAAGGGATATCTGATTGATGGCGCCAGGGCCTGGGCTTATTACAACGCTCGAGACACAAGAACAGTGTTCTCGATGCCGAAAAAGAATGATAACGGCCCCCAGATGTTATACACATATTCGCTTTTTTACACAGCAGCGAATACATTCGCCGAGAACTTTAACCTTATAGATAGCTTCGCGACGGCGACGCATTTGAAGAAGTGAGCAACTGTTATGCTTGCTCCAGGAAATGACGAGCAGCATGAGCCAGTGGATGATCCGTTGGAAGCCTCGAGGAAAGATAACTTCCCTGAGGAGGTCAATGAACCACTGCGAGTTTCTTTGAAAGTGGTCAAATCTCCAACCAAGGAGAGAAAGAGAAGGATTAATGAACCTTCTTCTCCGGTTGCAAAAAAGAAACTTATCCTGGATCCATCAGAGAAGGTCACCACCAGGTCACAGTCTCGACAACTGGCTGAGTCGACCCAAAGAGAAGAAGCGACTACGCCGACTTCTCTTCCAAGGCAGGTCGATGTAGTAGATGTAGAGAGTCCAGAGAGACCTCTTCATAGAAAGAAATTGGCCTCCAGAAGAAAGAGGGTGGTCACTCCTTCAAGACAAATTCTGTCCTCGGTGGTGGTTAATGTTGCTGCTGGAATTACCATGTCATCTCCTACACCTGTCCCTGAGTCTAGGCAGGATACTCCTAGTCCAGAGCAGAGGGACGAGACTGAGCAGAGGGAAGAGGCTGCAGAGCCTAGGGAAGATATTATAGAGAAGGAGCATGAAGCTTTACGATCTCCTTCACCGGCGGTAGAAACTACTCAGCTTTCTTCTACACCAGGAACACTCCGCGAAGAGGAGGATCGCTTAATGATTGATGCATTGAATGATTGCGACTTCGGTCTGCAAGATAATGTTGATCATGCCGCTGCAACTGCCAGCGAGGAAGTACCAGAAGATAGCATAAGCACTGAAGACACATCAACAGAAGCTGTTGATGATACTTTAAATCAAGAAGAGGACATTGATGTCCATATATTTTCTGAAGCTGTTGACGATACACTAGATCCTGAAAAGGATGTTGAGGTGGATATGTCTCCTGAAAAGAATGTGGGTGAGGAAGTAGCGTCGGAGGAAGCTACTACCGCTGATCCCAAAGGTATTAAATGAAATTATCAATCTTCTTTTCATAGATTATTGGCTGACATCTCTATTTTTGATCCATGTAGAAATCGAATCATCTCCGGTTCCTCCTTGCACTGATATAGTACCGATAACAGCAATAGCGAGTGGCAGCCGACATCTGTCGGGCGGCTCCGAGGCAGGCAGTAGCCAGGCAGTGATGTCTGAGGCTACCTCTACTAGGTTGGAATCTACGCCAGTAGACGACAGAACAATTACTGGGCCAAACCATGGTAAGATTGCTTTCACTTTTGATCCTTTTCAACAGTTGTAAATGACAGGCAAAATAACAATATTTAATTTTGCAGAGGAACAACCGGGAGGAGCAACCAGCTCTACTTTAGCTCCCTTGTTTAAAGAACCCTCTATTCAAGTGCAAGAACGTCCATCTGCACAGGCACATGCTACTTCATCATCAACGGGAGTAGCTGCTACCCCTGGTGCTTTGGCTACTAACCAATTTATAGTTAGTTCTTTCAGCAACCTTTTCTTTAATGCATTGGGACCCCTAGTAGATAGGGCACTAGAGAAAGAAATTGTTGATTTCACTATTGTTAGAAGCCCAACCTCCCATTTGATCAATGCCATCCGAGGTCAATGAGATGAAGCTCAAGCTGTTTATCTTGAGCACATACTGGATGAGCTAGAAGCATCGGTTAAGTTTTACAAAGATCTTAATCGAGGGGAAGTGGAGTCCTTAGTACAAGTTGAATTTGAAAGGATGTCTCAAGAAGTTGCCATTGAGAAGGCTAATTTCCAAGCTTTCATAGACACTTATACTGCCAAGGCTTCAGAATATGACTCACAAATGGAGATAGCCACCTCTGCTACTGGAGAGAAAGAGGAGAAAGTTGCTGAGTTGAAAGCGAAATATGCACGTCTTCAAGAGGAGGTTGTCTGTCTCCAAGAAGAGTTGAAACTTGTTCAGCTTACTCAGCAACTGGACATTCTGACTCAGGAACGAAATGAGTTTGTCACAACTCATCAGGCTAAAATCTCCCGCCGCTTAGTGACCTTACCGACTTTTAATGAAAAGTCTGGAATTGAGGAAGCTAGGAGGCGAGTGATGGACTCTCGTGAGGAGCGACTGCAATCTTTGAAGCAGCAGATGACCAACTTGATGACACCGTCGGCCGAATAGAATGACCTTTTGTATCTTCTTGTTTTTTGTGATATGTATCTTTGTAATGTCTTTCAACTTTGATCAATAAAAAGATATTTTTGTTTTGTGGTTCTATTATTTATTGCATATCTTATTCAGATATAAATAATAGCGATAGAAAATATATTCAGAGGTACAGGACATAATATATTTCTTGATTTTAGAAAATAATTATATTCATTATATCTGCTCAGAGGTAATGTGGACATGGCAGAATATAATTTGGTGAATATTATTATTTCGGTAGACAACTTAATCAAGGATGACAAGTTGCTGATGTGGATGATTAGATAAATGAACGAAAATGAATCGTCAAAAGGTGTGAACGAATTGAATCGTCAGAATGAACGGGTGAACCGTCGGATGAATTAAATGAACGGGTGAACCGTCTGATGGATAGAATGAACGGGTGAACCGTCGGATGATGAAATGAACGGGTAAACCGTCGGATGAATGTGATGAACGGGCGAACCGTTAGATGATGAAATGAACGGGCGAACCGTCAGATGGATGTGATGAACGGGCGAACCGTCAGATGGATGTGATGAACGGGCGAACCATCAGATGAATGAATGGACGAACCGTCAGATGATGAACAGGCGAACCGTCAACTGGATGTGTCGCTTCGTTGTTTTAAGAATCTCTGCCTATAAATAGAACATAAATTTGGATGGAACGATCACTTTCACTTTTCAGCACAAAGATGTCGTCTGGAGATGCCTCCGAGAAGGCTGAGATTGCCCCAAAGGTTGAAGAACTCCCACAGGAACGTCTAGCTGAACCGGCCCAACCAAAACAGACAGAGACGGGCGAAGGTTCATCTGTACCCAAGCCGCCGAAGAATATCTTGGACTTCCTTCTTGAACCAGGGAAGACTGAGGAAGAAGAGGCCATGAGGATGGCTGCTTGCAAGTTCCTAGTAGATTCGAGCAAGGATGTTCTCGGCTCTTTTGCCGACCAAGTCTTCAATAAGGACGGCAGTGGCCCGCGTCCTAATTTTGAGAAGGATGATAGTGACCTTCCTTGATATTATGTACTATCACTCATGATGAAATAAAATTTGAATTTTATTTATGAACTTGTCTGACGATTACAAGCAATGTCTTTTACATTTATACATAATACTTTTTAAGGAATTTGCCATTGATAGGCATCATTGCAACTCGACCATCTAGTTCTGTAAGTTGATACACTCCATTTGAGAAGACTTTGCTCACGATATATAGACCTTCCCACTTTGCATCGAACTTGCCCTTGCTCATATGAGTCATAGTCATAGGACGTCTGACAGCTAGAATGAGTTCTCCTTTCTGAAAGGCTCTAACTTTAACTTTGCGATTGAAAGTCTTCGAGATGCGGGCTTGATATAACTCAATATGCTGTTGAGCCATTAACCGCTTCTCGTCAAGCGCTTCTAGTTCTTGGAGTCGAAGAAGGTTGTTGTTCTCTGTAGTGAGCTCGTTGGCGATGGCAATCCTTAAGGACGGTATTTGAAGTTCCAGGGGTAGAACTGCTTCACAGCCATATACCAGAGAAAAGGGTGTACAGCCTGTGGGGTTGCGTACCGTAGTACGGTAGACCCAAAGACATTCGCCAAGCTTTTCACTCCAGTTTCGTTTGTTAGTAGATACAAACTTCTTAAGGAGCTTGAAGATAGTCTTGTTGAAAGCTTCAGCTAAACCATTTACAGCAGGATTGTAGGCTGTCGAAGCGACATTGTCAATCCGATGATCATCGTAGAACCTTGTGAATTTTTGACTGATGAATTGAGGTCCATTGTCATGAATGATCCTTCAAGGTACACCAAATCTATAGATGACATGGTGTTTAACGAAGTTGATGACACTGCTAGTCTTGACTTCAGCCAAGGGTATAGCTTCAGCCCATTTGGAGAAGTAGTCGGTTATTGCTAATATGAACCGATGTCCTCTAGAAGAAGGAGGATTGATGGGACCTATAATGTCCATGCCCCAAGCTTCAAAAGGCCAGGAAGCAGCAGTCGGATGCAGAAATTTCGATGGTTGATGGATGAAATCTGTATGGATCTGACAAGCACGACACTTCCTTGCATATTCGATGGCATCTGATACCATAGAGGGCCAGTAGTAACCCATGCGTCGGATGTGATCCTGTAGTTTAGGACCAGGTTGATGTGCTCCGCAGACGCCGTCGTGAGCTTCACGCAACACTTGTTTTGCTTTATCGCCAGCAAGACAGCGTAAGAGAAGACCTTCATAAGTCCGCCAGTAGAGAGTCTTGGTGGGTTGATTGTAGTAGAACCGAAGCGACCGTCGAGGAATACTTGTAGCCTCCTTGGGATCTTCGGGGAGTATGTCGTGAACTACGAAGTCGATGAAAGGAGCTCTCCAATCTTTGTTGATAACATTGGTTTCAGTAAGATTACTGAATTCAATATTACGATTGTTTTCGATGTAGAACAATTCCCGGTTAAAGATAACCACCACCTGATGTCTTTTGATAGGGATGGCTAAGACTGCTGCAAGATCAGCCAAGGCATCTGCTTCGGTATTGCAAGCTCGGCGTACATATTCTATGAAGAAAGCTTTGAATGATGTAGCTATGTTGATTGCTACTTCATGGTAAGGCACTAGATCTTGATGACGAACTTCATAGGTCCCTCTAACTTGGTTAACGACCAGCTTAGAGTCGCCTTAGACTTCAAGATATTCGACGTCCAGTTGTTTAGCTAATTGAAGACCAATGAGTAGAACATTGTATTCTGCCACGTTGTTGGAGCAAGGTTCATCTAAGGAGTAAGCTCTTTGAATAGTTGATCCATCTGGAGAAACGAGAACAACTCCAACTCCCGCGACAATGGCACCCTTTGGTCCAATCCTGGATGCACCGTCAAAGAATAGACGCCAAGTAGAAAATTCTTCGGAGATCATATTTGATTCCAATGTCTCGTCTAGAATTTTATCATAGAGTTTGGATGTCTTTGGAACAGGATGAGCGGCTAAAAAATCCGCCAGTGCTTGACCTTTAACAGATTTTTGAGGTACATATACCATGTCATATTGAGCTAGCAGAATGGCCCATATAGCCAGCCGAGAATTGGGTGTACTTGGCTTCTTCATCAATACCCGAAGAGGATTAACTCGGGATATGACATGAATAGTTTGGCCAATGATGTAATGCCAAGTCTTTTGAACAGCGAACATAAGGGCTAGGCATTCCTTTTCAACTGGACTATAACGGTGTTCAGCACCAATCATAGTACGACTAAGATAGTAGATGGCTTATTCATGGCCTTTTTTGTTCTTTTGGACAAGTAAAGCACCCAATGAATGATCTATAGCACGGATATACATTAAGAATGGTATGCCAGAGATTGGTGGCACCAAGACTGGTGGGTTCATGAGATATCGCTTTATGTCTTCGAATGCTTGTTGACATTCTTCGGTCCAAATAAAAGATACACATTTCTTCATTAGCTGAGTAAATGGTCTGCAACGTCCAGACAGATTCAAAATGAATCTCCTGATGTACGCAAGTCGACCTTGGAATCCTCGTACCTCTTTTAGGTTGTGTGGAGGACGCATCTCTTGAATGGTTTGATCTTCTCGGGATCTACGTGTATACCCTTAGAGGTAATGATGAAGCCGAGAAATTTACCACTAGAGACACCCAAGAATGACTTGGTGGGATTCATTTTGAGTTGATGTTGGCGCATGAGATTGAAGATTGTTCTCAAGTCTTGGATGTGATCTTCCTTTAGACGACTTTTGACAGCAATATCGTCAACGTAGCATTCGACAGTCTTGCGAAGATGATCTCGGAAGATAGTACTCATAGCTCGTTGATATGTTGCACCAGCGTTCTTGAGACCAAATGGCATCACAGTATAACAGTAGACCCCGCGAGGAGTGCGGAAAGAAGTGTGTTTTTTATCTTCAGGATTCATCTGAATCTGATTGTATCCAGAGAATCCATCCATGAAAGATATTCTTTCGAACCCATAGGTGTTATCAATCATGACATCCGTGATAGGGGGAGGAAATTCATCTTTTGGACATGCTTCATTAAGATCCCGAAAGTCGATGCAAACTCGAACTTTGCTGGTTTTCTTCAAGACTGGTACGACGTTAGCTACCCAATCTGGATGTTGTTCTTTTCGAATAAATCCACAAGCGATCAGCTTCTTGACTTCATCGTCGATTGCATCCATCATTTCTGGCTTGAAGCGTCGTTGCTGCTGTTTGACTAGTTTTGCATTAGGCAAGATATTGAGTTTGTGAGTAGCAACTTTAGGATCTAGACCTGGCATATCTTCATAGCTCCAGGCAAAGATATCAATGTATTCTTGAATAAGAAGAATTAATTCTTGCTTATCTGCCTCTGGAAGGTTCTTGCTGATGAATATTGGACGAGGTGACCCGCTCTCTCGTACGTCAATTTGAACCAATTGATCTTCAGTAGGAGGTTCTCTTTGTTCGAATTGGAGTTCCCATTGGGTATCCATTCGTTGAGCCCAAGGATCTGTTTCGGAATTTTCTTCAATATCCTCGTCATAGCCTTCTGGAAGTTCGGCGGAGACTATGTTGGAAGATACAATCAGCCGATGAACTTGACCAATGCTGGTATCAAAATCCCATGATCTGGAATCAGAAGAGTTAGAGCGCTCCTCACTATCAGATTCGGAGACTGCTGGAGATAAGACAGGAGGAGAAGCATATCCGAGACCTCTTTTGGTCTTGCTGTAATACATCTCTGACTTTCCTTTCGGAACAGTTGTACGGATAGGGGTTCGTCTACCTTTACCGTAGTTGAGGCCATTCTTGAAGTCATAACCCATTTTTTGGATGATGTCTTTTGATTGTTGACTGTAACGACGGAGTTGGAGATGTCCTGTATCGTTACTTTTGCTATCATCCGTATAGCTGAACTCTTGTTCCGGTCCTTTACTAAAAAGTATTGGACTTTTGCCTTTCTTTCGAGCGGGAACAACACGATATGAATCATTTGGATGTTCGAGTGAGACTTCTGTTTGAAGAGATTATACAACTCCCATTATAAATGACTGGAAGCTATCTAACATATCCAAATAGCACTTAGCATGATAAATGACATCATTATACTGGAAAGTAGATACTTTTTCATTAATTTGTACATCTGTATTTACAGCAGGACCTTTAGCCTTAGCAGGTTTGGTCAGATTGATTACAATAGGGGAGAAGAAGAACGTGGAGGAGACTTGTTACGACGAAGGTCGATAACAAGTGGCTCAAAAGAGGTGAGCTTCCTTTTTTCCTTGTTATGGGATAAATCAATAACAAGTGGCTCAGAAGAGGTGAGCTGCCTTTTGTCCTTGTTACGACCTAAGTCGATAATAAGTGGCTCAGAAGAGGTGAGCTCCCTTTGATCTTGTCCTCCATCAGTTGGTTGCTTCTGGACTGGCAAATGAATAGCCAGTGGTTTAGAGGATTGAGGACGAGAAACACGCCCTTTGACAGGTATGATGAGAGTGTCATTAGGCACTGCTTCTTGTTCTTCTTCAGTATCCAAAGACAGTACTACTTTCTTGAACTCATCCTTGTACATACGAGCATCATTGCAGTATGCTTCGACACCTTTGAAAGGATAAAGATCAGCAACCTCCTTTTGAACCTCTCCATTGTCATCGACATATTTGAAACATTGATGGAGAGTCGAAGGAACAATGTTATGTTCATGCAAGAATGGTCTCCCCAACAGAGCATTGTAAGAACAACCATATTGTCAATGATGTAGAAGGTCACCTTTGTGCGGAGATTGCCTATTTGGAGTTTTAGGCGAATCTTGTCCAGAGGTTCACTTCTTCCCTGATTGAACCCAAGGATGGTGGTGATTATACTGGAAAGACTATGCACTGGGATCTTCAGTGCATCTAACATTATCTTTGGCATAATGCTGAGAGCAGACCCAGGATCTATCAGAATACGATCGACTTTCATCGAGTCGACATATCCTGTATAGTATAGAGGACGTTCATGCCTATTATCTTCCATCAGCATGTCATCCTGTGTGAAGGTAATGTTTGGAATTAATTCTAACACACTATGACAATGAAGGCACGAGACAGGCTCTGCTTTTGGCTTCTTCAGAAGGGCTAGACAAGTTTCTGCTTGCATGAGAGCTTCACTCAGAGTTTCTCGAGTCTCTTTGGAGAGACGTAATAACTCAAAGATTGACAGCATGGCCGGTGTATCGGCTAGTTGAGCCAAGATATCAAAGTTGTTAGGCTTTTCAAATCCAGAAGAAGATAACTTCTTCAAAGGCTTGTCAAAATGGACTTGTTGTTTGCCTTTGTCAGCTACCGTCGGCTTGGGAGGAATGGGTACCACAACCGGTGAGGATGCAGAAGGGATGTCTTCAGTGGAAGCAGGTTGCACTGGAGCGGACTCAGAAGAAGAAGCAGGATTTTCTTGAGTCTCAGGAACTTCTCGTAAGTAAGCTTTCCCTGACCTGGTGCCCAGTAAGATCTCTTCTTCAATTATGGGGTCAAAAGACACCATATTGCAGATCTTTGTCTTGCCTTTGGAGCGGTCTTTCTTCTTGGAGGAAGAGAGAACTTCGAACTCCGAAGCAAGATCAAGGTGAATCCACATAATCTCGCCATTGTCAAGAGATAAGGGTACGAGACCTTCACTTCTTGGAGGAGGGAGATTCTCGATCCCAATAGTAGCTTTAGGGATAGGGATGACACCATGCTGTATCATCTGCGGAGGAAAGTCACCGAACTGAACTGAGACCATGTTCGCGGTAACCGTCTTCTCATCTTGCTGCAGAGTAACAACACCAGCGTTGACCAGCTCCTGAATTTTGCCTTTGAGCACATAACATGCTCGAGTGGGATGCCCAATGAACCTGTGATAGACACAATACTTAGGATGATCGGTCTTACCGACCTCATCAGGCTTCTTCGGTTCTGGGAGTTGGAGCTTATTGCTTTTGATTAAGCAATCAAAGATGCTCACGATGTCGTTCTCGTCAAAGGAATACTCTATTTTCGGACGAGGTTCCCTTGGTGGAGATGCAGAAAGAGTGGAAGTAGATGTAGGTGGAGCTACGTTGACCGCTAGAGATTCTTTATTCTTCAAATCAATGTTCAGAGTCTCTTTTCCTTGCGGTTGTTCTGGCGATTACCACCACCCGATGTCTGATGTTCATCTCGGTCAGGGTTAGACATGTGTACCCCTAACTACTTGAACTTGTCAGTGCTAACTTCAGCTGCTTTAGCGTTGACAATGAAGGATTGCCAGTCTTGGAACTGAGTTGACCCTGTCCACATGCTGATGATAGGCAAAAGATTTGCCTTGCAAGTGTCAATAGTGACAGCGGTCGGAGTTCCAGGAGGCATTTTTAAGGCTTCTCGGCGGAACCTTTCAATGAAACTTTCAGCGATTTCATTATGCCTTTGTTTGATTTTATTAAGGGATGACATAGTCATGTCATTGATCCCCTCATAAAATCGCTCCAAAAAAATTTGTTTGAGACCAGAGAAAGAGGTGATACAGCCATCAGGCAAGCTTCTGTACCAATCGTATGCAACACCGGCTAAACAGCCAACGAATACTCTGGTAAGAAGAGCGTCATTTGGCTGAAGTTGGACAGTCATTACTTTAAAGTGATTAATGAATTGGCTCGGGGAAGTACTGCCATCAAATAGCGAGATTGTTGGGATTTTGTACTTTGGAGGAAATGGGACTTCCTTCCATTCAACTGGGTAGGGTTGCTTGATCCCCAACCTCTGTAAGTTGTCTTTCTCTTTGATAGCCTCGAATTGAGTGCGAAGGAGTTTGACAGCTTCATTGGCATCCTCCACTGATGTAGAAGGAGCAGGCTGAATCAGAGTGTTAGGGAGAGAAACGGCGTGGTAAGCACTACCCCCAGCACCTGACTGACTGGGTGTAGGTTGAATCTGCACAGGAGGTACTTGAGGAGATGCTAACCCCAGCCATGTATTGACAGGCACCGATGATGCTATAATCTCAGGATTTGCAGCAGGTACAGTCGGTGGTACTGTATGTTGGGCCACGATGATAGAATGCATACTGGCGACCATTTCAGCCATGGTCTTCAGTTTGTCCTCTAATGCAGCTATTCGATGTTCTTGATTTGCCGAACTAGAAGCATCCGGATCTTCAGTGACAACATAAGCTGTCACTTCTCTAGGTACAGTGGAGGACACTGTCTGTTCAAAACTTTCGCCGTATGCATCATAGTCGGAGAAAGAATCATCTCCTGAGTGAGAAAGAGGGAGATGACCGGAAGGATCTTGAAGATTCCTTTGACCGATTGTGTCTCGGCTTCAGAATCTGGTATGTCGAAATACTCCTTCAGAAGATTCTTGGAGTAGATCTAAATACCGCTGGCTGGGCTTGCGAGGCTTGCCGTGCTTGGAGCACTTTCTACCCCCAGTATCTCGAGAAGTCATGTTGACAGAGGCGTACAACACTTCGTCTTCATCTTCCGACATAGGTTCGGATGCTGCAAAATTCAAACAATCGAAGACAGATAGTTTTGTTGTTTGACAACAACACTGGATGATAACCTTGTGATTGCAATGGTGATCAAGTGGTTGTACTGTAGGTGTTGAGATGTTGTCCCGCTTTTGCCTGAGGTGCTCTCGGAGGTCAGGAACAACGACGGGACGAGAAGAAGTTTGAGGGATATGTTCTTTGATAACATTTGGAACATGGTTCCTGTTCTTCAAATATTTTGTTCCTTGAGTGTACAGGGAAGTGCTCACTTCATTAGCATAAGTGTCAGGATTTTTGACCCTGGAAGTTTGCTTTTGATGCTGGTTGGCCTTCGGCATTGGTTGTTTGCGTTTTGCCGAAGTTGGTCTATTGAGATAAGTTCTTAGATCAGCAAACTCACCCCCAGGGGTTTCCGTCTGAGACACCAATAATTTCCCCTGTTTCGAGCGGGATATCTTGAGAGTTGGGAGATCTTGGAATTCTGCTACCGGAGTAGGCAGAATACCTCTTTGATCAGTACAAGTTCTTTTGACATGGAGAGAAAAATCCTTGTTTGAAAGAGTTCTGGTACTGACTGGTGCCGAGGCACGTTCAGATTGATCTTCAACGGTAAAAATCGAGGAAGACTGAGAAAAGACCAAAGGGCTTTTTCCTTTGTTTTGTGAAGAAGGGTTAGCTAAAGAGCATTTCCCTCTGTTATCTTCCAAGTCGTGGGACGAGAAAGTTTGCGAAAAGACCAACGGACCTTTTCCTTTGCTCTGAGGAGGAGGAGGAATAGTCAACAAACTACCCCCAGTGGATTGCGCTAAAGCAACAGGGTGCTTGGGAAGAGAAGCTGAGCCTTTCTCCTTGCTGTGGGAGGAAGAGAGATTAGACAAAGGGCTGTCCCTCTTAGACTGCACTGGCGCAGCTTGTGCTAGGGGAGCTTTGACAGTAGGCACACTGGCTGATTGTGTAGGAGAATCTTTGACAGATGACCTTCTGGCCACAGACCCTGTGGCTTGCGCAGCAGCAACTCTGCCAAAGTGTTAGGGGGAGGAACGGCGTGGTAAGCACTACCCCTAGCACCTGACTGACTGGGTGTAGGTTGAATCTGCACAAGAGGTACTTGAGGAGATGCTACCCCCAGCCCTGTATTAACAGGAACCGATGATGCTATGATCTCAGGATTTGCAGCAGGTACAGTCGGTGGTACTGTATGTTGGGCCACGATGATAGAATGCATACTGGCGACCATTTCAGCAATGGTCTTCAGTTTGTCCTCTAATGCAGCTATTCGTTGTTCTTGATTTGCCGAACTAGAAGCATCCGGATCTTCAGTGACAACATAAGCTGTCACTTCTCTAGGTACAGTGGAGGACACTGTCTGTTCAGAACTTTTGCTGTATGCATCATAGTCGGAGAAAGAATCATCTCCTGAGTGAGAAAGAGGGAGATGACCGGAAGGATCATGAAGATTCCTTTGACCGATTGTGTCTCGGCTTCGGGATCTGGTATGTCGAAATACTCCTTCAGAAGATTCTTGGAGTAGATCTAAATACCGCTGGCTGGGCTTGCGAGGCTTGCCGTGCTTGAAGCACTTTCTACTCCCAGTGTCTCGAGAAGTCATGTTGACAGAGGCGTACAACACTTCGTCTTCATCTTCCGACATAGGTTTGGATGCTGCAAAATTCAAACGATCGAAGACAGATCGTTTTGTTGTTTGACAACAACACTGGATGATAACCTTGTGATTGCAATGGTGATCAAGTGGTTGTACTGTAGGTGTTGAGATGTTGTCCCGCTTTTGCCTAAGGTGCTCTCGGTGGTCAGGAACAACGGCGGGACGAGAAGAAGTTTGAGGGATACGTTCTTTGATAACATTTGGAACATGGTTCCCTTTCTTCAAATATTTTGTTCCTTGAGTGTACAGGGAAGTGCTCACTTCATTAGCAGAATCTCTGGTCTGTGAAACCAGAGATTCTGGGTTCGATCCCCAGCAAAGTCGCCATTTTGTTTACAAAAACAAAAGTTGATTTTATTTCACAAACTTTGTAAGAAGATTACAAGAATTCTGGGAAAGTACAACTGTTGGAATCCGATCTGAAGACGATCTCTTTATCCCTTGGACGATGTAAACTTTGAAGACGATAGACTCTGAAGAATGCAGCAGTACTTGGGCAAGAACTCCTGAACTCTCTGATTTTTCTTCTGATTTTTCTGATCTCTATGTGTGTGATCCCCCTAGGAAGGAATTAAAACTCTATTTATAGAGTTCTGGAAATAACTAATTTTTAGTTATTCTGGATTGCGCATGATGGATTGCGCATGCACTGGACTGCACAAGCAATGAACTGCGCTGGCAGTTACTTGATCGTGGGCCAACTGTATGGGACACATGGCATCATTTGATTGAAACGTGCATGATCGTGTACAGACAGTTACCACGTGGTGAGCAATTTATGGCATGAATGCCACGTGTAAGTTGTCTTGATGGAGTGCGCCACATGAACTGCGCTGGCTTCAGATTGCGCTGGGTTTGGATTACGCTGGATTTGGATTACGCTGGCTTGAACTGCGCTGGCTGTACAGCTGTCCTCGAGCGCTGTGCTGCACGAGAAACGAACAGTTTCCTCGTTCTTCGAACTGTCAGCTGTCAGAAGATCCGATTCTGTCAGATAATGATGACGTTGCCATGTCAGCTAGCGCACTTGAGAGTGTGCACAGTTCAGCTTGCGTAATCGAGAATGTACGCAATCTGTCTCCTGTGCAATTCAATTGAAGGATGCATTTTTTTTATTTTCATAGCTTTGTTGATGGGTACAACTTGATTTTTAGGACCTACAAATAGTACCTGTCACTACCTCTCCTGGTGCCAATCCTTCCTTTGCGGTCATTACCATAGCCTGACCATTCCCTCGGGGTGCTGGTCCCCTCTACTGAAATCCTCGCTGCCTGCTCTGACTCTGGGCTTGGGCTTGTGCATACTGCTGGGGGTTCTGCTGCTGGAATACTTGGGTCTGAGGCGGCAAGGGCCTCGGCAATGGGTACTGCTGCTGCTGGACTGGAACTGGGGCTGGTCCCCTCACCGAAGAGCTAGAAAGGTTGGACGATGATGAACCACCCCTATTCGGGCAGGATCCAACCCTATGGTCTGCTGCTCCACAAGCCAGACACAATTCCTGTACCCTACGACATTCTACCACCACATGGCCTGGATTTCCACAATGAACATCCTACTGCAGAAGAGTGCTTCTGCTTCTGCTGCTGAGGGTGCGTCGGAGTGGAATGCTGAACCGACGTTACTGAGGCCGCCCGCCTCGGAGCTCCAATAGTCAAGGCCCTGGCTGCCGGGGCTGGTGCTGAAGACTGATTCATCTGGTCGTGAGATCTCTTCCGACCTCCGGCCCTATCCACGATCCTCTAGGAGGTATACTCATGCCTCCAGGCTGATCTTAAGACTGCATCAAAAGTCTTATCCTTAAACTGCTCCACTGCCAACAAGCTCTCTAGGTGAAGCCCCTGCTGGAATCGCTGGGCTCGATCATACTCGGTTGCCACCAAGGTGGGAGCAAACCGACTAAGTCTGGAAAACTCGACCACATATCCGTCGACCGTCCTGCCCATCTGCTTTAGATTGGTGAACCTCGTCTGTAGATCGTACCGAGCTACAGCATCAAAATACTTGGTCTGAAATCTCTTTCTGAATACTGTCCAAGCAATGGGTGCCACTAACCCAACGGCCTGCGACGCCCACCAGCTGCGGGCAAGATCTAATAACTGTAAGCGCACCACGACTACCTTCTCATTCTCTGGGGTCCTGGCTGCTTCTAGAATCACCTCTGTATCCTGAAGCCAAGCATCTGCGGCGATCGCATCTTCACTGCCGTCGAAGAATGGAGGGTTCAAGCGCTTGAAGCTGTTGGCCGCGTTGTTACCCTGATGACCGCCCCTAGTCAAAGCATCTGTCACTGCCTGGTACAAGGCATCTCCTCGACGATCTTGGGAAGCTATCAAGGTCCTGACGAGTCCTACCAAAGTGCCGTCATCAGGTTCTACAGGCTGGACTGGCTGGACTAGTGGCTCTCCGGCAGAAGGCACGACTCTGGAGGCTACTCCGGAATGCTGGGCTTGATCCCCGGGTTGCTGCTGATCCACGGGAAGTGCTCCGCCTTGCTGACCGGCAGGTCCAGGAACGATGCCACCGAAGAAGACGACATGGGGAACAATAAGGAAGGACCAGGACAGATCAACGATATAAGCATATGATCGGGACAAGAATCCAGGGATTCAGATGATACGAGCAGAGATCAAGGGTGAATACTGATTGAGACATCTATTCGGTAAACCCTCACATATCTTGATTTTCAAGACCTGCATGGGCCACCACTTAAACCATGTCACGCCCCAGAACCAGAATACTGGAGAGCGGGGGCAGACATAGCCAGCTACGTATATTGAAGTGCAACCCACCTCGTTATACGATCACGGCTATCTAGATACATGAGGGTTTAACTACAAGCCAGCAGTCTCTTAAGGTCATGAAAAAGCCTATTGTCTCAATCACAAGTAAGTAAGTAGATGTTACAAGATGTGTGATCATTAAATATACAATAGTAAGGCGTCCCAAACATCACATATTCAGCTGATCATGAAGCTAGTCGTTACAAAATGTCAGGACTAGCAAGAGTTTAGTCATACATGATCAACCCTAGGATCTGTCAATCATGTTACAGCCCGTAGGTAGATAGTAAGTAAAAGTGCAATCGAGCTAAACAGGTGCTCGTCGGCTAAACGTCTCAAAAAAAAATTTTTTTACAAATAAGTGGGAGATCAAAAATGAACCCACTCGTTGCCCTAGTTACGCCTGGTGGTCACCATCGGGCTGGAAAGTTGGTAGATCCTCTGGAGCCGCTCCAAAATCTGGCCATACAAAACCAGCTGGGTCAGACCCCAGAAAGAGCAAGTACCACAAAGGAGGCTTCACTTAGGAACTAAAACCAGTAATTAGCACAAGAGTACAAGTAAATAGTAAGAGTGTACGCCATCCAGGTTACCCAGGTGGGCGTAAAAATATACAATAGGGGTAAAAGTGTACGCCATAGAAACTCAATTACACAGGGGGGATTACAAGACATGGGCAAATAATAATAAAATAACAGTACACAGGGCTATAGGAGAACCATGCGGCTCAGGCCTATGCGGCCAGGAATGATCTCATGCAGCTGGGAGGAGAACAGCCCATGCGGCTGGATAGGGTCAGGCACATGCGGCTGATAAGGGAAAAGCCTATGCGGCTAAGAAAAGGGACAGGAACTATGCGGCTAAAGATATCAGTCCCCATGCGGCCAGCGGGAAGGGAGGGACGCATGCGACTAAGTCAGAGCATTACATGCGACTGGGAAGACGGATTCTCATGCGGCTGAGAACGGACTGAGTCCCATGCGGATAGGGAAAAAGGCCTAAGCGACTGGGAGGAAGCGGGTCCACATGCGGCTGAATGATCACGAGCATATGCGGCTGCGCCATGCCCAAGTCTTATGCGGTTGCGCCATGCAGCTGGAGAAAATAAATGCGCATGCGGCATGGAAAGGAATACGAGCCTATGCGGCTACAGGTAGACAGAGTCCATGCGGCTCGGATTATGCCGAAGCCTATGCGGCTGGAAGACTCGCCGCATGAAGGTTCATGCGGTCAAGTGCTGCCATACGGTTAAGAGGGTTCATGCGGTCAGCACTGTTCTTCTTCTCCACTTGTCCGAGAAGAAGAACCAAGAAGTTCAGGGTTCCAAGGCTCATAATTTCTTCATCCCAAGTCCAAATCCAGACTTTCTTAGGTCAAAAAGGGTCAGAATGAAATCCTCTACAACATGAAACCCTCAAAACATGGAAATAATAATGCTAAATAGATCAAAACCCAAGAATATTCGAAAATAAAATAAGCTTAGATCTACGCAAATTTAACCATGGAAATCAAAAATGCCAAGTATTAAAGAGTGTTAGAATGCTGCAAGGAAGAAAATAAAACAATAAAATTTGGGTTCCTCCATGAAGCAAGATGCACTTGCCTAGACCTCACTCTCTCTCTGGTAGGTAAAGAAGTAAATGGAAGAAGAAGAAGAGATTAATGAAGAGAGAGAAAGAAGTGGGGGGTTAATAAATGGTAGTGGTGGTGGTAGGTAGGTAGGTAGGGGTTCACTCTTTGGTTCATGATGAACCAAAAGCAATCCCAAACCGAACCAAGCCAACCCGGACCAAGATGAACCATGGCCAAGCAAACGCAACACAAGATAAAATACGTACACGTATTTCAAAATACGTAATACAAATCACAGGCATTACAACATACGCCAGACACCCCCACACTCAAATAACATTCAAGTTGGGTCTGACCTTGAACCAGAGTTCATGAGGAGTGACATCGGAAGTTGCATACAGTACTCTATACAGAATGAGAGTAGCAGTAAGCACTGCTTCACCCCAAAAGCAATTTATAAGACCTGCAGTCAACAGCATTGAGTTCATCATCTCTATTAACGTTCCGTTCTTCCTTTCTGCAACACCATTTGATTGAGGAGAGTACGGAGCAGACGTCTCATTAACAATTCCATGTTCTCTACAAAACGATGCGAATTTATGAGACCTATACTCTCCACCTCGATCACTTCTGAGTAGTTGTAGATCGGTTTAACGTTCAACTTCAGCCCTAAAGTCTCTGAACTACTCGAATGCTGCATCCTTCTACTTGAGATGTCATGTGAACATGCACTTCGAGAAACATTTCGAACCGGCCTCTGTGGAGAATTGATAAAAGTAACAGATATCTGAGTGTACTAACTCCAGATGATCAGTACTTTAGTTCAATCGTCTGAGCAGCTTTCCGACAGTCTTGTATCTACACAGACCTTAAATCCCTCCACCTCTTTACCCCCACATTCTGAAGATAAGGTCCCGGTAGGACAGCGTGAGTCTGCTTCTATCATAGAACAACTCTCAGTCCATTCAATGAAGTAACTTCATCGCCATCAGCAGAAGTTTGAACATCCCTTCAGCACCGAACATCTTTTCAAAGCATATATGTTCCTCGTCAAGAAATTACCATTTGGCTAGTACGAATGTCCATCTTTCAAGTCTGTATCAAATAATAGACTTCCTGAGATCAGATCTTCGAAAATCTCTGATACGTGTAACACGCAGTCCAGTGTCCTTTTCGGTGGTTCATAACCACTGTCTCGATCTTCAGATATTCTGCTAGGTACATGTTCGCCATCGAGACCTTCGTCATAACACGGCTCGTCCTTGGTGAACAGCTCCTTTGAGAGCACACGTTGTCAGATGCACTAGTGTCAGACCACTAGTCAGTTACCACGCTAGATAACTCAACCTGTGCAACAATAGCAACCAAGTTAAGTAATCAAAATATAGTCATACCTGCTATTTTGGTTTGGGCTTGGCCCTGCAATCCTTCTTGAAGTGACCATTCTTGCCACAGTTGAAGCAAGCACCATCGCCCTTAGGTTTTGGCTTGAATTGAGTTGACTTCATCTACAGCTGGTGGGAGTCCTTAGCTCGTCTTCAACTTGAATCCGGTACAAGAGGCATTCAAGATCAACCTCCATCTTCTTGCGGTACAAGTCCGCAATGAAATTGCTCCACCTAGGTGGGAGCTTGGCGACAATGCCCCCGACGGCAAATGCATCGACAAAGGTATGTCGTCATCCTCAAGTTTCTGACGTAACTTGAGACAACATCGTCTTGTCGTCCTCAAATCGCATCTTCCAGACCTTTTCGGCCATGTGGATCTTGTTCCTGTTTTCATCTACCTTGTACAAACTCTCAGACGTCCTTAGCATGGACCATCTTGCTGTATGACTCTGCCAGAGAGCCTTCCATAGAGTTTAAGATAAGCAACTTGCAAAGGTTGTTATCTCTCCTCCACTTGGATTGCAGAGCAGTGGCCTCAGCGACCCTTCGAGCATTTTCACCTTCTGGACTTAAAGACTCAGGATCTGTCAACACGTAGTCAACGCTCACGAGTTGAATATTAAGGCTGACCTTTCTCTTCCAGACGTTGTAATGCTCTCCGTCAAACTTTTCAAGTTTGTTAAAACTTGTGTTGAGAAGGTTTGCACTGTTGTTTTCCATCGAATATAAATCTTGTTTTGAGATTTTTATTCCCGAGGCTTAATTTTCGATGGAAAACAGAGAATCTAAACAGTTGTTAAAATAGCAACAACGTTTCCTAGCAACACTTCAAAGAAGGTGCACTACAGAGATCCTTGGAGGATTCTGGGTAACAAAAATCTAAAAAGATTTTATTACAACAACAAACGAATGTAGAGCTTTTTTAGGAAGGTACAAATTGAGTTGCTAGCAGCAGTAGCGACGAAAGCCCACAAGAGGTTTCTGATTATATGAGAGATGAAGAGAAGGAAAGAAGAAAGAGAAAGGCACATTTGTTGGGGTGATCAGATCACCGTTGCTCAAAGCAAGATTCGCCTATATACGATCCGCTTCCAGGAACCAGCAAGTTCTTAGAGAACTTCTGGAACGCTCATTAGTCAATTTTTGAGACTTGAACGGACTTCCTGAACTTTACAGACTCCCTTAACTCTCTTCTTTGGTGCATCTTAGAAAGGAGCTCAGGGGGCTCTATTTATATAGTGGAGTGAGACTTCACCATCTCTCCTATCCGATGTGGGACTAAAATACCAATACTCTAAAATAGAGTTTGATGTTTTACATCATCCCACAATCAACATAGTCGACTGCTAGCCCACGCCTACCCCCCGAACACACGATCGTGCATGCACGAGGCATCCAGGAGTCCGAGTCCGAGTCCAAGTCCAAGTCCGATCAACAAAAATCAACTTACATCATTGTTAGAATTAATCCTTTTTTCTTTCTAGAAAAATACTCCCACATGGCACACACTTGTGCCCCATTACACCTCATGTGCACACCTCAGGGCCGGCCCTGGCCCAGGGCGGCCAGGGCGACCGCCCAGGGCCCCATGAAATTTGGGGGCCCAAAAAAATTAATTTAAATGTATATATATATATATATTAGTAATCTTATATTGAAAATAGAACTAATATATAATATGATCCTCTTTTATCATAAAACATTTGTGGTGTAGTGGTAGTTTGTTATACTTGTACACAAGAGGTCCTAGGTTCTAGCCTTGGCTGTATCTTTTTTTAGTTCAATTTTTTTATATTATATATGGGTCCCATTTTAAAAATTTGCCTAGGGCCCCTATTAACTCAGGGCCGGCCCTGGCACACACCTCAACACAAGCAATACATTATATTGAGGTACTTATCATTTGGTGTAGCCGATGTGGAACTATCTTTCCTAGTCTACTGACAAAAACACCAACAATATATATATATATATATATATATATATATATATTTATATATAAGGGCATATCCACAAATGTTGTAAGTACCACCGTAGAAGCCCTCAAATGATCTAATTCTTTTTAAAATTCTAAAATAGTCAAAGAACCACTTAATGGATAGATGATTAAAATTCTTATTTTTAAGTCTAAAATTGTATTAATTTCAAAGTTAGGCAAGAAACTGATTCCAAACATATGCATTCATATGTTTGAAACATATTATGACTAGCAGATCTGTACGTTCTACTATAGTTAGAGACCTATAATCTTGCATGTTTCTAATTTGATTTTGTGGGAGACATTGAGGATGATCCCTCCTGTGTTTGGGACCCTCAAGAAGGTTCTTCAAGACGTTGAGTACAATGGATACCTCATCCCAGAGGGGTGGAATGTAAGTAAATTAATCAAAATATATGTTCTAGTTTTAGTAATATAGCTCTTCTAATTCTCTTTTCTTCATTAAACTCCGTGTTTTTTCTTTTGTTGCCTCAGGTATTTTGGGTGGCCAATGAAACACATGTATGGAACTATCTTTCAAGATCCTGCAATGTTTGATCCGACACGTATGAAAACCCATTGTCAATCCCACCTTATTCCATGGTGTCTTCTGGGGCAGGGCCACGAATATGCCCCGGCAACGAATTTGCAAGACTTGAGACACTTAGTCATGATACACCACTTGGTCACAAAATTTGAGTGGAAATTGAGCTGCAAAGAAGATGTTTACACTAAGGCCTCGTTTGGTTCACGGATTTAGGAAACCAAGAAAGGAAAGTTGTTCCTTTTCTTTGTTTGGTAGCGACAAACTTGGGAATCAATTTTCTGACAAAGGAAAAATTACTGAAAATATGGTTCCACTCAAGACCCATGGGATTAATTTTCCCTCCTCCTTTCCCAAAAGTTATGACAAAAGTAACCATGTGTCATTGCTTATTTTATCATTAATGTTATTTTTAATAATATTATTTTTATTTTAAAAGGTAAGGATATTATTGGAACATTGTTATATTTTGCTTTCCATTCCTAGGTAGTTTCCTAGTTTTACCAAACAACGAAAAGAAAATGTGACAGAAATCCTACTTTCTAATTCCCATAGAAAATACAAGAAAATTCATTTCCTTTCCGTGAACCAAACGAGGCCTAAGTTTCCTATGCCATCACATGCTGAGGAACTACCCATCCAACTTTACCAAAAGAAGTAAATCCAAACAGGGTGAGGATCGAGCAGGGATAGCGACCAATCACCATTGCTAGTTTCCTCAACTATAATGCCTTTGGAAGGCTTCTCATTTGTGCAGTTTAACTCAATATCTTTTGATTTTCACGACATTGTAACAACTAGATCCTACTTGTGATAAGTCTTGGGACTCAACTGAGTAGTATCCTTTAATAATAAGGGCGTTATAAAAAGCACCCCCATCTTCATTCTATTTACTTCTTTGCTTATTTTTAGGAGCTTTGACTAGTTTTATATTTTTTAAAATAAACTATAAGTTTACACCCACAACTAGTATTTTATTTTAGCCTACATTAGATTTTTTTTAAAAACTTTTGATTAATATCTAATCTATTTTCTCTTTTTAAGTTTTTCATATCGAAGTGACTTTGTGAGTGGGTTAAAAAACAATGAGAGTAGGCTTGCATGTTACAAATCATTTATTACATCTCCACTCAATCTTTTCTTTGAGTTAATTTCGGGATTTACTATAAACTCTATCCCTCTTCATTCGTTCGTTTCTACACTCGTTTACTTTTTTTTAATCCTTTTTTCAAAATTTAATTTAATATGATAATAAAACTTTTGGTTGGTTTAAGGAATATATGGGTAAATAGATAGAAGATAAAATGATAAAAATGACACGATAAACTAAACTAAGTCAACAAAAATCATAAAGTGAATAAAAATAGTGGTACATTTAATAAAAAAAACCCTTTTATAATTGAGATATAAACTATTACTGAAATAAGGGAATTTATTTCTACATTTGTTCTCAAAAAGAAATTCTTACATTAGGGGACAGCAAACCCTTTAACAAATATAAAGTATTTATATGGTGTTTGGATGAAGGTTTTGTATTTCTAGGAATCCACTTCTCATTCATTTCATGTAAGAAAGGAATTCAATCATCCATACCCATGTTTTGTTAGGTTTGCAATATGTATCCCGAAAATTTTAATTTAATCATTCCCATGTTTGGTTCACACAAAAATATGAATCTTAATATTTTTAGTTTTTCATAAATACTTTTATTAATTTCATGATGCTACTATTACCTAAATTTATTTGGTGTCATTGAGGATACTATTCTAAATCCTTGAACCCTAACAATTATTTTCTTAATAAATTATAATTTCTCAATAGTTTTTTAGAGAAAATTTGAGTCGCACCCCACTTTATTGATCATATTTTAAGGTGCACCATACTGCTTTACCTTAATGTAAGTTACCCCCCACATTTTACGAATTTCATCCAAAACTGACGGTCAACGCGCTTGACCAAAATTTTAGGACAAAATTATCCCTGACCTCGTGGGGGAGGACAGAGGAGCGTCGTGGGGGAGCGGGGGCGCGGGAGAGGAGGGCGGTGCCATGGGGGTGCGGGAGAGGGGGGCGGCGTCGTGGACGAGCGAGGGAGCGAAGGCGGCGAGGGATGAAGGTGGTGGTGGTAATGGTGGTGTTGGTGTTGGTGAAGGTGATGGTGGTGAAGGTGGCATAGCCTCTTTTATATATATATATATATATATATATATATATATATATATATATATATAGTTTATTTATTTATTTTTAGCCTTCCAAAATTCTTCCTATATATTAATTTTTTCAAAAATCAAATTTCTTTTCACTTGACTCCTCATGCAAATGCTAATTTTGTATTTTGCATGAACCACTTATGTGGCAATCATGCATGAAGAGGTGCCATGTGGCATCCTCCTCTCATGATAAAGCCCAAGGGGCAATTTGGTAAATCCCTAGTTATTGCATCCTTTTATATGAAAAGGGGGAGAGAGACCCATTCATCCTCCTCTCCTTCCTTTTCCAGGTGAACACTCTTCTTCTTCTTCTTCTTCTTCTTCTTCTTCTTCTCCTCCTCTCCTTCTCCCCCTCCCCCCCCCCCCCCCCCCCCCCCCCCTCCTTCCTACTGCTGCTGCATTTGCTGCGGCTAGTGCTGCTGCCGCGGTCCGCGCCGCCGGCCGACCACCCCCCCCCCCCCACCCCCACACCTCTTCTTCCTCTTCCTCTTCATTCTTCCATATTCCTCTTCCCTCTTTCCTTTCCCAATTCATTTCAAATTGTTTCTAGGTTTGGTTTTTGTGATTAACCCCAATTTCCAATTTTCATGTATTAGGTTCTGATTTGGAGAAATTTCTCTCTTAAGGGAAACATCCAAGGATCAAGGCAAGCTCTCCCCCTTCCTTTTTCATTCCAAGAATTTTCCATCAAGAAAATTCATGATAAATCATTCATCCAAAATTTTAAGGATGTATTTATAAATTGTTGGTTGACATTGAGTTTTGGAATGAAATATGTTGTAGTGTAGAGTTTCATTTCTATCTTATATATATACTTTACCTACTTGTTACATAGATAATAAGTTTACATAATTATGATAGGCTAGAATGAATTCTTGTTAGTTTCATGTAAAATAAGTTTGAAAAAAAAAAATTAATTTTCTTGTAAGGTTCATATATATATACATGCATACTAATTTCAAGAAGAAGTTAGCCCAACATGGTTGTCTTGCACAATAGTGCATCTAAATATCTTCAAACTAAGTTTTATGAAATTATTTGATATTTATTTATATTAATTCAATTCTGTCCAGAAATTAATTAATGCTTAATTAGAGTAATTTTCACTTTATTAACCTAGAAAAATAATCATTTTGGCACCCGGATACGTACGTGACTTGGTGACATAACTTTGGACAATATGTTGCACTCTTGGATTGTAAATCAACCTTAGGAACGAGAGTAAGATGCACTACTACTTAGATATTTATTTTGACGCACCAAATATCCGCTTTTCTTTGAAATTGAAGTTAAGACCAATTAGCCATCACTTGAATTAGTTGTAGTATTGCATTCCATTTCGTTAATTACTTTATGTATTTACATAACTTAATTGAAATTAAGATTTGATATCACGATATTACTAACAACCAGATTGTCCTTGAACTTGAATAGCGTTTTGATAAAGTACTTGCAAAACCAAGAATAAAATGCACGCTTGCTTGCTTACTAAGGTAAGAAAACTTTATTATTTTGCATAACTTAATTGAAATGCGTGGCCGGTATTGAGAGTTGCTCCACCGAAGGGGTCGGCGTATGTCACGCCCCAGAACCAGAATACTGGAGAGCGGGGGCGGACATAGCCAGCTACGTATAACGGAATGGAATCCACACCGCTATACGGTCACGGATGTCTAGATATGTGAGGGTTTATCTACAAGCCATCAGTCTCTTAGGGTCATAAATTATCCTATTGTCTCAATCTCAACCAACTAATAATAATTACAAGATGTCAGACCACCAAATATACAATTGTAAGGTGTCCCAAACATTACATATCCAGATGATCATGAAGCTAGTCGTACAAAATGTAAGGACTAGCAAGAGTTAAGTCATACATGATCAACCTCGAGTTGTCAATCATGTTACAGTCCGTAGGCAGACAATAAGTAAAAATGTGCACGAGCTAACAGGTGCTCGTCGGCTAAACGCCTCAAAAGAATAGTTTTACAATAAAGTGGGCAAGACAAAAAGGAAAATCCACTCTTGGCCCGGGTTCCGTCTAGTGTTCACCATTGGGCTGGAAGCTTGGTAGATCCTCGGGAGCTGCTCCGAAATCTGGCCACACAAAACCAGCTAGGTCAACCCCAGAAAGAGCAAGTGCCACAAGGGGGCCACGAAATAAGAACAAAAGCCAGCAAATTAGCACAATGATATAATTACATAATAAGAGACAGTAATTTAAGAAGGAGCATGATGGGTGAATATAAAAGACAGTCTTGTATAGAATCACTAAAAGACGGGACATATTGGGAAAGCATGACAGGATGATATACGATGAGATAACCATGGGACTATTCAGATGGCCAAGTTACAACCCGTAAACCAAACAAGGACCGGGGTTGTAACCCTTCGTCTGAACGGAACTTGGTTTCTCTCACCATTTATCGGCAAGATAAAATATAAGAAATCAGGTCAAGTAACAATCTTGTACATGATCAAGGCAAGGCTAGACTGATTGAACTTCATCCAACATTTCACGGCCAAGCAATGAGTACGGCTTGATACTTTAACTAACTAGGGTTATCATAAGCCTAATTACTAACAAGATGCAATGAGATGTTCCTCCAGCCACAAGCCCTGCAGCTAATCCAGGCTATCCAGGCGATTTAGATTCATTAAATAGTTATCAATAATTATGTGCCCCACACGACGGTGGGTTGGAAATATGCCCTACTCGACGGCAGGCTACAAGTCCAAACAATTGCGGCCGGGATAACGGGATTGCCTGTAACTGGGGAAATCTCTCATGACTACTGAATTATTCTAGT
Organism: Iris pallida; assembly: GCA_029216955.1. Classification (NCBI taxonomy): domain Eukaryota; kingdom Viridiplantae; phylum Streptophyta; class Magnoliopsida; order Asparagales; family Iridaceae; genus Iris; species Iris pallida. The sequence goes on from JANAVB010026600.1 coordinate 397,305, forward strand.
TATTAGCCTTAGTAAATTTTAGTGGGTACCCCTGACCGTGGTACTCAGGGATCCCTGTCCTAGACATGATGCAAGACAAGACGGGTTCATTGGTACAAACACAATCGCCCACGGTGTCCAGGCCATTTATTCTTGTCAAGTCGTGTTAGCCGTCGCAACAGCATCAAGTCAGTTACAAGTCAAGTCAAGTCAAGAGTGCACCACCACGGGCCACTATCTAGTTATCAAGATAAATCATGTCAGGATACTTGTCAAGAGTGCGCCACGACGGACCACTATCTAGTCAGGTTGGTCATGTCAGGAGTACATCACTACCAGGATCATAATTCTCAGAAAATCCCAAAAAAAATCGTACTAGTCATAAACAATTACTTGAAAATCGTGTTAAGCCGTGTCGGGTCAAGATAGCCGTGCTGTGTTGAACAGATCTCAGAAAAACCCAATCCACAAAGAGAAACCAATTCGAGAAATAAAACCAATCCTCCAAAAGCCAATGGTTAAGCAAGGGGTCAAGGGGCAGCATACGTGCAAAAGTACGCACGCAAGGCTCGCTCAAGTCTGCGTACCAGGGCACACTCAAGTCAGCGTACGTGAAAAGTCACGCAGGCTCACTCAAGGCAGCGTACGTGAAAAGTCACGCAGGCTCACTCAAGGCAGCGTACGTGAAAAGTCACGCAGGCTCACTCAAGGCAGCGTACGTGAAAAGTCACGCACGCTCAAGGAGACACGCTTCCAACAGGAAGCGTACTCAAGGCTGCGTACGCGGCGCTAAAGAGCGCGCGTAGCTCAGGGTACGTAAGCTAAATAGCTCTGCACACTGCTCACTGTCTTCTCCAAACAGCAAGAACACCATGGCTAAATCCAAAACTACACAACATCATAACTTGGCCATCCGAACTCCAAATCCGGATTTCCAAAGTTCCAACTGGAGTGAAACTGAATGCTCTTCCACATGGAAACATCAAAACTCATAGAAAACCAACTTAAATAGCTCAAACCATGCAAAATCCGAAAATAGCAAAACTTAGATCTAGAGCAATAGAGACACCAAATCACAAAAAAGCCAAGAACTAATATTGATCACCATGTCCTAATCTAGCAAATGGACCAAGAAAATAGGGTTCTCATGTAGTGGCAAGATGCACTTGCCTAGGGTTGGGAGAGTTGTGGAGGAAGGAGAAGAAGAAGAAGAAGAAGAAGGAAATAAATGGTGGTGGTAATGAAGAGAGAGAGTGGTAGGTGGGGATTATAAAGAGGGTGAGTTGTGGTGTGTTGAGGGTGTAGCATAGGCTAAGGTGATCCAATGCCTATTAAACCCAAACCAAACCAACCCCAATCCAATCCCAATCCAATTAAAACCGAACCATGACAAAAACCAATATACGAGAAATACCGAAATTCCACAAGTTGAGAAAAATAAAAATACATGCCAAAATCCAGATAAGAGTATAAATACGAAATACGGAAAAATACGAAAAATAAGGGTGACAACTCTACCCACCTTAAAAGAATTTCGTCCTCAGAATTTAATCAAGGAGCTAGAGATTGCCACAACAAGCTACACTAAGCACAGGCAAGCTACGCTAAGCAATTCAATCATACAATCATACATGCAATCAAGGAATGAAAAGCGTAAGGCATAAGAAAGACATTATACCTCACGAGTCAAACAGGTAGGGATAACGTGATCGGATATCGTCCTCACACTCCCACGTTTGACTCTCCCAAGGAGCGATGAACTCAAGCCACGCGAACTAAACTGATAGTCTTGCGCTTGAGGTCTCTCCCCTTGGTCAAACAGGGACACGGGCCTCTCCTCATACGAAAAAGGTTGGTACCAATAACCGTTTTCGAATGACCTAGGATATGGCTCGGGTCCGGAATATACCGTTGTAATTAGGACACATGATACATGACACGTGTCCCGCATAACAACGGTGGAAGCAAGACAATAGGACACCGATACCTCTCTGTCGATTCTGGATCTGGGCCTGGGCCAGGGCGAACTGCTGAGGCCTCTGCTGCTGGAAGGTCTGGGCCTGAGTCGGCAATGGCCTCGGAGGCTGGTACTGCTACTGAAACACTTGGGCCTGAGACGGCAAGGGCCTCGGCAACTGTTGCTGCTGCTGGGCTGGTACTGGAGCTGGTGCTGGTCCTCTAACCGAGGGACTAGATACTGTTGATGCTGAGTCGAATCTGAATGGGCAACCCCACCCTATGGTCCGATGCCCCACACAACAAGCATAATCCCAGCGCCTTGCGACACTCTGACACAACGTGTCCAGGCTTCCCACAATAAGAACAACCCACGGCGGAAGGCTGCGCTTGCTTCTGTTTCTGCGGAGGGTACGTCGGGGTCGAGTACTGGACCGACGTAACTGAGGTTGCTCGCCTCGGAGCTCCAATAGTCAAAGCCCTAGCTGCCGGGGCTGGTGCTGAAGACTGATTCATTTGACTGTGGGACCGCTTCCGTCCTCCGGTCCTATCCACAATCCTCTGGGAGGTATACTCGTGCCTCCTCGCTGCTCTCAATACTGCATCAAACGTCTGGTGTTCAAACTGTTCTACTGCCAACAAGATCTCCAAGTGGAGCCCCTGCTGGAACCGCTGGGCCCTATCAAACTCGGTCGCCACCAATGTGGGAGCAAACCGACTCAGCCTAGAAAACTCGGTCGCATATCCGTCGACTGTCCTGCCTCCTTGCTTCAGGTTGGCAAATCTGGTCTGCAAGTCATATCGAGCCACCGCGTCGAAATACTTGGTCTGGAATCTTTCGTTAAACACTGCCCAGGGAACAGGTGCTGTCAATCCCACCGCTTGCATAGCCCACCAGTTGCGGGCTAGATCTAATAACTGCAGGCGCACCACCGCCACCTTCTCGTCTTCTGGAGTCTTCGCGACCTCTAGAATAACTTCTGTATCCTGGAGCCAAGCATCTGCGGTAATGGCATCCTCGGTGCCGTCGAAAAATGGAGGGTTCAGGCGCTTGAAACTGTTGGCTGCACTGTTTCCCGGATGACCGCCTCTGTTCAGAGCATCTTGAACTGCCTGGTGCAATGCATCACCTCGGCGATCTTGAGAAGCTAACAATGATCTGATGAGACCTTCCAAAGTGCCATCATCAGGCTCTACTGGCTGGACTGGCTGAACTGGGGGCACTGGTTCACCAGAAGGCATGGCTCGAGAGGCGGCTGTTGAGGACTGATCTTGATCTTCTTGCTGTTGTTGGGCTGTTGGCTGAGCTCCTTCCGGCTGATCAACAGGAATGATGCCACTGAAGCAATGACATCAGGGATATTAAGGAAGGACCAGGATAGAACAATGATGCAAGCATGTTATCAAGTCAGGGATCCAAGGAGATAAGAAGATACGAATGGAGATCAAAGGCGAGTACAGATTGAGACATCTATCTGGTAAACCCCCACATATCTTGATTGACAAGACCTGCATGGGCCACCACTTAAACCATGTCACACCCCAGAACCAGAATACTGGAGAGCGGGGGCGGACATAGCCAGCTACGTATAACGGAATGGAATCCACACCGCTATACGGTCACGGCTGTCTAGATATGTGAGGGTTTATCTACAAGCCATCAGTCTCTTAGGGTCATAAATTATCCTATTGTCTCAATCTCAACCAACTAATAATAATTACAAGATGTCAGACCACCAAATATACAATTGTAAGGCGTCCCAAACATTACGTATCCAGATGATCATGAAGCTAGTCGTACAAAATGTAAGGACTAGCAAGAGTTAAGTCATACATGATCAACCTCGAGTTGTCAATCATGTTACAGCCCGTAGGCAGACAATAAGTAAAAATGTGCACGAGCTAACAGGTGCTCGTCGGCTAAACGCCTCAAAAGAATAGTTTTACAATAAAGTGGGCAAGACAAAAAGGAAAACCCACTCTTGGCCCGGGTTCCGTCTAGTGTTCACCATTGGGCTGGAAGCTTGGTAGATCCTCGGGAGCTGCTCCGAAATCTGGCCACACAAAACCAGCTAGGTCAACCCTAAAAAGAGCAAGTGCCACAAAGGGGCCACGAAATAAGAACAAAAGCCAGCAAATTAGCACAATGATATAATTACATAATAAGAGACAGTAATTTAAGAAGGAGCATGATAGGTGAATATAAAAGACAGTCTTGTATAGAATCACTAAAAGACAGGACATATTGGGAAAAAATGACAAGATGATATACGATGAGATAACTATGGGACTATTCAGATGGCCAAGTTACAACCCGTAAACCAAACAAGGACCGGGGTTGTAACCCTTCGTCTGAACGGAACTTGGTTTCTCTCACCATTTATCGGCAAGATAAAATATAAGAAATCAGGTCAAGTAACAATCTTGTACATGATCAAGGCAAGGCTAGACTGATTAAACTTCATCCAATATTTCACGGCCAAGCAATGAGTACGGCTTGATACTTTAACTAACTAGGGTTATCACAAGCCTAATTACTAACAAGATGCAATGAGATGTTCCTCCAGCCACAAGCCCTGCAGCTAATCCAGGCTATCCAGGCGAATTAGATTCATTAAGCAGTTATCAATAATTATGTGCCCCACACGACGGTGGGCTGGAAATGTGTCCTACTCGACGGCAGGCTACAAGTCCAAACAATTGCGGCCGGGATAACGGGATTGCCTGTAACTGGGGAAATCTCTCATGACTACTGAATTATTCTAGTTATTAGCCTTAGTAAATTTTAGTGGATATCCCTGACCGTGGTACTCAGGGGTCCATGTCCTAGACATGATGCAAGACAAGACAGGTTCATTGGTACAAACACAATCGCCCACGGTGTCCAGGCCATTTATTCTTGTCAAGTCGTGTTAGCCGTCGCAACAGCATCAAGTCAGTTACAAGTCAAGTCAAGTCAAGAGTGCACCACCACGGGCCACTATCTAGTTATCAAGATAAATCATGTCAGGATACTGTAGGCCTCAAAAATGATAGTCACGCTGAGTTGATCAGAACAAAGTCTGAAAGTCACGCTGATTTGATCAGGACAATGTTCAAAAATCACGCTGGGTTCTACCAGACTATTTCTTCAAAATCACGCTGGGACAGCTCATCATTTGTCAGGGCGTCATCATGACTAACAGCACTGCAGTCGAAGGATGTCTCCTCGTATGCCATGTATGCACGGGACTCGAGAGATCATAGCCGACTATTGCGTGACTTTCGAAATCTTCCTCAACAAGACTCAGCCTTCACCAAGTTGGCGTGCCAAAAAGACCTTATTGTCATTTAATGCGACTGACAAAGCAATCACTGTCAGGGATTTTGTCAGAGATTTTGTGTCAGTCGAGGCACGCCAAATCAAGACAGCTGGCAATCCTATCTCAAGTCTGCGTGTATTTTGAGCTCTTCATCTCAAATCTGCATGGATTCTGAAGTTTTTTTCCTAAAGTTTGCGTGGATTTTGAAGCTCTTTGCCCCACGTCTGCGTGAATTCTGAAGCTTCTTGCCCCAAGTTTGCGTGGATTTTGAAGCTTTCTACCCCGAGTCTGTGTGAATTTCGTCTTCAACAGGTCTGCGTGGATTTCATTAAATTAGAGTACGTGGCAGCCATGCCACCGATCTCTCGCCTGCGTGTCCTGTAACTTGCACACGACTCATGCACGATTGCCATGTGTCCAACAGTTACAGGCCACGTCCAGTAACTGCCCACAACCTTGCGTATGTTAAATCCTGCGTAATTTTCAACTATGCACAGGCTGAGGAGACAGTTATCTTTTCAGTTATTTTTGACTCTATAAATAGAGTTCTTTTTCTCATTCATTATACAGATACATTGCTATCTTGCTGTAAAATTTTGAGAGCTTTTCTTCTTCGCATAGTCCAAGGGATAAAGCGATCGTCTTCTAGATCGAATTCTCACAGTTGTAATTTTCCCAGAAACACAATAAATAAAGTGAATTTATTTATGGAAAACAAATTGGCGACTCTGCTGGGGAAAACCATCTCCTCTTCTGAGATGGCAACAACTCAATGCGACGCTTCGTCAGTCGGCTCGACGAAGAAGGTGATATAGATCCAATTCGGTCAACTCGCCTACGAAGAAATGCAGCAGGCTAAGAGTGGCAAGCCCACTTCAGCCTCTTTCTCCACTGCCAAGTCGAAGGAACGATCTGTCTATGTTCCTAAGAACTTGTTGGCAACTAACAGTGAAGTTTCTGCCACAGTGTCTACTCTTAGCACTGGCAAGAACTCTACTGCAAGCACGCACGCTCTTGTGTGCTCGAAGACTACAGCAATCAAAAGTCACGCTGACAGCACTGGCTCCTTAGCCAAGCCTGTTCCAGCGTGCAATCTCAAATTCAAAAGTCACGCTGACAGCACTGGCTCCTTAGCCAAGCCTGTTCCAGCGTGCAATCTCAAGTTCAAAAGTCACGCTGATAGCACTGGCTCCTTAGCCAAATCTGTTCCAGCGTGTATTTCCAAATCTACAAGTCACGCTAACAGCACTGGCTCCTTAGCCAAATCTGTTCCAGCGTGTATTCCTTATACATCATCTAAGAAGAATAGCTCTTTAGCTATCTCTTCTTCCTTGCCAAGTTCTGCTAGAACTGGGGGTGGTCTTGCTAAAGCTCCTCCACAAGTGGCACACAAAGTCCCTTCGAAAAGAAACAACTCTTTAGTTGTTTCTTCTGCTCCTGTAGTGTTTACTTCAGGAACAGCTTTGACTGACACTTTTGTTAGTCAAAGAAAAGGAGATGGTCTTTTGACTACTCTCTCTTCTGGACATTCTATGTCTTAAAATTTGAATAAGTCTAAAAAGAAACATTTCTTAATGTCTTCTTCTACGACTTCTTTGAATTGGACACAGAATTTATCCATAAAAGAGGGTCTGTTACCAACTCCTAATCAAGGGGGTGGTTCAACTCTTCCTTCTCTGCAAGTATCCAGATCAGTGGAAGGAAAACTCCAAGTATCAAAAACTAATGTTTTACCTCCAACTGATCTAAGAACAAAACTCAATCAAATCCATTTGGAGAGCACTTCTGCAAAAGATCCAGATGCAGAGTATGCTAGAAATTATGTGGCTCAGATTAATCACTCTCTATATAATCAAGAGCCATCAAGACCCAAGAACCAGAAATATATTTCTCAATCTTCACAAACAGATTTAAGAGAACATCTTCAACAGAAGAGAAGGAATAATTCTGTGTCAATGGGTCGTGACCATGCTGAATGTGTCTTCCAGCCAAAAGTCATTATTCAATGCAGATGTCAATCAATAGATCATGACCATGTTGATCATGAATGTGACTTCCAGCCAAGAGTCACAATGCAATGCAAATGTCAAACTAAACGACAATCTGTCTTCAATCGGATTCAGTGTGAACCTATGCCTGATGAAGATGAGCCTTTGTTTGCTTCTATCAACATGACCTCTCGGGATACTGGGGGTAGAACGGATAGTCCAGATGGTGTATATAAAGGCACCAGATCAAAGGCCATGACTTCTAGTCAGAGGACTTTGATTTCTGATTCTGAATTTCTCGGAGAATCTAACTTCCCACCTCTTCCTACTGGGGGTAGTTCTCCCACAAATGACTTTGATACACAAAGTAATGATTCAGAACAAACAACATCCACCAGTTCGTCAATGATTCCTCGTACAGTCATGACTTATATGGTCGATGGGAATACTGATGAACCTTCTTCTTCCATGACTCCTCAAGAACAAAGAATTGCTTCTTTGGAACAGCAAATGAAGTCTATGGCAGACACTATGAAGTCAATGTATGAACTCATGGCAACCCAAACGCAAAATCAGCAAACTGTACCTGAAGTCATACCAATTGATACTGGTGCAAGTCCAATCCAGGCTCCTCCAGTAGTACAATCCAATACTCCTGAGCAAGCTCAACCAGTTCCTAGTCTCTCGGGAGCTGGGGGTAGTGCTTATAATGTTGTTCCTCTTCCTAACTATTCTCAACAAACTACAACTCCACAATCTTCTGGAGTTGTTTCTGAAGAATTGAAGAACCTCGGAACTCAATTTGAAGCATTCAAACAAAAAGATGGTTTGCAAAGGTTAGGCATCAAACAATCTTATCCGATAGAATGGAAGCAAGTATCCTATCCTCCTAAATACAAGCCTCCTACTATCTCATTTTATGATGGAACCACTTCTCCCAGTCAGTTTATCAATCACTTTGAAGTGATGACTGACCAGTTACAACCAAGTGACGCCCTCCTTACTCGGGTGTTTGTTGGATGCCTTAAAGGAACAGCTTATGAATGGTATAGAAGTCTCCCTGATGGGTGCATTACCTCATTTGCTGGTTTCAAACAAATGTTTCTTGAACGATTCTATGAAGGGCTCAATGACATGACTATGTCTGCTCTCATAAGAATCAAGCAGAAGAATAATGAAACCACTGAAGATTTCATTGAACGGTTTCGAAGAGAAGCTCTGAAAATGCCTCTTGGAACTCCTGATGTTGTTACCATTGATACATGCAAATCAAATCTGTTGCCAATTATCAGCATGTGGACAGGATCTACTCAATTTCAAGATTGGCCTTCCTTCATAGTTAGTGCTAAAGCTGCAGAAATTAGTGCTGAAACCTTCAAAGGTTTAGGAGTACAGATGACTCATAAAGAAACAAGTCAAGGTGCTAACAATAATGCCAAATCCAATACTCGTAAGGGGAAAGAAACCCTTGAAGTTAATCTTCAGAGTAAAGATACATCGACTGTTCAGACTTCTCCTGCCTCTACAGTTCAACAACCAAGAACACCTCGCCCTAAAGAAGAATATTCTTTTGATGACGATGATGTCCTAGGTATCTTTGAATGTCTGCTGAAAGGTAATAAAATACAATTACCTGAGATCAAGAAACCTGATGAAGCTGGGAAGACAGATCATCCTAAATACTGTCCGTACCACAGAATGTTGGGTCATACAATTCGTACATGCTATGTACTGAAAGGAAAGATCCAAGAGATGATCAAATCTTGAGCTATCTCTCTTACTCCAAAAGAGAAGACCGTCACTTCCAATGTCGTCTCTATGCAATTCGGAGATTTCCCTCCTCAATTCTTTGAAAGTGGGATTGTTCCTATTCCCAAGGCAACTCTTGAAATAGTGAATATTCCTCCTCCACAGTCTGAAGGATTAGTTCCGATTACTATAGAGACAGGAGAAATCCTATGGATTCATCCTGATTTAGTGGCAGACTTTGAATCTCCTCCCCTTCAAAGGATTACTTCCCGAAAATCCAAGAAGGCTGGAAAGACTAAGTCATGTCATATGACTTCTCTCGGGTCTACTTCCGACACAGAGCCAAAAGATAAGGAAGAAGCACTTGCTGGTGCTACTAGAACAGGGAAACCTTATCTAAAAGATTATTCCAAGAATCCCGAGGATACTCCCGATGTCTCTCCTGCTGACAAAGTTGCTCCTAATGTTTCTCTTGAAGAAGAATTATCCACTGCATCTGATCCTTCAATTACACCGGGGGTACCAACTCCTTCCAAGCCCACAGCTCTAGAGAAAGGCAAGCAACAGGCTCGTTTTGATAAGCCGATTAAGAAGTCTCCTCCTCTTGGACTTCAGAAGCCTTATAACTTCGACATTCTAGCTCAACTTGCTAATACTCCAGCAAGAATGTCCCTCTTTGAACTTCTACGTCTTTCTAAAGAGACTCGGGAGACGTTAAGTGAAGCTCTTCTTCAAGCAGATTCTTGTCTTGCACAATTAAAGAAGCCGGATGCAGAACCAGCCACTTGCTTACATTGCAACAGTGTATTGGAGATTATCCCAAATATCACCTTTACACAAGATGATATGTTACTGGAGAATAATCTACATGATCGGCCCCTCTACTACACCGGTTATATTGATATGATGAAGATAGATCGTATCCTCATTGATCCAGGGTCTGCTATAAGCATAATGCCAAAAAGTCTGTTGGATGAGCTGAAAATCCCTCTTCACAAACTTTCCAAGACGGTTACTACTATCTTGGGATTCAATCAAAGCAGAAGCGAGCCTTTGGGAAAGATTCATCTGAAGCTTCAGATAGGCGATTTCAGATCCAAAGTCACTTTCTATGTGATCGAGATCGTGGGGTCTTATAATCTTCTTCTGGGAAGACCCTTCCTTCATGAAAATAATGTGGTACCTTCTACTCTTCATCAATGTTTCAAATACATTGACAGCAATGGACAAGTACGAAAGGAAGTTGCTGATATAAATCCTTTCCGTGGGGTTGAAGCTTATTTCAATGATTCCCGGATGTACAAAGAAGAGTATACAAAATTGATACAAGCTATGGAGAAAGAGGACTCACAAAGTGAGACTTTGACAATCCCAGTTAAAAGTCGAATTATTCAGCAACAGTCTCTTAAATCCTCCGGAGAAGGCCCCTTTATTATTCCAGTGAGCGGACGTATCTCTCCCTCACCTCAGTCATCTGGTCAAGATACACTGATCATTCCTGTCAGTGGGCGTACTACAGTTCCTGTATCTTCACATGCAAAACAGGATACTCTGGTAATCCCAGTTGGAGGACGGACTACTCTTCCATTTCAAGATTCAAGGGAGCTTACCTCTTCTGAGCCATTTGTTATCGATCTTAATCGAAACAAAACTTCCTCTTGTTCTTCTTCTCCCCCTTTAGTCATTGACTTGGCTAAAATTTCTAAAGCTCAGTCTCCTCCCAATATAAATATTGCTACTTTTGAAGTCAATGAAAAGTCTCCATCTTTGCAATATATTGATGTGTGCAATCATGTTCATAGTTATTTGCATTTGCTAGATGACTTGAGAACAATAACCATAGGTGTTGTACAGACTTTTCATACGGGAGTATCCCTAGAATCAGTACAATCTTCCTACTTTCTAGTTCCCAGTAGAAAACCAGGAGACCTTCCAATAGTCTTCTACAAAGGACCCCAAAATCCTTCTAATCCTGAAGACGATGACAAAGATGATGATACTGGAAGGTTACAATTGCGTCGTTATAGTCAGCAATCTAAAGATATCATCAAAAATATGGGGTATGACTTCAGAACTGGCCTCAGTAATGGAAGAGGAAGAAAATTGCATGTCCGGATTCCTCCTCTAAAATATGGAAGGACGAAATGCGGGTTGGGTTATTTTGCTCCTACTCCCTCTATCAATACTATCCATGAAGATCCCGAATCTGACGAAGATAAGAGATCTGATTCTTCTAGTACCGCCTCTTGGGATTCCGATACAAGTATTGGTGGCCTCCACTACAATAATCTGTCTTCCAACATGGTCTCCATTGACAGTTCTGAAGAAGATGATGAAGACGAAGATGAATTTGAAATCTCACCTGAGTCAGAACAATGGGCCCAGAGATTGGATAATCAATGGGAGTTTCGATTTGAGCAAAAGGAACCTCCAACTGAAGACAAACTCGTCCAAATAGATATTGGTGAAGAGGGATCCCCCAAACCAATATTTATTAGTGAAAGTCTTTCAGAAACTAATAAGCAAGACATGATCAAGCTTATTCGTGAATACATCGATGTCTTTGCTTGGAGTTATGAAGATATGCCAGGACTTGATCCACAGATTGCAACTCACAAACTCAATATCTTGTCGAATGCTAAGCCGGTCAAACAACAACAGCGACGATTTCGTCCAGACATTATGGATGCAATTGAAGCTGAAGTCAATAAGCTCATGGCCTCTGGGTTTATCAGAGAGGAACAACACCCCGAATGGGTGGCTAACATAGTTCCTGTTCTCAAAAAGACTGGTAAGATCAGGGTATGCATAGACTACCGCGATCTCAATGCGGCATGTCCTAAAGACGAGTTCCCTCTACCAATCACCGATGTCATGATCGATAATACCTGTGGATTTGAACGGATGTCATTCATGGACGGATATTCTGGGTACAATCAGATTAAAATGTTTCCAGATGACGAGAAACACACTTCTTTCAGAACGCCGATTGGTACATACTGTTATACAGTGATGCCATTCGGTCTCAAGAATGCAGGAGCAACTTATCAACGAGCTATGAGCACTATATTCCGTGAACATTTACGGAAAACGGTAGAATGCTACGTTGATGACATTGCAGTCAAAAGTCGACAAAAGGAGGATCATATCCAAGATTTGAAGACTATATTTGATCTAATGCGTAAGCATCAATTAAAGATGAACCCTACTAAGTCCTTCTTAGGCGTCTCTAGTGGAAAATTTCTCGGCTTCGTCATTACCTCTAAAGGTATACACGTGGATCCCGAGAAGATCAAAGCCATCCAAGAGATGCGTCCTCCACGCACCTTAAAAGAGCTACGAGGATTTCAAGGAAGGATCGCTTATATCAGGAGATTCATCTCTAATTTATCAGGACGCTGCAGACCATTCAATAAACTCATGAAGAAAGGTGTTTCCTTTGTCTGGAATGATGAATGTCAAAGGGCATTTGATGATATAAAGCAGTATCTGATGAGCCCTCCAGTATTGGTACCTCCTGTCTCAGGAATTCCGTTCCTCCTATATACTCGAGCAATGAGTCATTCATTGGGTGCATTACTCGCTCAAAAGAATAAAAATGGCCATGAGCAAGCCATTTACTATCTCAGTCGGACCATGACCGGAGCTGAACCTCGATATTCACCGATTGAAAAGGAATGTCTAGCCTTGATGTTTGCTGTCCAAAAGACACGACATTATATCATTGGCCAGACCATTCATGTCATCTCCAGAATCAATCCTATACGGATCATGATGAAGAAACCAAGTGTTTTAAATTCTCGATTGGCTAACTGGGGAATCTTACTTGCTCAATACGACATGCATTATATCCCTCAGAAATCAGTCAAAGGACAAGCTTTAGCTGATTTTCTGGCTGCTCATTCAATTCCAGAGGATTCAAAACTCTATGATGAAATCCCAGATGAAGTCCTAAACTCGATTCAAATTGATGAAGAAGATTCTACTTGGCGTCTATTCTTTGACGGAGCTTCAAGAATAGGTCCTAATGGTGACATTGTTGCTGGAGTTGGAATTGTTCTTGTATCACCAGAAGGTCTTGCTATCCAAAGAGCTTATTCTCTCGATCAGCCATGTTCAAACAATGTTGCTGAGTACAATGCTTTACTCATTGGTCTTCAGCTTGCTAAACATTTGAATATTCAGCATTTGGAAGCATATGGAGATTCTAAACTCATCGTCAACCAGATAAGGGGTACTTATGAAGTTCGTCATCAAGATCTGGTTCCTTATCATAGATCGGCTATATCTATGGCTTCTTCATTTGAAGAATTCTTTATTGAGCATGTTAGGCGAGCATGTAATACAGAAGCTGATGCTCTTGCTAATCTCGCGGCAGTATTGGCTATTCCGGTTAGATGGCAACAAATGATTGTTGTTTACAACCGAGAATTATTTCATCTCGAAAACAATCTAACTCTAGGACTTCCAGTTGACACTGAGGAATCAACATCTCATGATGTTAATACAACAAGAGGATTTGGATTCAGCCGTAAATCATTATCATCTTCATCTGATTCTAGCATGGAATTTACCTTCAGCAGTTTGGCTGAGACTCAGAATACGGACAAAGATTGGAGACTTCATTTCTTAGATTTCGTATTGTATGATATTCTTCCAGATGATCCGAGTGAGGCAGCATCTATCAGACGACGATCACTCATATTCTACTACAATCATACTACAAAAACCTTATATCGACGAGCTTATGATGGTTTACTTCTTCGATGTGTTGCCGGTGATGAAGCCCAACAAATTATCCGCGAAGCAGATGATGGAATTTGCGGAGCACATCAACCCGGGCCAAAACTTCAAGATCGTATTCGACGTATGGGTTATTATAGGCCCACTATGGTATCAGACGCCATCGAATATGCAAGGAAGTGTAAAGCTTGTCAAATCCATGCGGATTTTATTTATCAACCCTCAGAATTTCTACATCCGACGGCAGCATCATGGCCCTTCGAAGCTTGGGGCATGGATGTTGTTGGCCCGATTAATCCGCCATCATCAAAAGGTCATCGGTTTATCCTTGCAATAACCGATTATTTCTCTAAATGGGCTGAAGCCATTTCTTTACTTGAAGTTAAGACCTCCAATGTCATCAGCTTTATCAAACATCATGTCATCTATAGATTTGGTGTTCCTCGACGCATTATTCATGATAATGGTCCGCAATTCGTCAGCCAGAAGTTTACTCGATTCTGTGACGATCATCGGATCAACAATGTGGCTTCTACTGCATATAATCCGGCAGCTAACGGATTAGCAGAAGCTTTCAACAAGACCATCATCAAACTCTTAAAGAAGTTTGTTTCTACTAACAAACGGAATTGGAGTGAGAAATTTGGTGAATGTTTGTGGGCTTACCGTACTACAGTTCGTAATGCTACTAAATGTACACATTTCTCTTTGGTGTATGGATGTGAAGCTGTTCTCCCATTAGAGATTTAAATTCCTTCTTTAAGGATAGCAATCGCTAATAAACTTACCACTGAGAATAATGATCGTCTCCGACTTCAAGAATTAGAAGCTCTGGATGAAAAACGATTGTCTGCTCAACAGAATATCGAATTCTATCAAGCTAGAATCTCAAGAGCTTTTAACAAGAAAGTCAGAGTTCGAACATATCAAAAAGGAGAACTTGTTCTAACAGTCAGACGTCCTATGACTATGACTCATATGAGCAAGGGCAAATTCGATACAAAGTGGGAAGGTCCTTATGTTGTGAATAAAGTTTTCTCGAATGGAGCTTATCAACTTTCGGATCTGGATGGTCGAATTGTTATGATGCCTATTAATGGCAAATTCCTTAAAAAGTATTATGTATAAATGCTTGAAAATCATCAGACAAATTCAAGTATATAAATAAAATTCAAATTTTATTTTATCTTGAGTGATAATACATGATACTAAGGAAGATCACAATCATCCTTTTCTACATTTGGACGTGGGCCATTGCCGTCCTTCTCAGAAACATAGTCAGCAAAAGAGCCGAGAACTTCTTTGCTGGAACCTACGAGGAACTTGCAAACGACCATCCTCATGGTTTCTTCTTCTTCAGTCCTTCCCGGTTCTAGCAGAAAATCCAGAATATCCCGTGGTGGCTGGGGTGCAGACGAACCTTCGCCTACTTCTGCCCCCTTTGGCTGAACTGGATTTGTAGGGTGTTCTTCATTGCCCTTCTGAATCTTTGGGGCGATCTCAGCTTTCTTGGATGCTTCTCCAGACGACATTTTTATGTCAAAAATTGGAAGTGTTCATTCCTATCAGATTTCTGCTATATTTATAGACAGAAGTTCCTCAAATGACGAAGCGACACATTCATTCGACGATTCGTTCATTCATTAATACCCGACGGTTCATCCGTTCATTTATTACATTCATCCGATGATTCATCCGTTCATTATCACCTGACGGTTCGTCCGTTCATTATCTTCTATCAATTTATTAAGAAGTGGGGATTCGTTATTTATCACGTTGTCATAACCTCTGAATAAATGATGAATCTACCTACTTATTTGTCATCTTTGACCTCTGAATAGAAATCAATCTATTTTCTTTTTGAGTTCCTACATATTATCACGTCCACATTACCTCTGATAGTATTGAGTACTCTAAATCAGAAAAGAAGATTTCATTATCTATCATATCTACAATTCATCCAGATAGATACAAATCATTGAGCATAGAAAGAATTATCATTTCCACTCTCATATCATCATAAAAAGTCTATTACATTTTCTTAGACTTTCTTACAAATCATAATGGAAATCTATTATAATCTTTGGATTTTCATTCTACACCACAACAATAACCTAATAGAGATCTATCTTCTTCTTTGGATCTTCTCCGACGGACCTTCTCCGTCAGGTTCGTTGTTGGTGGCAGTTCCTGACTGTCTGAGTCCCAGTCACGACCAGATCAGCAGGAATCAAACTCTGGTCTTCTCTCTCAAACGAGAGGAGAAGCACAGAGTATGGCAGCCCGAAGGCGTGGTACTGCCAATACAACTGGTGGATTAGGAGCAACCTTTCAAAGGAGACAAGAATGTATCCCACATTGGGATACAATTCCTGGTTCTGCCGTGAAAGGAACTCTATTACCCAATTTCTCGGGATAGAGTTAACTCCACCATCCAACTCTCGTGTATAAAGGCTCTTCCTACCATCTGAGGAAGACCCTTCTATTCCACGAAGAGTTCTGAGTTGTCTGATTTACGCGTCAAAAGCGTATGAGCTCCCTGATGTAGGTGTCAGAGGAATATTCTCCACAGCATCCAAATCACCAATGCCAGTTCTGAAGAAAAGTTTTAGTCGAATTCCTGCAGAAAGCATCAAGGAAGAAGAGATTAAATCAACAGAAATGTCATTTGGCACGCACTGGCCAGTCAAGCACATCCTGTTCGGTCAGAAATAAAAAAAACTTTCATTCAACAATGAAAAAGTGGGCTACTATACTGGACTCACAATCGAGATTAACATCAGAAAACATTGTTTTCTTGTTGAGAATGAGATCTTGCGAAACAAAGTTATTCTCAGAAGAAGAATGAGAGATGAGTATCTGTGAAAACTCACATATCTATTTAAAGGACAAAGTACAAGCCTATTTTTGGAAAAGATCCGCGTAAAAAGCGCTCGTAAACCATGGAATGAGTGTCACGTGTGCTTTGGAAAATAGCACAATATTTGAAACATTCAAAGGGTGCCATTTAATATTCTTCATTAATGCACGTTGTTCAACACAAAAGTTGTACTACATTTTTCAAGACTGGCACTGATGGCCTTACAAAAGAAGACAAAAGCATAAAAACATGCTCTATTTTGCAGAACGGCTGAGTTTGACGCCCAATTCTTCTACGCTCTTGACTCCCATGCGGTGTAACAGAGCATTCAACATTTCACGCTGCTCTGCAAGGCTGCGTCCATTGGAAGAAGACGAGCCATCCAGGCCAAAATAGCTCAAGAAATTCTTGGCTAATTGAGTAGGGTCATCTTTGAGCTCGAAGACAATAGGCTCTGGTTCCTTACCCTCAAGAGAGGGATCACCATGGGCACAAAAACCCAACTTGCGTGCTTCTTCTTCAGCTTTCTCCTTCGGTGTCATGTTGACGTAAAAATGAAGATTAAAGTTGAATCTCTTCCCCGTTTATATAAAGGAGTTTGCCGGCGGTTCATATTCCACCATAAATTGGATTCAATCAGTCTCGGAGAACGAAGAGTCATCATGACATTTAATAGGTTTATTTGGATGTTTTCAAAGAACTTTGAAGTCTTTTCGACTTCCGAAAATTTTGAAGTCATCTTAGCGTGACTAAATCCATTTTTATCATCTCTATTTCAAAGTATTTCGAAATAATTTATCATTTTTCGAAAACTTTGAAGGGGGTTTTGTAGGCCTCAAAAATGATAGTCACGCTGAGTTGATCAGAACAAAGTCTGAAAGTCACGCTGATTTGATCAGGACAATGTTCAAAAATCACGCTGGGTTCTACCAGACTATTTCTTCAAAATCACGCTGGGACAGCTCATCATTTGTCAGGGCGTCATCATGACTAACAGCACTGCAGTCGAAGGATGTCTCCTCGTATGCCATGTATGCACGGGACTCGAGAGATCATAGCCAACTATTGCGTGACTTTCGAAATCTTTCTCAACAAGACTCAGCCTTCACCAAGTTGGCGTGCCAAAAAGACCTTATTGTCATTTAATGCGACTGACAAAGCAATCACTGTCAGGGATTTTGTCAGAGATTTTGTGTCAGTCGAGGCACGCCAAATCAAGACAGCTGGCAATCCTATCTCAAGTCTGCGTGTATTTTGAGCTCTTCATCTCAAATCTGCGTGGATTCTGAAGTTTTCTTCCTAAAGTTTGCGTGGATTTTTGTAGATCCCCTTCCCGATATTTTTAAATATTTTATTATTATTTATTTTTATTTAAATAATGATTTTTAGATTTTATAAATAATTAATTATTGGCTTATTGAATCTGGTTATTATTTTAATACGGTTATTAAATATAGACTATTTATTATTGGTAATTATTATTAATTTATTCTTTATCAAAAGAATAATATAGGTGTGTAATTGTATGTACATATATGTATATATATTATAAAGGTGTATTCGTATGTATATATAAATACATTGGACAAATATATATGTGAGTATGAATAAATATATACATATTAAATAAATGTGTGCGTATATATATATAAATATATATGTGAGTGTTTTTGAATATATATATAAATAAATAAGTATTTTATAGAAATATATACATGTATATACGTGTGAGCATTTACGTATATATATATATATATATATATATATATATATATATATATATATATATATATATATATAATAAATAGTAATAGAATAATAGGTGCAGGCTCACAACTGGCATACCCAAACCAGCATCCAGCCTACCCAGCCCAATTCTTGATATAAACACTCCACAAGTTTTCCAGCCCGAGCCAGGAACTGGCCGAGCCCTGTGATGTCAACGCACGCGTATAATAGAGATTGAGAGATCGAGAGATCAGAGTATCTAAACCCTAATCAAATCCTCTCGAAACTGGCGCCGCCCCCTCCTCATTCATGGGCGACCTACCCAGCGGCCGTGCACCGCCGCACCAGGCCGGAGGTGGCCGGCCAAGCTGTCGACAACGCGCACATGCGCTGGAAAGAGACAGCAGCAGTAAGCGGTTGTCACAGCTACTTCGAGGTACGTTTTCTCCACGTACGTTCAACGAAATATCGACCCGTAAATTTCTATGGATAGCTAAGTTAACCCCCTACCCATCCCTTCAACCAGAATGGTTTGGTTTGCCGTAGAGAAATTATATAAATTCCCGAAACTTCGGGAAAAACCAGCGAAGAACAGGACATATATGACAGTCCCAAACAGCTCTGTTCGAGGACCGATTCCGATCGATCCAGTACGATTTTAGAAAAACTTTTTAAAGACAGTCCTAGACACCATGTAGGGCTTCACAACCCTTTTTGCGGAATTTGAAATCATCGACTATGCGTCGAGAAATCGAATCCCAAAATTTCCCAAAAATCTGTTTTCAAAACATTGAAATTCATCCACACGACGTGCGTCCCGCCATTCCGGGCGACGTGGTCGCGAACCGAAAGCATCGAAAGCTGCGTAACGGCTTCGTGGTCGTGTGGGCTTTGACGGAATTCAAATTGGTCGCGTGTGCGCGACGAATTTGATGCGTATCCATCGAAATTCCCCGTATCGGCCTCTGTGCAAATTCTCAAATTACTTTGTGCACGTTCGTCAGATCGAGACGAAACTTGCGCCAACAGGACCGTATCATTTTTCTGGTCCTGCATGCCAAGTTTGGTCCAATTCTGAGACAGTTGAATTCGACGTCGTTTTGCGGGCCCCACGGTCCCGCTCAACGGGCGATTTTGTGCACGACCCGCCGGAATCCAACTTTGGACATACGGTTGGGTTCGTATCGAAAAACTGGATCCGTAGACATGTAGTTTGACGACTTTAGAGACCGTTGACTCTGGCACGCTTTTCGGTGCAAAACGAGTCCAACGGCGGACATCATTTTTGCCCGAAATTACTGTTTTGCCCCTGTGTCCAGAATTGGACGTAAGGACAGGCAATCCTAGCTAATTAGACTATTCTGAGATCATTGGTATTGTTTATTTCAGCTTCCGGGGACTGTTGTACGGGTTTTGACTATAGTGGCACATTGAGTAGTTCAGATTGTCGGTTTTACCAGCAAAGGACCACAGGCGAGTACAGTTTATTGTCTGCATTTCGATATTGATCTTTACTATATTTTATTGATTAGTCATTGGTTATGTGATATTTTTATACTCTATTATAAATTATTGAGTCGGGAATGAGAAGTACCAAGGATGTGTGATCCGACCGTAGACCGTGTTTACTTTCATGCAGTAGATCTCGTAGACCGTGTTTACTTTCATGCAGTAGATCTCGTAGAAATTGTAGATCTCGTAGATATTGTTTATTTTATGCAGTAGATCTCGTAGACGTTGTAGATCTCGTAGACATTGTTTATTTTATGCAGTAGATCTCGTAGACATTGTAGATCTCGTAGACATTGTTTATTTTCATGCAGTAGATCTCGTAGACCGTGCGGTGTAGTACCCCAGACCGATCACATGTCAAAGGTACTTCTAACGGTGGAAAGTATATTGGTCTATTTATTACTATTGATTTTTCTTACGGCTTTATTGTTATTTTCAAAACTCATGATTGATGTCTAACCTTTGTCTTATAGTCATTTTCTTTATTTGAAATTGCATTCGGTGAATTGTGCTCGTTCCATTCCTGACTGGAAACTAATATTTTCAGGTTAGCCATGGATTCACTTAGCTTGGGGAGTGACGGGAATATTGCAGACAAAAGCCTAGAGACCAGATATATAGTTGAGTTGTAGTCATTCATCTATTTGTACAAGTTTATATTTTCTACAAATGTAAAACTTGTGATCTTTGTAAATTAAATTAATTATGTGAATGAGCAGTGTTTGTGATTTTGATCTTCATGGCCGTGACAGCGTTCTACCGCCGACACTGCGGCGTAGGCTGGCTTGGACACGTCTCGTATCCGTTTTAAAAAAAAAAAAACGGGTGCGGGTCGTGACAAGTTTTTGTGGTGGCCCACGCAGGTCAGTCTTCGCAAATCACGCGAACTCGTGATGGTACTTAAGTTAGTCGTACTTTTGCGAGCCTGCGACTAGAACATGCTCATTCACGAACAAGAATTAATTTAATTTAAGAGAATGACTAGGACTAGGAGTCCCTTATACAAATTTACCGATGGGTAGTCTAGATCATGAAATTTAGATGAGGGTTATTAATTTTGATACCTTGTCAGATCCTCATAGTTACACTATTACCTCTTGATATGACGTTATGATCCAATGTGGATAGATTATTCACTTGGTAAGACAGGTTTTTCTAGAATAATGATCTAACCTTGATAAATGGTGCAATTCCTTCTCATTGCCCATTGGATATCATCCTCACATCTTAATCCGAATTGCCTATTTAGTTTCTATCTGCCCTAGGAATTATTATTTGTAGAAATTCTGATTATTGTTAACCATATACGAACCTCGAGTTAGTTTCGATTCAAAGTTTTTCCTCAATAGTTTGAATACACATGAAATGGATACTAGAATTTTTGTATTCCTTTTGTCTTCAGTTAGTTCCTTCATGTTCGATCTTTCACTCGAAGGGTGGTGACTGATAGGACAAATACTTATGTTGTATTTCATAGTCAACATGTTTGAATCTCTAGAAGCTCATGAATTTTTTAAGAGTATAGTTAAGGGAATGTTAGTCAGCTCATAATGGCATGACAGTAGCGCGCTGTCGCCATTTATTTGCATTATGAAGACTCTGGATTCCCTGCAGCCAGCAGCGCACTGGCAAGGCACAACCCCTAGAGGTGAAATTAGTTTAAGAAAATATATAGGTTATTTTACATTCCTGAAACTATGGCTAGTGGCTCACTCCTTATCGTAGTTACACTTGAGCCAATATTGGATAGAGTTAAGTAATGTTCGATTTGTGTCATATTTGAGTTACGAAACCAAGGGTTTACCACAGCCTGATTTTACGGGCGAGGCGTAATCCTCGGTGAAATAACTTCAGACGTGATTACAAATTAGGGATACCATAGAGGATAGGACAGTGCCATGTATGTTCAATAAGATCCAAAGCCAATAGTAGTGGAAGTTTGTAAGTTTGGTAGCATGTCTCCCGACCTAGCACTCCGTATGATCCTCGTAATCTATTGATGAGGAAAGTGACTGACACTAATAGGTTACCTAAAATATAGAATTCAGAAGTCCCTAAACCATTAGTCGACCAAGACCTTATGGACAGAAAGATTTTAGAAAGATTGTATAAGCAAGGACACCAGGTAAGTTTTGATTCTCTCTAAACTCGAACTACTTGTGCCTCTTTTCAAAAATCTCGCATAATTATATTCGACTATCTTAACAAACACTGCTGTTACAGCTTAGTTTTGCAAGCTCACTCTGTTCTCGAGCTTGATTCGAGGCATATGTTTAGTGGGGACGCCTGCTAACTTATTGTCTAATCAGAATCAGTGTATTATGGTCTGATCAACCATGATGCAATTGGTTCGCTCTTCATCTAATTTTCTTACGTGGATAGAGAGATATAGGTATCTAGGATCTCATCCGCGACTGCTTTGACTATTCCTCTTGAATTATACGTTCGCCTTTGGATCACGTGATTGTATTCAGTAACATCTTTCTTGAACTCTTTATTGTTTTTGTCTCTCACTGATTTGGAAAGACAGAAGCTCGTAATTGGTAGAGAGATACCGAGTATCCCCATGGCTATGGTAGTTGTATACACGAGGGTAGTTATCGTCAGCCAGCCATGTGATTGAGTTACTCGATCTCCTCTCGACCCCAAACTGTTATCGGGACTTTCTAGCTACCTGAATTTGAGAATGATTAGGGTTTTACCCTTAGTCGAAATGCCAACCCAGGAGACCATCTATCCTCAAGGAACCAATTGTTGTGAGCCTCTAATTATTTGCTAGAAGCTTGCCTTAACTAGCAACCCTTAAGCCTTGAATCAACCCTTCCTCGACCGAAGCCACAGTTAGACATGAGATGAGTGGACAATAGGTTAATCATTTACCGTGACACTCATTCCGAGGTTGGTTTCCAACAAATATTACACTAGTTATGTAAATTTTATTATTAAGACCTAACTAGTGTTGGAACACTACAGTCACTAGCTTAGCCAATACCATAGCTTAAATACCCTGTCACACTATGACCTACCAGTTATCAACAGCAATACCTGATCACTACAACCCTTGTGACCATAGTCTGGCAGGTTTGACACAAATAGAAACTCACGACTCAGTTTGTAGAAATCTTTTCGTAGGATGTGTCTTAGAGTTGGCTACCCCGTCGATAACTCTCGTATTTGGTGGACGAGTAGGTTATTCTATTTTATCGACCATGTGTCTTAATACACACTCGTTTTCCATTTATTGGTAAACAACCCTTGAATTGACTTATATCTACCGTAGTCCATATGTCGTGCCTTAATCTTTATTCACAAGAGTCGAGGTACAATACTCGGACTTTTAGAATTCTTCTAGTCTCATTATTCCTAAAACCATATCTTAGCTTCTAAGGTGGGTAGACCGTAAGCCTCCTAAAATTTTTGGGATATACGAGAATTTTCGATTGATTAGAATAACTTCCATAGGATGATGATTAGTACCCTTGGACTCCCACTTTTCATTTAGATTATTTTGTGTCCCCGACCGTGTCATTAGTATTCGGAGCCCGAGGCCAGCAATTACCTTTCAACAAATTTCATATATAAGATCTAGACGAGTCTACCTTCGCCTAAGTATATCATGTCCCACTCAAACCCGTCCCCTTGTACTCTATTTTTGTGCTACGACTTTCAGGACAAAAGGACTAGCTATAACCCTTACCATAGTACCGGTATACTTTTCGCCTTCCACTAAAGCCTCAACCTTGACTCAACTCATTCGACCCGACATATGGTTGTGACCTACTCGAAGCCCATTACGCACATGCCACTAGTGTGCCATCCAATTGAGGCATGTGCTACTTAAACACAAAAGTCTCGAAAGGTGCATTTTTGGGCTTCATGCACCTAGCTAACCAACCTGACGAGCAACTAGCTCAACCCTTGGATAGAAACCTATTCAAGGATACCCTAATCTAGTAGAAATAGTTCATCATGGAAATCTTGTCCAGTCCCTATAGGTTGAAACCCAATGTTCATCCAACCAACGCGTGATGTCTAAATAGAGAACCCATTAAGACCCATTAGGACCCATCCATGCACACCACTATAATTGGGTTATAAAACCGAACCCCATTGAAATAGGTCCCTATACCTACTGTGAAGTCTCCACCCCATAGAATATGATGTCCTTCGTAACCATTATTCCATCTACTTGGACGTCGCGAGACGATCTTGCATTGCATTCGTATCCCTTGCTCGTGTGTTTGAATAACCACGAAAAAGGTCGTCATCTTGATTTCTCAAATTATGTTCTATTTTGGAATCTTGTTTAGATTAGAATTTCGAGGACGGGACTTCTGTATTGCACGGATTGCAAGCTCCTATAGGAAATGAAGGTGCTTCGATTTAGCAAAGTGACTAGACTATAGTAGCCCAATCTAGCGAATAAGGCTGTAGGTTCATAAATACTCTTTCTACCTGTATTATTGTATATTCTCTACCGCTCTTTAAACTTCATAATTGCTCTTGATTGTTCTGCCTTATCTTCCTGTCCTCCCTACTTCGGGCGACGAATAGTCATGCTTACTAGAAATTACCAATATTTTTTTTTACTACTTGTGTAAATTTGTTGCTGTTAAATTTTGGATTGCTTGATAGATACGAGAGGATTATAGATACCATATGTCCTAGATATCCCTGGTAGAATTATTAGCCACTAGTTAGAAGGTTATAATATTTTAGTGACCCTGTTGAGGAGTAGTGTGACCAAAGGTGGGTAGAAGTTCTCGAAGTTTCGTAGTTACAAAATGGCTAGAAGAAGGATACAACTATTTTCGAGGAAATTAAGGTAATTGTACATTTTCTTTGAATTGTAAGGAGTAGTTATGAATTAGAATTTCGAGGACGAAATTATTTTTAAGGTGGGTAGATTTGTAGCTCCCCTTTCCGATATTTTTAAATATTTTATTATTATTTATTTTTATTTAAATAATGATTTTTAGATTTTATAAATAATTAATTATTGGCTTATTGAATCTTGTTATTATTTTAATACGGTTATTAAATATAGACTATTTATTATTGGTAATTATTATTAATTTATTCTTTATCAAAAGAATAATATAGGTGTGTAATTGTATGTACATATATGTATATATATTATAAAGGTGTATTCGTATGTATATATAAATACATTGGACAAATATATATGTGAGTATGAATAAATATATACATATTAAATAAATGTGTGCGTATATATATATAAATATATATGTGAGTGTTTTTGAATATATATAAATAAATAAGTATTTTATAGAAATATATACATGTATAGACGTGTGAGCATTTACGTGTATATATATATATATATATATATATATATATATATATATATATATATATATATATAATAAATAGTAATAGAATAATAGGTGCAGGCTCACAACTGGCATACCCAAACCAGCATCCAGCCTACCCAGCCCAATTCTTGATATAAACACTCCACAAGTTTTCCAGCCCGAGCCAGGAACTGGCCGAGCCCTGTGCTGTCAACGCACGCGTATAATAGAGATTGAGAGATCGAGAGATCAGAGTATCTAAACCCTAATCAAATCCTCTCGAAACTGGCGCCGCCCCCTCCTCATTCATGGGCGACCTACCCAGCGGCCGTGCACCGCCGCACCAGGCCGGAGGTGGCCGGCCAAGCCGTCGACAACGCGCACATGCGCTGGAAAGAGACAGCAGCAGTAAGCGGTTGTCACAGCTACTTCGAGGTACGTTTTCTCCACGTACGTTCAACGAAATATCGACCCGTAAATTTCTATGGATAGCTAGGTTAACCCCCTACCCATACCTTCAACCAGAATGGTTTGGTTTGCCGTAGAGAAATTATATAAATTCCCGAAACTTCGGGAAAAACCAGCGAAGAACAGGACATATATGACAGTCCCAAACAGCTCTGTTCGAGGACCGATTCCGATCGATCCAGTACGATTTTAGAAAAACTTTTTAAAGACAGTCCTAGACACCATGTAGGGCTTCACAACCCTTTTTGCGGAATTTGAAATCATCGACTATGCGTCGAGAAATCGAATCCCAAAATTTCCCAAAAATCTGTTTTCAAAACATTGAAATTCATCCACACGACGTGCGTCCCGCCATTCCGGGCGACGTGGTCGCGAACCGAAAGCATCGAAAGCTGTGTAACGGCTTCGTGGTCGTGTGGGATTTGACGGAATTCAAATTGGTCGCGTGTGCGCGACGAATTTGATGCGTATCCGTCGAAATTCCCCGTATCGGCCTCTGTGCAAATTCTCCAATTACTTTGTGCACGTTCGTCAGATCGAGACGAAACTTGTGCCAACAGGACCGTATCATTTTTCTGGTCCTGCATGCCAAGTTTGGTCCAATTCTGAGACAGTTGAATTCGACGTCGTTTTGCGGGCCCCACGGTCCCGCTCAACGGGCGATTTTGTGCACGACCCGCCGGAATCCAACTTTGGACATACGGTTGGGTTCGTATCGAAAAACTGGATCCGTAGACATGTAGTTTGACGACTTTAGAGACCGTTGACTCTGGCACGCTTTTCGGTGCAAAGCGGATCCAACGGCGGACATCGTTTTTGTCCGAAATTACCGTTTTGCCCCTGTGTCCAGAATTGGACGTAAGGACAGGCAATCCTAGCTAATTGGACTATTCTGAGATCATTGGTATTGTTTATTTCAGCTTCCGGGGACTGTTGTACGGGTTTTGACTATAGTGGCACATTGAGTAATTCAGATTGTCGGTTTCACCAGCAAAGGACCACAGGCGAGTACAGTTTATTGTCTGCATTTCGATATTGATCTTTACTATATTTCATTGATTAGTCATTGGTTATGTGATATTTTTATACTCTATTATAAATTATTGAGTCGGGAATGAGAAGTACCAAGGATGTGTGATCCGACCGTAGACCGTGTTTACTTTCATGCAGTAGATCTCGTAGACCGTGTTTACTTTCATGCAGTAGATCTCGTAGACATTGTAGATCTCGTAGACATTATTTATTTTATGCAGTAGATCTCGTAGACATTGTAGATCTCATAGACATTGTTTATTTTATGCAGTAGATCTCGTAGACATTGTAGATCTCGTAGACATTGTTTATTTTCATGCAGTAGATCTCGTAGACCGTGCGGTGTAGTACCCCAGACCGATCACATGTCAAAGGTACTTCTAACGGTGGAAAGTATATTGGTCTATTTATTACTATTGATTTTTCTTACGGCTTTACTGTTATTTTCAAAACTCATGATTGATATCTAACCTTTGTCTTATAGTCATTTTCTTTATTTGAAATTGCATTCGGTGAATTGTGCTCGTTCCATTCCTGACTGGAAACCAACATTTTCAGGTTAGCCGTGGATTCACTTATCTTGGGGAGTGACGGGAATATTGCAGACAAAAGCCTAGAGACCAGATATATAGTTGAGTTGTAGTCATTCATCTATTTGTACAAGTTTATATTTTCTACAAATGTAAAACTTGTGATCTTTGTAAATTAAATTAATTATGTGAATGAGCAGTGTTTGTGATTTTGATCTTCATGGCCGTGACAGCGTTCTACCGCCGACACTGCGGCGTAGGCTGGCTTGGACACGTCTCGTATCCGTTTTAAAAAAAAAAAAAAGGGTGCGGGTCGTGACAATTTTGAAGCTCTTTGCCCCAAGTCTGCGTGAATTCTGAAGCTTCTTGCCCCAAGTTTGCGTGGATTTTGAAGCTTTCTACCCCGAGTCTGTGTGGATTTCGTCTTCAACAGGTCTGCGTGGATTTCATTAAATTGGAGTACGTGGCAGCCATGCCACCGATCTCTCGCCTGCGTGTCCTGTAACTTGCACACGACTCATGCACGATTGCCATGTGTCCAACAGTTACAGGCCACGTCCAGTAACTGTCCACAACCTTGCGTATGTTAAATCCTGCGTGATTTTCAACTATGCACAGGCTGAGGAGACAGTTATCTTTTCAGTTATTTTTGACTCTATAAATAGAGTTCTTTTCTCATTCATTATACAGATACATTGCTATCTTGCTGTAAAATTTTGAGAGCTTTTCTTCTTCGCATAGTCCAAGGGATAAAGCGATCGCCTTCTAGATCGGATTTCCACAGTTGTAATTTTCCCAGAAACACAATAAATAAAGTGAATTTATTTATGGAAAACAGATACTTGTCAAGAGTGTGCCACGACGGGCCACTATCTAGTCAGGTTGGTCATGTCAGGAGTACATCACTACCATGATCATAATTTTCAGAAAATCCCAAAAAAAACCGTACTAGTCATAAACAATTACTTGAAAATCGTGTTAGGCCGTGTCGGGTCAAGATAGTCGTGTTGTGTTGAACAGATCTCAGAAAAACCCAATCCACAAAGAGAAACCAATTCGAGAAATAAAACCAATCCTCCAAAAGCCAATGGTTAAGCAAGGGGTCAAGGGGCAGCATACGTGCAAAAGCACGCACGCAAGGCTCGCTCAAGTCTGCGTACCAGGGCACACTCAAGTCAGCATACGTGAAAAGTCACGCAGGCTCACTCAAGGCAGAGTACGTGAAAAGCCACGCAGGCTCACTCAAGGCAGCGTACGTGAAAAGTCACGCAGGCTCACTCAAGGCAGCGTACGTGAAAAGTCACGCAGGCTCACTCAAGGCAGCGTACGTGAAAAGTCACGCAGGCTCACTCAAGGCAGCGTACGTGAAAAGTCACGCACGCTCAAGGAGACACGCTTCCAACAGGAAGCGTACTCAAGGCTGCGTACGCGGCGCTAAAGAGCGCGCGTAGCTCAGGGTGCGTAAGCTAAATAGCTCTGCACACTGCTCACTGTCTTCTCCAAACAGCAAGAACACCATGGCTAAACCCAAAACTACACAAAATCATAACTTGGCCATCCGAACTCCAAATCCGGATTTCCAAAGTTCCAACTGGAGTGGAACTGAATGCTCTTCCACATGGAAACATCAAAACTCATAGAAAACCAACTTAAATAGCTCAAACCATGCAAAATCCGAAAATAGCAAAACTTAGATCTAGAGCAATGGAGACACCAAATCACAAAAAAGCCAAGAACTAATGTTGATCACCATGTCCTAATCTAGCAAATGGACCAAGAAAATAGGGTTCTCATGTAGTGGCAAGATGCACTTGCCTAGGGTTGGGAGAGTTGTGGAGGAAGGAGAAGAAGAAGAAGAAGGAAATAAATGGTGGTGGTAATGAAGAGAGAGAGTGCTAGGTGGAGATTATAAAGAGGGTGAGTTGTGGTGTGTTGAGGGTGTAGCATAGGCTAAGGTGATCCAATGCCTATTAAACCCAAACCAAACCAACCCCAATCCAATCCCAATCCAATTAAAACCGAACCATGACAAAAACCAATATACGAGAAATACCGAAATTTCACATGTTGAGAAAAATAAAAATACATGCCAAAATCCAGATACGAGTATAAATACGAAATACGGGAAAATACAAAAAATAAGGGTGACAGCGTACCCATATATTTTATATTGCGTGGCTGGTGTTGAGAGTTGCTCCACCGAAGGGGTCGACGTGCCCATATTTCTTTCCTTGTATTTGCTTGTATCGAAATTTTTCCGGATCAATAAATACAAATGAGACTCTGCCAAAATTTTTGAGAATTTCCAGAGTTAGTTATTTTCGGAATCCGGTTCTTTTTAGAAATTATGAAATTGTTCCAGATCATGGATTCCGTCACGCCCCAGTACCGAAATATGGAGACGGACTAGGCCAGCTACTCCATATAAGGTATACAAACGTCATACGGCGATCGTGGCTATCGAGAGACAAGGGGGTGTATGCTACATTCAAGTCTCCTATGGTCACACCGAACAGCTATGTCTCAATCATTCAAAGCAAGAAAACATCAATTAATGAACATATAAGATAAAGCAGTAAGGCGTTCCCGACGCTTCATCAAAATGATCATGGGGATCTTGCTTTATAAGTTAGCTAGTCCCAGAGAGTCAAAGTTACATAATTGCACTCAGCTGCAGTCTGATTTAATTACAATTGTGCAAGAGACAAAATGTCTAGATTTGCCGGCTAACAGGTGCCGGTAGCTAAACGCCAGGACATAAGTAAAGATACAAGAGTGGTGGAGAAGAAACCCACTCGAGTCCCCTGGCAGCCATGCTCCAAGTATGCACCATTGACGTCAGGGAAGAAGTTCGGATCCTCGGGCTCTGCTACGTGATCTGGCCAAACAAAACCAGCGGGGTCAGCCCCGAATAGCAAGTACCACAAGGGAGCACAAAAGAGTGAGATAAAACCCGGGCATAAAATAATATTAGTAATAAGCTTCCGGTCGTAACCTCGGTCCATAGCCTGTCCTAGCACGATAGACCAACCCAACAACCAAACAAGGACATGGGTTGGACCACGCACCAAGACAGTCCATGTCCCTCGGCTACTAACGGAAGGCTCAAGCACGGTCAAGTCATTTTCCGAGCGGCCATTCATTCCTGCGACTTTCTATATAAGGCGGAGTTATCCCCGCGATACTGATTAAAAGGAATCCTCAGATCGTGTCAACCCAGCAGGGCTAGCGAAACCATAATACATATAACACGTTGAATATGCACCAGTCCCCCGGAGGGCTACCGCGCTAAAACATATAACACATAGCTCGTAGGAGTCGGATATAGCTATTCGCTATAGGCGAATGAAACCATATCCGTAGCGGCCTACCCGGCACGTCAGGCCTGGACCTGGGGTGGCTAGTATGGCACGATCTCGGGATTCTTCCCACCCAATGCATCTACCAGGTTAGTTGCCTAGTTAATCCCTAGGTTATACTCAGAGTTCACATGTCGTGGTCACATGATCACCCCTCTAGATGTCGTACATCGTACGAGTACCCCAAGAAAGAATCCGTACTGGCTCATGGAGTCATACGTATAAACCCCTTTCGTGGTGTAATGCAACACACAACACATACCACGCCATTGCTACTGACCATGACTTATGTAAATGCTGGACTCTTGGTGGTACTGGCAGGTATCAAGTAGGAACACTTAGCGCAAAGGATAGCACCTCGGTGCTCACATAGATTGTACCTCGGTACACTCATAGGGATATCCAGCCATCACATAGGTAGTCAGCTCAGAAATGAGGACTAAGACACAAGGGGGCAGGCGGCTGAGGCTCATGCGGCCAACGCTCATGCGGCTAGGGAAACAGGGGCTCCTGCGGCTGGAGGAAAAAGGGCACATGCGGCTGGATTAGCTTAGGCGGCTGGAAGGCTCATGCGGATAGAATAGCTCGTGCGGATAGAAAGCTTATGCGGCCAGGAATAGCTCATGCGGCCAGGAATAGCTCATGCAGCCAGGAATAGCTCATGCGGCCAGGGAAGCTCATGCGGCCAGGAATAGATCATGCGGCCAGGGAAGCTTATGCGGCCAGGAATAGCTCATGCGTCCAGGGAAGCTTATGGGCCAGGAAAGCTTATGCGGCCAGGAATAGCTCATGCGGCCAGGAATAGCTCATGCGGCCTGGGAAGCTTATGCGGCCAAGAATAGCTCATGCGGCCAGGAATAGCTCATGTGGCCAGGAATAGCTCATGCGGCCAGGGAAACTTATGCGGCCGCAGGGGACTGTTCATCATCCCTGCCAGAGCCAGCATAGGCGAACCTCGGAGGAACCCAAATATTGCTTCGGCCATAACTTCCTCCAAACAAGTCGAAATCTAACTTTCCAAAGGTCAAAATTGGGTAGAATCAAATTTTCTACAACATAGGATCATTGGTTTTCGAAAATAGCCAAGTTTGATAGATCAAAATCATAAAAACCCATGTACTGAACCCTAGTTTTTAGGAACTTAGATCTACACAAATCTAGCCATCAGAATCAAAAGCTTCAAGAACTAAACTTGTAGAGAATGAAGAGAAGAACAAAGTAGACAAATAATATCAAGGAAAAATCAAGAATGTAAAATGCACAAAATATCCTCTTTTTGAGCAAGTTTTACTTGCCTGTGGAGTGGTTGTTGAGAGAAATAAATGGAGGAGTGAATGAGGAGAGAGAGAGGATGAGATATTAAATAGGGGTTGGGTTGGCTTAAGAAAACCCTAATCCCTAACCACTCCACTAATGACAATGCTAAAAAAAGCTACATGCCATCATTAATAAATAATAAACAAAATTTATGCACATGCTAAATATAGAGGCCGTATACAGAATCCATGAAGAGTACGTATATCGGGATTGGGGAGTGACATCTCCATCCTTCTTAGAAAAATTCCGTCCTCGAAATTTCGACCAAGACAGAGATAGAGGAAATCCGGGCAAGCAAGGTACAATCACAATCTACGCAAGCAATCTATCATTAGCAATCATTGATCATATTTTTCAAAATGGTGCAAAACAAATATGTAAACAGATTATCAAGGTATGAGGAGAAACATACCTCCTGAATCAAACAAGTGCGGATATCGAGATCTAATCTCATCCTCGCGCTCCCAGGTTGACTCTTCCGGAGAGTGATGGCCCCAAGCGACACGGACAAGGCTAATAGTCCGGTTCTTGAGCATCTTCTCTCGCCGGTCCAAAATAAACACGGGTTGTTCCGCGTAAGTTAGGTCGGTACCAACGACTAACTCCGAATGGTCGATGACATGACTCGGATCCGGGACATACCCACGCAACTGAGATACATGAAACACATCATGTACGCCAGATAGCGAGGGTGGAAGGGCAAGCCGATAAGCAACATCGCCTACCCGAGCGAGAATCTCAAAAGGACCAACGAATCTTGGACTAAGCTTTCCTCGGGTTCCAAATCTAATGACACCCCGAGTCGACGAAATCCGCAGAAACACTTGGTCACCGACACCAAACTCTAGAGGCCTTCGATGCTGATCAGTCCAGTGGCGGTGTCTGTCTTGCGCGACTCGAAGTCGTTCTCTGATCAACTTGACTGTCTCCATGGTCTGCGTGATCATCTCTGGTCCCAACAATTTTCGTTCTCCCACATCGTCCCATGTCAGAGGGGACCTGCACTTCCTTCCATATAATGCTTCAAACGGTGCCATCTGTATACTGACCTGATAACTATTATTGTAAGAGAACTCTACTAAATGAAGATGATCTTCCCAAGTTCCACCGAAGTCTAAAGTACAAGCCCGTAACATATCTTCCAAGGTCTGAATGGTTCTCTTTGATTGTCCATCCGTCTGCGGATGATAGGTTGTACTGAACCTCAACTTGGTACCCAAACTTTGATACAAACTTCGCCAAAAGTGAGAGGTGAACCGTGTGTCGCGATCTGATACTATGCTGACGGGAACACCATGCTGCCTCACAATGTGCTTCATATACATTTCTGCCAGCTGCTCAGTAGACTGTCCTACTCTGAAAGGAAGAAAATGTGCAACCTTCGTGAGCCGATCCACGATTACCCAAACTGTGTTTTGACCGGTCGAAGATCTAGGTAAACCGGTCGCAAAGTCCATCGTGATGTGCTCCCACTTCCATTCCGGAATAGGAAGCGGCTGCAACAATCCTGCTGGTCTCTGCTGCTCTGCATTCACTTGCTGACATACCAAACATCTGGATACGAATCTCGCTATTTCCCTCTTCATGTCATTCCACCAAAAGTGCTGCTTCATATCCTGGTACATCTTTGTGCCTCCGGGATGAATGGAATAAGGGGAACTATGAGCTTCTGTCATAACTTTGTGTCGAAGGTCTCCACCGGGTATACAAAGACGGTTCCCGAACCTAAGTGTACCATCCTCATGGATTACTAACTCCTTCCTGAGACCTGACTCACACTCCGATCGAAGCTTCTGGATTCGCGGATCCTCCGCTTGAGCTGTTCTGATCCTCTCTACGAGAGTAGACTGAATCTGCAAACTGGCCATAACCCTCGTATCTTGTGGCAAGATCACTTCAATTCCCATTTCCTGAAGATCTTCCAAGATATGCCTCTACGTGGTTAGAATGAATGCACCACCTCTCCTGCTCAAGGCATCTGCTACCACATTCGCCTTACCTGGATGATACTGAAGATTTACATCAAAATCCTTCAGTAATTCCAACCATCTCCTAAGTCTCATGTTCATGTCCCTCTGGGTAAACACATACTTTAAGCTCTTATGATCAGTGTAAATCTCCACTCGATCCCCATATAAATAGTGCCTCCATAACTTAAGTGAAAATACTACTGCTGCTAATTCCAGGTCGTGAGTTGGGTAGTTCTTCTCATGATCTCGAAGCTGTCGAGATGCATATGTTATCACCTTACCGTGTTGCATCAATACACATCCAAGTCCCTTCCCGGATGCGTCACAATACACTGTAAACCCTCCCGATCCTACTGGAAGGGTCAGGATCGGGGCTGAAATTAATTTCTTCTTCAACTCTTCAAATGATGCCTGACACTCTGCTGACCAAACATACTCTACATCCTTATGCGTCAAACGTGTCAAGGGTGCCGAAATCCTGGCGAAGTCTGCCACGAATCTCCTGTAGTAACCTGCCAATCCTAAGAAACTACGCACTTTTGCTACCGTCTTCGGAACTGGCCAATTCTCCACTGCCTCAACCTTCTTCGGGTCTACTGATACTCCTGCTCCAGAAATAATGTGTCCCAGGAACAAAATATGATCCAACCAAAACTCACATTTATTAAGCTTCGCATAAAGTCGATGCTCCCTCAGGGTCTGCAAAACTGTCTGAAGATGCTTCTCATGTTCCTCCTCACTACTGGAATAGACGAGGATGCCATCTATAAACACTACTACAAACTTATCCAAATAGGGCAGAAAGATGTGATTCATCAAATCCATGAATACTGCTGGGGCATTAGTCAGTCCAAATGGCATCACCAGAAACTCATAATGCCCATACCGTGATCTAAATGTTGTCTAGAGAAGATGCAAGCCTTACTCAATTGATCAAACAAGTCATCAATCCTTGGTAACGGATACTTGTTCTTCACTGTTACTGCATTCAACTGCCGGTAATCAATGCACATCCGCGTCGATCCATCCTTCTTAGGTACCAAAATCACCGGTGCTGCCCAGGGCGAATTACTGTCTCTGATATAACTGCTTCGCCTTCAATTCTTCTTCATGCTGGTACAACTTATCCAACTCCGACTGCGACATCTTGTAGACCCTGCCAACTTTAGGCTCCGTCCCAGGATTCAGCTCAATGCAAAACTCCACATCTCTCACTGGTGGTAAACCTGGAAGCACATCTGGAAATACATCAGCAAACTCTCTGACCACCCTTGGAATCTGCTCCTGCTCTGCCAATGCCTCTGCAACAATGCCCCTGGGTCGATCCTCCAATGATCGAACAAAGACAAACTCCTCTATGCCAGGTACATTAAATACTACCCTACCTCCCCGACAATCTATCGTCGCATGACTGTCCCTTAACCAGTCCATGCCTAGGACAACGTCAAAGTTGCACATGGGGAACTCAATCAAAGATGCGGGCAATAATCGCCCACTCACTACGACTGGACACGCTAAGCACACTCTGCTAACTCCTACGAGCCCATTACCAGTGAGTATATTCATCCTCTCTGGCAATGCCTCGAATTCCAATCCAATACGTGTCGCAAATCGTGCAGATATAAAAGAGTGGGTAGCCCCCGAATCAAATAATGCTACTACAGGAAAAGAGGTAACAGAAATATTACCTACAACCACGTCGCCTGAAGCTAGCGCATCCTCCAGTGATAAGGTGAAGGCCTGGCCCTGGCCTTGCTGAGCTCCATCCTGCTGCCTTCCTCGACCATGCTGTCGCTGCGGCCTCTACGGGCCTTCCTCGTTCTGTGCCTGGCGAAACATCTGAGCCTGCGTTGGTAAACGCTGGGCTAGCGGCCTTACGGCCAATGCTGGTCCTCTGTTCGGTGCTGCCCCTGGAGCTGGTAATGTCGGAAACTGCTGAACTAGCCCTCCTGGCCTCTGCATCATAGGACAATTGGCAATCCTGTGGTCGGGACTGCCACACCTCATGCATAACCCATTAGCTGAACGACACACATCCCTAGTGTGCCCTCTCTTACCACAGTAAGTACATCCAATGGGCACCCCCTGGCGCTGCTGCTGGTTCCTCGGCTGCTGATGCCGAACTGGTACTGATATCTCAGATACGGCCGTCCTCCGCGGCGCTCCTGACTCATGAATACGGATGCCGGACGCTGGCGTCGATGTTCGCTGTACTGCTCCTCCGCCTCGGCTCTGGGAATGAGACATCTTCTGGCCCCCATGTCTTGTCACCAACCTCTGTTGAGTGAGTTCATGCCTCCGGGCTGCCGTTAAAACGGCATCAAAAGTTTGATAGTCGTGCCCTTCTACTAGCTGTAGAATTTCCAAATGAAGTCCCTGCTGGAACCTCATCGCCTTCTCCGGCTCTGTAGCTACCATCATCGGTGCAAACCGACTCAGTCTGTAGAACTCTGCTGCGTAACCATCCATCGTCTTCCCAGCCTGCTTGAGACTGATAAACCTTTGTTGTAGCTCATATCGCGCTACCACGCCAAAATACTTGGCCTTGAATCTGGTGCGGAAGCTATTCCAGGGAACAGGACGCCTCAGTCCAACCTCTTCTGAAGCCCACCAATCGCGGGCGAGATCCTGAAGTATCAGTCTGACCTGGTCAACCTTCTCTTCTGCGGGAACCTTAGCTGCAGTCAATATGGCCTCAGTATCCTGAAGCCATGCATCCGTCGTGATGGCGTCCTCCGTGCCGTCGAAATATCTCGGGTTAAGTCGACAAAACCTTCCCGATGCTCCCGAATCATTCCTGACACTTCTCTCAAGGGCCAATTGTAACCCCTGATTCAGTAGCACATTCTGTTCCTGCGGTCGGGTTTGTTGTTGTTGATGGGCTGCCACCTGTCGCTGCTGAGTAGCCAAGAATCCCCGGATGACCTCCAGGAATGCTGCAGCATCAGGTACTGCAGTTGCTACCGGCACCGCTGGTGGTGCAGGAGTTTCTAGAACCTGTGGTTCCACTGGCTCCGATATCACTTCCACTCGAATCTGGTCAGGAGAATGTACTCCTTCCGGTTGTTGTCCCGTCGAGCCATGCTCTACTGGTTGTTCCTCCATGTTAGCCTCGCCAGCTACCGAGAAAGAAGCACCCCTATAGGGAAAGGTACATGATATTAATTATCAGGATGAGGAGGATTCGAGGATGCAATTCAGGTTATCAATCAAGGTGAGGCAAGAGAAATCGAGGCAAGAGATTCAAAGGGAACAAGGCCTCGTTTGGTACACTGTAATGTAATCGTAATCGCAATGTAATCAAATGGAAAAAAAATATTTTTTTTCTATTTGATTACATTGCGATTACGATTACATTACAGTGAACCAAACGGGGTCCAAGTTTTGATTGAGACTCCTATA
The DNA here is from genome assembly GCA_029216955.1 of Iris pallida. Classification (NCBI taxonomy): domain Eukaryota; kingdom Viridiplantae; phylum Streptophyta; class Magnoliopsida; order Asparagales; family Iridaceae; genus Iris; species Iris pallida. The sequence continues at coordinate 434,515 of JANAVB010026600.1, forward strand.
ATAGTTACACCCCACAAGTCTGAAAATCATACCTGCATGGGCCACCAATAAAACCTTGTCACGCCCAGTACCGAAATATGGAGACGGACTAGGCCAGCTACTCCATATGAGGTATACAAACGTCATACGGCGATCGTGGCTGTCGAGAGACAAGGGGGTGTATGCTACATTCAAGTCTCCTATGGTCACATCGAACAGCTATGTCTCAATCATTCAAAGCAAGAAAACATCAATTAATGAACATATAAGATAAAGCAGTAAGGCGTCCCCGACGCTTCATCAAAATGATCATGGGGATCTGGCTTTATAAGTTAGCTAGTCCCAGAGAGTCAAAGTTACATAATTGCACTCAGCTGCAGTCTGATTTAATTACAATTGTGCAAGAGACAAAATGTCTAGATTTGCCGGCTAACAGGTGCCGGTAGCTAAACGCCAGGACATAAGTAAAGATACAAGAGTGGTGGAGAAGAAACCCACTCGAGTCCCCTGGCAGCTATGCTCCTACTATGCACCATTGACGTCAGGGAAGAAGTTCGGATCCTCGGGCTCTGCTACATGATCTGGCCAAACAAAACCAGCGGGGTCAGCCCCGAATAGCAAGTACCACAAGGGAGCACAAAAGAGTGAGATAAAACCCAGGCATAAAATAATATTAGTAATAAGCTTCCGGTCGTAACCTCGGTCCATAGCATGTCCTAGCACGATAGACCAACCCAACAACCAAACAAGGACATGGGTTGGACCACACACCAAGACAGTCCAAGTCCCTCGGCTACTAACGGAAGGCTCAAGCACAGTCAAGTCGTTTTCCGAACGGCCATTCATTCCTGCGGCTTTCTATATTAGGCGGAGTTATCCCTGCGATACTGATTAAAAAGAATCCTCAGATCGTGTCAACCAAGCAGGGCTAGCCAAACCCTAAGACATATAACACGTTGAATATGCACCAGTCCCCCGGAGGGCTACCGCGCTAAAACATATAACACATAGCTCGTAGGAGTCGGATATAGCTATTCGCTATATGCGAATGAAACCATATCCGTGGCGGCCAACCCGGCACGTCAGGCCTGGACCTGGGGTGGCTAGTATGGCACGATCTCGAGATTCTTCCCACCCAATGCATCTACCAGGTTAGTTGCCTAGTTAATCCCTAGGTTATACTCAGAGTTCATATGTCGTGGTCACATGATCACCCCTCTAGATGTCGTACATCGTACGAGTACCCCAAGAAAGAATCCGTACTGGCTCATGGAGTCATACGTATATACCCCTTTCTTGGTGTAATGCAACACACAACACATACCACGCCATTGCTACTGACCATTACTTATGTAAATGCTGGACTCTTGGTGGTACTGGCAGGTATCAAGTAGGAACACTTAGCGCATAGGATAGCACCTCGGTGCTCACATAGATTGTACCTCGGTACACTCATAGGGATATCCAACCATCACATAGGTAGTCAGCTCAGAAATGAGGACTAAGACACAAGGGGGCAGGCGGTTGAGGCTCATGCGGCCAAACGCTCATGCGGCTAGGGAAACAGGGGCTCCTGCGGCTGGAGGAAAAAGGGCGCATGCGGTTGGATTAGCTTAGGCGGCTGGAAGGCTCATGCGGATAGAATAGCTCATGCGGGTAGAAAGCTTATGCGGCCAGGAATAGCTCATGCGGCCAAGGAAGTTTATGCGGCCAGGAATAGCTCATGCGGCCAGGAATAACTCATGCGGCCAGGGAAGCTTATGCGGCCAGGAATAGCTCATGCGGCCAGGAAAGCTTATGCGGCCAGGAATAGCTCATGCGGCCAGGAATAGCTCATGCGGCCTGGGAAGCTCATGCGACCAGGAATAGCTCATGCGGCTAGGAATAGCTCATGCGGCCAGGGAAGCTTATGCGGCCAGGAATAGCTCATGCGGCCAGGGAAGCTTATGCGGCCAGGAATAGCTCATGCGACCAGGAAAACTTATGCGGCCGCAGGGGACTGTTCATCATCCCTGCCAGAGCCAGCATAGGCGAACCTCGGAGGAATCCAAATATTGCTTCGGCCATAACTTCATCCAAACAAGTCGAAATCTAACTTTCCAAATGTCAAAATTGGGTAGAATCAAATTTCCTATAACATAGGACCATTGGTTTTCGAAAATAGCCAAGTTTGATAGATCAAAACCATGAAAACCCATGTACTGAACCCTAATTTTTAGGAACTTAGATCTATACAAATCTAGCCATCAGAATCAAAAGCTTCAAGAACTAAACTTGTAGAGAATGAAGAGAAGAACAAAGTAGACAAATAATATCAAAGAAAATCAAGAATGTAAAATGCACAAAATCTCCTCTTTTTGAGCAAGTTGTACTTGCCTGTGGAGTGGTTGTTGAGAGAAATAAATGGAGGAGTGAATTAGGAGAGAGAGAGAAAGAGATATTAAATAGGGGTTGGGTTGGCTTAAGAAAACCCTAATCCCTAACCACTCCACTAATGACAATGCTAAAAAAAGCTACATGCCATCATTAATAAATAATAAACAAAATTTATGCACATGCTAAATACAGAGGCCGTATACAGAATCCATGAAGAGTACGTATATCGGGATTGGGGAGTGACAGATTCAGTCATTTCCTTGGATCTCCTTTGGTTTTAATATCCTTCCTGGACTTTTCTAGTTTCGAAAAAGACGATACTATCTCGTGATTCAACTTGACTTGTTAAGACTTCCGTCTAAGAATAGTTCTATGGAATCCGAATATCATAACTTCACTAGAATAGGTTGCATTGGGTTGGGAGAGAAACCATTGGATCACACCCGGCTGACTTTTTTGCAATATGAATTTTGATTTTTCGTACTGATCAGTCCCTGAATCGGTGTTCGTGCGGCCGCACGAATATCCGGGGTGAGGCTTAGCTCATCTTCCTGATTACAATTGGACATCCAGGTCCTGAGTTTCAGCTCAGCTATCCATTGCACATGTTTCATACCTCGAGTTTTAGCTCATAATACTTGTTAATTCATTAGACATCCAGGCCCTGAGTTCAGCTCAGCTATCTAATGAATGGATTCGATATTCTTGGAAAAGTTCAAGTCATACGAATTTCTTTTTATAGCTCATGATTCGATAATTTGACCCAGATGATTCGGAAAACAACTCATGATGCTATCTTGCTTGTAATCATATCAATATGTGATAGTACAGACGGATGGATAATCTAAGCACCACCCGTTTTGTACGAGCCTGATCCTGGATAAATGGGGTTATTGTTGAGAAGCTAGACGTGTGTGTGATCCAGAAAAGTTTCTCTAAATTGCATTTAGGTATAGAAAGATTTTGATTGTGTCCTTGCGACATTATTTTGAGAACTATTTATTTCTTGACTGATATCACACGGTATGAGTTTAATTGTTCAAGTTACTCTATCTTGCATTCATTTATCTTATCATCCTACATTCGTAACTCTCTCCTTTGACCGAGGGCTTGCTCGTCGTATTGACGACCTAGTATTGTTCACTAGGGATTGATGAAGACCAGGATAAAGGTCAGGCGTACATCGAGGATGAACTCTATGAATGATGTGGAACTGAAGGATAGTAGTTTCATGTTGGAAATATCTACAGTTATGTAAATTATGTGTTTGAAGAACCATGAACAAAATATGTATATTATGCGTTTTGAAGAAACATGAACAAGTTTGTAATATGTTGGACAAATGAATGTTATGTAAATTGTGATAATTCTATGGTTATACCTTATATCTATGCCTATCCAGGACCTTACAGGCGACAATCGCAGGGTACAATACGGTATTCATTGTACAGGTGCGTAACCTAGGAAGAAGTATCACGTGCTCCGAGTTATCTTGGGAACCGAGGCGTGACAGAAGGTGGTGGCGATAGTGGTGTTGGTGGTGGTGGTGGTGGTGGCAGAGGGCTGAGCGAGGCGGAGGGGAGGGGATCGAGCACGGAGGGGAGATGCAAAGGACTGCTGTGAAGAAGAAGAAGAGGGTAATTTCGTCCTGAAATTTTGGTCAAACGCGTTGACCGTCGGTCTTCGACGGAATCCGTAAAATGTGGGGGATAACTTACATTACCAATAAAGTGGGGTGCGACTCAAATTTTTCCTTTATCAAATAGCAATTGGTGGAAAGGGGGTTATTTCAAAATCCTATTTTATAAGGAGGTATATGCATAAAAACCACTCAAATTTTATTTAAAATGAATTCAATGCACCACTCTAAATCCCTTTCAGATTTGAATTCATCCATAACCTATGTATATTTAGGAGGGAGGAGAGATCAACCTATCAATTGCTCATCTTCTCTCCATCAAAACCCTAAATTCCTTTACTCCATCCCTTCCACAAACTTTTCAAACGACTTCAGCAACTGTAGAAGAACTCGACTGAGGAGTTTTGAGACATGAACCTCTCGTGTAACCACATCTTATTGTGTCTACTCAGGTTTCGGGATTTGATCGATAGGTATGATCCTGGCCCTTCTTCTATATGTTACCAACTCAAATCAAAGCATATACCCTCATGTGTTCAAAGTAATGCCTAGTTCGAATGATATCTTGCTTAATATCCGATTTTATGTTCTGTTAACAAATGATATAAATGCATAGGTGGGGATTGGTATTTATTGGTGGTAGTATCAGTTTTGGTGGATATTGCTACTAGGATCAAGGTCATACTTAAGGACCATGTAACCTGTGGTGCATCTGTCCAAAGGATTACCATGGGATTACAAGTACATAGTATAGGCTCTTGTGCAGGTAAGAAACTGTGGCCATATGTGTAACAATGGGTAGGAGGTTGCTAAGAGGATGTCAATTTGGCGCAGATTGGTATCTGCAGTAGAAGATGTAGCAGTACAGGCTACCAGGTATCTGTGTGTGTGTATATGTGGAGGGTTATCTTATGTCAGTTAAAGGGTTGTGCCAAGCCAGGTGTTATGTGTGCAGATGTGTATATAGTAGATAGGTAGCAGTCGAGTATGAGTATATCTGTACGGGAAAATTGCGAACAGCAGTCAGACGGGGCTGATACACTGGGGTATAGCAGGTCACTTGTGTATCAGTGCCTAGTTGCAAATTGCAACTATGGGATCGACGTGTGCAGAAAACTGCAAGAATTGCAAACTGTAGCAGCAGATGGCCATTTAGTTGCAGCATGGCATAGTTCTGTACTGGTACAGGGTATCTAAGTTGTACTCCTAAATAGTAGGAATACGAAGTAAATTCATGTGCACATCCATGTGTGCCAGTTCAAGCGAAGGGGGTGTTTGGTATACAAAAAGGTATCAGTAATAGGTAGGGTACATTATATAAGTACATAGAAACCTGGATAGGAGTCGAGCATAGATATAAATACACCTAGATAAGGAAGGTTGGTATAAAATAAAGGAAGGGCAAACCGTACAGTTTCTGCAGCAGGGTTTAGTAGGGAATTACCTATTGGACAACAAATAGCCTATGGTCTAGATGGCAATAATGCAAGGCGGGTATGTTTAAGTATAGTGCTTATTGTGTGCACCTAAGTAGAAACCACATGTGTGCGAGTGTATAGCTGGTGTACCGATCTGCGTTTCAGTGTGCGGCAGGGAACAGGTGGTTGTGTGTGTATAGGATATTGTTCCACAGAGAAGTATCTATTGCAAAATATGACAGTTTGGGACTGGATATGGTACAGACGGGGTTGGGCAATCGCAGATAGCTGCTACTAGACAATTGCATTATAGAGCAGCAGTAGAGAGTAGACAAGGTTGTGTGGTCCTGGTATATGTATCAGTAGAGAGCAGACTACATAATGGGCAGCAGTAGCAAGCCAGTGTAAGGGACTGCATTGAGCAGTTACCTGTGTGAGTAACGCAGGCAGATATATACAGTAGATAGAAGCAGTATCAGCTGCAGTAGCAGCTGCAGGTACACATTACCTGTACAGCAGCAGCTCAGGTAGGGGCATGGCAGGTATGAACTGCAGAGTTCCAACTGCAAAGGTGTACTTGTCTCTGTGGTTAGGGGCATCCATGAGTCTGGGGTATCATGGTATACAAGTACCAATTGGTAGGGGAGATAGATAGGTTGTGTGGAAGTATCCTAGATAGTAGGGGTGAGCATTATTCGGTTTTGAACCGAAAACCGAACCGAACCGAACCGAATAAGAGATTCGGTTCGGTTTTAAAAAAAATCGGTTCGGTTTCGGTTTTGAAAATACTAGATTTTTTTATTCGGTTTCGGTTTCGGTTTTGGATTTCGGTCCAAAACCGAAAACCAAATAAGAAAATTTAGTTTATATATATATATATATATATATATATATATATATATATATATATATATATATTATAGGTATATATTATAGGTATATACTATAGGTATCTAGGTATATATAGTTATTATATATATTAACCAAAAAAAAAAAACCCAAAAACCGAATAAACCGAAAACCGAACCGATTTAATTCGGTTCGGTTCGGTTCGGTTATTGACCAATTCGGTTCGGTTTCGGTTTTGCTTATTCGGTTTCGGTCCAATTCGGTTTTTGCTTATTCGGTTCGGTTGGAACCGAATAAACCGAATACTCACCCCTACTAGATAGGTATGGGAGATGTGTATCCTAAGGTCAAGTGGGTAATAGGTAAATCTAGCACCACCTATCTAGTAACCCAAATAGGTTTAGAAATTGACCTAGAGGTCTAAGGACCTAGTACCAGCAGCTCAGGACCACAAGCATTGTTTTCTTGGACTTGGACGAGGTACCAGACCCGTACCAGCATCTCAGGACCACAAGCGAGTACATTTCTTGTTTGTTTCCAATATTATTAATTACTATATTGCATGTCTAGTTGTATTATACTTGACTCTTGACACGCTAGTTACTCGGTCGATGTCTTTGGTTCGTGTGCTTTGGCGGAACCATTCAATTGAAGAATCGACATGGGAGATGGAGGCACGGATGAAGGAGAAGTACCCTTCGTTGTTTGCCTAACTTAAGGTCAGATCCTTGTTCTTAAGTTTCGGGACAAATTTTTCTTAGTGGTATATTATGTAGTGTCCCGTTTCCGATAGGCGACGGACTAAGTAGTATGCTTGCGGCGAGTCAGATCAGTCGAAAACTTAGATGGCTATCTGACTCGATCGCTGAGCTTGGCTTACGATAACACTTTGTGGCATCGAATAAATCGATTTGGACGAATGTTACGAGAATCGATCCAACTAATGGAACGGCTTCTGTTGGAATAAGTCCTAGATGCAGCAGGTTGCGTCTCGGCGAGTGAGCTCTATATAAGAGTCCCTTCGACGGGACCAGACTGTTGTATGATTTTCTTGACTTTTTCGCTGCTTGGTTTTGATGAATGTGTTTTTGCGTCAATTTCTGCATTCATTCTACGAACTTCGAAACGAATGATTAAAGAAGGGATTCTGATAAAATTTTGGTGCCATTGCAGAAGCTCGCGTAACTGAAGCTTGAACGTTGCAAAGCGTTCCGACCCTCGGCACGATCAAATACTTGGTGGGTGGTTCGACCCCTTCTTTTCTACTCCTTTCCGCAAATGAAATTCAATTTGCCTCGAACTTATTCAAATCGACAATGCCAAGTTAAATATATGCCAAATCACTAAGATCAAGAACTCGGAATACATGTATCAATTTAGAGTAAACTACTCTGAAAATATAACTTTCACCTCAAAAAACGAAAAGATAAGGTTTTAGAAAAGAGAGACTATTTCATGATCTGCAAAATAAAATAAAATGTTTGTTGCGACATATGATGCCTCGGAAAAATTGGTGCCTACGGGATGCCAAATCGGAAGTACGGCTTTGAAGAAAATGATTTGTTGCATGAGTTAAAAAAAATGATAATGCTGCTTAATACTGTCCACGCCATGCAAATCTGTTTCATATGTTAAAATTGTTCTCGCATTTGCATGGTCATGGACAACTTGTGCACAAGGGTTTCCTCGAAACGGTATCCGGGACATCGGAACCGAATCGACCTAGGAAGAATTTGACATTTCGTACTTGGCACGAGGCTTACGAGACCTCCAGCTAGGCTTGCAACCTAGTCTGATAGGGCGCGTCGTAATGCCATGGAGAATAGTCCCTCGTGATGATTAACACCGATGACCGCATATAAGAGCATGCTCACATATTGTCTTGTGCAGATGGCAAGTATTATATCTGTTTCATGCAGGGATGAGCAATACCGTAGTAAGAATTTGGATAAAATGCTATGTTTTGTTGTATGATTTTTACTGCTTCAAAGAAGGCTATCAATATGAACCGAATTCATTTAGTTCTAAATAGAAAGAAAACTCCAATGCATGCCTACCTTAACAATCAGAGTCAGTTTAAACGAGTGGGTTCGTCCCGCTCACTAGTGCATTCCCAAGTGTACTAATCCCCCAACCCCACATGTGACGAGGACTCTGGGGGTGCACGTCGCCAAGCCAAAGCTAAAGTTCGGAGAGGTGTTTTGAAGCTCTTCATATTCTGAAGTATTTTAAAGCCAATTCATCGAAGGCTTTCAATGTATAAAAGGGTGAATGTATGGAACGGCAAGTGTTAGTTCAGGCAGCTTATCGAGTATTTTCTTTTGGTTCAATCAATGTAGCCGCAACGGCATATCCAATGTAATATAAATTACAGTTAGTTGCAAGTTAAAAATGAAAGCACATTTCTATCTTCCTAAACTACATGTTCAATTCTCTGAGATTTGTGAAGTTTCAACTTGGTGTTTCAAACGATGTATCAAATGTAATATTATTGCCTTGTACGAGTGCAACTCCAAACTCGTACGGCATCACGCCCTAGCGAGAACGATCAATCCGACATAACGATGTGAGGACGAACGGTTCGTCGAATCGAGGCATGACACCTAGGCGGCCTAGGCGGTAGGCGGACTCTCACCGTCGCGCACCCGCCTACCGCCGTTTAGAACCTTGCCTATAAGGCTCAGCGGAAAACGACACGACTCGGTTTGCTCGGCTCGGCTTATCCGATATAAGAAAATAGCTGAGTCAGTCAAGCGTTGACTGACATGTGGGACCCGCTGCGCTGGCCTGAGAGGCTGACAGAAGGGCCTGGGTGGCTGATTGGGTATGCTAACTGTGTAATTGATTATTTAATTACGTAAGTTCATTAAAAATTCATTTTAACTCCAAATAAATTGAAATAAATTCCAAAAAAATCAGAAAAATTTCAGAAGATTCTAGAAAATATTTCAAGGTGTTTAAAGCCTAAACAAAAAGTTTGGTCTCAAAATATCTCCGTGTGACCCCACAGTAAATCCCAAAAGCCCATGGAAAAAATAAATTATATAGATTTTAATTATCCAAAAATTCTAAAATAATCCAAAAAAACTATAATAATAAAATAAAATATTTGGGACTATCTAGGAACCCTAGTGACCATATATGACCTAATATTATCATACTTTACCTATAGACTTAGGTAGAACCCTTGCAATCTCAAAATCAAAACCTTGATATAACAACTCTATGCCTAATAATAAAAAAAAATATTCTCCAAAATTAAAAATAAACTCTAGACAAGCAAATGCTACAGCTCCCTCGACCCCCGTCCACTGACCGGATAGCGGAACTCCCGAGTGCGTGGCTCTGGAGATGTCGTTGGGCGGTTCAAAAAAAATCTTGTAGGATACCGTCGTCTTTGGCTCAACATGGTATCTTAATTGCATGTGTCCATGTTGATCTTGCTTATTGTTTTTCTACAAATACATGTTAGACGAACAAAGCAATATACATAGTAGCAAGTATGATAATTGTAATGCACATTAGGACTACGCTAAGTTTAAGTATAAATACTATAGTGATAGCATGCATATTAGTGACATCATAATGTTAAGTTCAATCGAATAACCACAATCAAAAAACATGATTAGATCATTGAGCTAACAATATCCTCTTTTTTTATTAGATATAATAGAAACACATATCACTAGTATGTAAAATAATAAACACATATCACTAAAAGGTATAAGTATAAGTAAAAATGCTATAGTGACTGCATGAAGATTAGTAATAATATAATGCTAAACTTAATCGATTTATCATATTAATTTATTAAAAAATATGATACATTCATTGGACTAACAATCTTTCCATTTTTTATAGAAATATAATTATATGATGCATGATGCTAAGCTACTGATTAAAAAAATGAAGGTGTACTAATATCAAACCTTGTTTCAAAAGATAATAGCGTAACTAGAATAATACCTATTATATCCCCTACCCTTAGGATGGGTGCTTATCACTGCCATGGTGAATGCTTGTCCTTGCCTCTGATTATTCGTCTATGTCTAGCCTGACTAAATTGTATCGATTGGTCAGCTAAGGGTGGTCCTCTAGGATATCCTTATGCCTAACTATCGGTCTGTGCATGAACTGTTCCGAGGAACAGTACTTGTTTTCTTTCTTTTCTTTTCCTTTTTTTCTTCTTTATTATATATATATCGTCAATGATGTCCACGTAGTCATCCTCCTCTGGCTCCACCGATTCGTCTCCGCTTGTTCCACCAGCAGCTCCGTCTGTTCCGCCAACAGCTCCGTCTATTCCGCCAGCAGCTCGTCCTCGTCGTGCCTGTCGTGATAATCCCTTGTATGTTGACAACTACAAAGGACTTACCAGCCACACTAAGTCTCTGGTGGCTAATATTGATGGGATTCATATTCCCAAAAACGCTGAGGAGGGTCTCAAACATCCTGGTTGACGTGCCGCTATGGACGAGGAGATGAAAGCTCTCCATGAGAATCATACTTAAGACTTAGTCGATTTACCTCCCGGTAAACACACAGTAGGTTGCAAATGAGTGTTCACGATCAAGATGAAATCAGATGGCTCTCTTGATCGTCTAAAGGCTCGTCTGGTGGCCAAAGGATATTCTCAGACCTATGGTGAGGATTATTTTGAGACCTCTCTAGTTGCCAGAATGACATATGTTCATGTACTTTTGGCCTTGGTTGTTCGCTATGACTGGCCATTGCTTTAGCTGGATATCAAAAATATTTTTCTCCATGGGGATCTTGATGAAGAAGTGTATGTGATGCAACCTCCCAGGTTCATTGCAAGGGAGGGTAAAGTGTGTCATATGCGGAAGGCCCTCTATGATCTAAAACAATCACCTTGTGCGTAGTTTGGTCGATTTACGCATGTTGTTACTCAGTTTGGCATGTATCAATCAAAGAATGATCATTCGGTATTCAACCGACAGAGATCAGCTGGAAGGATACTACTTGGTGTCTATGTTGATGATATTGTAATCATGGGAGACGACAGCCAGGGTATTGCAGGCCTCAAAAAGTTTCTAGGAGAACAATTTCAAACAAAGGATATGTGATCATTGAACTATTTTTTGGGCATTGAGGTCACACGGGGTAAGCGGAACATTGTAATATCTCAAAGGAAGTATGTGTTAGACATACTGAATGATGCAGGAATGATGTAAGGTAAGGGAGCAACCTCGCCTATGGATCCAGGGGCTAAGTTACTTCTAGAGGGGGGGTCCTAATGACCAATCCAGATCAGTATCGACGAGTAGTTGAAAAACTCAACTACTTGGCAGTCATGACTCGTCCGGACATCTCTTTCGCAATTAGTATTGCAAGTAGATTTATGGGTACTCCAAGAGTTTCATATTGGCAGACAGTTCTCATAATCCTGTGTTATCTAGTCAAGAATTCAGGAAAAAAATCGGATGGAGAATCATGGACACACTCGTGTTGAGTGTTTTACTGATGCTGACTGGGGTGCAAACCTGACAGATAGACGATCTACATCTGACTACTTTGTATTTATAAGCGAAAACTTGGTGTCTTGAAAAAGCAAGAAGCGGAGTGTGATAGCACGATCAAGTTCAGAAGCAGAATATCGAGACATTGTTCATGGTACAACAGAGGTGTTATATATGAAACATCTTCTACAAGAATTGGAAGAAGAAGCAGGATCAAGCACAGCAGATATGTGGTGCGATAATCAGTCTGCTATCCATATTGCTACCAATCATACATTTTATGAAAGGACAAAGCATATTGAAATCGACATCCACTTCGTCCATGATGAGTATACAAAGAGGATGATAAAATTTTACCATGTGAGGACCGGTGATCAGATAGCCGATATCTTCACTAAGCCTCTTTTAGGTCCTCGGGTTCAATTTCTATGTAACAAGCTGGACATGATTGGCATCTATGCTCCACCTTGAGAGAGAGTGTTAAGTATTATATATTAGTCATATTAGTATTAGTGGGCTTTAATCCCACATTGCCTAGAACAATAGTGAGAGGGGTTAGCCTCTTCTACATATATGTAGCTCTCCTTCATTAATAAAAATCATCCCATTTATTCCAACTCTACATGAAGTACAAATATAACAATAGGTTTGATGATCTTGCATATTCCAAAAATGTATTGAAGTTTCACTAACCCAAGCAATCAAACTTTGAAGTGGATCTCAGCTAACCTGTTCATTCTGGATCATTACAATATAACAATGTCCCCCTCTGATGACAAAAGAGGAAAGAGAATATATATATCCCTTCTTATAAGGACTAGAATGAGATGTTCACCTTCTCCTACAAATATGTACTCCAGATCAATAAAATTAATCCATTTGATTTTAGCACTATTCTCAACATGAATCAAAGCCTTAGCTCTCTACCTACTACCAAATCCTAGGCTTCATCCGTACCATAACCAAAATGAACTTCCTATGATTGTCCCTTGTAAACTTTACAGGCCATTAATATCAATTTAATTTTTTTACCAGTTTATTGGTCTTTGTGTCATGGCATATTTCCAACATAAGCAACCTAAGTAACAAAAAAAAAAAAAAAAGAAATTGTTCCAAGTTCTTGTTTCTTCTCTAAATAAAATACTCCTATGATCCCCTCTTGAGGCATAAGAACAGATTAAATTAGTTCTTTACTATACCATAGAGGTTTGAGCATTACACGAAAAGCATATACGTAAAAGTAAATCATTAACCAGATGGGAACCCCAGGAACCTGTTCATTAGTTTAGCAACTGGCAAGGCATTCCCCGGTTGGTAAGGAAGGAGAGACTCCAAACTCATGGCCCTGATAGTATCATGGAGAGTGCGAGGACTTCCGTAAAAGAGGTGCTTCCTATCTGCAAGCTCTTCCGCTAACTCGCTTTGATGATTGTCCATCAAGTCCTCATTCACAACCACAATTAGCGGCTTTCCTAATCGCAGGGTCTCAAATATGCTCCCAGATCCTGCATGACAACAAATGTCAGCCAAAAATACAAGTAGATAATATAGTATTAATAAAGTGGATTTTAATAGATATTTAAGACAAATTAGAAAGAACTCTTCATTAGTGTGTCGCACACGTATCAACCCTAATATTTGTACTTTGTAGGTCCTTCAACTTTTTTGATAGGAAGAATTATGTAGTAAAATGAGACCCTGAATAGAGCAGAACTATTAGATTGCTACACTAGTGCAACTTACAAATTAAACAAAAACAAAGAGTAATTATTATATTTGGAATTAGAACGAACATACTAAAACCAGTGATGATGTTTCTTAGCCGATGGAATTAATATAATCAAGAAACTAAAATAAAACCAACAAGAAATGGATTGACTTGTCTAATTTTCCAGGAATAACAAGTTTCCTGACCTGTTCGCAAAAGAGACGGTTCTAAATTCAAGATGCTCCCTGAACAAATTAGAAATGTGATGTTTGAGAGTCTGAGACATCAGGAAAGACCATGAATATGGCACCTCAAAGTTTCTCAATGAGTGAATGCGCTAATAGATAAGATGTATGGTAATTGATTAGCCATTTGTAGAAGAATATGTATATCCAACTCTAATAACCTGAATGTAGAGAAATAATTGAAAAGAAAATTGTATATGGTTAAACGAGAAACCATGCTTTATGGGTGAGAACACTGCGGGATTGAGACACGTCTAGAATGGTGACATGGACGAGCGACCAACCAGTAAAAGATACAGACGACCACGGTAAGAAATGATTGCATTCAGGAGAGATCCAGTTAAGGATAAGATACGGAAAGATTGAGATGGTATAGACATGTGCAATGGAAAGGGGGAGATAAGCAACCTATTGGGAGAGAACATCGTATACTTAAATAATAGCTAGGACTCAATGTTGTAGATGTCGGATGTCGACAGAATAGCTAGGACTCAATGTTGTAGATGGCGGCGTCATATCGGTTTGGGTTTTGAAATATCGGAAATATGTAGACATTTTAAAATGTTACATATCAATAGATATTATAGGTACTACTTGCATCTTGGAGCTTGCATTTTGGAGGATGCATTTTATCACGGAAACAGCTTATATATATATATATATATATATATATATATATATATATATATAGAGAGAGAGAGAGAGAGAGAGAAGGGAGGTGAGGTGCCACCTCACGGTGAGGTGGCTATGTGTCACCCCCCATGCTATCATCATGCACTTGCACACTTTTCGAAACATGATGATAGCATGGGGGGGTCAAACATAGCCACCACCCGTAAGGTGGCACCTCACCTCCCTCTCTCTCCCCCCCCTCTCTCTCTCTCTCTCTCTCTCTCTCTCTCTCTCTCTCTCTCTCTCTCTATATATATATATATATATATATATATATATCGGGATAAGACTTTGTACATCTTAATTGTACCCATATATTGCATAAGCGGAAGCCTCACGGCATCGGGACGCCCTTTTTCAATATATTACAGATAATAATCGTTCTATCTAATTATAATTTCTAATATACTAAATGTTCTGAATGTCCCAAAACTAAGAAGCAACATAACATGCTAACAATTTTAAGTCCAAAAAAAAACTACTAATAGTAAAATCTTGTATCAAGTACTTTAGGAGTCTCATCAAGTTAAGAACCAAATTATTCCTTGACATTTCACTCTACATCAACTCGACATTGGGCTTTTAACAGGTTGGAACATGTTACCATTTAAAGTTAAAAAAGACAACACGATTTTAAACATATCAGACAATATTAGGTTATTTCATCTCGGCAACATACTGGTGCAACCTGATATATCGGCCAACATTCTCTCAAAGATATAATTGACAAATGGTGGCGGTACGTGTCATTTTTCCTTGTGAAAATGGCATGTCAATATGATATGGTGGACATGTCAACAACATCTGCAAAACTGCTAGAACTAAGGGTAAACCAAACCAAATTACACTAGTTGCCAATATTAAAGTGGCAGTCTTAATTGATTTTAATGAAACAAAGAAGTCAAGTAGTTGACCCCTATGTTCGGGATATCTCCTGGTATGATAAGTATATCAGCAAGTATAAAGGTTTAAAAGGCAAATCAATAACCAGTTTGAAAAAACCGTCAATTTAACCATATTGGCCCGTATACCGGCTGATATGTGGGGTATACCGGATATATCGACCAACATTATATTAAGCAATTTTGATTATACACACGGTCCACGGTTGGTATAATAATCGTAATCATATAACATTATACTTGATCGTACGTGTACTTGTGGACTGATCGTACGTGTATTCCTACTACATTTCACTCTACATCAACTCGATATTATTAGAAATTACTTGACCGATTAATCGTAATCATATAACATGGCCACTTGAACAATAGTCACAAAATTCGCAAATATTTCAAAATATTCGTGAATAACTCGCGAATAAATGACTCGCACAATAAATGCACGCATAAATCATGAATATTTTGTCATTTGCGAATAAAAGAAAACATCGTAAATTAAAAAAGAATCATCCGTGAAGCTAGTACACAAAATTCACTAGTGTTATTGCAGGAGGCCATCCCATTTATAGACAACATTAATCAGTCCTCTTCTCCCAGGCCATATGGAACAATTGGATCTCTATACTAGACAAATGTATCTCCATCTTACTTATAATCAATGTGTAAGTTTCCATTTTTCCCTCAAGAAATGTGGGACTATAAGTTGGGGCTGTTTTATTAATAGTTCTTCATCTATTAGTAGGAAACTTTCCTTCAAAGCAAGGATACAAGCAAAGCTCTCTTTACGATTCTTCAAAAGCTCATTTTAGCCAACAGACATGTGAGCTTCCCTATGCTTTCTTTTTTAAATGAATTTATGAAACTTACTAATAAAACCAACTAACAACTATAGTCTTGACATATTATCTAAAGATTTATTTTCAAAATTTTGTGATGTATGAACTTTTCAAAAACATTATAATGCAACTTTGATGCAGTGACAGAATATTTAGAGGGGAAAAGCTTTTCATTATACTCTTTTGAATTAATGCAATTTCTTGACCCTCCCAAGACCATGCTTAAAGCAGGAGCCTCATGGCAATGAAATGCCCCTTTTAACTTTTCAACGCAATTTCTTAAAAAGAAGTTTTGATAAAATTTTGGTTATTTATATTCATGTCTAAAATTATAGAAAGTATCCATCACTTCTATTTTTATTCTCTTTCTTTATCCGAACTTTTGCCAAATTGTTAGCGGATTTTCTGAATATTTATTGAATTCTGAACCTTCAACATCGCAAAATCATTCTCGAATGACGAACTTGTTACCATGCTTGAAACTTTTGATTAATTGGCCTATTAGTCATTGATAAACCCTTTTTTCAGAAGTTATATACATATATTGGCTGACCTTCCATTAAAGCCCCTACAAAGATCTAATTGCAAAACTGTTTCTCGCTAGAGGGAAAAGAAACAGTATTTCCCTGGCAACAGTTTCCACACGTATCTTCTCTATTCTCTTCTCCTTTGTTTTTCAATTGATTTTTTAGTTTCGAGTTGCACATTTTGTTATTTTGGGAATTATCCAGCCTAGCTTTAATTCATTGATACAGAGGGTATATATACAAGGTAAAGAGATACGCCTATAAGCCATATTGTTCCATATGCTACATATACTAATACTCCCCCTCAAACTGTAGCATATATATATATATATATATATATATATATATATATATATATATATATATATATATATATATCTGGTTTGCTACATATACTAATACTCCCCCTCAAGCTATAAGCCATATTGTGCCATATGCTACATATATGTCAGTCATGTCCAGCTTGTTACAAAGAAAGATAAAACAAGATATAGGCAATGGTTTGCTAAAAAGATCGACAATCTGGTTTTCATATCGAGTAAATGGTGTGCTGACCAAATTACGCATGACTGCATCGCGAACAAAATGGCAGTCAATGGTCATCCTCAATATGCTCGGTTTTCTCCCAGAAGACATGATTACTGGCTATAGATGGTGGCTTGGTTGTAAAAAGTGAATAGGAAGTGGATCAGTATATTGAACACCAAGGTCGGTCAATAGTGTCTTGAGTCGTATCATCTTACAAATTGCACAAGTCATCCTCTGTACTATGCCTCTATACTAGATCTGGCCAGAATTGTCTATTCTTGTTGCGCCAAGTGATGAGATTACCCCAGACATAGGTACAGTATCCATAAGTAGAACGTTTGACACTCTCTGGCCCAACATTGTCGACATCTAAGTAGATCTAGCTCTTGAGATGTCCATGTCATCTATATAAAAGGTCTTTTTCCGGATATCCTTTCATATATCTTAAGCTTCTAAGAGCAGTATCCTAGTGGCATCGCTTGGGATGCTCCATGAACTGACTAATCTGGCCTACCGTAAAGAAAATGTTTAGATGAGTCATTATCAAATGTATCAGCTTTCCAACAAGTTTTTGTACAGAAGTTTATCCTCAATATCCTCGTCATTATCGGACCACAATTTTAAATTGAGTTCCATAGGAGTATCAGGTGGTTTCGAACTAAGGCAGACTCCTGCAACAAGTCTGTTGCATATTTTCATTAGGAGAGAACTATTCCTTGTGGGCTAATGGTTATCTCAATCCCAAGAAGTACCTAGGCTGACCTAGGTCTTTAGTAACAAAATGCTTGTGAAGATAAACCTTGGTCTCCTTAATGCCTCCGAGGTCATAACCCGATAGTAGAATATGATCAACATATATCATAAGAATGACCATCCAATTTGGGTGTTCCATATATATATATATATATATTGAATGCTCCACATGACTGCATATGAACCTGACTATAGAGACAACTTGGCTAAAAAATTTAAACCAAGCACGGAGACTTTGGTTGAGTCCATAGAGAGCCTTCTTGAGTTTACATACAACATTCTCCCCCTAAGCAACAAATTTGGAAGGTTGTTCTAGATAGACTCTTTCATTAAAATCAACATACAATAAGGCATTCTTCGCACAGTTGAAACATCGGTTAATCATGATTGACCACAAAGAGGAAAAAAGAATAGAAGTGAGGCGAGCAACAATATTGGTCTGAATGTAGTCAATAGACTCAATACTATAAGTCTGACTAAAACCCTTCGCTACAAGTCTCGCCTTATAGCAGTTAATAGAACCATCTGACAAATACTTTAGATTAAAGACCATCGACAAGAGACAACATAACTATCAACAAGAGCCGGAACTAGCTCCCAGGAGCCATAATAAGATATTCATCTCATCCACCAACTATACTACACGAACACAAAAAAATGGTATCATTTGTATCGTATAATATGTATTTGTGCATGTTTTTGTGCAACATATGTGACTACACTGTAAATATTTGAATTTTGAAAATGCTCGTATCATGTACCAGTATCATGTCCTAATCTATATCAGTGTATGTACTCGTGCAACATAGATGGTATGTTTCCAGGCAAGTATGGCAAGCGTCTTCTATGGTGTCCGAGGAATAGCTACAATAGATAGTGACAAGACCATCCGACGAAAAGAAGGGTCATGGCGAGCATATAAGACAATCATCCATAGGGTAAGATCCATAGGGTAAGGGCAAGGAGTACGCTTGACTTTCTGAGAGCAATAGGAATATCCAAATTGGAGGAGGTCGAATACAGTTAATGGTAGCTGGAGCAGGGGTAGGTGGAAGACTAGGTGTCAGTCAACGACGAGCATAAACCCTCAAGGACGGAGATGTAATAGTGGATGGAGCCAAAGTAAGAGAGGCGGATAACAGTAATGTAGTAGGAATACACGTACGATCTACATGAAGAACTGGTGATGTGGTAGTATATAGTGGATGAAGTAAGAAAGGAGGTAGGTAAAGGAACCGTCGAGATAGTAGGTTGTAATGGAAGAGCAAGAACGACCAGTGTAGTTAGGGAACCTCTACAGGAGAAGTAGGGAGAGGATGAGTGGCCCTAGTAAAA
Organism: Iris pallida; assembly: GCA_029216955.1. Lineage (NCBI taxonomy): Eukaryota > Viridiplantae > Streptophyta > Magnoliopsida > Asparagales > Iridaceae > Iris > Iris pallida. The sequence goes on from JANAVB010026600.1 coordinate 453,762, forward strand.
TATGATGTATCCTCGTAACATCACTAACACATAATAGCGACGTCCCAAATGATCATAACAACGGTACCCTTTCTAGGTACAAGGATATCCAAGAAAAACACACTTGATCAACCGAGGGAATAGCTCGCCACGACCAGGTGCACACAAGCCGAAAACGCAAAGAATAAAGGAAAACATAACCTTATGTGGATATAGACATGAGAGTAAAGTTTGTCCATCAAGAATAAAAGAGAGCATAGGGTGCACCAAATAGGTCTCAGTAAGGACTGCATCATGCCAAAGGTACTTGGAATATTCATATGAAACATCATAGTGCGAACAATATCCACTAGATGATGGCTTTTCTGCTCCGCACCTCCCTTCTACAGAGATATATGAGCACAAGAAGTCTGATAAATGGTACGAGAGGCACAATATGAAGACATATCGCATCGCATATACTCTAAGGCATTGTATGTGCGAAGAACTATAACATGAGAAATTTGAGTATATACTTCTTGAACACAGAGCTGAAACATGTCGAAATCTTCAGACATAATCTTCATCAAATAAATCAATATAAGTCGTAAGTAATCATAATCAAGGTGATAAAGCAATGAAGACCAGTAACAAATGAAAATGAGCTAGGACCCCAAACGCAAAGAATAAAGGAAAACATAACCTTATGTGGATATAGACATGAGAGAAAAGTTTGTCCATCAAGAATAAAAGAGAGCATAGGGTGCACCAAATAGGTCTCAGTAAGGACTGCATCATGCCAAAGGTACTTGGAATATTCATATGAAACATCATAGTGCGAACAATATCCACTAGATGATGGCTTTTCTGCTCCGCACCTCCCTTCTACAGAAGCAATGGAGCTAAACTTATGTTGTCAACTCTAGGAGGAAAAGAGGCATGATGATTTTTTTTCCAATTCGTAAGCCTCACACCAAAACTGAGAGACAAATGGCTCTAGAGATAATCTTTTTAAGCTTCTCCAGAGGAAGGTTAAGATAATGATGTCACTGAAGAGTAGAAACTGAGGTGGCAGTAAAGATTGCAGAAGCTGGAGAAGCCGAAAGAAACGACGTCTAAGTAGTATAAGTTTCCTATGGGAGAACCTCCTCTCCTCTTTACTCATATCCGAAGATCCCTATAAGTCACAATAGGAAAAGAAAAAGGTGACAGAGCAGTGTGATGTGAATCGACCTATTCGATTCACAAAAGATTTGTAGAAAAGAGAAACAGAGAAAGATAATGATCTTTTTGTGAGAAAATAACAAACTCCCAACTTTGGTGGACGGACAAAGTCTAAATCCTTCTTATTGATACTTGAGAGTTTCTTCTCAATACAAGCATGGAAAATAAAAGATGGCTAACCCTAGTTTATATAGGGAAAACAAAGGCTTAATTAAGGAAGGGTTATTATTGGTGAAAGACCAAAATAATCCTTCCTGACTAAAATAGGAAAATGACTTATTAAGGAAGGGTTATTATTGGTGAAAGACCAAAATAATCCTTCCTTACTAAAATAGGAAAATGACTATTAAGGAAGGGTTATTATTGGTGAAAGACCAAAATAATCCTTCCTTACTAAAACAGGAAAATGACTAAAATAGAACATAGGCTAAATGATGATAGGTGGGCCCACATCAATACCGTCCCCTAAAAGAGCCACCTTGTCCTCAAGGTGGAAATCTGGGAACTGCGTATGTTGCTATAGCGGCCTCTTCCTCCGTCGGATCCTCCGCCTCCTCCTCTTCCTCCGTGGTGGTCGTCGTGGGGGTAGATCCCCTCTCTGGAAGTTGGCGGGATCCGCCGTTTCTTCAAAGAAATTGCTGCCTCCGGCGTGCCTCGCTCCTCCTGGCGGTTCCGCTCCTCCCGTCCAAGCCGGAACTCCCGCCAAGCGCCTTCCCGGACCCGCGAACCGATCTCCGTAGTTCGCTGTCATCGTCCGACCCCCGTAGGGGGCCCCAAGCCCTAGGGCTTCTCCCGAATGTGGAGCCGATCCGCCGGGACCGTACGGGTCGCCGGCGTCCGGCCACGGCCGCTCGCCGGCGGCTCCTCTGGCACCGACCGGCCAGGGGTGGCGGTCGGCGGCCGGCCAGCGACCGCCCCCAACAGCAGCGGCCCCGCCCGGGCTCGCGCGGTTGGCGGCGACGCTCCCGTGGCCTTCGGCCGCTGTCCAGCGAGGGTCGCTGGCCGCCAGGGCCCCGCCCGGCGGCGCGGCGGCGACGGCGGGTGCGGGCCAGCTCCCGTCGGCCGGTCCTCCGTGGTCGTCGGTCGCTTCCCCCTCCGTATGAACAAACCCTAGTTGGTCGCCTAGGGTTTGGGTTGTTGCCGCCTCCGCTTCGCCGCCATTGATCTTGTTCGAGATGTTTTGCAACAACTTCATCATTGCCGGAATCGACTTCATCTCCTCCCGCATGCTTCGTACCTCGGCCTGGAGATCCTCCTGTGTGGACGCTTGATCTTTGATTGCGGCCTTCAAACTTTCGATCTCGATGTTGAAATCCTCCCGAAACCCCTGGATCTTCTCCTCGATCGTGTTCCTTGTGCCGGACGCCATGGATCGTAGAGAGCTCTGATACCAATTGATGTGAATCGACCTATTCGATTCACAAAAGATTTGTAGAAAAGAGAAACAGAGAAAGATAATGATCTTTTTGTGAGAAAAGAACAAACTCCCAACTTTGGTGGACGGACAAAGTCTAAATCCTTCTTATTGATACTTGAGAGTTTCTTCTCAATACAAGCATGGAAAATAAAAGATGGCTAACCCTAGTTTATATAGGGAAAACAAAGGCTTAATTAAGGAAGGATTATTATTGGTGAAAGACCAAAATAATCCTTCCTGACTAAAATAGGAAAATGACTTATTAAGGAAGGGTTATTATTGGTGAAAGACCAAAATAATCCTTCCTTACTAAAATAGGAAAATGACTATTAAGGAAGGGTTATTATTGGTGAAAGACCAAAATAATCCTTCCTTACTAAAACAGGAAAATGACTAAAATAGAACATAGGCTAAATGATGATAGGTGGGCCCACATCACAGTGTAAAGTCCTAATCAGGTTGCTGATAGATAAAAGATTCAACAAAACTTAGGTGCATAAGGTACGCAATCCAAGGTAATAGAAGGAGAAATGTAAACGACTCTTGTCCCGGTGACTAGGGAGACCTAACATCCGCAACATAAATAAGCAAAAGAGTAACGAATATTGGATCCAAGAGAAATGTGACTGTTCACATGTAACATGCGAAGTGGCACCAGAATCTATATCCAGAGACGTTCTAAAAGAAACAACGAATCAGAAGTAGAAGGTAGAGCCATAATGTGAATCGACAAAGTATAAAGAAGACGGTCATATTCCATGCAAGGAATCACCATAGAAGAACGCATGAGAATTAGTACTAGTAGTAGTAGTAGATGATACCGAAGTGACTCATCATGCCCAAACAAGATGCCATACTTAAGCCAACAATAATAGAAAGAGTAGTTAGTACGACCACAATGCGGACATAGACAAGTATAGCAAGAGGTGCCAAAAGAATGACCAATAGAACAATCACATCAGACTCTCCCTGAGTCATAATCATGGTCAAGGCTCAAGAACTGAGCAGATATGCTATAGACTAAAGTGGTGGACACCATTATAGAATAGTAGTAAGAAGCAAGAGAGTACCACACATAATACGGGAGTCGGGAATAATAAACTAATAACAGTATAATAATAACAGACTAATAGTCAATCACAATAAAATATGAGCCAGAATAAAGTAGATCATAATAGACGAACGAAAGAACTCAATAAGAGGAGTAACCAGCATAATAGAAGCATAATAGAAGACAAAGACCAACAGAATCCAAAGAGCCAATCAATAAGCTCCAATATCTGAATATGAGAGCCATTAGATATGCAATAGTAAGTAGTAGAGAAAACCCAATAATCAACGTAAGTCCAAGATCAAAATTTTGTATCACAAGAGTAGACGAGAATATCCAAAGTAGTCGATGCAACACAATAGTCAAACAACCCAATCACGGTGGCTCCAAATCCACACAAATCATATCAATCTCCGAAACTCCAAGCCGATACATCATGTCTAAAAATAGAAAAACACATAGAAGATATAGACATAAAGTAACAGATCTAAAAGCACATATCAACCTAAAAAATTATGGAAGATATAGATATAGAGAGAATAGATCTGAAAGAACAAACCAGACCAAAGGATTTTTTGGACAGAAACCGAAGTATGAAACAGAAAGAAAACCGACTTTTTTTATACTTACTCGGCTAGACTTGACTTCGCTCGGCTTGAGTTGGCTTGGCTCGAACCACAACTTGGCTCGACTAAGGGTAAGAGAGACATTTTTTCTTCTTCTAACCCACTTTCGGGCTTTCTGATTGGACTGATCTGGAGAACGACGACAGCATTCAAGATTTCACTCGAGATGGAGAGGGTCTGGTGGTTGATGGGACAACTAGGTAGATTGGTATGGGCCAGCGAGGGGCCTGGGTACGTCGGTTAATGTCGACGTGGGAGGAGGAACACCGGCGAGGTCGTAGATGATGTCGTAATGTGGCAGCCTCTGGAATAGTGTTGAGGTGAAGGGGTAGAGGCATGATGGAGTTGCATGATGGTAACTGCAGCCGTCGACAGTGGTGAGGCGAGGCGGAGATGATCGTCGACGCAGTGGAGAGGAATGTGGTCGATAATGCGGAGGTTGTCTATGTAGATGGTAGTTGTGGGTTAAATATGTGTTGATCTGGTTTTAGGACGAAGAAAGAAGAGGATGGGAGCCCTAGGATCGGAAGTAGGATGGATCTAATACTATGTAGTTTTGAAAATTATCCAACCTAGCTTTCATTCATTGATATCAAAAAGCACTAGTTGGTCGTTACGCGACAAAGGGAATGTCTTGCATCCAGGCTAGCTTTCATCCATTGATATCAATGCTATAGAAAGCACTAGTTGGTCGTTATGCGACAAGGGGACTCCTAGCGTCCAGGCGACCTCCTAGACATTTATGTGGGGAAAAAATGCTACCATTAAAAAAAAGCTTAGAATTTTCTAGTTTATTGAAAGTAATACAAAACTATATATTTATGAGTATATATAAAATAAGGATTACATTACAAAGAGCTTTAGCAAACACTCAAATGGACCAAAGACTACAATAACAAGTATTGAACAAATAGAATTATAGTTTATAATTTACCAAAAATAATATAATATGAAAATAAAATGTCAATATAAGATCAATATAAATATTTTTGGGCTAGGCCAAGAACTGACCAAGAAAATAAAAGGGATTAGCCAAAAACCTTTTTTGAACAAAAATCTGGCCAAAAAATAATATATCACAATCCAAACGGCATTTTTCTTTTTTGTCCGCAAATACTATTTGTTCCCGCATAATGTCATTTTTTCGCATAATGTTGTATACCACCTAGAACGCACAATATACTGAAATTTTGACGATGGACAGCCGCATAGCGCCTAGACGCCACCTAAGCCCATTAGCCATATTGGGTTATATGCTACACATGCTAATACAGTTATTATAATTGTTAATGGATGATGATGGTGATGATTATTAGTCAAGACTTGGTAGCTTAAGTGGCTAGAGTGGAGACATAAGACCTGAGTGGGTAGTGTTCAAATCTCGGTGGGAGCGAACATAAACAATTATCTTCAATATATATATATATATATATATATATATATAGGAAAGAGGTAATTGTTTGTCATGATCGCTCCCAGCAGGATTCGAACACCGCCCTTTCGGGTCTTTTATATATATATATATATACATATATATATATATATATATATATATATATATGAAAGAGGTAATTGTTTGTCATGATAGCTCCCACCAGGATTCGAACACCGCCCTTTCGGGTCTTATGTCTCCACTCTAGCCACTTGAACTACCAGGTCTTGACTATATATATATATATATATATATATATATATATAGAGAGAGAGAGAGAGAGAGAGGGGATTTGCATCCCCTCACTTAAGCATCCCCCCTCCATCCCCATGAAGACAATCGTTGGATCTTGTTTAAGTCATCTAATCTCAACCGTTGATTTAGTCAAATCAACAGTTAAGATTAGATGACTTAAACAAAATCCAACGGCTGTTATTCCAGGAATGGAGGGAGACGCAAAAATGAGAGAATGCGAATATATATATATATATATATATATATATATATATATATATATATATATATATGTGTGTGTGTGTGTGTGTGTGTGTGTGTGTGTGTGTGTGTGATATATTTCATATATTATATGAATTATTATCATATACTTTCATGGGATTACGCCCGATCTATCCTCCGGTATCCGTTTTACGACATGGAAATTCCCTAATTGGTACGGCGTAGGTATCTAGTATCAAGAACCTTGCCTGACCTCCAAAAAATGGGATATAGGCTTTGTTGTTGCTTTATGCCTTGTCATTGAGTATATACATGGCCAAAACAAATAATTGTAGCATGGAGTATCATGTTATGGGATCCATTTCTTTTCACTCTTTGATTTAATGTGTCATAGACAAAAATGCAATTCCCTACAGAATATTATATTATCTCACCTCTTCGTCTAGATTTTTATAGCCTACGGGATCAAGGAGGGTGTTCCTTGGTTGCTTGAGCTTAAACTGCATATTTAAAAGTTACTGGTAACTGCATATTCAAAAGTTACTCCTACGTAACCATCTCGGTTTCATGATATGACCATTTCATGCTCATAGTTACCTTGTCTCGAAATCTGCCATTGAAACTAAGAGTTGATGTCAGGTCGAAATTTATAAAATCTGTCAGATATTTTAGTGAACTTTCTTATACTACATAGCCGACCCTATTCAGATGGCAAAAGGCTTGGATGATGATGATTCCTGAAGTTCATGTAAATGCAAGTGTTGATGTTGGAAAGCTTTATAACCTAAGTAAACTAAAAAATCATGTTAGAACTTGTTCAATAAGACAAGAAAACAAAATCATTTAGTAATCCATTTTCTGGTATCATCTTAGAATATGAGAAGTTCCAAGGAAAACTCTTCCCTCAAAAAAAAGGAGAAGCATGGCTCAACTTTCCTGTCCTTCAACCTCTAGTCAGGTGCAACAAGTTTGTTTGAGCTTAAATGATTTCAGTTACATACAGGTCTGTATCAAGTTCTAGCAAGATTACGTGTCACAGAACCTGCACGAATAGTTAATGATAGTGAGGTAGCTTGGCTCGAGTAAACCCAAGAACTGACCTGCGCATCTCCCCAAAGTTAATCAGATGAGATGACATCATCAAGAGTTACAGAAGATGCAATATTAAACAGTTTTCATTTCATGCTTTGTCAATGGCTGCTTATTGATTAATCAGTATTCATTACATGCTTAAGCACAATTAAGCAGTGACTTGGCCTTTTTGATTAATTTGCAAGCAAAGTAATGAAATCAAGTGGCCAATTGCTCGGCCAGTTAATCTTTTTTCTAGAACAGTTACAAAAACAATGAAAAGAAATCAGCAGATGCAATATAGAAGGAACTAAACCAGCTGTTGTTGGCAATCCTGGGGATTAGGCACCAGCATACCAAACCATGACACACTAGATGAAATGCAATAAGACTCGTGAGTATTTAGTGGAGAATCAGCCTTCCCTGACAAAAGCTAACCCAAACTCAAGGAGTTGGTTTGGATAGGGTCTTTGTATGTGAGTTGGGGTTTTATTTTTCTTGACCCATTGGAATGGCTATATTAGTCGACATAGATCCAACCAAAGAACTGATTTAAGTGTACTTTTAAATACACATGCACAATATTTGTGTAGAGTCTGTTCTTCATTCCCTTGTTGTGATAGGAAGATAGAAGATACAAATCAACATCAGTATTTGGATTTGGATACGTGAGAAGCCGATGTTGGCATCGCCAAACTGCCAAATTTGGTGCAACCCGGAGTCTAGAAGATGATAAAGAAACGGTCAATACGACGTACCCTCCAGACAAAGAGGCCTTAGTACGGACGGTCGGGAAGATGCAGCAACTTGCACAGTGCTACCCTTGCCAAGAGGGGTGCTATTTTATTGACTGTTGCCTTTTTTGAGTATGAAAATGGGACATACGGTCCACGTGGGGGTTCAGGTGATTGCAATCCGGGACCCATAAGTCAATTTATACCCCCTTGGTCGAGGAACACCTTTGATTCCTATTAACCGTAAGTCTCTAAATATGTTGTGCTTCACATGGATTCGAAAATCAACATGTTGATGCAATTGTATCAAGGTTTTCAAAAGGATTTATAAAGAGTATCATAAAGACTATTACTAATAAAGTTTGCAATTAAGTAGCAACACTGACATGAAAGAGATTTAACAAATCCATAACCTTAGTCTTGATTCCAGTGCATTGTCATTGAGAATACTTGGTTACTATCAAAAGTGTTGGCATTAGTATGCATGCTGCACTGAGTGTATGAATGTCAAGGAATTGAGCCAACAAAGCTAAAATGACAAAAGATAATTAAAAAAAATCAGAATGTACCAAAACTAAGCATTATATTCACAAAATAAAACAAATAATATGGAAATACAGCTACAATTTTTCCTCTTATTCCTCAACGAGCGACATGTTAGCATTTTTATGCAGTTCAACTTGTCCAAAATACAAACGACAAGCAAAGGGTGATAGATGCCTTAATGACTAAGTCCTCGCAGCAGTACATGCGGCTGCAACAGCAGTCGGGTATCGAAACAACAGTCCACAAGATCAGCGCTTATGGCAGCGACATCAGTAACAGAACAGGATGAAGGATAGCAAGAAGCAACACAGTTTTTTGTTTCAAATTAACTGAAGTTCTTCACCTTAACTTAGAAGTTTCTTCCTTTAATGTGATCATCCATGGTGTATATAACTTTCACCATTAATGCAGAAGGGAAAAACGATGCTCTACTTTGTAAACGGGGAAAGTATAAAAGAAAATTAAGTTTTGAGAGAAAACATGATTGCTTCTTTAAACAAAGAACAAGCTACGTCCATGCATATTTATAGTTTCATGCAGACAAGACGAGGACGACACACAAAAAAGTGAATCTTTTTGTTGTTGGTAGAAAGGGTTAAGGGGATAACTTCATTGTTTGTAGCATATACTTTCTAGATCCTACAAGAAAAATAGAGCATTTTTCCTGACTTGGGAAGATAATTCACATTTTTTGAGAAGATTCACTTCAGCTGATCTCCAACATTTGATGGAAAATAGAACATACAATAGCAAGAGAAATAAACAATCTAAGTACTAAGTGATGAAACAATATACTTTGCACATACCCATAGCATGTTTGTCATTCATTCACTGATTCCAAAGTATGCTACAAGATTCCCTGTACCACTGGTTCAGATTGAAAGATGATAAGATGGTCGATTTATCTATAATGAAGTTGGATTACTTGGTGTTTTGTTATGGTGTGAAGATATTTTGAAGGAAAGAGAAGTTTTGGTTGAAGGGAGGTGGGCTATGTTGACGAAAATACGAACACAAATACGGAGAACTAGCAAGAGAAATGAATGATGAAAGTATTAAGTGCAAAAAAACAAAAACATTGACTTTCCACATACTCAAAGCAAGTTTGCTTGTCATCACTCATTGATACCAAAGTACGATACAAGATTCCCATGTACTACTAATTTTGGTAGAATGAGTAGTAGATAGTGGATTTAACAATGTCGAAGTTCTGTTATTGCATGGAGACCTATTGGAGTTTAGTTTTGGTTGAGGGCAAGTGGGCTCTATGATGTGTGTTTTGTGTTTTGAGGAAGGATGATGGATGTCCTTTTATGGAGTAAAGGTGTAGTAGTAGAAATGTGTGGCAGACGAGAGCCTTCGGAGAAAAAAGGGGTTGAACATTATGATCCTTGCTTATGAGTGGATCTCATTTTTATAGGGGGAAAACTATGATGGAAGAGTCAAAAAGAGAGATAATTGATATATTCAGGAGAGTCAAAAAGAGAGAAAAATTGATATATTCAGTGGTTAATACAGTTAATATGGTATGATGATAAAGTGGTTGATACAATTTTGTTGGTTGAGAAGTTGATAAAGTTTATGTGGCAATGGTTGATATGATGGTGGATTGGTAACGAGTAGATGTGAAAATGGAGTGCAGAACAAGCATGCGCTGGATAAGATTACTGTGAAAGGATAGTACCGACAATTATTGTGGGAAGACATGATGCTGCGATTTGCAAGCCAAATTGGTGTCGGCATTGTGGTGGTACGCATATTAGACTGATACAGGACCGACAAGTCATAATGTCGGTAACGTAGGTGAGACCAATGATAGCAGAGAAACCTAATACGGCAAGGGGAACGCAGCTTAAATTGCCGCATCATCAAGACTAGTCCGTACTAAGGCCTCTTTGTCCGAAGAGTACATGGACTGGCTCTTCATTCTTTATCATCTTTTGGACTTTGGTCGCTCCAAACTTTGGCAAGTTGGCAGGCCAATAGCCAAATCCTCTAAGATACTAAATTTCTCCTCCCTTCTCTTCCCTTCTTCATAGAGAGTCAAATCTTCTAAGATACTAAATCTTTTCTGGCTGCCTTCTCTCTCATGAATCTACAACGGTAATGCTGTAGTACAAAAGACTCCACAGCCAAAGTAATTAGGGCTGGATGTTGATTCGTTTTGTACTAGGCCAAAAACTTTTCACCATAATGGATGTGTTGGTTCTTGGATTAGCTTGGAACCGGACCACACAAGTATCCTAGTCAGTGGTAGGGAAGCGTCCTTAACACTCAGGTAGCTTAGAATCATGCAACCATGGAATCTCTCTCCAAACTTCTGTCAGACTGAAGTTTAGTCTAAAGAAAGTAGAATAACAAGGTTCTTTAATTGACTCAATTTCATCTTTGTAGAATTGTAAGGAAAAGATGAAACCAAAATTAGTTTCCTTCATGTAAGTTTATGTATCTGGGCATGCACAAGTGCATGGTTCCTGTGCACATTATGCAATGATACAAAGAATAAGATTATTCTATTGTTAAGGTGCTCCCAAATTACCTGCATGGCTGATAATAAGGGATGCTGATCTCAGGTAGTCGGCAATGCTCGGAGAGAAAGTAAAGTAGTCTACAGCAAGAGAGCCATCTTCTCCAGAAAACTGAATTTAGAAACAAGAATCCAGTCATAAGTTTTCCATAAAAACGGAAAAGGACCTTTCCAAAGAAGAGAATAATATTTCATTAAGTTAAACGGTTTGCAAAGCAAGTGAAAAATAATGATGCTGAAGTATATGATTGACAATGAAAAAGATTTTCTCCTTTTAAGTTTTAATAATAATTTGTGCTTTTCGTAAGAAAAATTGTCTTGAGCAGCTTCCCCGAAAGCATTTGCCAAAATACATTGACAAGCACATCATGAAGAAGGTTTAAAATCACACTTAAGTAAATGAATATGTATAGATGAGAAGAACAAAAACTGGAATATATGACTGTTTACTATTTCTGTTTGTCCCCCAAAGTAACAACTCCAGGGAAAGGTGGAAGGGTAGATAGGGTAGTAGAATAGGCAACATGTTATGTATGCAAATGCAAACTGACTGAAGTAACCAAATTGCAACAATAGGAAATTAAGAAAAAACTAGGGCAAGTATGGAGTAGAGAACAGAATTAATGAAGTGCAAATAGAGAACATAGAGTAAGAGACAGAAATCCATGGACATGCGAACAACTTATCAAAATTCAACCACTCCCTTGGTCCAGTAGGCCTGCTATCCAAGTACCCATCATTAAGATTTTCTCCACTTACCAATCAAGGCCAATTTAGTCACCCACCAAAATCATAAAACTATGCTACGTCCCCGATAAAGATAACAATCTAAACTTCTACTTGACAACACATATATGACAATTATTAAGATCTCCCATAGCTTAATTGATAGCACCCCCTAAAGCAGATTTGTATTTTATTAGCTAACAAAAACTAGGATGTGGAGCCTTGCAAAAGCTAAACTCTTCCGCAAATTATATATGATAAGGTTTAGTAGGCGAAATATAATTAAGAGCTATCTCAATTGATATACATAGGCATGAACCTAAAACTACTTATATCTGTCGCTTTCTGTTCAATAGCTAGTAGCTAGTTTGCGGATAAACCTATGCAAGACTGGTCAATCCATACTGAAGTCAGTGGAAGCAGAGAAAATTACATGCAAATGGAAGGTCTAAAGGCACACCCATATACGAGCAATCTAGTTTAGCAGTGCATGCTGATATAGGGTCCTGTTTTATTGGGAGTTCATATTTGTCAGAGATCGAATCTATAGGCCGGCCTCTCCTTGATTGCTAGATGGGGCCGCAGAGGAGCATGAAGTAGGTGAGAGTGGGGGAATGGTGTGGTGTTGGGGGGGATGGGGATGGGGAGCTTCGAACTATGGATCAACCTAGCCAATGATATGTAGGAAATTTCACCCTAACTGTCGATCTGAGGGTTCCTTAGAACTATAGATCAACCTAACCAATGATATGTAGGAAACTTAACCCTAATGGAATTCACTGTGTTGATATGTGTCCGTACACAGCACATGGTCTTATGTGTATTGTTTGAAGGAATGAACTCATAAAGTTCTATTAATAATAAAATTAACACAAGATGGAAGAGTATCATGTTTCTAGTTAGCAATTACCATAAGATTTCAATGTTTTTGTGCAGTTTTATACTTGTTAGGTCTCGTAATACACAAGTATATACCGAGAGACATATAACTATATCCATGTCAAGTATGCGTACATCTACAATAGATGTATCCTTGTCTAAAGTTTGGAGAGTTACAGTGACAAGCACCATGTGTACATACATATCATGTAACTGGCCAAGATCCTCGGGCACATATAGCACTCAACCTGTTCAGACCAACTTTCCCCAGATTCAAGGTGAGGTCAAGGACGGTACAGGTCCATCTAGTCATTGAATTCTCTCTGTTTGTGCATCATCAATCATAATGTTTTTATTATATTCAGTTACATTGAATGTTGCACGAACATGAAAACAACTGAGGACATGTCAACACGAAAAAAAGTTGATTTTGACGTGTCCCTTGATTTTGATGTGTCCTAGTGTATTTTAAAGTGTTTGCAATATCTGATACGTGTTTGACACGACGAGTTGCAGACAACACCGATTTTTGCAATTCTCGTGCTTCCTAGCATTGAATATACTATTCTTTCGTAGCTGTGTTTAGAACATGATATGGACAGTAGATGTATACCTTGACCGGTAAGCTTAGCAAGGTTCGCAATATCAGTATCGGAATCGGTATCGAACCATTCCTATGTGTATTGGTATCGGCGATATCAGCAGTTTCGGATCGGAGTATCGGATTTTTTGGTATCGGAAATAAAATAACTATTAGTAAATTATTAACATTTTAGAAAATATACTTTATATATTTAGGCATCATTTTAAGTATTTCCAGTGTTGTTTCTTAGTAGTTTTAAAATTGAATGAAATAGTAGTCACCTTTGCCGATAGGTTTACATGCGATATATTAGTTTTCTTCTTTTACATGCTTTTACAACCTTAATATGCTTTTACACCCTTATTGATTGGCCTTTTTTTTTCAATTTTCTTTGCCGAATTGATCGCAAAAAAAAACTTTGAATGTCGGTCTCGACCAGTATCGATTAGTATCAGGTATCGGTCAGTATCAGATCGGGACATGTCAAACCGTATCGGTATCGGCCGTATCGAATTGGTATCGGCCGACACTGCAAACTATGAAGCCTAGGTATCTCGTGATAAGTGTGGGCACTAGAAAGAATCATGCTCTTCAGACTCTGGTTATTTTCCATGGTTCAGTTTATTTCAGATCAATTTTGAATTTTGCATTTCTAAGGTATATAAAATATAATACAATTTGAATAAAATAGATTCTTATGAAATTTTCCATAATCCTCCGCATTGCCTATAGCATCTGCCAAGCCACATGCTAATGCAACATAGAACAAATCTGTCATATTAACTTTTGGCTAGCCAAACTTCACTCCTGTCAATCCAAGCCTTATTACCTATTCTCACACTTAAACTGATTGTTTCCAAGTCAGATTATATAAATAGAATCAGTAGTTGAAATCCTTTAACTACTTTAACTGAACTTGAATATACAGGAATCCATTGATCCAACTAAAGGTCCAATTAGCTCGCAGCCAATTCAGAGCTCAAACCTAAATGTTGCCATCAAAAGAGAGTCCAGGTGACAGCATCAGAAGAGGTTGTCAGCAAATGAGAGTCCAGGTGACAGCAGCAGAAAATGAGATCGAAATTGGCAAGGAGTACATCCTTTTCTCTGTATATCTCAAATCCTGTAGGGTTATATTATGCTCGAACAAAGTACTATCATTAATTTATAATAGGTTTAAACATAGTATCCACCGATGGTGATACTTTCAATAGGCTTCGGGTCGGCTTCACATAGAAAAATGAGATCACATAACCAAAACCAATGATGTCACAGAGGGAACTTAAAAAGCATGATGATTATTTTCCTCCCAAAATTGATTCCTAAATTAATCTCCCTTGCCATTTATACTAAATATCCATAGCATAAATTAAATATACATGTATACATATCCCTGTTAGCTCTGTCAGACTTCTCATTGCACTTAAAAGTTTAGTAGTATGACCAATTATAAACTTCATTCCAATCATTTTACAGAGCCATTACCATTCTTTGACCAAATTAGTTATGCTCAGGTCTAGTAGCTGAAATATAAATATGAGGTTCGTAATTGGTGCACATAGACCAAAAAACAAGATATATTTGTCACTTTCTGTTTACTGGCTAGTTTGTGGATCTACCTAGGCAAGGGTCAGTCAATCCATACTAAAGTCAGCGGAAGTAGAGAAAATTGCTTCTAAAGGTAGGATGTACAGGCACACCCATGTATGAGCAATCTAGTTTCCTAGTGCATGCTGATGCAAGGTCCTATTATTTGGCATCCATATTTGTCAGAAAAAATATCGGCCTGCCTCTCCTGAAGGCTAGATGGAGGAGGCTGCAGAGGAGCGGGAAATTGGTGAGGGTAGGGAAAGGCATGTTTTGGTGGGGGGGGGGGGGGGGGGGGGGGGGGGGGGGGGGGGTTGGAGGCGGCCAGGATCGGAAGGGGTTCCTTAGTACTATGGACCTAGCCTCTGATATGTAGGTTAATTCATCCTACTGGAATTCACTGTGTCAATCTTTGTTCGACGCAGCACATGTACTCATGACTTGTTTAAAGGCAGAACTCGTATGTGAATAATAAGATACTCATAAGATGAGTATATTATGTCTCCAGTTAGCAATTACCGCAATTACCATAAGATTTCAATCCTTTTGCTCAATTTTTATACTTGTTAGGACTCGTAATACACAAATATATCCAGTGACATAACTAATCCATGTTAAATATACCTATATCTACAAAAGCTGTATCCTTCTGTAAATTTAGGAGAGTAACAGTGACAAACACCATGTGCCAGTTTCCATTAATCATACATACATAGGGATAGACCAATATCATGTAAATGTTGGCCAATATCCTAGGGCACATATAGCACTCGACCTGTTGAGAGTAACTTTGCCAGCTTCAAAGTTAAGGCCAGTATAGTTCCATCTAGTCTTTCAATTCCTCTATGTTTGTGTATCATCAATTATAGTGTTTTTATTGTACTCAGTTACATGGAATCGATGGTCCATGAAATGAATACACACAACATGATACAGACGTGGAGACACGTATCATTGATTTTGGTGTGCCACTGCCTATTTTGCACTGTTTGTGCAGTTATATTGCACAGACCCACAAAATGGTGTCCGTATCCATATCATGTCCGTGTCTGCACTCCTGCAACATGTAATCACTCTTGTTTCTATTAGAAATGTCCATATCTGCATAAGTGGGAGCCTCGTGGCACTGAGACGTCCTTTAGAAAATGTCCATATCCCGTATAGTATCATGTCCCTGTCCGTATCTGTAACATAAATTTTCGCTAGCCAAATTACAGTCCTGTCAATGTAAGCCTTATAACTTCTTCTCACACTTAATTGATTGTTTCCAAGTCATATTGTATAAATAGAATCAGTAATCGAAATCCTTTAACTACTTCAACCGAACTTGAGTATACATGAAACTGTTGATCCAACTAAAGGTTCCATTAGCTTGAAGTTGATTCAAAGCTCAAACCTAAATGTTGTCATCAAATGAGACCGACATTGTCTAGGTGTATCCTTTTCTCTCTATATAACTCAAATCCTGTAGGTTTACACTATGCTTGAAAAAGTACATATAAGCTGTTAGTTGATGGCGATACTTTGAATTGGCTTTGGATCAGCTTCGCAAAAAAAAAAAAAAAATGAAACCATATGGGCAACACCAATGGGTCATTGGCTCACTGCACAGACTTAAAAGCACAATATCAGTTCATTCCAAGATTGATTCCAAAAATTAATCTACTTTGCAGTTTATCCTAATTCGCCATAACCTATATATATATATATATATATATATATGAAGCTTCGCAGTATCGGTATCGGACCCTTCCTATGAGTATCGGGAGCGGCGATATCGGCATTTTTGGATTGGAGTGTCCGATTTTTTGGTATTGGAAAACAAATAATTATTAAAAAATAAGGGGGGAAAATTATACATTTAGACATAATTTTAAGTATTTTATCTGTTTTTTCTTAATAATTGAATGAAATTGAATGAAATAATAGCCATCCTTAGAGCATCAAAAGTAGGGCACATTCCAATTTCTACATTCTAGATTCAGAATGTAGGGGCTCATTTTGTAGAACAATAAGGCGTAATTGGAGCTCCCGGTGGTCCCATTCCGGCCACAGGAGCAGTAGGCTGGGTCTGAAAAATTTTACATTCAGAATGTAGGAGCTCATTTTGTAGAATAGTAAGACTCAATTGAGCCCCGTGATGGTCCCAACCCATTTTGGTTTTGAAATGAGTGAGAAAAAAATTCAATACCCGTAACCCTTTTTCTATTATTCCGACATGCCCATTCTAGATTTATTTTCTTTATTATAAATTTGTGCCCCAAGATGCATTTTTAGCCCCATATATTGGAGATGCTCTTGCTTATTGTTTTACCTGCGATAAATAAATTTTCTTCATTTATATGCTTTTACAACCTTACTGTGCTTTTACGCCCTGGTTGATTGGTTTTTTTCATTCAATATTCTTTACCAAATTGACTATGAAAGAGACCCCCAACGTCAGTATCAGTAGCAGTCGGTATCAGATCGGGACATGCCAAACCGTATTGGTATCAGCTGTATTAGATCGGTAACGGCCGATACTGCAAACTATAATCCATATTAGCTCTGTCGAGGATGTCATTGCACTTTACAGAAATGTAGCAACAAGGCCAGTTATAAACTTCATTCCTGTCATATTACAGCCACTACCTTTCTTTGATGGACATCTTAATCTATAAACAGGTGTTTCCTTTTAATACATAGTTTACTTTCTAATTAGAACAAAAGCTAGGTCCAACACCAGTAAAGAATTGTGTGATCAGTACATATTTTAAAACCAAATGAAAGCTAAAATAGCCTTTAGTATGTCGAGTTAGGATCAGCATGCCAACTTAATGCAACATATATCCCAGATCTTAACCAAAACTCCAGGAGCGACAGCAAGTATAGTCAAGTCTAAATGGTGTGTGTGGGATGGATAGAGGATTCCTTTGCTAGTTGAATGCATAAGTTTTCATGTGGTAGAAAAGGTTGCTTCCGAAACGATGCAAAAGGTGGACAATGGGCAACATCTCGAGCCTTCTTCCATGAGGTACCATAAACTTATGCCTAATTTGGGATCGTCATTTGGAAAAGAAAATTGGAGTTTCATGGGTTCAGGCCTCCAATCTTCAAATAGCTTTAACTTGGGCACATCTGGATTTTTTTTGTTTTTTTTTTTGTGGGGTGGGGGGTGGGGGTGGGGGTTGGTTTTTGGATGAAACTTCAACCACCCCACCCCACCCCCAAATCTTAGTAAGTGGAACTCCAGTCTGACTAGACTTTACTTTTTGTGAAACTACATTCTTGACTACATTTTTTCTCTCTTTTTATTTTCAAAACCCAGTTCTAAAATGAAATTACTAGGGACAACACACAAAGTGGTAGGGGCTATCACATCTATGGGCTATCACATCTTTTAAAAAATAGTCATTTTTTTTATACCTAAATTACCCTTAAAAAATGTTAAGAGGACAAACAATTTTAAACACTCACTCCAATATTTCCTCTTCCTCTCACACAACATCCTCTTGCAACCTCTCCCTCTTTGGAACACAATTATTCCTCTCACACAACTTCCTCTTGCAACCTCTTCCTCTTTCCAACTCTTCCTATCTCGAACACAATTATTAGGTGGTTTCGAAACTCGTTCTATGAGTTTGGAAGTTTTAGAAATCGTGACAGTCGGAGTGGAGACAACAAAGGAGTGTCAGGATTCTGTCAATTAGGACTGCCAGAATCCTGACACTCCTAGAACATACAATTATATATATATATATATATATATATATATATATATATATATATATATATATATCCCAGTACTGCCAAGATTCTGACAGTATTGACTATTGTTAAGACTGTCAGAACCATGTCAGTCGGGGTTTAGAAGCTTTAAGAATTGTGACAGTCGGGGTTGAGAATGACAATGAACTGCGAGAATCATGTCAGTCCTAAGACAGAGAGTTTTCTGTCTTAGGACTGACAATATTCTCGCAGTTCTTTGTCATACTAAACCCTTGTAACAGAGTTCAAAAAGAGGAAGAGGTCGTAAGAGGAAAAGGAAGTTGTGTAGAGGAAGAGGAATTGGGTGTTTGGAATGGTGTGTTGCATGTGTGTTGCCCCTACCACTTTTACAACTTTAAGAGGAAGAGATTGTAAGAGGAAGAAGAATTTGGGTGTTTGAAATGGTTTGTTGCCTGCGTGTTGCCCTTACCACTTTTAAAGAGTGATGCCCCCATCATATGATAGCCCCTATCACTTCTGGTGGTGCCCTTAGTAATTTCCTTCTAAAACTGTGGATTCCAAACTAAACCTAACTAAATATCAGCAAACCTACACCTACATATCGGTCCAGCATGAAACTTGTTCGACCCATCAAAGAATAAATAAAATTACAGTGTCCAACAAGCAATTCAATGACGAAATTGAACACATACATCAACAAACTCGAAAGGCGAGAGGACAGAGCAAACCTTGGATGGGATGTGCGATCCGCGACCCATCTGAATAACGAGATGGGTGTACCCCTTCCGCCGCAGCTCTTCCTTGACTTGATGGGAGTCCACTGCCTTCACGAGGGCGTCGAAGCAGGTGGTCCCCACCGTCACAAACACCGTCCTCTTCTTCTCCTCCTCCATTTTCTGTTCTTCCCAAAAAACGGAAACAGAGTGACCCACCAATTCTACTGCTGCTGCATTTAACTTTCCTCTCTCATAAATATTGACATATTACTCGCAATTAATCACGAGGGCCTGTTTGGTAAATGGAAACTGGGGTTGGATATAATAAAATTCAGGATTTGGGGGTTGGATTTACAAATCCCCCGTTTGGTTCGATGGAGGAGGAGGAGAGCTGGAATTTGCAAAGGGAAGCGTGCAGCAGTTCCTGTGCCCTCCTTGGAATCACCGACTTCCCAACAATCCACACCCTCTCCCCCGCCGCGGATGTGGATTGTGGGCGGATTTGGAAGGATAAACAAATTAAACAGTAATTAAAGTAATTAAATATCTTTACCAATTTTTTGTTGAAGAAGCAACCGCGAGGAGCCCGACCTCCGCCGTCGAGGCGCCTGCGCCGTTGATGGGTCGGTCGGTCGCTGACGGCTTCGAGAGTGGATCGGATGGCGCCGGGGAGAGGATCGAACTGCGGCGGGCGGCGGGCGGCGGCGGCGGGCGGCGGTGGAGAGGGGATCACGACAGGGAGAGGCCAATTTTTTTTTCTTTTTGAAGTAGCAGCACGCGTTTGATTTGGTTTCCAAAGTTGATCATTAATATACCATTAATTTCATTAATTAAAACTATACCATTAATTTCATTAATTCCATTAATTAATTACTGATTACCTAACTTTTGCAAAAAAAATAAAAATTAATTACTGATCACCTAATGAAATCTGCCACTAATTCCAGTATTTATAAAACATTTCTTAAATAATATTTATCTTAAATTTATTAAATAATTATTTAATTTATCTGTATTTGATTTAATAAATTGTTATATTAATTAATTAATTATAATATGTTATTATTATAACTAGTCACCTTCACGTGCGTTGCACGTATACAAAAAATCAATGATAGTATTAACAAAATATATAAAAATTTAAATTATATTAAAATATTTTAAATTTAATTTCAATATATTTTAATGTAATTTGTTATGATTATTTTTTTAAATTATGGATATGTGTTTAATTAGATAATATTATGTAGTTAGTTTAAACATAATTTTAATTTTAAATATATTCTAATATTGGGTGGTTTTTAATTTTTTTACATGAGAAGAGAGTTCGGTTATCCAACAGAAGATAAGAATAGTTAATTTTAAAATTGTATTATAGTTTTTAAAAGAAAATGGTTGATGATATACACGACTTAGTCGGCTCAAGATTGAGCCGTTTGAAGCTCCTTTATAATAGTAAAAATATACTCACCCATTTTCCAACTTTCACTTTCTTATCTCAACCAAACACATTTGTTCCCTATTAGGGGGACAAAAAATTGCATGGATTCATATCCTTCTTTCCTCATTGAAAGTCCAAATCCAAATCCAAATTCACTATACATTTACCAAACAGGTCCTAAAATTTGATTTTCACCGAGTAGGAAGTGACTCATGGTATTATGGTAAGGTTACGATTATTTTACTGTTGGGTTTATTATTAGGTTGGTTATTGTTGCTTGTTTTAACAACATTGATTAAGTTATAACAGACTGACCCCAACCCTTGTTGTCTTATTAGGGATAATTAGGATTAACTAATATCATTGATACTAATGAATTGATATTGATAACATTGATTTGGATTTTAATTATAACATTATAGTTTTTTTTTTTATTGTTGTTGATGAAAATAGGGATTGGTGTTGCTGTGAGCAGATCTTGGGTTAGGCTGAGATGGGCTTTTGGGTGATATTTTGTTTGGTTTATTATTATTATTATTATTATTATTATTATTATTATTATTATTATTATATATATATATATATATATATATATATATATATATATATATATATATATATATATAATGGGTATATGTACGTATACATATGTTATAAATTTATTTTCATTAAAATTAGCACCCTTGGTCCTATTTAAAATACATAGTAGATAATTTTCTAAAATTATTTGCAAAGCCAAATTCTATTTTCAAATTGGCATAGCAACCTAAAATAATATTATAGTATTTTCTCTAATAAATTGTATTCTACCAAAATAGGGGTTAGAGTGCCAAAGTGATTTCTAGGTTTTCAAATATTTATATATCTACAATATTATAAACAATTTTCAAGATAGTTATATATATATATGATTATTTTTTTCCTCAAAATCATAAATCGCGACTATTATAGTCGTTTTCCATTTCTTGATTCGATTATCGTGCCAAACTCTAATTTTGGGCTTCTACATACCAAACTAGGCTATTTGGACTATTCTGGAGTCGATGGAACCATTTGTACCGTCGTTTGGGACCGTCTTGTGGAGCATAGAATCGTACCTATTTCGTGTCGACACATTCGTGTCGTGCATGTCGACTCTAGCTAAATTAAGACGAGTACATTCTCTAATAGTTTTTCACACTCACACACACACTCTCTCTCTAATCTATGCTACTGTCACAATTGGATAGTCCTCCCCCTTCTCTCTCTTATACATACACATACATTAACTAGCTCACAAACCCATATTCCTTGCCTATATGCTTTGTATACACTAATACATATAACCCAATATATTTTTCCAATACATATACTTATATATATGATACATATGGCCTAATAATGATATAAAAGCTTCATGATAATGTGAATCCACTTCACCATCCCCAAACCTCTACTCCAATGTGACGATAGCCAATGTTATGGCATTGAGCTTATTTAGAGACACGTTGCAAGTAGAGACTTGTCCATTTGGCTAAGCGTATCCCTCCATGTCATGGCACAACCTTCGATACCATAGTTAGAACATATGGACCAAATTCTACATCAAAACATGACACGAATCACTTTGAGGACTTATATCAAACACTTGGCGATCATAATCTCGTAACTACCCAAATGACACCATTATAACTCATAGAACTATTAGGAATGACTCATCTAACACCTATTTCACCACCTATAGGATTTGATCTAGCCATTAGAGGTGTCTCCTACATGGATACATGTTACTACCACTTTTCTATAACAAGGATATTTTTATTATTTCACAAATTGGTGTATTTTTTTCTTTTAATATGACGGTTGTATTTATTAGTAGGTTAGCTTATTCATTAGTCAAGGTAGACCCCATTTAATGTGACTTGACCAACTAGTTGATTCATTAGACTCTAGTCATGAGTAGGTTAACAACAAGCCTTAATTAGAGCCAAACCACTTAGCCCACTTAAGGACCTACCTAATACTAAGTGTAATGAAGAGATTAGGGCTTGTCTAGTGCTTATTTAACCCCCTTTTAACCCCAAATGGCATCCACCATTATTTAGGGTTTCTACCCATTTTCTCCATTCCAAACTCTCCCAAATTTTCTCCTTCTTCCCTTTGTTGTGCAAAAGCTTGGAGGATCTCTAGGAGGCTTGGTGAAGGCTCTAGCAAGGTTTTGGGAGCTCTTTCTTTATCCATCTTCTCCAAATTCGTGGAGCTTTGTGTAGGCTTTATTCTACCTAGGTATAACCGTTTAAACTTACATTTATATGGTTAAAATTCATGCATTCATGTAGGAGACCCTACCCATGACTAATAGGAGGTAGAATGAGGTCTAATGAATCATATTGTGGTAGTTTCATAGACTTTTGTGTCCATTCTAGGAGGACTACGAAATTTGACCCTAAAGTATTTGTAGAAATGTCACAATGACTAATTAGGTTCTGTTTTTCTTCAGTTTTGCTAATGAATAGCTTGTTTTATTCATAGTAATAATATATATAACTTCAAATCATTTGTACCTATAAATACATGCATATATTTACGAGATGGGGATTATGTGAGTATGGTGCTTGGTAAATTAGAGAGTTACTGTCAAATGACAGAGTGTGCCTAATGGCCATGTGGTTTATGATGTGCTTGAGAGTTTGGGGGCAGCCTCTCCTTGGCAGGGCAAGCCCTACAGCAGTGAGAGTAAGTGTGGCCATGTAGCCTATGAGAGATATCAGAGAGAAAGGGCAATGACACTTGGCACCTGGCCATGTGTTCGAATATAGAGGAGAGACTTGTGGTCTTGGCCATCAAGTTTCAGAGATTTAGGGAAGTGAAGTTTAGTCAGGTGGACTGAATAGTTGAGGGGTTTAGGAGTTGTGAGGGAGTGAAAAGTTCAAGCTTAGAGTATCAAGGAGAATGAGGATATTAGTTAGGTTGGTATCAGTAAATAGAGCCTATTTGTATTAGTTAGGAGTTTAGGATAGATACATTAAGGTATCAGTATGCAGTGGTGTATCAGACTTGGGAGTATGTTTTTGTTGTAGCCTTGTATTGCATTGCTTTGCAAGCTATGCAGTACCTGGCAGTAGCAGCAACAGAGCAATAGGACTTAGCAGTGAAGGGGTTCCTGCTGCAGAGGTAAGGGACCACTACCAGAAACAGTGGGCAGGCCATCCTGGCTTGGTTTAGGCATGTGGTTGCTACCAGGGATCAGTTAGAGAGGGTTAATGACAGGGAATGTAATGTATACATGTGAACACATCTAGGTGGTATGTGTTCTATATATATATATATATATATATATATATATATATATATATATATATATATATATATATATATATATATATATATATATAACACATAATATATATATATAACACATAATATAACACATAATATAACACATAATATATATATATAACACATAATATATATATATATATAACACATAATATATATATATATATATATATATATATATATATATATATATATATGTGTGTGTGTGTGTGTGTGTGTGTGTGTGTGTGTGTGTGTGTGTGTGTGTATAACTAATAGGCTTACATTTGGTAACATTTATAAGGTTTAGATATAAGCATTACTTGTAACTCCTCTTCCCGAAAATTTTGAAATACTTTTTATTATTTATTTGATTAAATGGTGATTTTTAGATTTTTGTAAATAATTATTTAGTTAATTATTACGGTAGATGATTTTAGTCATGGTTAGGAATTGGAGTACAAGGAGATTAGAAATCGTGGCACGGATAGTGCAGTGGCGTGCTTTGACTAGTGTATTAGCCCTGGTAGGGAAGGCCGAGCCATAGTGATGTCCTAACTAGGAAAACCAGGCCAAGTTGCGACTTGACTCCTATAAATAATTTAATTATTTATTATTAAGATTTATTGACTTGTAGAAGATCCGGTTGTACCAAACTAGCTCGGACTGGACCCGAACTGAGCCCAAGCCCATGTAGGCATCTAGTGTATCCAAAGACGTCCATGTCGATATATATTAAGAGTATACTTCGTACCTTACCTTAAACTGTCTGAATAAATAGTTTTCTAAAAATAATTGTATATATATATATATATATATATATATATATATATATATATATATATATATATATATATATTTATATATATATATATATATATATATATATATATATATATATATATATATAATACTTTGATATAGCACTTTAGAACGTGTCTAAGACTTTTTTGTGGACCAATTTATGTGAGAATATACAGTTTCACCTATCACCACTTCCATTATTGGTTTATTGTAGTTTGTATTATTATCGTTATTATTATTATTATTTTTATTATCAAGGTTATTGGGGTTATTATTGTCACGCCCCGCTCCCGTAGGAGCGATCGTCATCGCTAAGACGTGATGTCGTACGAGCCTAGATTGCGCTCGTGCAATGCGGGTTCCATAACGGCCGGTTTCAGCGGCTGCGACGGGGTCGTCGCACAGAAGTCCCATGCAGAGACATTGAATAATAGCAGCGAAAATTAACAAACACAAGTTATTCAAAGAAGCTCTTTATTGATATTAAAACAACGGTTACATTGGGGGATCAAGGCTAAGATTACAAGTCTCTCAAGCTCACTTATCTCACATTACAAGTTCACTCTGCTCTCTCTCATCTCTCAAAACAAGTCTTGAGCCGGCGGAAGCTTCAGAAGGCGATGTCCATACATTATGTCCCGTATAAGTCTTTACTTCATGCGGCCGCACGCTTCGAATCGCCAAGAAACTCCGTGCCTCGACGCATCCAAGCGAGCTCCGCGCCGCGAGCTTCTACCCGTGCCTGCACATGTAAACTAAGTGGGTGTCAGTACTCAACTGTACTGGTGGAGTGAGCTCCTCGCCCACCCATACAAAACCAACACGTTAGATTTACTTTGTGCAATATAGTCCCCTTTATGATTGTCTTTCTACTCTTGCCTTAGGATAAGTTTTAGGACCGACGCCTTGGCCTATTCTGTGTCTCTAGACCATCTCGTGCTTGCAATGACAACGTTAACTCATACCTTGCCTCAAGACCCTTCCTGTGCCAACAACGTTAACCTATCAAGTCGTGATTGCCTTACGGCTTAAAATCAGAGACGCAACTACGCGATGAGGCTCCATTTCCGTGTGACCGTGCTACAAACCCTTGCTGAGGCCGTGCCTCACAACTCAATGAGACTCAATCATATCGCTGCCTCGCGGCCCTTGCCGCCTCGCGGCCCTTTGCTACTAAATCGTCAACTGACCCATCCAACTTGTGAACTAAGTGTTACTCGACCAACTTTGCCTTACGGCATCTCCTGACTTAAACTCATGACAACTCAAAGTATAACTATGCAACTTATATGCCGACAACATAGGACTCGACGCCACATCTCATGCCGAAGCACGGTATCTTCGTTGCAGCCAAATCTTAGGCCCAAACATTGTCTTCCGACCGAGCACGCATTCGACTCGACTCTTATTTCACTTCACCTAATACTCGACTCAGTCCAAAGGCATATACGCGGATCGTCGCCCATGCCGACTCATCTATATGAGGTCACTAGCATGACAAGCTATAGTGGACATATAGCTTGCGGTTGGCTGGGACCCTTCCAGCGCAAGGTAGCTAGCCCCCTGGAAGTCCCCGACTAACCCGGTGCTATCGAGTCAGCACAGCTATCACCGTGTTTCCATTCTCGGCCGAAACGGTCCCATGGCCCTGGGTTGCCGTTACGGGGAAACTCTCTCTTGTCGACAAGTTGTCCAATGACCATGCAAGACCCTTCACTCAAACTGACGTCTCACATAGTCATTCCTCATTCAATATTACCATCTCTTTCAAACCAATCTCAAGACTTCTATCCTTGAGACCCCTCAAGGACCCCTCGATGACCCACGGTCGCGAGCATTCTTTCCATGTTACCATATTATTTCATTCAACTCAATGCCTATTCGATAGTCCTTTCTCCAAAACTCATTAAATCAACCGTGGTTCATGCCTTAAAATACTAAGTCCGTGCATCATGCCTTAGGCCCATCATGGAACTCGTAGGACCGTGCTTGGAATACTTAGGTCGACCGCCATCACTTAGCCTAACTTCACCAAGCCTACAACTTAACTCAAGGGACGAGCAAAGGCTATGCCAAGCCTTGCATCATGGAAGCGTGCATGCTTTATCGAGCATTTACGCGGACGATGCCTATGACTTAGGCTAATTCACAGTTTTGTGTTCAAGACCAACTTTCCTTCTCCCAAGCCACGGGACGAAGGATCGAGTGTCATTTTCAAAGCACGCCATGCACCAACTCTAAGCCGACCGTTGGACCTTTCCATATTCTAACTCAATTCGACCCGTCGGGATTATTTCCTTCTTTATGTGGATTTGTCTCTTTTATTATCAAGCCTACTTGTGCAAGTTAAAAACATACGATTTATTATGTGAAGGCTAAGATGAGGCAAGTTCACCGAAACTACCCCACCTGAGCGTGCGATCGCCTCGACCGAGCGATATCTTCAAGCAGCCGTTGCAAGGCTAAGTTCGAACGCCGTCGGCGGTTCGATTCCTCCGATTGACTGAGTGGGACGGGGCACTACATCATACACCACTCAGAAAAAGTTTCGTCCTCGAAACTAACTGAGTACACTTATCGACTTATCACTTTACTCAACATTCACGAACTCTCGCACACAATTATCCTATGCCTTTCTCAAATCTGAGCCACGCTCGTGCTACCCTCAATCCTTTCTTCGAAACTTACGATCTCAAAATCCTCGATACTTTTCCGTTCCTCAAGTCTCACTTGAATTCAACATATCACTTAGTATGGATTGTACACATATCTTAGGCGTCCCAAAAATACATGCATTTCAACCAAGCCTCATGATAGCGAATCCTGCCATCACCACTCGAGTCGGGTCGTGCACGCATTCAAGCGTCCTTGATATACATGCATGTCAACCAAGCCTCATGAGTGGTGCCTCCACAATTCCTATCGCTCCGTACCGGAACGTCTGCCTAACTGCTAGGCTATGTCTTTTCGTCAGTATTGAAATCATAGTTCCCAAACAACAATATCAACACTGACCCCATCCTAAGGTCAAACCAAGTTGATAATACGGGATTTTTTACCCAAGCTCGCATCACTCTGATTTCTAAACATCGAGCATCGATTCCCTACACACGTCCCGACATTCGTCGTACGGGGTCTGAGCCGTTCAGCAAAGCCATCCTATGACAACTTACGTCTCAACCAATTTTTTAACATACCAATCTCACTCGTTCAACAAGCCATTTTGCATAGTCAATCCCTTCGAACACGTTCGACATAATCCTCCTATCATCCCTTCCAAGTCAAGCACACTACGACACAATCCATCGCTAAACCATAATTCACATTTTATATTCCCTAAGTCATTCATCCCAATTCACGTATTCGATCATGAGGTCGTCTAGCTTAACAATATGTTGTATCCCGATCTCATGCGATTCAGATTATCCACGGTGGGCACGAATCACCATGTACGCTCCCGCAAGATAATCATTCTCATCGGGACGTAACTCTTGTTTTGCGTCTAGACTAATTCATTCTCGATGTGCGGATTGGACTTACTCCATCCTCAAGTTTATTCAATCATCAATCGCAAGTCAGTCCTACAAATCCTCGAATTCACCTTCGCGTCAAGCCAACAAGTCGAGACAATCAACGTTGTCGCGTCCTGATTTTCCGAGTTCGATCGTTCTCGCGACATGAATCACCATGTCAACGCTCACGCGGAACGATCGCCCCAAATCCGACACAACGCATGTGTGAGGCTAGAGTTGCGTGCGTGCAAGACAAGATCATCGACGTTGTGGTTATCCGTGTAACCATCAAGACATAATCATTTTCATCCAACATTCATCTCGATCAAAATCCTAAGTATAGCATCCAATCGAACAATAACACTTGCACGATCGTCTTTCGCCGAGTTAGAGTACCCCCGAGTTATCACATATCGATCTTTGATACGTCTCAATACCATCGACGATATGCGTAACCTGACGATCTTCCTTTGCAACCGAAATTTCGAGTCAAGCGAATGATGCTATCGTCCGACTGAATAATCTCCTCGACATTCAAATTTAAGTTCGATCATTATCCCTCGAATCGTTCACACCATCAATTTTTCTTAAATCAATTTTACGTATTGTTCATCCGTTTATCTTAAGTCATCGACCAACGTATTTCCTCAATTTGCATCATTCCTTTATCAATCGATCGACATCCCTGAGGCTATCGCATACACCACTCAGGAATGAAGTCATTCAACAAATCCTCAACTTATCATTCGAATCAAAATTGACTTCTTCAAATTTTCCGTTCGAACCATTCCTCGAATTTCAAGCACGCTCATCTATATGCATTGACGTTATCGTCGCTCGATAGCACTCCTATCGATAGTCATCCCACATTTACTCAATCGAGTTCAACTCATTCTAGTCCAACACATTCGAATCCCGCACTCGACTTTTCTAAGGTTGACGCAACTTTGGTGTATATGCCCAGCCCGACTTAGCCAATCGTGCTTACACAAACCATCTTTTTGATTTTTCAAAAGCTGTTCTTCTATGTTTTGCAAAATAGTTAGACTTATTGTATGGACATCCCGTGGGACAATTGAGAGAGATAGCACCAACAATATCACTTGCGGAAGCAACAGAGTTTGCGGAAACAACGAGTTAAAGAATTCAATCGATAGTCCAAGGACGTAAAGCCGTGCTTTGATACTATTATGTCACGCCCCGCTCCCGTAGGAGCGATCGTCCTCGCTAAGGCGTGATGTCGCACGAGCCTAGATTGTGCTCGTGCAAGGCGGATTCCATAACGGCCGATTTCAGCGGTTGCGACGGGCTCGTCGCACAGAAGTCCCATGCAGAGACATTGAATAATAGCAGCGGAAATTAACAAACACAAGTTATTCAAAGAAGCTCTTTATTGATATTAAAACAACGGTTACATTGGGGGTGCAAGGCCAAGATTACAAGTCTCTCAAGCTCACTCATCTCACATTACAAGTTCACTCTGCTCTCTCTCATCTCTCAATACAAGTCTTGAGCCGGCGGAAGCTTCGGAAGGCGATGTCCATACATTATGTCCCGTATAAGTCTTTACTCCATGCGGCCGTACGCTTCGAATCGCCAAGGAACTTCGTGCCTCGACGCATCCAAGCGAGCTCCGCGTCGCGAGCTTCTACCTGTGCCTGCACATGTAAACTAAGTGGGTGTTAGTACTCAACTGTACTGGTGGAGTGAGCTCCTCGCCCACCCATACAAAACCAACACGTTAGATTTACTTTGTGCAATATAGTCCCCTTTATGATTGTCTTTCTACTCTTGCCTTAGGATAAGTTTTAGGACCGATGCCTTGGCCTATTCTGTGTCTCTAGACCATCTCGTGCTTGCAACGACAATGTTAACTCATACCTTGCCTCAAGACCCTTCCTGTGCCAACAACATTAACCTATCGAGTCGTGATTACCTTACGGCTTAAAATCAGAGACACAACTACGCGATGAGGCTCCATTTTCGTGTGACCGTGCTACAAACCCTTGCTGAGGCCGTGCCTCGCAACTCAATGAGACTCAATCATATCGCCGCCTCGCGGCCCTTTGCTACTAAATCGTCAACTGACCCATCCAACTTGTGAACTAAGGGTTACTCGACCAACTTTGCCTTGCAGCATCTCCTGACTTAAACTCATGACAACTCAAAGTATAACTATGCAACTTATATGCCGACAACATAGGACTCGACGCCATATCTCGTGCCGAAGCATGGTGTCTTCATTGCAGCCAAATCTTAGGCCCAAACATTGTCTTCCGACCGAGCACGCATTCAACTCGACTCTTATTTCACTTCACCTAATACTCGACTCAGTCCAAAGGCATATACGCGGATCATCGCCCATGTCGACTCATCTATATGAGGTCACTACATGACAAGCTATAGTGGACACATAGCTTGCGGTTGGCCGGGACCCTTCCAGCGCAAGGTAGCTAGCCCCCTGGAAGTCCCTGACTAACCCGGTGCTATCGAGTCAGCACAGCTATCACCGTGTTTCCATTCTCGACCGAAACGGTCCCATGGCCCTGGGTTGCCGTTACGGAGAAACTCTCCCTTGTCGACAAGTTGTCCAATGACCATGCAAGACCCTTCACTCAAACTGACGTCTCACACAGTCATTCCTCATTCAATATTACTATCTCTTTCAAACCAATCTCAAGTCTTCTATCCTTGAGACCCCTCAAGGACCCCTCGACGACCCACGGTCGTGAGCATTCTTTCCATGTTACCATATCATTTCATTCAA
Organism: Iris pallida; assembly: GCA_029216955.1. Taxonomy (NCBI): domain Eukaryota; kingdom Viridiplantae; phylum Streptophyta; class Magnoliopsida; order Asparagales; family Iridaceae; genus Iris; species Iris pallida. Next base: position 484,824 of record JANAVB010026600.1, read on the forward strand.
CTCAATGCCTATTCGATAGTCCTTTCTCCAAAACTCATTAAATCAACCGTGGTTCATGTCTTAAAACACTAAGTCCGTGCATCGTGCCTTAGGCCCATCGTGGAACTCGTAGGACCGTGCTTGGAATACTTAGGTCGACCGCCATCACTTAGCCTAACTTCACCAAGCCTACAACTTAACTCAAGGGACGAGCAAAGGCTATGCCAAGCCTTGCATCATGGAAGCGTGCATGCTTTATCGAGCATTTACGCGGACGACGCCTATGACTTAGGCTAATTCACAGTTTTGTGTTGAAGACCAACTTTCTTTCTCCCAAGCCACGGGACGAAGGACCGAGTGTCATTTTCAAAGCACGCCGTGCACCAACTCTAAGCCGACCGTTGGACCTTTTCATATTCTAACTCAATTCGACCCGTCGGGATTATTCCCTTCTCTATGTGGATTCGTCTCTTTTATTATCAAGCCTACTTGTGCAAGTTGAAAACATGTGATTTATTATGTGAAGGCTAAGATGAGGCAAGTTCACCGAAACTACCCCACCTGAGCGTACGATCGCCTCGACCGAGCGATGTCTTCAAGCATCCGTTGTAAGGCTAAGTTCGAACACCGTCGGCGGTTCGATTCCTCTGATTGACTGAGCGAGACGGGGCACTACAATTATTATATAATATTATTTTATTAGTTATATTATTTTTGTCAAATATATGTTATAATATATGTGTTCATATTTATATAGGTAGGCTCTGCACTAGGAATAAATATTATTAGGATTTATTTGGGTTTTAGGGAGATTATATATAAATATATATATATATATATATATATATATATATATATATATATATATATATGTGTGTGTGTGTGTGTGTGTGTGTATAGATATAATAAAATAAAAGAAAAAAAACAAACAAGTAGGGAATCCCAGCCCGACCAAGCATAGCCCAGCCCAGCCGGGCCAACAGGCCCACATTAAAAGCCCACCCCAGGCAACAAAACACCCCAACCCGAGCGAAGAAATCCCAAGCCAGCCGCGACTACATATATACATATGTATATATGGTCGAGAGTTATCGGGAGAGAAAGGGAGAGTAAACCCTAATCCATCACCTACGCACGCACCCCAGCCTCCCTGGGCGGCCACCCGCGACTGCGCACCGCCGCACGATCACCGGATGGCGACTGAACCCGCGTAGATGAAACAACAACACCACAGCAACAACAGCAATAGTAGGGCGAGGAGACGATTTCGCTATGCGATATCTCAACGATCGTTCGATCGTTTTACGTCCCGTAAACTCTGGTATGATCAAGATATAACCCTCTTTAATTTCTGTTAATTAGTTTAAATTCTAGTGACCCAAAACTCGAGAGAAATCGAGTTTAAGTTCATCGAAAAACTGTTAAAAATAGGACATATAAATCAGTCCCAACCCCATATTGGAAGCAGATTTCTGCCAAGCCGTAGGGATATTTAGAAATCTATTTGAAGGCAGTCCTAGAAAATCTATAGTGCTCTGCAACCCAAGTTACAGAAGTTGATTTCATCGACTACATGCCGGGAAATCGGATTCCAAAGATTGGCGAAAAACTATTTTAAAATATTAAAAATTTATGAAAAACCTTCGATACGACGTGCGTTCCGTCAATCCGGGCGACGTGGTCACGAACTGAAAGCATCAAAAGGTGTATATCGGCTTCGTGGACGTGTGGGCTTTGACGGAATTCAAATTGGTTGCGTGTGTGCGACGAATTTGATACGTATCCGTCGAAATTTACCGTATCGGTATCTGTGCAAATTTATCAATTACTTTGTGCACGTTCGTCAGATCGAGATGAAACTTGTGCCAACAGGACCGTATCATTTTTCTGGTCCTGTATGCCAAGTTTGGTCAAATTCTGAGACAGTTGACCGGATCACCGTTTTGCGGGCCCTACGATCTGACTCAACGGACGATTTTGTGCACGGCCCGCCGGAATCCAACTTTAGACATACGGTTGGGTTCGTATCAGAAAACCGGACATGTAAACATAGAGTTTGATGACTTTAGAGACTATTGACTCTGACACGTTTTTTGGTGCAAAGCGGATCCAACGACGGGCATTATTTTGGTCCAAAATTATCGTTTTGCCCCTGTGTCCAAAATTGGACTTAAGAACAGGCAATCCTAGCTAATTTTACTATTCTGAAAATGTTGGTAATATCTGTTTCAGCATCCGGAGACTGTTGTATGAGTTTGACTGTTGTGGCTCACTGAGTGGTTTGGATTATCGATTTCACCAGCAAAGGACCTCAGGCGAGTACAGTTTGTTGTTTGTTTCCGATATTGATCTTTACTATGCATCATTTTTAGTATTAGACATGTGATTTCCATTTTCATGTTTTGATATATTTTGTCGTGTCGGGGAGGTAAAGTACCAAGGATGTGTGATCTGACCTTATACCGTGTATACCGTGTAGACAATGATTTATTATTGCAGTATACCGTGTAGACAGTGATTTATTATTGTAGTATACCGTGTAGACAGTGATTCATTATTGCATTATACCGTGTAGACAGTGTTACATTATACAGTCTAAATATCATAGACAGTGTCGTGTAATTGTCCCGAGATCGATCACATATCAAAGGTACTTCAGTCAGTCAGTCAGTCGGTGAGTATTTTTCTTGTATTTCATTTACTGTCTTTCGATATTTAGTTTTATTCTGTCTTTCTACGTTTATTCTTCAAATCATATGTTTAAAGGCTAACCTCTGTTGTATAGTCATTTTCATATATTGAAACTGCATTCAGTGAATTGTACTCGTTCCATTCGTGACTGTAAACTAACATTTTTTTAGGTTAATTGTGGCTTCACTTAGCATTGGGAGATACAGGTGTACTAGCAGGCAGGAACCTAGAGACTAGTTAGATAGTTGAGTATTTAATTCAGTTGCTCTTTACAAATTGTGAGACCATGTACCTTGTATCAAATGTAAATCTTTGAAATTTGTAATTTAACTTAGTTATTATGAATGAGCATTATTTATGATTTTGAGCATTGTGGCTATACAACGTTCTACCGTCGACACTACGACGTAGGCTGGCTTGGACACGCATTCATATCCCGGAAAGCGGGTGCGGGTCGTGACATTACTGTTATTAGAGAGTGGAGAGTGAGGACTTGTAGTATCAGTCGAGGGGATTAATAGCAGTATGACCAGAGAAGTGTTGTCCTGTGGATGTGGCTCACATATATGAGCCACATTAGTGAAATAGATTTATGAAAGGGAGAGGGCATGTTTGTATGTCATAGGAATGAGTTAGTGAGTGTTCATGTATCAGTGTTGTGTCTAGTGTCCAGTTAAGTGACAGTGCTAGAGTGTCTTAGTGAGTGTGTGTGGGAGACTAAGGTATCAGAAGATGGTTCAGAGTGAGTGAGTGTCCAGAGTGGTCAGTATCTTGGTTGGTTGTGGGGTTTGAGTGTTCAGTTGCATATGAGTGTATATCTAGATATATGAATCATGTATTTGTAAGAGATGGGGGGGATTGCCAGGTCATTGTGGGGGTTTGACAGGCTTGTAGACAAACAATAGGATGTAAGGATTGGGGAAGGACCATGGCCAAGGATGGTATGTGTAGGTACTCGAGTTGGGCTAAAGCCTAACTATACTCAGTGGCACCGGTGCACTTTTGGAGGTTTAGGCCATAAGCCACTTGGCCTTTCAAGTTAGAGAGTATAGCAGCAGGTACTCGACCATAAGGCAGTACAGGCCATGTAAGCCAATATCCTTGGCCAGTGCAGTAGGTATGCCATGTCTGCAGGCCATGTTGGTCGAGAGTTTGTTTGGGATTTAGTGAATGTATGGGTGTTTAAGGGGAAATCAGGAATAGTGTTAAAAACAGAGGTTAACTAGTATGTATCGGAGATTTGGTCATATGAGGGGGTATCTTGCATTTGAGTGAATGAATATTGTATCAGTGGTGCTTGGTTTATATATATATATATATATATATATATATATATATATATATATATATATATATATATATATATATATATATATATATATATATATATATATTAGTAGTTAGAGAGAGGGATGGATAGATTGGGGGTATAGCAATGGGCAGGGGAGCCATGGCAGTTAGCCTAAGTGCTCGAGTGAAGAGGGAGTTTGTCCCTGTTTTAGAATGTTTAGAGAGTGAGGAGAATCAATAGGCAGTTGAGGTTAGATGGAGAGTGTTTGTATGAGTGATTGAGTTAGAAATTAGAAAGCAGGGGCTCCCCCGGCAGCAGATAAATGGTGATTTGGAGCCCAGGTTTGTAATGAATGTAACCATATGAGTGTGTCTATATAAATATTTATACACATATATGGATGTGTGTCTTGTATCTTATATATATATATATATATATATATATATATATATATATATATATATATATATATATATATATATATATATATATGGTGTGAGATGTGCGAGGAAAAGCAACATCTTAGGTCAAGTGATAATCCACATAAATGTAGGTAATGACATACCTATCTAAGTAATGGTATACCTAAATGACTAAGGTATGGGTATGGGGTATCTAAGATATTGTGGTTTTCCTATTTAGGTTAAGATTTAGGATAGTACCTATTAGTCTAAGGTAATATATATATATATATATATATATATATATATATATATATATATATATATATATATATATATATATATATATATATGTTGGTGGTGTGAGATGTGTGAGGAAAGCAACATCTTAGGTCAGGTGATAATCCACATAAATGTAGGTAATGACATAGCTATCTAAGTAATGGTATACCTAAATGACTAAGGTATGGGTATGGGGTATCTAAGATATTGTGGTTTTCCTATTTAGGTTAAGTTTAGGATAGTACCTATTAGTCTAAGGTAATATTACATCTATCTAGGGTAATGTGATATCTAAGTTAGGGTGTTTAGGTAAATTATTGACTTGATGTGGGTTAACCTAACCTAGATTTGACTAGTGTTCGACCAAGTTGACCAAAAGTCAACTGTGGGTCAAACTTGACCTAGAATTTACCTAAATTGCATATCGCACCTTGAATACTCATGTTTGACACCCAGAGCACTATTTAACTTGTATATTCCACGTCTAGGTTTTTGTGACTCCACTTTGGGCCTCGATTCATATTCATTGCTCAGGACGACATGCGAGTACATTCTCTGATAGTTTTTATTATTAATATTTTCTATGATGCATGTTTATACTAGTGTTCTATCTTAATTCCGACACGATGGACTCATGGATTGGTATTGTATGGATTCCTTGACTTGAGATACGTAGTTTCATGCATATTTACTCTTACTGGACTAATGAATTACTGGACTAATGTATCTACTCTTGACTATTGAGATACGTATCGAAACCTGGATCCATGTGTACTAGTCGGGCGGAAAAATACCTAGGAGACATGTGAATATATTCTTTCTACCCTATGGTCTTACTGGAATAATAGCGGCCACACACGGACGTGTATGGTTTGCCGGATATCATACTCTAGCCGTTCACATGTCAACTTGGTATTTCAAAATACTGGTCTTAAACACTGATTTTCTGGACTGTTAGTTGAATACTTTGCATGACAGGTTACTTCTTTATTACACAACTGTCTGCTTTTATATTCCACATGTTTTCTCTATACGTCTATTGTTTGACATTCACTTGCCTCTTCCTTGTACATTGTCTCTATAAACTGTTCACCAAGTATTTTATTATTATTTACATTTTCATAGTGCTTGTCAATTTAAATGGAACTGCTGTTAGTTTATGTACTTTGCTCCAATCATGACTAAATAACCAATATTTTTTAGATGATTTAGATGACTGTCCGACCTACTATGAGCAGGGGGTATACGAGGGTGGACACAGGAGTCTGAGGAGGATCCTGCTCAGTAGAGAGCGCCCTAGATATAGTTTAGAGTATTTTAGTATTCATATTGTATCGGATTGTTTCAATTTGTGAGTTTGAGACTTATTTTTATATTTAGGATATGTATTTATTGTGTTGGATATCTAGACTCATGTGTTGTGATAACTTTACTCTTATTTCAGTTATCTTCCTTATTATCTATTTTTATATCGTGATCTATCTTTCTTTAGACTTGTGATTGAGACCATATAGTTAAGATGTCATATTATTCCTCCGTGTGGAGATGACAGATTTCATGATTCGTATTGTTAGTTGTTAGATATTGTAGACGACCTATACAGCGTTCTACCGTCGATATTGTGGTGTAGGCTGGACGTACCCACGTCCTCGTGCCCCTAAACAAGGGTACATGAAATTAGACTATAGAAAATAGAGTTTATAGGGTTATACCTATGTAGAAAGGAGCCTACACAAAGATCCACGAATTTAGGAAATGAGGAAGAAGTAGCTCCCAAATCCTTGCTAGAGCCTCCACCAAGCCTCCTTGAGCTCCCCAAGTCCTTAGCACACCAAAGAAAAAAAATAGGAGAAAATTTGAGAGAGTGTGGAATGAAGAAAAGAATGAAAACATTAGGTTTATGGTGGCTGCCATTAACGGCTTGTGGGGGTTTAAATAGGGTCTTCCAAGCCCTAAACTCTTCATGACAATTAGTATTAGGAAGGTCTTTAAGAGAACTAAGTGGTGTGGCTCTAATTAGTGCTTGCACCTAGGGGTGAGCATTATTCGGTTTTGGACCGAAAATCGAACCGAATAAGGGATTCGGTTCGGTTTTAAAAAAATCCGGTTCGGTTTCGATTTTGAAAATACTAAATTTTCTTATTCGGTTTCGGTTTCGGTTTCGGATTTCGGTTTCAGTCCAAAACCGAAAATCGAAAACCGAATAAGAAAATTTAGTTTATATATATATATGTGTGTGTGTGTGTGTGTGTATACTAAATATATCTAGTTATAGTTAGTTATTATATATATTAAAAAAAAAACACACAAAAAACCCAAAAACCGAATAAACCGAAAATCGAACCAATTTAATTCGGTTCGGTTTGGTTCGTTTATTGACCAATTCGGTTCGGTTTCGGTTTTGCTTATTCGGTTTCGGTCCAATTCGATTTTTGCTTATTCGGTTCGGTTAGAACCGAATTAACCGAATGCTCACCCCTACTTGCACCTTAATTAACCATGACTAGGGTCCAACTTAAAATAGAAATTCAAATTTATGAATTTGGGTTTATTATCATGCTAGTAGCTCACAAAAGAGAAAATTTTAATTGGTCGAAAATAACTCTAATCCGGAAAAGTGTTAGTTACAATTCGTCTCTTTTATTAGCATACCTACTCAGTGCAATTGAAAACATTTATTTTTTAGTGTGAAGGCCAAGCTGAGGCAAGTTCACCGAAGCCACCCACCTGAGCGATGAGTTGTCTCGACCAAGCGGTACTTCGAGTAAGCCGTTGCATGGCTAAGTCCAAACGCCGTTGCGTTTTGATTCCTCCGGTTGAACTGAGTGGGACGGAGCATTACATCTTTCACATATATACTGCTAAGTTGAACCCTTGAATGTTGTTGATGGAAGAATTTCTATATTGTTGTTGATGGAAGAATTTCTATATAATAAACAAGGGTATGTTAAAAATAGCAAGTATAAATATCAACAAATGTTTGACGCTTAAGGAAGAACTTGGCTGAATCTGTATGGGTGCAAATTTTTCAGACATATTTGGCACTTTTGTGCATCTTTGCAGCAACGACCAAAGCATGATGGAGTAGTCATTGAAAGTCAAGAACTTTCTATGACACCTCCTCTAGACAACAATTAAAAAGTGCCATAGAAAGTCATTAATAACACTTTTCGAGTGTCATTAAAACACTTTTTGTTGTACTCCTATTATCTTTTAGTCCCACATCGATGGGGAGAAGTTGTGAGTGTGTGCATATATTATCTTCTCCTCATTGCTCTCTTTTGGATATTGTGGGAAGCCCTTTGGGCTACATGCGCGCCACCATTGTTGCTCAGCTCGGTTCAGTGTAATGTGCTCGGGTATGCGCCCACATTTGCGCGCGTCGAATGTCGATTCGATTTTTCTTCGGCTTGAGATACTAAAGTTCTTTTTGTTGTTCATTTTTTTCTCTTCTCCTTTTTTGATCGTTTCTTTCTGTTAATTATTATGTACGTTGGCCAAGTCATTTAGCTCGTTAGCAGCCAACAGTTAGGGCTTGGGCTACCTATTTAAATTGTTCTTCTCCCTCTCCGAGGAAGGCACTAACTATAAGTGAAATGTATACCAAAACTATGTCTCTTGTTTCTCTCCTCAATCAATCATTATTTTTCTAAATTTGTTCTCTGCGCAAGAGCTAAGTTTCGATCGTTCTCTCGAAACTGTGTGCAGTGACGAAAAATCGATAATAAGAAGAGTTTACCTTTAGGAGAATTCAAGAAGAAGTTGAATGTCGATCTGATTTCTTCTTCGAGTTCGGATTGAGACCCTAAAGTTCTTTTGTTGTTCATTTTTTCTTTTTCTTTTTTTGACCGTTTCATTCCGTTAACCCTTTCCAAATCAATGAAATCATTACTCTTTACTTACCATCCACCAAAAGTTTGGCTCTTCCTCTTCCCTACCCGCTGGACGCACTTGACCGTTCTTCTATTAAAGTCATTCGTTTTTTTCCAATCTAATGTCTAGTCCGAGTTCAATCCGTCCGAACAAGTGTAGCGAGCCGAACACGAACCTAGTTAATTTCTAACGAACTGGACTTGAACATCGATATTTGGGTCTGATCTGAACTTGGGTCCGTCCGAATTCAATTTTGGTCAGAATTTGAATATGAGGTTGTTCGAGTTCCTTCGGTCCGTTTACACTGCTACTCAAAGGCCTAATTTATTTCGATTGGATTAGAACGCCCTTTTGAGTGGACTTAATGACCGAGAAAAAAAAAATGTAAATAGTTTGGTTCGCGGATTCGGGTTCGGGTAAATCCTAAACCCTGCCCGAACCAAGACGTTGAAATCACGCTATTATCCACGGCCACGGTCAGGGATCGGGTGGGAATTAGGGTGATGACGACGAAGACGATGATCGCTGCTGCGGAAATATCAGCAGTAGAAGCAGAAGTGGCCATGGCCTCCTCCTCCTCCTCCTCCTCTTCCTCCTTTATTTGGAAACAAGTCGATCTCTCCGAAAGGTTCATTCCTCTGTTCTTCCCCTTAATTTACTCACTAAATTTACAACTTTGTCTGACACGGCGACACGGACACGACGCTTGTTTCTTTTGGGCTATTATTGTCAGGCAAAAGATTGTGCATATGGGAAGACCAATAGCATCCGTGGAAGAAGAATTCTACGACCGCATACTTAAAACGGACTATTGATATTTTTTGTGTTTGGAAGCAGCTCTTTGGAGAGGAGAATTTTGTTTGCACGACGAACAGCCCAATGTTATTTCTTTTACTTCGAGGAGATGGATGGGCGGAATGAATTCTATGCTGCACGGACACAATCACGTGTTTCGGCGCGTCCTAGAAGTGTATTTTGGAGCGCTCATGTTGTGCCTAATACGTGTCCGGCTTGATGTGACATGGACACAATCACATGTTCTTGTCGTGCCTGTACTTCCCAGCATGAACGGAAGAAAATTATCAAATCTTAACCGTTGATTTTTCAATGGTTAAGATTAGATGACTTAAACAAGATCTAACGGGTGCAAAAAAGAGGATGTTTAGGGGATGCAAAAGTGAGGGGATGTTGATCTCTTATATATATATATATATATATATATATATATATAACGAGTAAAGTTGGCTTCACCATGAATCTTTTCCTCCAAATATGTCCTTAGGACCTTACCTAACTATACTAATTAAATTTTTTTCATTAAATTTAATGAGGACAAATAGGTAATTACATATATTTTTCTAAAGAAAAATGTAATTTGCTCATATAGTGTGTTTTGCTCTTCCTAAGTATAGAAAAAGTTAATTAAAAATCGGTTAAAATATCTGCAACGCATGTGCATATATACTAGTTGTTTTATAAAGTGAAAAAAAAAGAGTTGAAGAAGGGAGTGTTCCCTTACGAGAGGAGCCATCCCGGAACTCTTCATTAGCAAAGTCGACACACCGTTTGCGAAAGCGCACATATGCATCAACATCCAGCTTTGGAATAATGAACTAGCAACATGTAATTTTTACAAGATTGACCATCGGAAATGTACATCCAGCTTTTTAGTTTATGATAATCCTAATCGCCTACGTAACAGTTTTGTTATCAACATGTTAGAAATGGGTTAAAAAAGTACAACACTTAATGCCGACTGCACAAGCTTTTCTTTCGGAAAGAAAATTTGTTGAGTGATAAATATTTACTAATATTACCAAGGTCCTTTTGGGAGATATGGAGCACGAGGAACGATGAGAAGTTTAAATATTTTCAAAGCTAAATTTCAATATGTGCAAGCTTTAATGCTGCATTGAATTTTAAACTTAGGAAGGATGAGAAGTTTGTTAAGGATTGAATTGTGGTGCCTTAGGCTCATTGTATCATGCTACATATCTTAATTTGCTGTAACCTAGATGATTATGTTATAATAATGGGACTTACGGAAAGCCTAAACAGAAAAGAAATTGAAATAACCAGTCACCCATTTGTTTTGTTGCCAGATTACAGTTTAAGCAGTCATATATTTAAACTGTGAAGGTAGACACACATGAAGTTCTTTTGGCTAAATTATCCTCAAATAATTAATATAAGAGGGAACAAATTGTTGGCATGTAAATTCTGTTTTGTTTGCAAGTCATTGTACATACTGCTCTATATTCAAGAACACAATAAAAGAGAACTTCCCTGAATATATTGTGACTAGACTTGCTATCTGGGTGCGTAGTGTAAGAACGTTTAAGCACTTTCTTCTTTGTCACTTGCTATGAAAAGCTAGGATTCGTCTTCCTTCTGCATGACCATACTCCGGTGGTGTAGACATTGTTCATTTACTTGGCATCCTTCAAGTTCCATTAGATAACAGAGGTTCACCTTAATTGAAACTTTCTTAAGACGAGCTGTGCAATGGACAATTATGCAAAAAGGCCTTGTTCATTGGGAATGGTGATAGTATAAATGGTGTATAACACACTCTGCCAAAGCATAGTCATATTTATTAGAATCAATAGCACATGGATATAGACTTATTCTTGCCGATTCTTTGAAGCAAGTTCGGTTTTCAATATATTTAGCTTTAATAGCTAAAATTAATTATAGAACGTTAACTTTTTAATTATTAGACTAGTTAGCCCTGTAACATGTGTGACCCCCTAGCAACAATGAAAATGGATTTGAAAAGGAAACGAGTCATCTTCATGGTAGTCAAAGGCGCACCTCGCAGCATCTGCGCCTCGTACCTCACTAGACGAGGCACCTTTCTCTGGGCGCACCCAAGACGCGCGTTAGGTGCGCCTTTCAGCAAGGCACAACAAAGAAAAGGCACATTTAGGCGCGTTTTATGTGTTTTTTATTTTTTACAAAAAATTTTGAGGCGGAGGGCGAGCCCTTACCTTATACAAGTGGGAGGGAGGTAACCTTTTCACGGTTGCCAAAGTTGGCTACAATTGTACTTGAAAAACTAAAATATACTAAAAGCGTGGTAGGAAGAATAAAATTCTTGTTAGTTCTTTTGAGTGTTATTGTTAATCGCTAGTTCACTTGGTTATGTTTTAATATGTTTTTGTTAGTTTTGATATGTTATTTGGTTTTATTTCCTACATTTATTATTTATTTATTTATGTATATTATTATTATTTTTTATTTTGTCGCTCGGGCGCGCGCCTTGCGCCTCAGGCGGTATGAACCCTTTGTGCCTCGAGTGCGCCTTATGGACCTTTCACGTCTCGAGTGCGCCTTGCGCCTTTGACTACCTTGGTCATCTTGCTTGTTTCCAACCTTAGGAGTGTTATTTCAATGTTCGAAGTATCGAAATCGGTATCGGACTATTCCCATGAGCATCGGGATCGGCGGTATCGGAGGTTTCGGATCGGAGTATCGGATTTTTTTGTATCGGGAAGCAAATAATTATAATAAATTATTAACATTTAAAATATATACATTTTAGCATAATTTTAATATTTTCAGTATTGTTTTTTAGTAGTTTTGAAATTGAATGAAATAGTAGTCACCCTTATCGATTGATTTACATATGATAGATAAGTTTTCTTCTTTTACATGCTTTTAAACCTTTATATTTTACACCCTTAATGATTGGTCTTTTTCGTTCAATTTTCTTTGCCGAATTGGCCGGAAAAGAGATCCCCGATGTCGGTATCGGATCGGTATATGTCAAACCGTATCGGATCGGTATCGATCGGTACTGCAAAACGCCTGTAACTATTGGTGGTTTTCCTAATTCTTCCTTCATTTTTATTGTTTTGTAACTTTGTTACACTGGTGTCATGTGCAACGCAGATTAATAGACGAACCAATAAAGAGCAACAAGATAGCTCTTAAAGGAGCCGCTAGGACTAGGTTTAGGCGGCATAGGCCTAAAGGAACATGGATTGAAGATGTAACGAAGGATATGATTTTGTTGTTGTTATAGTGGACATGTCCCTCGACAAAGCTGAATGGAGAAAATGGATCCAAACAGCCGAGCCCAAAAATTTGGAATGAAGTTTTTGTTGTTGTTATAGCAGTGATATGGCTCGTACAGGTTTTTTAGTCTTTCTTCTTTGTTGGATTTCAATATTTCATATACTGGCATCCTGGACCAGGTTACACATTGTCATAGTTCAAAGCTCTATTTCTCCTAAATGTTGATGTTGATCTGCTAAGTTGTCACACATAATTTTTAGTTACTTTGCTACCAGTTTTATTGTATGTTGTGTCTGTTTCATATAAAATGGTCCCGTAATAAATCACAGTTGGTTTGGCACTGATGTCTGTTTATTCTTTACCCTGTAAATTATGTGATACTCTGGTAACTGGTTCCAATAGTATATCACACTTCAACATTATCATTGGTCCTTCTTTGTCCCAGCTCTGGGAAATACTCTGTTCAAGTTCTTCTAACATTGTCAAGGAGTGTATGAAATACATTCAATCAAAGATTATAAGTTATTAGTAACTTTAGCTATTAATTTTAGTGAGACTATAAGTTCTTCTAACATAACTCGTCAAGGAGTGCATGAAATACATTCAGTCAAAGATTATAAGTTATTAGTAACTTTAGCTATTAATTTTAGTGGGACTATTAGTCAAAGATTTGTAATAAATGGCTTTGTTGTAGTAGCTTTAGCTATTAAATTTTAACCACTTCCAAAACTACTGCGATCTTCCTCTGTTTTCCCCAGTTACGGCTTAGTTTGGTGAATTTCGATATGTTATTCTATGTTTTAGGCCAAAGTTACTACAAAAAACTCAAAGCTAGGATGCTATGCCCAATATGCATGTTGTCCACTAATCAATATATTCTTACGGATTAGCTGTTCTCAATCCTTATCTGAACTTCTGAAGTGGACAATACATGTTGATTTTGGCTAAAACTCTAAGGGCCTGCTTGGCAATTGTAGGGGTAGCGGTTATGAGGTGTTTTTAGGGTACCGGTTATGAGGGGTCCGGTTTTGGGTGGTTTTTAAGTAGCGGCTTTTAAAACAGTCCACTCCATGCTTGGTAATTCACTAACGAGCGGTTCTGAAAGTTGTTTACGCGAATAAAATTAAATAGGGAAGGGTATTATTAGTTATAATTATAATCTTTGGTGGGATATAAATGGAATAAAATAATAAAACTCCTCAATATCCACCGATTTGGGTGTTTATAAAGCCACCCAAAATTACATTACACCATTTTTTATTTTATTTTATTTATTTATTTTTTTTTTGGGGGGGGGGGGGGGTGGTGTTAAGCCGACCCAAACCAGTGCCTCAAAAAAATTAACAAGCAGGGGATTTTCATAAACCGTCGGTTCAAAAATACCCCAGAACCGGTGAAAACACCGTTACCAAACAGACCCTAAGCCTTGATTTGGATCTTAATGTTGTAGATGTCACCTTATTATATGTTCTCTTTTATCTCTGTTAGGTTAACATGTCATTCATGTAGCCTTTTGTGTGCCACTAATCATTTTCAATATTATTATGGCAAACAGCTATATGGTCTGCTGCATGTTTGAGGAGGCAGCTTCACTGGCTTCTTCTGTGGTCCGACAAATACGTAATACTACTTCAAGTGAAGCAGTTCATACTGAAATGGTTCAAATGGTGGAATCAGCTGCTATGGTGTTTGTGCAGTCATTGAAAGAAATGGGAAGGTGGAAATTATTCTATTCTTTAAGGTGTTAACTTGTATTGGAATTTAACTTGAAATATATTAATATGGTTGGAAAGGGCTTCAAGTACTCTATTGGTTGACGTCTATTAGCACTTACACAATAGACTTATTATGGGTGGGTGGGTCTTGGAGGGGGATATGAAGACTATTTGATTTAACATTAAAGAATACATGACCCTTAACATGGTTGAAGGAAAGGTATGGATTCATGTAGCCTACCCACCAAAAAAATGGAATGAAGTCTTTATTGTTACTGTAGGAAGACTATTAATAATCTCTATGAATTTTGTGAACAAGATCTACTTGTTTATATGCTAGTTTCTTTCACCAATGTGCAACTGGTACCTGGTCTGCAAATTTGCAGCTTAAATGATGTTCACATTTTGTTATTGAATGCTTGTTATTATTTTTGGTTTTTATGTTTCTAATTAAGATTTCATTTTCTATAGCAAGATAATAATTAACATTTTGGGTTCTTGCATAGCTTCAAAAGAAGCCTATAAAAGTTTAATATATAAAGCTAAAGACTTAAATGAACTTCATCAACTTTATGTATTATGATAATAAATAATAATCATTATCATCATCATTATTAAAAGTGCATTATCATCATCATCATTATTAAAAGTTCTATTATAGTAGGCTTCTTTATGTGCAACTTGTACTCTTGTTAGCAATATTAGGGCATTGCTTGGCATGGTGGTAAGACTTGTTGCTTGCATCATGGAGGAGTGGGTTTGAGCTGTGAAAATAGCCTCTCCATATATATGGGATAAGTTTGCATAATTCTTGACCCTTCCTAGACCTTTCATAAGCGGGAGCCTCGTGGCACCCTCGTGGCACTAGGAATCTAGGATGCTCTTCTTTACTCTTGTTAGCAATATCAAGTAAGATAGTAAGAGTTCTGGTAACCTAATTGTAGGTGGAATGACAAGTCGTTGCAACCAAATGATCGTTGAAAAGATAATGCTCGAAATCACTAGCAACCCGAATCCATGGGCAAAAGTCTGGGTCCACGAAAATCTACAGACAATGGATTCCACCAGCTTTTACAGAGCAAATTCCAGTTCCTATTATTATTGACTAAGATTGATTTGAAATCCAAATCGTAGGCAACATAAAACCCTAACCACAAATATAAACTAGGGACATAATTAAAACCAACCTAATCTAATGTTCGTAAAGTTTGACTCACATCTTTACTAAAACTAGTCCATCACAAGACTAAACATAAGAAACAACTGACATAAATTAGGAAACTGAAAGTAGGAAATAACTGAACACAAGAACACAAAAAGTCATCCTCAACAACAACAACAACAGCAACATAGCCAAATTTTTTTGGGGTCGGCTGATTGAATCCTTTCTTCCATTTGGCTCTCATAAGGGCCTATGTCCTCTTTAATGTAACACTAACAAGATCCATATCCTTCTTTAACACTTCAAACCATGTTAGTCTAGGTTTATCTTTAGTGCTAGCAGCTCCATTGACTACTATATTATCACTCATGGGGGCATCTATGGATTTGCATTGCACATGTCCAAATCACCTAATTTCATGTTCTCTCATCTTATCCTCAATTGACATCACCTCTAACTTCCACAGATACATTCATTTCTTATCCTATCCTTTATATATTGCCACTCATCCATCTTATCAGTCTCATTTTATCTACTCTTTAACTTTCTGGACATTTTGTTGCATAATTGCCCAACACTTATCCACAATGCATACTGGTATTACAGCAGTCTTGTAGAATTTTTCATGTTCCTTTCAACTTCAAAGGTATCTTGTGATCACAAAGTACTCAAAGTCCATAAATGGATCATTTGTCA
This sequence comes from Iris pallida, assembly GCA_029216955.1. NCBI lineage: Eukaryota > Viridiplantae > Streptophyta > Magnoliopsida > Asparagales > Iridaceae > Iris > Iris pallida. The sequence goes on from JANAVB010026600.1 coordinate 500,934, forward strand.
CAGAAGCGGTAACCCCATGGTAGTACTTCTCCTGCAAGGGTTTGGCACTTCCACCACCAGAATGTGAACAATGGCTAGCCACCTGCAAAATTTCACACCCAGTAGATAGCCTAAGGGATGCTATAGCTGCTTCTTTTGCTGCTTGTATTTCACTTCTTTGGTTCGTGCTTGAGCATTCACCCGATCTTCCCTACGTAAAGATGTTAAACTACTATAAGGGTGGACATAAAGCTATATCTGCCGATCATAAGAGTAGGTTGGACCTTAAATTTAATCAGCAAGTCTTTTTCATGAATAAGGTGTACTGAAGCTCGCATGCACCAGTTTTGATATTTCAACATACAAGAAGGATTGAAGCCAAAATCTTTGGCAGGGGTTGGGGTTGGCGTGGAGTCGTGGATACCATGATTAGCTTGAACCATATACTTCAAAACAGAGAAAAACATAATTATCTTCCATGTTAGAAATTATTTACTATGGTTAACATATAGATGGATGATGAATGGCATAAAAGGAAACTTCATTAGGAGTGGATGCTGGAAAGCACATTATAGATTAGACATTTTGTCGGTTTCTCTTGAACGACTTACTTTAAAAGTTCTAATGAAAGAGACAGAACATACTTAAAAAGCGTTGTGTTTGGGTCATAATCATCAGTGTGTTAGAAGTAAACAGAGTGTATTTTGCCACTTAAATGAAACTTCATTGAATTGCAATAGATCTGGCTTTACAACCAAATTCTTTCCCCCCACTCTTGCATGTGCATGCTTGCTTGCATGTGTGCGTGACACAACACAGGAAACACCGATCGCTGAAAAGCAACAACCTTAGATAATGAGCACTTGCACCTTAATTCTCAAGATCAAGAATCATAATAAATGAAACTCCGATGGAGCAACTATAACCAGAATTTTATTCATCCGACTTGCTTATTCTCTTCTACAAAGTTCTATTTATAAGAAAGAAATCTAACTTAAACTCTAAGAAATAAATCCTAATCAAACTAGGAAAGCAATCAAAAGATAATTATGAAACATATATAAAGAAACTAACCAAATACAAGGTTGTAAAAGTCATTAGGCAGAGTCGGACTGGCATCAGGCGCCTAGTGTCCAGCCCCTACCTAATTCTAGGCGCTACACAAGAAAAAGGTCCAAAAACTGCAGAGAATTGCCTATAGCCCCCAAATAACCTAGTTGTCGGGTGTCGCACAGGCACTTGGCAGTCACCGTGCGCCTAGCGCCTAGACACCATCTAATTCCAAACAATGGTCAAATATTCAAAAATCTACCTAAAAATAGATTGGGGACTCCTTTTGAATAATTTGCCTTCACGTTAGACCCCTTCTTTTGTAGGGAACTTGATCCGAGTTCTTTATGTCGTCGTCTGGATAAAGTCTCGTTATCAGTAACAACAAAGCTAGTCATGGCCTTCTCTCCCCATCTAAATTTTCTTTTCCTCCGCACTTTGAACGACCCCAATTTTCTTGGTCGATCCCATAAGGCCCAACCAGTATCATGTCCTCCCGAAAACACACCATGTTGTCATCATCGATGTTGATAACTTTGCGTCTACAGTGCTGGTATAAAAATCTCTCTAGCAGTTTGGATCGTCTTGCATTAGCCTTTTGTAGTCGCTCTCGAACATCCATAAAATGCACGTCTCTAGGAAAGAACGATTTCCCCCCTGCTTTGCATTTGCCATCAAGTTGCCACTATATAGATCTCTAGCTAGCTTCTCCCTCCAAGATGTACAAGGGATGCAAAGTTGACCTCCTTTCGTCAAAAATTCGTCATTGGTCGTCGACAACCTATTTTTGATTACGGAAGTGCTACGTTGCCCGCGGGCTTGGACCGCAGTCCTGGCCCGCGGGCCACGTGTCGCCTCCTGATTGGTCGGGGGGATGGTGGGCCCGCAAGTTAGCAGGAGGAAGGCCAATCGGGAGGCGACACGTGGCCCGCGGGCCAGGATTGCGGTCCACGCCCGCGGGCAATATAGCATTTTTGTTTTGATTAATCTACTCCTATGCCTCTACAAAACTCTTTGTCTTTCGTATAAAGCTCTATAATATTCAAAGACGAGGACCTCCTGGATGAGCGTGGCTAGCAACGAAGCCCTCCCGGTTAAAATTTTCATATTTGTGCATAAGCATGTACGAAAATTTCAAGTAGTGCTCCTAATATTCGAGTGCTTTAGACAACCCAAACAACATGACTAACCACTCAAATACTTCACCTCGTGTCTTAAAAGTTGTCTTCTACTCCCTCCGATATGCGTTTTTTTGATAACATTTCGTAAACCTACCTTGGAGAAGACATCAGTCATACTCAATTGATTTAACTGGTCATACAGTTGCGACGTCACTAATCATGATTTTGTTACCGTACATTGGCTCGTGACTAACAAGCTCATGATTTTCCTAAAATTCTCCTTTCTTGTAGAGAACTCGATCAGCAAGTTCTTCAAGGTCTCCACCTTCTCTGGAAGGATCTTGTCCTCCAATGACTTTATACGTTGAGGTGGTAACCTCGATAAATCCATCCGAAAACAAGAAAGAGGCTGTACTAGATGTCACATATAGTCCTCCATGAAACTTAATCGAAAGAATATCGCAAGACACGTCGAGTACGAACAATATCTCTGTTGGACTCGCTCATTCCTTTATCAACTCTTCAATCTTTATGCTTCCCTTTCCTACCAAATCGTACACCTCATGGGCCTCCTTAGAGCCCGCTTTTGCTTACTTCGTGGATACTGCCAATGATAGAGAACTCTCCCCCTCCTCTTGTAATGATATGGTTTAGATATTTTTCTACAAAGATGTAAGTCATCGTATCTTTCACTAGCGGTACGTATTGTTGTCGCATTCGTCATGCTTCACGACGCCCACCTTGCACTGTTGCGACCTCCCTAGCAATATATGATAGAAGCCGTGTCCATCCATCATGCTACAATATATCTCGTCTTGGTAAGCATCAATGCAAAAAGGAACTCTGCAACACTTGGTCAGTTTGATGCTCGACATTTTTCAATCCCTTCCGATGGAGTATCGACCCATGTATTTTTCCAAGGCAAACCCTGAAACTTCCACCACCTATTGGAAGTGAGGTTTACTTGGCTGTTGTCGTCGTCGATCACGATCCAAAATATTTTACAGTTAAATGAGCTCGAAAAAAGTTGTTGTTTTGCTTAAATCTTTGTGTCTGTGTGTTGGTACGATCATCACGTCATGAAATGCCATTTTCTTTTTGGATTCCTTCCTACGGTCGCTACGTTGATAAGCATTGTCATCGTCAAACCGACTTCCGTTGCGAAAATCGTCCCTCGCATAGTCGCCATAGAGCTTGCGCCTGTCAACGTCTTATGAAATGCCCACCGTTGGTCGCTCGGCGTGTCACCACCACGATCGTCGTCACGATCCCTCTGTCGAGATCATTGAACTCCTTGCTCGAGCTAGACGATACATGAGCCCTTCGTGGATGATTATTTCGTATTGATGCGTGACCCTCTCTCGAGAGGTCGCGGGCGTTGCTCATCCATGAAGTGGCATTTGGATCTCGAACTAGTTTCTCGATGATTCTTGGAAGCCTAACGCCCGGTCAACTCGTCGAACGCGTAGATTCAATCCCTACAGAGAGACTTCGGTGCAACGGACATTGCAAAGAGGCTTGCAATCCCCTTCTCTTTATCAAGGAGCTGTTGGTTGTTGTCGCTGTTGTTGGTTCCTATGATGCCTCTCAACTCATCGAGACTCTGATACCACCTAACACAATACAGAAACGCCAACTAAAAACCAACCCCGCAAGATAACAAGAACTTGCACCTCAGTTCTCAAGAAAGACAATCATAATAAATAAAACTCTCGTGGAGCAATTAAAACCAAAATTTTATACATCCAACTTATTTATTCTCTTCTACAAAGTCCTATTTATAAGAAACAAGCCTAGCAAACCCAAAGAAATAAATCCTAATGAAACTAGGAAAGCAATCAAAATATAATTATGAAACAAATATAAAAGATTCAATCAAATATTCAAAATCCACTCAAGAATAGACCCGGGATCCCTTTCAAATAATTCACTTCCACGTCAGTGTGTGTGTGATTCTAGCCTATTGATTAATGATGTCAATTTTTAGTTATCTCACAAATCTGAACAACTTTCAATTATTCCATCGATATATGGAGATTTAACTCACCATAACTATAGTGCCAATTATAGATGATTTGAGTTTTTATGGTATATGAGATAAGAAACATTCGATTTTTCACCATTTTAACAATGGTTCAATGATGTTCATGTGAAGTGCTATACTATTCACACAGAAGAATCATGAAGAATTTTATATGACATGCCTTGTACCTTTGCCAAACTGTCAGCAAGTGTCTAAGCTTTTAGTTCTGAACAATATGAAGGATCCAGGTAGCCTAGGTTTGGTCGACATATCCAATCATCATCCTATCCTTCTCCCGTCAAAATGGGGTCGGCAATGGTGTACAAGAATGTTCCACTAAAAATTGGCGAAGTTTTATGACCAGCTGAAACTGATGTGCCAAATTCCTACCCAAGATAGCTATGAGGAAGATCTAGATGGCCTTGGCATAGAACCTTGAAGGCCAGTCTATGAGTAAGGTAGAATTGCTCGTGCGATGCAATTTAAGCTTATGTAACTAAGGAGCAACCTCCAAGTCCCTTAGAGTACAACAAAGTCTAGAAAAAGAGATACGATTATACAATTTATCAGAAAATTTATAGCAATAACTACGTAACATGATCTTTCATGATGAAACTGTTATTTTTACTGATCATGAGGGTTCATTCTATTTTGGGGTAAATGCAGGACAGGAGAACTCTTTGTTGAGCTTGAAATGTTGTTTGGTTCAGTGGCAGAAGTACCTGTTCAAGTTTTCCTAACAGGGTACCCTCAAACACCTTCCTATGACATATTTGGTTGTTCTGTTTATGAAAATGCTTTCTATGCTCCTTAAAATTCAATTACTGCTAGTAAGGGATCCCTTTTACCCTTTATTATTCTGATATGACACTATTCCGTAAAGGAGTGTGGTTTGATTTCTCCATGTGCCTTGTTAGAGCCTGCATGCAAATATCAGAAGGACATTCATCCAACCTTAGAGCAATCTTTGAGGAGTTCCTTGAGAAATGGCCAATTACAGAACCACAAAACTTTTCTGATGGATGCCAAATGCAGTCTGACATGGATGTGGGAAAACATTTGGAAGTGGCAGAAGTTTATGCTATTACTCTTCTTGGGGTTGTGTTACGTAAACCTGATGATGCAATTTCTTGGACAGAACAAGCAGCATTGCCTGAAGAGAAACGTCAGGTAAAACCTATATCCTATGTTGCATGAATACGGGCATAGATACTGATAAGGACATGATGCGGGTATGAGATGCGGGTATGAGATGCGGACATTTTCAAATAGGTACAATGTAGTCAGCTATGTTGCACGAATACGGACACGGGTACACTATACTGATAGAGGCACAATTTTCCCTTGTCCATGCTCATGCCTGTATTACTGATCAGTGTAAAAAGCTACATTGGGATCAATATGTTTCACTGAGTGGTTTTTGTAGAAACCACATGTCTGTACTCTGTAGTACCAGAGTATCTTGCCAACAAGCTGGTCTCATAAATTCTTACCTCAAATATTCTGGCGAAGTTGAGTTTTGTTTCTTGATTATGAACTTAGAAACTAATTTACATTTATATGAGCTCCACAATGTCGATTTTAGTTTAAAGGATTAATATTTAATCTTTATTCCCACAAAGCAGTTTGTTAAAGGATGTTAATTATTCCACAAAGCAGAAGTTCATTTCTTGCCTTGTTCCTTAGAGGAAGTTAGGTACCTTGAGATAATTTTGAATGTGATTGTCAACAGACTATATTTCATACAAGTTTTAGAGGGATCCAAAGACACTATTGTTCCTTAAGAATTAATTGCTGGATTGAAGCCAGACAGAAATGCTCTTATATTTAACCAAAATTATTTTGTGGTTGATTCACTTGTAATTTTAATTTACTGGGTTATCTGATAGCAGTTTCACCTTTCACTGTTCTATTCCATTCATATTACTCGTTTAATAAGCCACAAAAGATATTGAATGATGCTGCAATCATGCATTTCCTTTTTACATAATTTTGTAGGAGATATTGAGAAGACTGCGGTCATTGCATATTTCTGCACAATCCAGCACATCTTTAGGCTCAGGTACAGTTCAAACATCAGCTAAAGTTGGCAACTCATTCTCTTCAGGCTCCGGTTCAGATATGGGACAAAACATTCTTAAGACTATACCACAATCCAGTCCAAATGGAGAGGAACAGGAAGCAGCCACTTCAAAATCTATCCGCTCATCTATTACGCACATCTTAGATCGGTCAGTTAGTTTGAAGTTTGGCAAGTTCCAGTTGGTCCTTCCTCGTAGGAAGACTATGGTTTTGGTTTCATTGCTGCTTTTCACTTTCTATATTCTCCGGAGCAGGGGCAGAATATTGAAACAGTAAGATGTCTACTTCACTAGTTTTCATTTCTTTGCGTTCAGTCCAAAAGATAAAATAATGAGAATAAAGGATTCCCACCTCCTAGGAGGTCAAGACCTCTTAATTGGCATCAGTGGTTTCGGCACTTTCCGTCGGAGTTGTGGATTTTTTTTGTTTACTAAGTCAAAATTAATAATATAATTAAAAAAAAACTAGAAAATATTTCATTTATTTAGGCATATGTTTATTTGTTATATTTTTGAGTTTTGAATGGAATAATATTAAGATTGATGGATACTGAAAATTTCTAAATATACAACTTCGACCAATGGAACGGTTACAGTGTGGCTTGTAGATCTTCAACACGATGAATCATGTTTTCCCGTATTTCTCACTTTTATATGTAACTTTTTCTTTGCCGATTTTCCTGGGAAAGAGACTCCCAATGTTAGTATCGGCTAGTATCACTGCCAGTCATTATCGGATCGGGGTAGGCACAAAACGCCGATACGTAGTGGTATTGGCCAATATTGTGAACAGTCGTTCGTAGCTAGAGAATGTAACCAAGGAATAAGGGTTGACCTATTCTATGTAGGGTGTTGTTTGGTCCCACGGTCCTGACTCAACTTTGGATCAGAAGCGTACCCAGGTCCGACTTGGGTGAGTAGAGCTTGGTCCTCAAACTCAAAAGTAGACCCATTCTAGGAACAGGTAGGGTGGTGTATGTCTACTTAATATCTATTCAATCTAGATCAAAACCTTGTTCCGGTGCAATAACTAAGGCACAAATGGTGTAGAAATTATAAGATTTTAGTGTATTTTGTAGTTGTAGAGAAATATCTAGAACCAACCGGAATTTACGGTTAACAAAGAGGGAGTGGTCCCTATGTAGAGGACATGGACCCAATCTGAAACTTTTATGGGTAATGCCTTGGTCCAAAACCTAGATCAATAACAGCCCTAATTCTTTATTTGCTTTATTTTAAATTAATGGGTGTATTTTTAATATATAATATCTGTTGCCTAGCAATATTAAACAGAAATCAGAGAGTAATTCTACACTTCTCCATCTACAGTGTTTTGGTTGCCGTGTGCCTGGTGGCTGATTCTAGGACTCAAATCAAGGGATGTCTTGTTTTGAGTTCAGAATAGAATCAATAGATGGTTACTGAAGGATTGGGGGAGGGAGAGAGGAGGGGGGAGGGGGGCTTGAACTATTTGTGACATGTAAGGATAAGCTAATTTGTCTAATTATCATATACTCGATTTATTTATATTTTGTTAAAAAAAACTGATTATTTCATGAGTAACTTGAAGAAAACCATGGGATTTTACAAATAATTCATATGCATAAATGTGCTGATGCCTAAAAAAGCAAGAATGTGATCTAACTGTAACAATGGGTGCTGCAATAACGACTGATTGCATTACTATCAATTGTCATAATCGGTGTATAAAGTTTTTTGATTATTTCACATTAAGTGGAAATATATCCATGAAAATGGTCCAATACTTCCTGTAGTTAGGTTTTCATATATTATTATGTGCTGAATAGCATTTCCAAGTATCATACTGAAAATAAATTGTTGAGCTTTTGGAGAATTTGTGATAATGGGTGATTGTGGTGTTTGATTATAATTAAAAACTACAAATGGTAAGTATAGGTGCTTACGAGCGTCCAACTTTTTATTTTAAGCGACTTTATTCATTCATTTTGAGGTAAACCTAATATTCAGATGGGATTCTTCATTCTTGTTTATGCATCTTGCAGATTTATAGCCAAGCAAGTGTCATCGATACGAAGAGCCCTTGTCGATGCCTGGCAACTAGCATTCTCGGTCCAGGTCAACCCCCTTGCCACGGTGCAGCAGGTGCCTTCGCCCGCATCACGGGGAAGTAGGCGATGATTACCCGGTGTTCTATACTATCTTCCTTGAGTTGTGGTTGTAAATGGTGCAATAGTTCTCACAAAGAAGAGAGATACCAGTAAAATTATACAATTCCCTTTTCATTCAAAATAGAGTTCTGGTTGGGAGATTAGAATATCTGAAGTGCAATGTGGAGTGAACTTAATGGTGAGAACAGTTGATAAATTTTTCTTGCAACATTTACTGGTTGAAATTTGTATATATACATCATCATATTGCTATATTTAGTGCTTGGTCACTGGTGCGGCTGAGGATGAGAGCAAAATTATTCTAATTTCTTCCTAATTGAGTTCTTTTTTTTCTTTTTCTTTTTACATTTTTAACGGTGCGGGCATCTTTCCAAAACATATTCTGAAAAAAAATCAAGGTCTGCAGTAACCTGCCTCCGCAGCAACTGGAGCATTCCATCTGTTCTCACTGTATATTGTAAATAAACTAGTCACCTGAGTTGCACATACATAAAAAAAATCTAGGCAAATGTTAAGGGCCACCAACTTAGACTTTTAAAAATTGCAAGTTTGCCCTTTTGAAAGACAAATGTTAAAGGCTACCCCCTTTTTACTAAGGGCCGCCAACTTAAAACTTTAAAAAAAATTACAAGTTTGCCATGTTGAAAACACTAAGGGCCATTCCACTTCTGTCAATTGAGGACTGCAGGGCTTGCCTGCAGTCCAAAGTGAAGACAGGACTGCAGTGCTGGCCTGCAGTATTCAATTGACAATTTTTTTTTTTATTACCTACAGTGACTGCAGGGCTTGTCTGCAGTCCAAAGTGAAGAGAGGACTGCAGTGCTGGCCTGCAGTCCTCTCCATCGATCTGGAGAAACAACCATGAAGAGGAAGAAGACCTTCACTTTTTGTTTAATTGCTCAAAGTGATGGCCTGGAGAAACAAAAACAACCACCAAGAGGAACTTGAGGTGGCCATGAAGAGGAAGAAGACCTTCACTTTTTGTCCTCTCCGTCGATCTCACGAGCTCGAGCGCGCGTAGGCCCGCGCCGCGTGCGCCGCCTCCATCCGCCGCCGCTCCGTCGCGTTCTCCCCTCCTCCCGCTGCCGGCCGGTTCCGAGGGAACGCCTCCATCGAAGATAGGAACGCGATAGAGGCTGCTGGCCTGCAGTCCTCTTTTTTGTTTTCTTTTTCTTTTTTTGTTTTTTCTTTTCTTTGGTTGCTCTTGGTGGCCCTTAGTAAATCACTTTACATTAGGTTGCTCTTAGTAAAAAATTTGAGAGGGACATGGTTGCCCTTAATAGGATGGTTGCCCTTAGTAAAAAGGGATAGCCTTTAACATTTGCCTTTTGAAAACACTAAGAGTCACCAAGTCATGACATTGTCTTCTTCTTCCATTGTCTTCTTCCTCTTTTCTCAATCCCCAAACCACTTTTCTCAATCTCCACCTCCATTGTTCCCCACCCCCTCCATTGTTGTCCCCACCTCCACCATTCGCGTCCCCACCTCCAGTGACAGTAGTCTTTCTCGATTTTTTTCAAAAAATTCAACCTTATGTTCGGGTCACTCTTTCGGAGCTATGTGCAGTAATAGGAAGCCGATAGAAGGAGAGTTTTACTACTATGAGAGTCTGCATAAACCTCGAATAATTTTTTAGGACAATGCTTCGTACAAAACTCATCCCCAAATACCGGTAATACTAATCTAACTATTTTTAGTTTATATGTTGCTTACAGAAAAAGGAAAACAATATATTTTTTTTATCATTTTCTAATTCAATGTCCTATTGTCTGTCGATTACATAAATTAGATCATACATTATACTTTGAAATGTTCCAGTCCGTCTTAGTATTTGTAATTTTAGGATAACATCCGATAGCAACATGAATGTGCTCATACTTGTTTGAAGACAACTGTTGGGAACGAAGCATGGAAACCGTTCTCCCAAACCAGAGAGCCTTGCGAGATAGTCGAGCAAAATCACACAAACCAAAAACGCCAAATACAAATCGGAGACACATTGACTTTTACGTGAAAAATCCAGATGGAAAAAACCACGAGACGATCAGAATTCAACCCTCAAGAACCTCCACTAATGGAATAAAGAGTATACCCTCTACAAGCTCCTCCCGATCCAAACGGATCACCTCAACTCACTGGGACAGAAAATAGATTACAACCACGGAGATAGAAGACAACGAAAAATATTCGAAATTGATCTCCTCATCCGAAACGGCCTCCAATCCTTCTTTCTCCTTCCCAAAGTTGCACAAGCACTCTTGCCTCTTTTCTCTCTCTTGTTGCTCTGTGATATATTTTAGGGTGAGGAAAGACCTAGTGATACGTTGAGATATTCCTACAATATATAGAAATACACAATCCAAATCATTGATGTATTCTTATTGTATATAGAATTACTCAATCCAACTCCATTGAGATATTCCTACAATATATAGAAATACACAATCCAAATCCATTAGAATATTTCTATTATATATAACAATATCCAATCCGACTCTGGGGTATTTTCCACATAGGTTTGGAACCCTACCCACTCAATAGGTGAGATTGGATTCTCTATCAGGAGGCTTGGCTGAAATGCATGTATTTTGGGGACGTCTAAATTATGTGCACGATCCAACTAAGTGATACGTTGAATTCAAGTGAGACTTGAGGAACGGAAAAGTGTCGAGGATTTTGAGATCGTGAGTTTTGAAGAAAAGATTGTGGGTAGCACGAGCGTGGCTCGGATTGAGGGAACGCATAGGAGTAGTGTGTGCGAGAGTCCTTGAATGTTGAGTAAAGTGATAAGTCGATGAGTAAGTACTCAGTTAGTTTCGAGGACGAAACTTTTTCTGAGTGGTGTATGATGTAGTGCCCCGTCCCACTCAGTTAATCGGAGGAATTAAAACGCCGACAACATTCGAATAGCCTTGCAACGGCTTGCTCAGAGACATTGCTCGGTCGAGACGACTCCTCGCTCAGGTGGGGTAGTTTCGGTGAACTCGCCTCATCTTTGCCTTCACATAATAAATCACATGTTTTCAACTTGCACAAGTAGGCTTGATAATAAAAGAGACGAATCCACATAGATAAGGGAATAATTCCGACAGGTCGAATTGAGTTAGAATATGGAAAGGTCCAATGGTTGGCTTAGAGTTGGTGCACGTCTTGCTTTGAAAATGACACTCGATCCTTCGTCCCGTGGCTTGAGAGAAGGAAAAGTTGGTCTTCGACACAAACTATGAATTAGCCTAAGTCATAGGCGTCGCCCGCGTAAATGCTCGATAAAGCATGCATGCTTCCACGATGCAAGGCTTGGCATAGCCTTTGCTCGTCCCTTGGGTTAAGTTGTAGGCTCGATTAAGTTAGGCAAAGTGATGGCGGTCGACCTAAGTCATTCCAAGCACTGTCCCATGTTTTCTGCAGTTGTCGATATTACTTGGTTTCACGATCGTAAGGCCCATTGCATAGGTATGTCTTGGACGGTAGTGTCACCCAGAACACCAATTGGCGTAAGACACGATGTCACGAACTTAGTATTTCTAAGGCACTGGCCACGGTTGATTTAATTGAGTTGGAAGGAGGGCTTTCAAATAGTCATTTCCGAGTCGAATGAAATGATAAGACAGGAAAGAAGAATGCTCGCGACCATGGGTCATCGAGGCGAGGTCTCAGATGTGAGGAGTATTGAGCTTGGCCCTGAAAGAGATGGTAACACTAGAAGTAGAATGACTGTGTGAGACGTCAGTTCGAGTCGAGTCTTGCATGGTCATTGGACAACTTGTACAAGGTAAAATAAATGTTTCTCGAACGGCGACCCAGGCGGCCAACGGGAACCGTTTCGATGGTAGACGTAATAGCTGTGCTGGATGACCGTACGGGTTAGGCGGGGACTTGCAGCGGAGCTCGCTACTCGCGCTGGTAAGGAGCGTCCGTCTAATCAAAAGCTATAAAGGGAGTTCATTATAGCGCTGGACGCTAGTGACTAGTTCATACAGATGAGTCGGCATGGGCGACGATTCGCGTATATGCCTTTGAATTGAGTCGAGTATTATTGTTCACTATATCAATGAGTCGAGTCGAATGCGTGCATGATCGGAAGACAATGTTTAGACCTAAGATTTGGCTACAACGAAGACACTGTGCTTCGACACGAGATGTAGCATCAAGTCTTAAGTTGTCGGTATATAAGTTGCATAAGTTGGATTTGAGTCACCTTGAGTTTAAGTCAGGAAACGCCGCAAGACAATGTCGGTCGAGTGACACTTAGTCCACAAGTCTTGATTGGGTCAGCTGGTGATCAAAGTAGAAAGGGCCGCGAGGCGGCGATATGGTTAAGTCACACTGAGTTGCGAGGCACGGCACGATGGATTTATAGTACGGTCATAAGGAAATTGAGTACTATCACGTAGTCGCGTCTCTGATTTTGGGTCGTAAGGCAAACATGACTTGATAGGTTAACGTTGTTGGTACGAGAAGGGGTCTAGAGACAAAGTATGAGTTGATGTTGTTGCTGTAAGCATGGGATGGTCTAGAGTCACAAAATAGGCCAATGCGTCTGTCCTAAAACTGATCCTAAGACAAGAGTAGAAAGACAATCAAAAGGGTTATGTTGCACAAAGTAAATGAACGTGTTGGTTTTGTATGGGTGGGCGAGAAGCTCATTCCACCAGCACAGTTGGGTACTGACACCCACACAGTTTTCATGTGCAAGCACAGGTAGAAGCTCGTGGCGCAGAGCTCGCTTGGATGCGTCGAGGCACGGAGTTACTTGGCGATTCGAGGCGTGAGGCCGCGTGGACTCTGGACTTATACGGAACATAATGTACGGACGTCGCCTTCCGAAGCATCCGTTGGCTCAAGACTTATATATGAGAGATGAGAGAGAGATGAGTGACTTGTAATGTGAGAAGAGTGAGCTTGAGTGATTGTAATCTTGGCCTTGCACCCCATTGTAATCCTTGTTTCAATATCAATAAAATGCATCTTTTGAATGACTTGTGTTTTGTTCTAAATTTTTTTTGGCATATTCAATGTCTCTGTTTGGGACTTCTGTGCGACGACCCCGTCGTAGCCGCTGTAATCGGCCGTTATGGAACCCACCTTACACGAGCGCAATTTAGGCTCGTGCGGCATCACGTCTTAGCGAGGACGATCGCTCCTATGGAAGCGGGATGTGACATCATTCCGTTTTGATATTTTCATGGTTTAACACCGATGCTAGACGCCACGAAGCATTCTTACACTACATCGCAGGTTGCAGGCTTAACATGGCGACGGAAGAACTACCCGATGCCAGAAAATTAGTCAAAAAAGGATTCAACTACCAGTTCCTTTGTTGTATTCCCCTTATTGAACACAATGAACCCAGGCGTGAGCTTTGTGATTCCCAAGGAGAAGGCCAAGATCATAGTTGTCTATTGATAGAGGCTTTTTAATGGTTGATTAATATTCTCCCATCCTACCTTTTTTTTCTTAGAAGCTACTATGCATGCCATTTAGAGCCGTATAGGACTAGTTACTTTGTGTATCAATTCGGCTATGACAGCTTACTCGGGTAATCCCAATTTAATTCTAGCCCATTATTGTGGCTTAATAAATGGAGCCTTGGCATGGAGGTGTTGGGAATCAGATACGCCCTCCTGCGCTCCGGTACCGTGTCTAAGACGTTACCGCAGCGAAAACTTAGGCCAACCCATCTGAAATAACCAACCACCGTCTAACGGACACCAAACACAGATAAATTCAAGTATATGGCGGTGACTACGTCACATGGACAAATCCCACTCTCTATAACTCAGATGAAATTACAAGATTGATAAAAACTAATGTTGAATCCTTTGCCCTAATAGGTTCAAATCCCTCACCACACTCAAGAAGAAAATAAAGATTACAATTAAAATCGCTCACCAACCCATAGCAATCTTCCTAACCGAAGTTGACGACCACTCGATTATATCTCTTCTTCCTTCTATCTTAGATGGCGAAGTCCTAAGAGCAAAGTGCGGAACTTTCTCTTAGATTTTCTGTGTGGACGAGCACCTTGAATCTCTAATTTTGTGGAGTGCTTTGTGCCTCCACCCTCACCCCATATATATAGGATGATAAAAACCTATTTTAGGTAAATAGGAAGCCTACACCTAAAATAGCCCATCAACATCCTATTTTAGATTATAATAGGATCTCTTAAACAGGAAACCCTCAAATAAGAATTGTATTATATCTAAAATAGCTCAGCACTAATTATGGACATCTAAATCAATTTAAATCAAATATTTAATCAGATTTGGACTCCATAAATATGCTATTACCAAATTCAGACTGAACAACAGGAGGTACTATCATTTGGGATGTACACAAGCTAAGTTGTTGTCAAAATTTCTATACATTATGTCAGTCTCCAACTGCTTGTCTTCCAAACTCCTGATCAATTCTTCCTTCAAGAAGTTGATAAAAGGTCGGCCACTCAACAAGAAAGCTGGTTCTTTGAAAGAAAAAATGGCTCGTTGACAAGCCAAAATAAAAGAAGGATGTTGCATATGCTCCTTCCGAGAATAGATTCAATGGGGAGGATAAGTCGACCTCCATAGGTGAAGGGGGTGATAGACCAGAGGATACAATCCTTCTTATAACAATCACATATGAAGTGAAGGCATCTCCCCAGGAGTACCCTCAAAGAGGAACCTCAACTCAGCCATTTCGTTTTGGGTTAAGAAGGAAGATGGAAAAACGTGTTTCTCTCTATAAGAATAGTGCATTCCCAGGTGTGAAGCGGGAGAGAAGAGATGTCCTAACTGGAATTTTAAATAAGACGACATTTGCATTTTTGATTTTGATCTTTTTTGTATTTAAAAAGTCAAATAAAATGTGTTAAGCTTTTTATCATTCTGGCGTCGAGCTATTTTTCCTCAGGACCTCCCCTACAGTATATCGTCACCGCAGTAGAGTTTAACCACCAAGTTCGGGATGGATTGGTGTGGTTCCTCTACGCCTAGGACACCAGAATATCGAACCATGAACGAAGAAAGGTATGAGAGAAAAGCATACTGGCTAGTGATTGTGAGGCCCCAGTTCTTGACTGGAAGGGTTGTTTAGTTATCTATGAAGAGGCCACGATACGAGTCTTCCTCCCAAGGCTAGGGTAGGGTGAAGAAGACGGCCCGTTGGAAGTAAAACTCGTATGGAGAGGAATCCGAGAATTGTGCAGCATTTTCTCCTATGGTTACCATTGTCGTCAATTTTGAACCATCATTTGGGTTGTCAAAACTAACTATGACGTTGACAATTCAAATTGTTAATTCTAAGCTGATTCTATTGTAGCAACTTTGAGTGCTCATATCTTCTCCACCGTGTCCGTTTGGCTATCCACCTTGGCCAACACAGACTGTGTAAACCTCTCTCACTCTATAAAATTTTGTTTTCTGATTCAATCGTTTGATAGATCGTTCCCACATCCAAATTTGGGGGTTCATGGTGATTTAAAATTATTATTATTATAATTTCAAAACAACATTTTGTCATTTCGACTTTCAATTTCCGGAATCCGAAGCTGACAACAACATTCGATTCATGCCATCGATTTAGCATGAATTCATATATAACATGTTGATTTTGGACTCAAACTAATTTGTCTCTATTTTTGGATATTGTGGACCCATTTTTGGATACTTATTGTCCCCAAAATGGTTATTTTTTGTTTCATTGAATTTCAAAATTCCTTATATAATTTCTACCTATTTGGCATCATCCGAATTCAATGGTGATATCTATTTCTGTGTTTGGACTCAATAAGGGTAGTTGGCGTCTAGACCTATTCCATGTCGATATGCTCGTGTCTGACACGTCGACTTGAACTATTTATCCACGCAAGTAAATTACACTTGAAGTTACTTTTACATTGTAAATTCTATTATATATGTTCATATAACTCTTGATAGTTTATTTTGACACTATGATTCATGCACGTGAGGGATTAGTCGTGATTTGTGATTAAGTTTTTTATTCGTTTCGTGATTTGTGTTTATTCATATTCGTGATTGTCATGAGAGAGAGAGTCCGACGAGATAGAATACATTAGTAGACTTATGGTCAACCCAGATTATACCTATTCGTATTCGACCGATAGCGGTCATACACATGTATTAAAATGTCAGATTTGCCCCAACTATACACATGTCAAACTCTATTTTCTAAGTTAAAATTTTATTGGTTTGCTATCATATTTAGATATTCGTATTAGTTCACTTGTCTTCATAATAGTAGTTCTATTTCTCTTACATGTTATATTATTAATGTTTACTATATTCTGTTATTACTTGGCATTCTAGTTTTATTTACTGTACAATTTTCACCATGCTAGATTTAATACATGTATTGTGTAACTTTATAGCTATAATTATACTTTGCTCCAATCCTGATTGGATACATTGATATTTTAGACGATGATGATTTGTACCCTTTTCACTATGGGCCACATGTGGGAGACAGATTTTTCGACCGATCAGTCTTAGACTAGTAGGATCTTCTAGAGATCGATGATTCCTTAATAGTTCTATTGGTAGTTCCATTCTATTTCTTGTACATCATTTGAGCGAGTTTGTTCCCAATTACTCTCTTATGACCTGTACCCATATTCTAGAGTTTGGATATTTTATGACTCATTCTATATTAATATATTTCTAGTGGGTATTGGTGATATTCTAGCATGTTTATATCATTGTTTTCATTATCTTCCTACTTTACTTATCTATGATAGAGTTAGCTAGATTATTCTAGCTCATATTGATTCATGTATAGTTGTTAGTACTTAGAGGACTTGATATATGGTTGAGGTATAGCCAATGTACTACTATCGATGTTGCGAAGTAGGTTGGATGTACTCACGTACATACTCGTACCTAATTATTTAGGTATTGGGTGTGACATAGAGACTTCTAATGTTAAATCCATCATTCTTTGCAATATGCATCAAATGTACCAGTGTATTTGCCATCATTATCGGACCAAACACACTTCAACTTCTTGTCTGTGTCTTTTTCAAAAGGCCAAAAGCTCCTTGAAAGTAGTCAACACCTGATCCTTGGTGTTTATAGCATATATCCAAACTTTTTTTTAGAACAGTCATCAATAAAAGATACAAAATAAGAAGCACCACAAATTGATTTTATCTTCATTAGACCATAGGCGGCGTCCAAATGAATCAACTCGAGCAACACCGTCTTTTTGCTTATGCAGATGGGTTACTTTGGAAAGACATGTCATGATAATTTCTAGCCATACAGTGCATGCATTTCGCAAATTTTGTAGGCTTCAACTCTATAATCACCTTCTTTTTTAACAAGTAGCTTATACATTAATCCCGCTAATATCGTTGATTCGCCTTGTTACAGCTCGGTAAATGCATCACTAATTGTGTTCACCTTCTGTGCCCCACGTGCCCTCCCTTCCATATAGTAGAGACTAGACTTTTTGCTTTCTCTGGCAACCACCAATGGACCTCTGGGAAGCTTCCATTGATCATTTTCGAAGAGACTAAATGACCACTTATCATACAACTTTGCAACTGATACCAGGTTGAAATGAATATCAAGGACATGACGAACATCCCTGTGCACAAGAATTTCTCTCATATTAGTCTTCAAATGCACATCTCCTACAGCCACAACCTTTAACATATTTTCGTTGTCCATCATCAATACTACTCCCCGATATCTTGTTGTGTATATGGTAACTAATTCCCTGTTGTGAGATACGTAGACCGAATCCCTTGAGTCCACCTGCCAAGAATTTTTATTGCAAGTGAGGTTCATGATAACCTCATCGCCGACAATGTTGACATTACCTCTATGTGCTAAGACAACCGTTTTGTAGTACTCTCACTTTACTTCTCCTTGTCGCCCTTATTCTCTCTCTTCCAAGCAAAATATTTTTGCTTGATGTGGCCTTTCTTGCCACAATAGTAACATTCAGAGTTTTCGTATCAACCCTTGGACTTACCTCTACTTTTGTCCCTACCACCATCAGACCCTTAGTTTACTCATGCCTCGACTTTCTGAAACAAGCACCTTTAAATGAGACGTAGTTGAAGTACCTAAGATTTTCTCCGCATCTATTCATTCAACACCCCGCTCTTGGCTAACTCCAGACTAACCACGCCTTCTAGATTAGAAACGATCATGAATACTAATACGGTCTCCCACGAGTATGACAAAGTAAACAACAACCAAAGCTCATATACCTTATCGTCAAACTTTACTCCCATAAAGGATAATTGGTCAACCACGTCCTAAAACCCACTCAAGTGAAACTCACTCAAGTGATACATAATGAACGAACTATCAATGTACCTAAGATCCATCATCTGCCCGATCTAGAACAATCGATTTAACCTTGTCTTCTTGGCATACAAGGGTTCTTGTTTCTCTCACAACGTTTGTGCATCCTTAATATTGGCGATGTGATTATACACATTCTCATCAACAAACTGCTTTATATACCCACAAACACCTGTATATGCTCAAAATTTCAGTCATCATCAGATTTCTTACTAGTTTTTCAGAAGCAAATACCGGAAGATACAACTTCTTGACGAATATAAAACCTTTATCTTGCTCTGCCAACAGTGATAGTTGGAACCGTTCATGTTTATCTTGCACACTTTCTTCGCATCCACCTCTTCTACTCGATTTGGTTGTCAACACCTGACACCTGATAACCTATGCTCTGATACCACTCTGTTGGAAATAAATACAAAAAATCATTCCCCAAACTGATATGACTTGATGAGGATTGAAGAAATTGCACAAACCAATTACGCCAACAACATACAAGAGCACAACGCAAACACGGTAACTTTTTTACTTGGAAAACCCTAACAAAAAAATCATGAGAAGCTCAGATTCCACCCAAAAAATTCTCCACTAACGAAATAATGGAAAGCACACCAACTCCTTTACAAACTCCTCTACCGTTCCACACAAATCATCGCAAGACTTCAACTAAATGGAAATAGATTACAACAAGTATAAAAGGATTATCAAAGACGAGAATACGAGGAAGGACTATTGTAAAACTCATCGAAGCGATTTCTTTTCGAATCAACACCAAAAACTCTGAATCACCTTTTTCTCTCCGTAGAAAATTGCAATCGTGAGAAAACTCACTCATTAAATTATTGTGCTTAGGGTTTAGGGATTGGAAACTCCTATTTAAAGAACCCCAATTCCAAAAAATCTGGATTATTAATTTTGATCCAACGGCGTTAATAAATTATCCAAAAATTTTCTTTAGCCACGACAATGGGACACTAGTGATATATCGGCCGGGGTATACCGACGGTCTACCGGTCGTGGTATACCAACAGAGGTACACCGAAATATGGACCAATTTTAATTAGATATGTTCTGAATCAAACTGTTGTATCACCAGTGTACTGATGGTACACCAGTAGTTGTATACCGCTAACTGTGATATAGCTTTTTTCAATAAGTCTAATACGCGCACGAATGTGTCACCTTCGTCGCCTTCGACTCCCCGAGCTTCTTAACACACAGATAATGCTCGTCGTACTCTAGGGTATTTTTCATATAGATTGAAAATCTCATCGGCCAACGCCAACACAGTTTGTATCTGAAATGCATTGAGAAATGAACATAACAATGAGAACAATAAATAAAATTAAGGATAATTTTGGTAAATTTTAATAAACTAAGAATAATTTTAATAATCCAGTTTGAAAATTCATGGACGTTTAAAAGCTATATTGAAACAACTGTACTTAGATATGTTCTACTCGTAAGTGGTAACTATAAATGGGCCAGTGGCCCTGGTAGCCACTTGTTGGGAGGAGCATAGAGAAGAGGCAAATTCTCGTCTTAATTATGACTAATATATATACGTGTGTTATTATTCATAGAATATAATTAGAAAGATTAAAAGATATTTGAAGTGGATAACATTAATGAGTTGGTTTAACTTTGTTCTTTTAAGTATGTAGGTTATGGGTTCGATCCTTGGAATTGTGTGGTATAGCAAGTAACATGAACATTTCGATTTCCGTAATACATTAATTTCTTCAGAATACATTTTGTAAATGGTTGTCAGTGAATTTTATTGCATCTAATCTTTATATATATATATATATATATATATATATATATATATATATATATATATATATATATATATATATATATATGTAAAAATATATATATATATATATATATATATATGTAAAAAAATAATTATATATATATATATATATATATATATATATATATATATATATATAATATATATATATAAAAAAAATATATATATATATAATATATATATATATATATATATATATATATATATATATATATATATATATATATATTTTATATATGTTATATATATATATATATATATATATATATATATATATATATATATATATATATATATTTGAACCAAAACTTTATTGAATAATAAGCGCAAAATGCCGAAGCCTATACAAGTAAGTGCGCACAACGCGACAAGAGGAACAGAAAACTAACAGCGTGAGACGCGCACAAAATAAAATCATATCTCTGCGACATCCGACTGGGGAGGCGCGAGGAACCCGGAGAACGACCTAAGCAAGGGCCTCACAAAAAGTGTTGGAGGCGTGAGAGCAGCGCCTCCTGGCCTTGAGAATTTGTCTGATCACCTCTCTGAACAATTGTGTAGGGGGAGTTGGCGACCTTCATATATGAATTTGTTCATGTTCTTCCATAATACCCAAATACCAGCGGCAACGACGATCTGATGTTCGTGGGAGCAGCTCCAGCTGGCCAGGAGATCGTTGAGGCCCCCGATCGGGGGGGGAGGGGGGGGCTAGACTAAGTCTATTATGAAGATTGCGCCAAATCTGAGTCGCCAACTCTCCTGAAAGAAGGACGTGCTCTGCCGATTCCGATGTGTGCTCTACGCAGCAGTGGCAGCTGGACGCGAGGCTAAATCCGATAGATCTGATGTGATCGTCCGTCGGCAGCTTCCGACGAAGTGCACGCCAGATAAGGATGAACAATTTGACGGGTATGCAAGACTGCCAAAACTTGGCACACATAGTATTTGGCACGCCTCTGTCTCTGGCCACTATTCTGGGAGAAGCCATCAAAAAAGTCCCGCCCGGGTTAGGGGACCATCTCTACGTGTCGGTCTTGTCAGTGACCCGAAGATTAGCAGCGAGAAGACCGTCGGCCGTCGGCTGACCAAGCCAGTCTCTGACCCGCCCCCAATGCCATCCGGAACTGCCCTCCCAAAGGTCCCTAATAGCGCACCCCTACGGAGTTCTAACGTTGGGCTGAATGGTGTCGTCTCCTAACCACCGTTCCAGACAGGCCGATGAGCGACCGTCGGCCAACTGAAGACGGATTAAAGGTTCTGCGATGTTGCGTCCCCGAATTATGCGATGCCACGACGCCGAAGATCTATTGTTGGTGACTGCCTCCGACAGATGGGAGAATCTGGAGTATCTAGCTCCATGAACCTCGTCCATAACGAGCTCTCAATGCGTAACTTCCACCACAGCTTCATAGAGCAGGCGTCCATGATATGGGAAAGTCTGCTGAATCCCAGACCTCCTTCTTCAGTGGGTTTGGCCATAGTATCCCAACCAGCCCAGTGGTGTTTGTCCTTGCCGTCGCAATGACCCCAGAAGAACTTGGCGAAGAGGGATTCGAAGGAGTGGAGGACCTTCTTGGGGGGGAGCAGACGGCCATGGTGTACATCGGGATGGAAGAGAGAACGTATTTGATGAGGATCATCTTGCCCCCCGGGGATAAAGTTGCGTTGTGCCATCCTGTGATCAGTTTACGGGTTTTGTCAACAAGGTGCTCATATATACCCGAGTTAGACTTTCCGTACACCAGCGGACAACCTAAGTAAAGGAAGGTTGGGTATGCCGTGCCGAACGAGGTTATGTTGGTGAGCAGGACTGAGCGGGTTCTGTCAGCTTTGTGATGGGTGTAGATGACGCTCTTGCTGTTATTGACGCGCTAGCCGGAGCATGTGGTATATCTCGCGATCGTACTTAAAACCACCTCGATCGATCTGCTGTCTCCGGAGAAGAAGATAAGGATGTCATCTGCGTACGCCAGGTGAGTGATGAGAGGACAGCCAGTCGTGGTGTGGAAGTGGTGGAAACCTGGCATTCTGGACATGCTATTGAGGCTTCTGCTGAGAGCTTCTTCCATAATAATGAAAATTATAGAAGAGAGGGGGTCCCCCTGTCTAACCCCGCGAGTGGATCGAAAGGACCCAGCAGCCTGACCATTGATCACCGTGGAGAACCAAGCGTTGCTTATTGTTACGCCCCGCTCCCGTAGGAGCGATCGTCCTCGCTAAGACGTGATGCCGCACGACCCTAGATTGCGCTCGTGCAAGACGGTTTCATAACGACCGATTACAGCGGCGGCGATGGGGTCGTCGCACAGAAGTCCCAAGCAAAAATATTGAACATGCAACAGAAATTTAAAGGCAAAACACAAGATATTCAAAAGAACACTTTATTGATATTGAACAGTCAAATTACGATGGGCGCAAGGCCATGATTACAAGTCTCTTGTGCTCACTTTTCTCTCATTTTATAAGTCACTCTGCTCTCTCTCATCTCTCGATTACAATGCTTGAGCCAGCGGAAGCTTCGGAAGGCAATGTCCATACATTATGTCCCGTATAAGTCTTGAGTCCACGCGGCCGTACGCTTCGAATCGCCAAGGAACTCCATGCCTCGACGCACCCAAGCGAGCTCCGCGCCACGAGCTTCTACCTGTTCCTGCACATGAAAAGCTGTGTGGGTGTCAGTACTCAACTGTACTGGTGGAGTGAGCTCCTTGCCCACCCATACAAAACTGACATATTCATTTACTTTTGTGCAATATAAGTCCCTTTATGATTGTCTTTCTAGTCTTGCCTTAGGATTAGATTTAGAACAAGACGTCTGACCAACCCGACATGCCACGACATGGTCATACTACAATGCCAACGTGTATTTCGATCGAGGCAGTGCCTCATCGCTTATGTACTTGACCGAACTTCGACTCGGGATGGTAGGGTCATGCCATACTTTATTCGTGACTTCAACATATTCGGGACAATGCTTTGTCGAGGAGCAAATTATGCGAACTCGGCCGTGCCAAGACTTTCACTTAACTCAAGTGCCTCTAGACAAATTCTCGTGCCAACGACGTCAAGGGGACGACTTATGCAGGTCGTGCCTCTAGACCTTGCTTAGACTTGTTCGTGCTTCAAGATTGAGGCTATGCCTCGCTAACTTATTAAGACTTATCCATTCTGCCGCCTTGCGGCCTTCCTGTCCGACTCATAAACTAACTTAGACAAGACTTGTCAAACATAGTGTCGACTTCATGAACATCCCGACGCCAAGTATCGTGCTAAGCACGGTGCCTATGCTGCAGCCCAATATTAGGCCCAGACATTGTGTTACCGACTCGACCTGCATTCAAGTTCTAGACTCAATCCAAAGGCATACACGCGGTTTGTCGCTACTCTGCCGACCCATCTACATGAGTGATCACTAGCAATGTCAAGCTATCTTGGATCTCGGCTCGGGATATCGGACCGTCCCTACACGGGTAGCTAGCCCGGAGGTGCCGAATCTCCTATGCGGTTATCCAGCATCCTACTTGAGCCTCACTCGCTTCTCCCGGGCCGACATGATCCCGGTGCCCCGGCGATCACTCGAGAAGACTAACCTTGTCGACAAGTTGTCCAATGACCATGCAAGACCCAACTCGATCTATCAAATCCTTCCTTAACATGATCATGCTTTCCAACTTCTATCGAGACTCCCAAGTAGCGGGACCGATCTCGCGTAATTCCATATCCAGACTTATCGAGACTTAACGAGACTCCCAAGTAGCGGGACCGATCTCGGCTACAACCAGTCGCGTGGACTTCTTTTGTCCGTGGCATGCTTTTCACTAAACCGACCGAGGCTCGTGCCTTAGACAGACCTTTTTCTTTAGGCGACGCTATTGCTCAAGTCATTTACTTATATGACGAGCCTTGCTTTCGAGGGACTACGCGACTTGACAACCGCAGATAGAGCGGGACAGTGCTAGGAACGGCTTAGACCGACCAGCATAACTTTGCCTAACTTATTTGTGGAACGACTTGACGAGCAAAGGCTACGCCAAGCTTCGCATCGAGGGAACGTGCCGTGCACGCGTTCGACTTGAACAACCAAGTTCGTGCCTAGACTTAAGCCAAAAGCCGTGCAAGGCGACTTAACCCACGGGACATGCGAAGGCTATGCCAAGCCTTGGACGACGGGACCGTGCATGCTTTATCAAGCATTCATGCGGGTGACGCCTATGACTTAGGCTAATTCGAGTGTCGGGGCAAAACGACGGGACCGTGTATGCTTTATCAAGCATTCATGCGGGCGACGCCTATGACTTAGGCTAATTCGAGTGTTGAGGCAACTTAGCAACTTAGGCCAACTTTCTTCTCCCAAGCCACGGGACGAAGGATCGAGTGTCGTTTTCAAAACACGCTGAGCAAAATTCTAAGCAGATCGTGGGACCATTTTCTATGTTCTAAGACATTTCGACCCGTCGGGATTATTCCCTTAGCTATGTGGTTGCGTCTCTTTTATTATCAAGCCTAACTTGTGCAAGTTGAAAACATGCGAGTTATTAAGTGAAGGCTAAGATGAGGCAAGTTCACCGAAACTACCCCACATGAGCGAGAGTCGCCTCGACCGAGCGAGCAATTCGAGCAGCCGTTTGCAAGGCTAAGTCCGAACACCGTCGGCGTTTCGATTCCTCCGATTGACTTTGCGGGACGGGGCACTACACTAATAGATCTGAAAATGATGTCGATCTAGGATTCGGAGAAGCCGAAAGCCCTGAAGACCCAAATCATGAATTGCCAGTCGAGGCGGTCGTATGCCTTCTCCATGTCCAGTTTGATGGTAACGTTCCCCCCTGTGGACGAAAACTTCATACATGTGATCATCTCTTGGGCGAGGAGTATGTTGTCAGTTATGTTACGGCCTTTAACAAATCCGATTTGTTCTTTGGAGATGATCTTGGAGAGAAGATTGGACATCCTGTCGGCAACGATGTTCGATATAATCTTGTTGGTGAAGGTGCAGAGGCTGATAGACCGGAAGTCTTTGAAGGTGTCCGGGTTGTCTTTCTTGGAAATAAGGATGATGTTGGCGCAAGAAATGGAATTGGGATATCTCGCCCCTTGGAAAAAGACAATAGTGGCCTCCAATAAGTCAGTTTTTAAGATGTCCCAACAAGCTCTAAAGAAAACTCTATTGAAGCTGTCCGGGCCCGGAGCACTGTGTTCATTTATGGACCAGACCACCGCCTTGACCTCCTCTGCCGATGGAGTAGCCAACAGGGTCTCATTTTCGCTGTCGCTGATGAGGGATGGGATTTCGAACAGGAGTGCGACGTCTTTAACGACAGGCTCTTTAGTGAAAAGGTTCGAGTATAAGTTCTCCGCGACAGCCTGAATACCTGTCACGCCCCAGAACCAGAATACTGGAGAGCGGGGGGAATGACTCAGCCAGCTACGTATTACGGGTAGATGAATGCCGTATAATACGATCAATGCTGTCTAGAAGACGAGGGGGTGCATACTACATAAAAGTCTCACTATGGTCACTTCACATCTATTGTCTCAATCATCCAAGCAAGAAACAGTAATAGAGAACATGTAAGATAAAGCAGTAAGGCGTCCCAAACACTCTGTCAAAATGTTCTTGATATCTGGCTTTACAAAATATAGCCAGATTGATGAAGCAAAAGTATACACAATTGTTATCAGCTGCAGTCTGACTTAGTTACAATTATGTAAAAGTAAGTACAAGACGATCCGACTAACAGGTCGGTGCCAAACGGCAAAGTATAAGGTAAATAACAAAACGAGCGGGGAAGTAAGAAACCCACTCGAGTCCACCTGCGATCATCCCTCTAGTGTTGACCATCTTGGAGGTAGAAGTAAGCTGAGTCCTCGGGAACCGGCTCTAAATCTGGCTATGCAAAACCAGAAAGGTTAGACCTCTAATAGCAAGTACCACAAGAAAGCACGACATGAGAACTAAAACCAGTAATGAGAAATATGATAAATAGATCTCTTCTTGCTACTAGGATTCACATAACATCACGATACTTCGAACCAACCTCCCAACCAAATAAGGACAGAAGTTGGCCCGTCATGTCCTGACATTCTGATCATCTCAGTTAGGCAACAGAGTAGGTACAGTACACAAACAAATCAGTTTAAACGGCCATTCAACTTCTACGGCTTGCTATTGTGAGTTCCAAGTTACCCTGGAAATATGCAATAAAGATTCCTCAGTTCTTACTATGTACAAGCAAGACTAGTTTACCCAATCAATCAATTGCGCCAATCATGAATTAGACGAGTCCCAGCAGGACGTCCGTCATCAATATACAATATACAATAAATAATATAGCCAGATACCGCTCCCTGTCCGTGTGGAAGATTTGCAGTATCTGTGGGGACCAGCCGACCTGTCGGGCACTACTAGTCCCAAGAGGGCTGCCATATAAGAACTCGGAAATTCATTCTCTCCATGCAATCATTATTTTATTTAACTTAATAGTCTCTACGTTGAGTAAAATCCCATGCCGTGGATCATGGTCATTCAAATGAGTACTTTCGTACGGGGTACGATATGCGCAACTCTACAACGATACCCGTGCGGCTAGGTTGTAGGTCTTACATAGCGTAATGCAACAATCAAATCTAATCACGGAATAATCATGCCTTGACCATAAGTACACATGATGCAGTTTGTAGAAAATAAATAAATAAATAATTAATTAGATTGAAGCATGCATGTGTCTGTATGCCGAGGTTCGGGATTAGCCAGTCGATTGCAATAGTTCATAGGTAATATGAATGTGTCTCATTCATTCAATTCAATAAGACGACTAGCCAGTCTCTTAGTTCCAACTAGGAACGCATGATCAATTTTAGTCAAGATAACCATCATTATCAATGGTGACAAGGCATGAAAGTCAACTAGTATTAGATGGGGTCGAGTCTATAACTCTCAGGGTTAAGTTCCAGTCATACTGGGTATCCAAAAATCAATCGGGACACAAGGCGCATTCCACATAACAGTCGATATTAACAATATTAACATATCATGATTTTATCGAGTTCATGCCAAAAGGCGTAAGGATATAATAGGAGAATTATCATGCCACCGTTAAATGAATAAATTATAGAGCAATAGAAACACCAAGGTTAGATTACGCCAAGTCGGGCTACGCTCAGGTCAAGCTACACTCAAGTCAGGCTACGCTCAAGTCAAGCTACGCTCAAGTCAAGCGTATGAGGTCCATACGACTCCTTACTATCCAAGTCAGCGTATGCAAGACATACGCTCCCAAAAGGCAGCGTATGAACTCCATACGACTCCTCATCAAGGCAGCGTATGAGGTCCATACGACTCCTCGCTATCCAAGTCAGCGTATGCAAGACATATGCTTCCAAAAGGCAGCGTATGAACTCCATACGACTCCTTATCAAGGCAGCATATGAGGTCCATACGACTCCTCGCTATCCAAGTCAGCGTATGCATGACATACGCTTCCAAAAGGCAGCGTATGAACTCCATACGACTCCTTACCATCCAAGTCAGCGTATGCAAGACATACGCTCCAAAAAGGTAGCGTATGAACTCCATACGACTCCTTGTCACCCAAGTCAGCGTATGCAAGACATACGCTCCAAAAAGGCAGCGTATGAATTCCATACGACTCCTTGTCACCCAAGTGAGCGTATGCAAGACATACGCTCCCAAAAGGCAGCGTATGAATTAAACTGCGCTGCGCTAAAGAGCGCGCGTAACTCCGTGGCGCAAGCTAAAAAGCTAGCGTACACTGCTCACTGTCTTCTCCAAACAACAAGAACTCCATGGTTGCACCCAAAAGCTTCAAAAGTCCATAACTTGGTCAAAACAAGTCCAAATCCAACTTTCCAAAGGTCAAAATTGGGTAGAAAAAAATTCTCTACAACATGGAACCATCAAAACTTGAAAACAAGGAAGTTTGATAGATCTAAACTACCAAAATCCGAAAATAACTAATTTCTAGATCTACAAAAATTAAGACTTCGAAATGAGAAATACCAAGTTCTAAACTCTCTTAGGATCACGAGAGGAAGATAAATGAACTATAAAATGGGTTCTCATGGAAAGCAAGTTGTACTTGCCTACGGTTGGTAGGTGGAGAGAGTAATGAAGAAGAAGAGGAAGAGTAATGGTGAAGGAGAGTTTATGAAGAGAGAGAAAGGGGTTTGGGGGCTTTAAATGAAAGGGGGTGGTAGGTGGGGGTGTTGGGTTTGGTTCATGATGAACCAACTATCTAAACCAAACCAAGCCGAACCCAAAGTCTAACTAAAGCAGAGAAATAAAAGCAGAAAGTAAAGTACAGAAATAAAATTGCAGAAAATTAATTAGCGTGAATTAAAGGAATTTAAATGCAGGATAATACATGATAAATATCAAATAAATACATTCAAGTAGTACATGTATAAAAATACGTATTCTGGGAACGGGAAGTGACATCTCTACCCTCCTTAGAAAAATTTCGTCCTCGGAATTTCAAATCCAAGCAGGATAGGAATATCAAAACTAAGCTAATCTAGGTACAAGAAACTTGAGCAAGCAATCATTCTTCAATGTTAACTAGCAGATAACATATCTATATTAACAATCTATGACCTCACGTAGTTCTATCCATAGGGTGACAAGCATGAGGTGTTAAGACGATCAAGGTACACGGGAAAAATATACCTTGTGAGTCAAACAGATGTGGATACCGTGATCGTATATCATCCTCACGTTCCCACGTTGACTCTCCCAAAGAGTGATGACCCCAAGCAACCCGGACAAGGTTAATTGTTCGGTTCTTGAGTACCTTCTCTCTTCGGTCCAAGATGGACACAGGCTGCTTCTCGTAAGACAGGTTGGTACCAACAACCAGTTCGAAATGATCGAGGATATGGCTAGGGTCCGATATATACCTTCGTAATTGAGATACATGAAACACGTCATGTACCTCTCGTAGCGAAGGTGGAAGGGATAAACGATAAGCAACATCGCCTATCCTATCAAGAATAACAAATGGGCCTACGTATCGTGGACTCAACTTCCCACGAACGCCAAATCTAATGACCCTACGGGTAGGTGAGATCCGCAAGAACACGTGGTCCCCAACAGAAAACTCTAGCGGCCTACGATGCTGGTCCGCCCAATGATGATGTCGATCTTGCGCAACTCGAAGTCGCTCCCTAATTCCCTTAACCAATTCAACTGTTTGAACAATCAATTCCGGGCCCAGCATCTTCCTTTCCCCGATATCATCCCATGCTAGTGGCGATCTACACCTCTTACCATATAGTGCCTCAAATGGTGCCATCTGGATACTGGCTTGATAACTGTTGTTGTATGAGAACTCAACTAAGTGCAGGTGGCTTTCCCAAGACCCTCCAAAATCTAGAGTGCAAGCTCGTAACATATCTTCTAAAGTATGAATCGTTCTTTCTGATTGCCCATCCGTCTGCAGATGGTAAGCCGTGCTAAATCTCAACTTGGTACCCAAACTATGATGCAAGCTCTTCCAGAAATACGATGTAAAGCGGGTATCTCGATCTGACACAATACTGACAGGGACTCCATGCTGTCTAACTATCTGTTGCATATACAACTCTGCCAACTTTTCTGTAGATTGCCCTACTCTGAAAGGAAGAAAATGCGCCACCTTCGTAAGTCGATCTACTATCACCCAAATGGCATCCTTACCACTTGGTGATCTCGGTAAACCGGTCACAAAGTCCATTGTAATATGCTCCCACTTTCATTCTGGGATAGGAAGCGGTTGTAATAATCCAGCTGGCCTCTGCTGCTCTGCCTTCACTTGCTGACATACCAAGCAACGGGAAACAAATCTGGCTATCTCCCTCTTCATTCCGTTCCACCAGAAGTGTTGCTTGATATCCTGGTACATCTTGGTCCCTCCAGGATGTACAGAATACTGAGAACTGTGAGCTTCTGCCATAACCTCCTGTCTGATATCTCCACTAGGCACACACAGACGTGATCCAAACCTAAGTGTACCATCTTCATGAATTCTCATCTCCTTCCTGAGTCCTGTCTCACATTCTGTCCTAAGCTTCTGAATCCTTGGGTCCTGTGCCTGAGCTGCCTTGATCCTATCTACCAAGTCAGATTGGACTTGTAGACTTGCCAGAACTCCTACATCGTTAGGAAGTATAACTTCTATGCCCATCTCCTGAAGGTCTTCTAAGATATGCTTCTGTGTTGTCAACATAAATGCGCCGCCCCTTCTTCTGAGAGCGTCTGCTACCATATTAGCCTTGCCTGGATGATATTGAAGCTCTACGTCGTAATCCTTGATCAACTTCAACCATCTTCTCTGCCTCATGTTCAGTTCTTTCTGGGTAAAGATGTACTTCAGACTTTTATGGTCTGTGTACATGTCCACTCGATCACCATATAAGTAATGCCTCCATAGCTTCAAAGCAAATACTACTGCCGCCAACTCCAAATCATGAGTTGGGTAATTCTTCTCGTGGTCCCGAAGCTGTCTAGATGCATATGCTATCACCTTTCCGTGCTGCATGAGGACACATCCAAGTCCTTTACCCGACGCATCACAATATACTGTAAAACCTCCGGGTCCAACTGGCAATGTAAGAATGGGCGCTGATATCAACTTCTGCTTCAGATTCTCAAATGATGCCTGGCATTCTGCCGACCAAACGAATGGCACATCCTTCCGTGTCAAGCGGGTCATGGGTGATGAAAGTCTTACAAAATCTGACACAAACCTTCTGTAATATCCTCCAAATCCCAAGAAACTCCGTACATCAGCTACGGTCTTGGGTACTGGCCAACTCTTTACTGCTTCTACCTTCTTGGGATCCACTGCTACTCCAGCTCCTGATACGATATGACCCAAAAATGAAATGTGATCCGTCCAGAACTCACACTTGCTGAGCTTGGCATACAACTGGTTCTCCCTCAGAACCTGCAACACTTTTCTGAGGTGGTCTTCATGCTCCTCTTCACTAGCAGAGTATACAAGAATGCCGTCGAGAAATACTACGACAAACTGATCTAAGTACGGCATAAAGATGCGGTTCATCAAATCCATGAATATTGCTGGAGCATTGATCAAACCAAACGGCATTACCAAGAATTCATAATGCCCATACTTCGACCTGAATGCTGTCTTGGGAATATCTTTCTTTCGAACCCTCACTTGATGGTACCCTGAACGAAGATCTATTTTGGAGAAAACTCTAGCTCTGTTCAACTGATCAAATAAGTCGTCGATCCTTGGTAGTGGGTACTTGTTCTTTACTATTGCCGCGTTAAGCTTCCTGTAGTCGATACACAATCTGGATGATCCATCCTTCTTCCCCACAAGTACTACTGGTGCTGTCCATGGCGATATGCTAGCTTGGATAAACTTCTTCTCCTTCAATTCTTCTATATGCTGATATACCTTGGCCTGCTCCGAATCCGCCATTCTGTATACCCGATCTGATATCGGTTTAGTCCCAGGTGCCAATTCTATACTGAACTCAATATCTCTAACCGGTGGCAGACCGGGAAGTTCTTCGGGGAATACGTCTAGAAATTCTTCAACTACCTTCGGAACCTGAATTTCCTCCATTGCCGTTATTACTCCCTGCTCTTGCTGAGTTGCCTCTGATCTGACTAAGGTGAATCTCTTCATGCCTGGAATTCAAAAGATACACTCCCACTACGACAATCTATTGTCGCATGACTGTCTTTCAGCCAGTCCATGCCTAAGATAACGTCGAAATTTCCAACAGGAAATTCTCTCAACCGGGCGGGTAAGGAATGCCCGCAAACTACAACGCTACATGCTAGAATAACTCTACTAACTCCTACGAGCCCATTACCAGTGAGTATATTCAACCTCCCTGGCAATGCCTCGAACTCCATTCCTAGCCGTGTCGTAAATTGTGCAGATATAAATGAGTGGAATGCTCCCGAATCAAACAATGCTACTGCGAGATATGAGGCGACGAGAATGTTACCTGCCACAACATCCCCTGATGCTAATGTCTCTTCCAAGGACAGAGTGAATGCCTGCCCTCGACCTCCTTGCTGGTTCCCATGCTGCGGCCTAGCCTGGTGCTGCTGCTGGCCCCTTCCTTGATGATGCTGGGGTGGTCTATGCTGGTGTTGCTGCATCGGCAGTCCCTGCTGCCGAAACATCTGAGCCTGCGATATTAACGGGCACTGTGCCAACGGTCTCACTGCTACCGTTGGTCCTCGATACTGTCCTGCTCCTGGTGCTGGCAGAGCAGGAAACTGCTGCACTGGTACTCCTGACCTCGAATTCATGGGACATGTGGTAACCCGATGATCTGGATTTCCACATATCAAACACTGCCCGTTCAATGTCCGACACACATCTCTAGTGTGCCCCATCTTTCTATAATAAGTGCAGCCCACAAGGGGTTGCTAGTTCTTCCTCTGTTGCTATTGCTGTTGCCTTGGTTGTGGTGTTGGCCCTCGCATCACCACATCGTGGATGCGAATGCCAGGGAATGGTACTGTTGTTCGGGGCGCTGCTCCCCCTCCTCCTTCTATCTGACTATGGGATCTCTTCTGACCTCCAGTCCTTGCCGCAAGCCTCTGAATGGTGATCTCATGCCTGCGGGTTGCTGTCAATACTTCATCAAAAGTCTGGTAGTTGTGCCCCTCTATCAATTGCAAGAGCTCAAGATGAAACCCTTGCTGGAACCTCATCGCCCTCTGGCGCTCCGTTGCTACCATCTCTGGGGCAAACCTACTCAATCTGTAGAACTCTGCTGCGTAAGCATCTACCGTCTTGCCGGCCTGCTTGAGGTTGATAAACTTATGTTGTAGCTCAAAATGCGCCACAACTCCATAATACTTTGTCTTGAACCTTGCTGTGAAGTCGTCCCAAGCAACAGGACGTCTGATGCCTACTTCCTCTGATTCCCACCAATCACGTGCGAGATTCTGAAGTAACAACTTCACTAGATCCACACGTTCTTCTGCCGGTACCTTAGCGGCTGTCAGAATAGCCTCGATATCCTTAAGCCATGCATCTGCTGAGATGGCATTCTCCGTGCCTTCAAAACGGTGGGGGTTGTACTTGCAAAACCGGGCTGACGCTCCTGAATCTGTCCTTGCCCCTCTTTCCAAAGCTGGCTGCAGTCCTTGGTTGAGTAGTACATTCTGCTCTTGTAACTGAGCGTGCATACGTTGTTGGGCTAACATCCAATGTTGCTGAGTAGCCATCATTCCTCTCATGATCTCCAGAAGGGTTGGTGTATCCAATTCCACATGGGTAGGTGGAACTATTGGTGGTGTTGGAACCTCCGGATACTGCAGTCCAACTGCTGGTTCCACTATCACCTCTTCTTGAATAGTCTCATGAAGTGGTTCTGACCCTTGTTGCTGACCAACCTGGTCAGGTTGTCCATGCTGCCCTTGTTGTTGCTGTCCAGCTCTGACAGATACGGACGAGGTGCCCCTAAGAAAAGGGACAAGAGAACAATCAAATGATCGGACAGAAAAGATCAATGAAGTCAAAGGATACCGGAATGTCAATCTAGAGTCGAGAGTAACGAATCGAGAGATCAAGGGGGAACATGTGTGATTGAGACATCCTATAAACCAAAACACCCCACAAGTCTGAAATCAGACCTGCATGGGCCACCACTAAAACCTTGTCACGTCCCAGAACCAGAATACTGGAGAGCGGGGGGAATGACTCAGCCAGCTACGTATTACGGGTAGATGAATGCCGTATAATATGATCAATGCTGTCTAGAAGACGAGGGGGTGCATACTACATGAAAGTATCACTATGGTCACTTCACATCTATTGTCTCAATCATCCAAGCAAGAAACAGTAATAGAGAACATGTAAGATAAAGCAGTAAGGCGTCCCAAACGCTCTGTCAAAATGTTCTTGATATCTGGCTTTACAAAACATAGCCAGATTGATGTAGCAAAAGTATACACAATTGTTATCAGCTGCAGTCTGACTTAGTTACAATTATGTAAAAGTAAGTACAAGACGATCCGACTAACATGTCGGTGCCAAACGGCAAAGTATAAGGTAAATAACAAAACGAGCGGGGAAGTAAGAAACCCACTCGAGTCCTCCTGCGATCATCCCTCTAGTGTTGACCATCTTGGAGGTAGAAGTAAGCTGAGTCCTCGGGAACCGGCTCTAAATCTGGCCATGCAAAACCAGAGAGGTTAGACCTCTAATAGCAAGTACCACAAGAAAGCACGACATGAGAACTAAAACCAGTAATGAGAAATATGATAAATAGATCTCTTCTTGCTACTAGGATTCACATAACATCACGACACTTCGAACCAACCTCCCAACCAAACAAGGACAGAAGTTGGCCCGTCATGTCCTGACATTCTGATCATCTCAGTTAGGCAACAGAGTAGGTACAATACACAAACAAATCAGTTTAAACGGCCATTCAACTTCTACGGCTTGCTATTGTGAGTTCTAAGTTACCCTGGAAATATGTAATAAAGATTCCTCAGTTCTTACTATGTGCAAGCAAGGCTAGTTTACCCAATCAATCAATTGCACCAATCATGAATTAGACGAGTCCCAGCAGGACGCCCGTCATCAATATACAATATACAATAAATAATATAGCCAGATACCGCTCCCTGCCCGTGTGGCAGATTTGCAGTATCTGTGGGGACCAGCCGACCTGTCGGGCACTACTAGTCCCAAGAGGGCTGCCATGTAAGAACTCGGGAATCCATTCTCTCAATGCAATCATTATTTTATTTAACTTAATAGTCTCTACGTTGAGTAAAATCCCATGCCGTGGATCATGGTTATTCAAATGAGTACTTTCGTACGGGGTACGATATGCGCAACTCTACAACGATACCCGTGCGGCTAGGTTGTAGGTCTTACATAGCGTAATGCAATAATCAAATCTAATCACAGAATAATCATGCCTTGACCATAAGTACACATGCTGCGGTTTGTAGAAAATAAATAAATAAATAATTAATTAGATTGAAGCATGCATGTGTCTGTATGCCGAGGTTCGGGATTAGCCAGTCGATTGCAATAGTTCATAGGTAATATGAACGTGTCTCATTCATTCAATTCAATAAGACGACTAGCCAGTCTCTTAGTTTCAACTAGGAATGCATGATCAATTTTAGTCAAGATAACCATCATTATCAATGGTGACAAGGCATGAAAGTCAACTAGTATTAGATGGAGTCGAGTCTATAACTCTCAGGGTTAAGTTCCAGTCATACTGGGTATCTAAAAATCAATCGGGACACAAGGCGCATTCCACATAACAGTCGATATTAACAATATTAACATATCATGATGTTATCGAGTTCATGCCAAAAGACGTAAGGATATAATAGGAGAATTATCATGCCACCGTTAAATGAATAAATTATAGAGCAATAGAAACCCAAGGTTAGATTACGCCAAGTCGGGCTACGCTCAGGTCAAGCTACGCTCAAGTCAGGCTACGCTCAAGTCAAGCTACGCTCAAGTCAAGCGTATGAGGTCCATACGACTCCTTACTATCCAAGTCAGCGTATGCAAGACATACGCTCCCAAAAGGCAGCGTATGAACTCCATACGACTCCTCATCAAGGCAGCGTATGAGGTCCATATGACTCCTCGCTATCCAAGTGTAACGCCCCAGAACCAGAATACTGGAGAGCGAGGGCGTACATAGCCAGCTACGTATATTGAAGTGTAACCCACCTCGCTATACGGTCACGGCTGTCTAGATACATGAGGGTTTAACTACAAGCCAACAGTCTCCTATGGTCATGAACAAGCCTATTGTATCAATCACAAGCAAGCAATAGTAGTTACAAGATGTCAGAGCACCCAATATATAATAGCAAGGCGTCCCATACATTACATATTGGATGATCATGAAGCTAGTCGTACAAAATGTCAGGACTAGCAAGAGTTCAGTCATACATGATCAACCATAGGATCTGTCAATCATGTTACAGCCCGTAGGCAGACAGTAAATAAAGGGCAATCGAGCTAACACGTGCTCGTCGGCTAAACGCCTCAAAAGAATAATTTTACAATAAAGTGGGAGGACAAAAAGAAACCTACTCGTTGCCAGGGTTATGCCTGGTGGTCACCATCTGGCTGGATAGTAGGTAGATCCTCTGGTGCTGCTCCGATATCTGGCCACACAAAACCAGCTGGGTCAGACCCCAGAAAGAGCAAGTGCCACAAAGGAGGCTTCACTTAGGAACTAAAACCAGCATATCACAATAGAATATTAAAGATAATAAATAAAAACTGATAATAATAGAGATAACAACAGTAAACTGAGTATGAGGAAACCATTCAAGTAGCCAGGTCACAACCCTTAAACCAAACAAGGACCGGGGTTGTAACCCTTCACCTGAATAGAAACCCGTCTTAAATACTATTGGTATAGGTAACAAGACAATAAACGAAGAGAGGACACAGAACTGCTCCGGAAGCCAGGTTACAACCCTTAAACCAAACAAGGACCGGGGTTGTAACCCTTCGCCTGAACAGAACTGGACCCCTGATCTTTATTGTTAAGGCCAGTATAAATAATCATGGTATTGAAGTAAAGGTAAAACATGACGAGCATGATAGGGGGTTGCAATAAGACAATAAACGAATAGAGGACACAGAACTGCTCCGGGAGCCAAGTTACAACCCTTAAACCAAATAAGGACCGGGGTTGTAACCCTTCGCCTGAACAGAACTGGACCCCTGATCTTTATTGTTAAGGCGGACACAATAAACAGGACGATATATGATAAGATAACCATGGAACTATTCAGATAGCCAAGTTACAACCCTTAAACCAAACAAGGACCGTGATTGTAACCCTTCATCTGAACAGAACTTGGTATCCCATCATTTATACAAGAAATCATGTCCTGATACAATCTTGTACAGGATCAGGATAAGACTAAGCTGGAATAAACTTCATCCAATCAATCACGGCCAATCAAGAGTACGACTTGATACTTTTAACTAACTAGGGTTATCACATGCCTAGTTACTAGCAAGATGTAATGAGATTATTCCAACAGCCACAAGCCCTGCAGACCATCCAGGTTATCCGGGTCGAATGTCCGTTTATGGAGAATGCAACACGTGACTGTGTGCTGGAAATATGCCCTACTCGTCGGTAAGCTACAAGTCCACTTAATGAATGCGCCCAGATAACGGGATTGCCTGTAGCTGGGAATCTCTTCATGACTACTGAATCATTCTAGTTAATTAGCCTTAGTCAATTTCAGTAGGTAACCCTGATCGTGGTACTCAGGGATCCCCATCCTAGACATGATGCAAGACAGTACTGGTTTATTTGTACAAACGCAATCGCCTACGGTGTCCAGACCTTTCATACTTGTCATGTCAGTTTACTTGTCAAGAGTGCGCCACAGCGGGCCACTATCGTGTTCTATTCTTACATTATCATGAATGAGAAAGATTTTATAAAATAAATAATAACATATTCTTGAAGCCAAGGAAAAGATCTACAACTTTCATGTTTTGAGTTTTTCAAGATTCTAGCTACAAAATAACTTAAACAGGCAAAAACAGTGAATTCCTGCACAATCAGCGCATGAGATTCCTGCGCAATCGGCGCATGGGATTCCTGCACAATCGACGTATGGGATTCCTGCACAATCGGCGCATGAGATTCCTACGCAATCGGCGCATGGGATTCCTGCACCAATCGGCGCATGGGATTCCTGCACAATCGACGCATGAGATTCCTGCGCAATCGGCGCATGGGATTCCTGCACCAATCGGCGCATGGGATTCCTGCACAATCGGCGTATGAGATTCCTGCGCAATCGGCGCATAGGATTCCTGCACCAATCGGCGCATGAGATTCCTGCACAATCGGCGCATGGGATTCCTGCACCAATCGGCGCATGAGATTCCTGCACAATCGGCGCATGGGATTCCTGCACCAATCGGCGCATGAGATTTCTGCGCAATCGGTGCATGGGATTCCTGCACCAATCGGCGCATGAGATTCCTGCACAATCGGCGCATGGGATTCCTGCACCATCGACGCATGAGATTCCTGCGCAATCGGCGCATGAGATACTCACGTTGCGTCTTCAATACATGCGCGTAGGGAACCTACGCGCATGACACGTTCGGAGTTAAGGGATGCGTTACCGGGACTTCACGGCGCATGGCCTCCCGGGCGCATGAGGTTCCCGGCGCATGGGGTTCATCGTCCCCAAACAGCAAGTTCAGCCCTGAAAGTTTCGAAAACTTGCCATGGCCATAACTTCCTCATCCGAAGTCGAAATCAAGCGAAACAAAAGCCAAAAGTGAATGAAATTGAATTCTCTACAACATAGAACTATTAGTTTTCGAAAATAATCAAGTTTTAGAGATCAAAACAAAAAAAAAACCGAAAAGTTACAAACTTAGATCTACAAGAATCCCTCCATCAAATCCAAAAATGCCAAGTTCTAAAGAGGCTTAGAATCTAGTAAGGAAGAGAATGGAACAATAAAACATGAGATCCATCATGAAGCAAGTTTGTACTTGCCTAAGCTCTCTCTCTCTCCCTCCTGGTGGTTGAAAAAGTAAATGTGGAGAAGAAGAAGAATAATGAAGAGAGAGAATGAAGGAATGGGTTAATAAAGAAGGGTGGTGGTAGGTAGGAGGGTTCACCTTTTGGTTCATGATGAACCAAGGCAACCCAAGCCTAGCCGAACCAACCCAAAATAAACCGAGCCAAGCCAAGAGATATGCAATACAAAATAAAATACGTACACGTATTCCAAGATACGTAATACGAATTACAGGCATTACACCAAGTCAGCGTATGCAAGACATATGCTTCCAAAAGGCAGCATATGAACTCCATACGACTCCTTATCAAGGCAGCGTATGAGGTCTATACGACTCATCGCTATCCAAGTCAGCGTATGCAAGACATACGCTTCCAAAAGGCAGCGTATGAACTCCATACGACTCCTTACCATCCAAGTCAACGTATGCAAGACATACGCTCCAAAAAGGCAGCGTATGAACTCCATACGACTCCTTGTCACCCAAGTCAGCGTATGCAAGACATACGCTCCAAAAAGGCAGCGTATGAATTCCATACGACTCCTTGTCACCCAAGTGAGCGTATGCAAGACATACGCTCCCAAAAGGCAGCGTATGAATTAAACTGCGCTGCGCTAAAGAGCACGCGCAACTCCGTGACGCAAGCTAAAAAGCTAGCGTACACTGCTCACTGTCTTCTCTAAACAGCAAGAACTCCATGGTTGCACCCAAAAGCTTCAAAAGTCCATAACTTGGTCAAAACAAGTCCAAATCCAACTTTCCAAAGGTCAAAATTGGGTAGAAAAAAATTCTCTACAACATGGAACCATCAAAACTTGAAAAAAAGGAAGTTTGATAGATCTAAACCACCAAAATCCGAAAATAACTAATTTTTAGATCTACAAAAATTAAGACTTCGAAATGAGAAATGCCAAGTTCTAAACTCTCTTAGGATCACGAGAGGAAGATAAATGAACTATAAAATGGGTTCTCATGGAAAGCAAGTTGTACTTGCCTACGGTTGGTAGGTGGAGAGAGTAATGAAGAAGAAGAGGAAGAGTAATGGTGAAGGAGAGTTTATGAAGAGAGAGTAAATGAAAGGGGGTGGTAGGTGGGGGTGTTGGGTTTGGTTCATGATGAACCAACTATCTAAACCAAACCAAGCCGAACCCAAAGTCTAACTAAAGCAGAGAAATAAAAGCAGAAAGTAAAGTGCAGAAATAAAATTGCAGAAAATTAATTAGCGTGAATTAAAGGAATTTAAATGCAGGATAATACATGATAAATATCAAATAAATACATTCAAGTAGTACATGTATAAAAATACGTATTCTGGGAACGGAAAGTGACAATACCTTCCTGGTCATCCACCAAGGCGCCATTTTCGTCGTGAATCCGGTGTATTTTTAATTTGTTTCCGCGTCCTTTAACACAAGCATGAAAGAATCCGGTATTCCGATCTCCGTCGATGTCCCAGGATAATCTGGCTTTTTGCCTCCAGAATTCCGTTTCCACTTTCAGCCTGGATTTGAGAAGCGCTCTGGCAAGGTTGAGTGAGGCACGAGCAGTCGGAGATCTGTCAATGGCAAATGAGGACTCTGCGCGGGTGACGTCATCCTCTGCCACCTTAATCGCCTGGAAGATGTCTCCAAAAGCCTGTTTGCTCCAGGACGCTAATGCCTTACGAGTGGCTTTAATTTTGACCGCCATCCTAGCCAGAGGGTCAAGATCCGATACTGAGTTCCAAGCGAAGGCCACGCCGTTCTGGAATTGGGGGTGATGGCGCCAGAAGTCGAGGAAGCGGAATGATTTTTGAGTGTTGGTGTG
Organism: Iris pallida; assembly: GCA_029216955.1. Classification (NCBI taxonomy): domain Eukaryota; kingdom Viridiplantae; phylum Streptophyta; class Magnoliopsida; order Asparagales; family Iridaceae; genus Iris; species Iris pallida. The sequence goes on from JANAVB010026600.1 coordinate 541,839, forward strand.
GTTGTTGCTGATCTTTATAAGAAGAGGGGAGTGATCCGATTCGGTAGAATTCAGATGAGAGAGGTTTGTGATCTGGCCCATGTCAGACCAACTGTCGTTGATCATCGCCCGGTCCAAACGGGAGTACTGCCGCCGATGTCCCTTCTGCATGTTGCACCAGGTGAATTCGCTGCCGTGGGGATGGGGGTTAAGTTACCATGGAAGATGAAGTTGTTGAAATCGTCCATCGCAGGCTGGGGGGGCGGGCGGCCTCCAGATTTCTCTCCTCTGCAGGACACCGTGTTGAAATCTCCGATGCAGAGCCACGGGAGACCTTGGTAGGGTAATGCAGCATCTAAGAGGTCTTCCCAAAGCAGTCTTCGCTCGGGCATGTCGCAACTTCCATGAACAGCGGAGAGGATGGAGCGGGACTTGAGAGCCGGATGTTCGACCCAACAAGATAGAGCCTGAGGCGTATCTTTAACGCTGCCAAATTTGAATTCTGTCGCGAAAAAAATCTAAATGTCATTGCAACCAGTGATGGCATGAGGGAAACCTAGCTTGAGTTGTGTCGCTTTGATTCTTCTTTGAGGAATTTTTGGTTCAATGATGATTAAGAGGTCAATTCGATGAGTTTTCTTGAGGCTGAGGATTCTATTCAGCGTCGGTTTGTTTACATGCCCTCTTACGTTCCAGACGATGATGTTAAACAATATATATATATATATATATATATATATATATATATATATATATAAATATATATATATATATATATATGCAGATGACCTCTAGCCTAGTAGTTAAGGGAGATGTATGTGGCCGGAGTGGTCAAGAGTTCGAATTCCAGTGGGAGCGATTACAGATAAAAGGATATTTTTAGAAATAAAAATTTGACGGTGAATCCTACTTTTCAAATAGAATTGGACTCTTATGTGTCTCTATCTGCTTTGTAGAATGCATCAGGAGAGAGCAACATATACTACAATTGATGAAGTCCTGTAGTATATTTATCGTATAAACAAAGAGAGTGAGTAGTGGCGAGCGGCCTTCATCTGTGAAACAGTGAAAAAACGTATATGAAGAACAAATTTCTTTTTATGCATATTTAACTAACAACTGGCTTGCAACACATGACCTTCACACCAGCAGCAGCAGCAGCAGCAGCAGCAGCAGCAGCAGCAGCAGCAGGACGCACAAGAACAAGAGGACAGTAAGAAAAATAGCTTAGAGTGCGGTCGAGCTGTGTTATTTGAACGGAAGTAACAGAAAGAAAGGGAACCCACTATAAGTCCGAAAAGAGGTCGATCCACAAGAGTGCAGTCAGGAGAGGACACCATGCCTAGAATTTTTTGTTTCAGGAGGCCTTTCTTGGCAGGATTTTGTGAATGTGTGTTGCGTAATTTGTAGCATCCACTTAGGGTCTCTATCTTTGCTACACCTTTTTTTTTTCTCAATAATCATAGGATTACCAACCTTCTTATAACCGTGGAGATGGCAGTTACCAATTGAATTTTCTCTCTCCCCGTACCACCTAGACGGTTGTAAGAAAGTTGTAAGAGCATCTCCAACCCTATTATGAGTTTAGAAAAAATGGTTGCCATATAGGAATGACAAGTTTTTATTTCAAAAATACTTCTCCAATGCTAATGTAGAATAAATCATGAAGTTAACATGGCAATGACATGCTAAGGACAATGTGAAGTTGGTTGTTTAAATCTAGACAATGCACTTCACAATGACTTTGTCTCCGCATCATCAATTATCAATAGAAATATTTATAAAAAAATAAAAAAGTTGAGGAGTTGTCTTGGAAGTTGGAAAAATACTTTTTATTGTTTTCTCAATACTTTTGCATTGGAGAACATTTTTTTATCTCATTGTCTTGTGTGAATATCATCTTGCCACATAGAAAAGACATTGTCTTGTGCCTTATGCCACATAGGAATCACAACACAAAACAAGACAATACGGTTGGAGATGCTCTAAGACTTTTGATTATAATACTAGCATTGTCTTTTTTTTTTTTTTTTTTTTAAATGCTAAGTTTACAATCATTGGACTTATAATCCTCTTACCGCCTAGACAAAATTGCTATTGGGTCCCCTCTCCTCCTCCTATCCCACATGGACAGAGGAGACCAAATTGGAAAAGTGTCATACGGTTGTAAGCTAAATGGTTGTAATCTTAGCATTGTTTTTCTTTTTTCTTTTCTTTTTCTTTTTTTGGTTGTGTGTGTGTGTGTGTGTGTGTGTGTGTGGGGGGGGGGGGGGGGGGGGGGGGGGGGGGGGGGGGTGGGGTTGGCGGTAGGAGATTTGTTGTTTCCAGTTTTGATATACCAAATTAATTTTCTCTTCTATACCAAATTATTTTTCTCTTCTATAAAAATATCCCACCAGTTTTGGATTTTATTTTTTATATAGCTAGTGGCATCCAATTTTTTTTTTATAAGAGGGAGGACTGGTTTGATACAGCAGAAATGGAGACAGTAGATGTGCTCTCTTTTTTCCTTTTCCTTTTCCACAAAGATTCTTTGAGAGAAACCTTAGATGGATTATGCTGCCCTCTTATAAATGTGAGAGAACTAACTAAGCTCAATCTTCTCTGAATAATTGACTTTTTGATATAATTTGTCAACCATCGTCCAAGACTTCTTGACGCGGGGCCAAAATCTTTAAATAAAATATGAACTATTAATTACTATTAATTTATTATAAAATTACAATAGAAATACAAAACATAACAATTGATTGTAATTATAAAATATTCGAATTTGGAAACATGCAGATTGTGTTGATACTACAAGAAAATTAGGTTTTTGTAACATGTAACATTGACACAAAAGTTGTAAAACTCGTCACGACACATCTTCTGTGACGAGTACAGTGACGACATACTTTCATTGCAATGTTTTTAACTATGACAAGCAAACATTGTCATTGATAATATTATTTCCGTAATAGTAAATCGTCACTATAAATGTTATAAGTGACGCATGATATTGTTACAAATAATATCTTATTGTAAATAAAAACAAATAAATATATTTTGATCCTATGTGACCCGTGCACACTATATTTTATTCCAGAACCAAACATGCTACCATTACACCACAACCATTAGTTTGTTATATATATATATATATATATATATATATATATATATATATATATATATATATATATATATATATATATATGTGTGTGTGTGTGTGTGTGTGTGTGTGTGTGTGTGTGAATTCCGCTAGAATACATCTTTAGTAACATAATACACCTTAAATGACAAACTTACTGTTATAATGCTTTAAGAAAGTCACAACATACACCTTAAGTGACAAATATTTTCACTTATCACATAGAACTAACTGTTACAATTCTTTAAGTACGCCACAAAATACACCTTAAGTGACAAGATTTTAATTTGTCACATAATACGTCTTAAGTGACAAGTATTTTCACTTGTCACAAAGTACTTACTGTTACAATTCTTTAAAAAAGTCACAGAATTCATCTTATGTGACAAGTGTTTTCACTTGTCATATAGAACTTGTTGTTACAATTTTTTAAGGAAGTCACATAATACATCATAATTAACAATAATTTTAACAAGTCATATAATACACCATAAATGATAAGTATTTTCACTTGTCACATATAACTTGTTGTTATAATTATTTAATGATGTCACAAAATACACCTTAAGTGACATTATTTTTAAATGTCACATTAAACTAGTATTTGATTTTCAACAAAAATTAATATTTTATTTCAGTGACAACATTGAGTGACGACCAATAAAAACATAGTCATTGAATGAGTTAGATGTGTGACGATATACAACTATTGTCACAAAATCAAATTACGAGTGACCACAAAAATTACTTGTCACAGAAATATCCCTTTCAGTGACAAGTTTTTTTTCATTTGTCACAAACCATTTGTCACGAAAATCCGAATTTATTGTAGTAAATCTCGATTACACGATTTTTGTACTCGAGATCGATTTGCGTCAATGTCGGAGGCGGAAAAGAAAAAAAAGGCAAGAGATATCCACTTTAGTTTTTTTTTTCATCGCATTATACAAAGACAGATTCGATTTATTTTATTCTTCAATTCTTCGATCAATAAGTTATGAACTTACAAACTATTTATATACTCTTAAGAAATTAAAAAAAAAGGTCAAATCTCTAAAGTCCCATCCTTAAACTAACTTACAATAAAACTGCTAAAACGGAATAATTAATAATAATAACATAGATCTTGTCATGTCTCAGTACCAACATACGAAGATAGACATGGCCAGCTTACCCGCATAAGGTACGGAGACGTCATAAGGCCATCACGAATGTCACTAGACTTTACGGTACATGCTACGATCAGGTCTCCTAGGATCACACAGAACATCTATGTCTCAATCAATCAAACAAGAATCAACAATTAATGAGCATATAAAATAAATTAGTAAGGCGTTCCCGACGCTTCATCAAAATGATTATAAGACTAGCTTTACAAAATATCAGCTAGTTGTCACTCCCGTTTTTTGTTATACGTATTGTCAGCATACGTGTACGAATTTTTGATGTTTGTCAGGTGACCCGTAGTTAGACTTGTCTTGCTTAGCCTGATCCTAGTTTAATCTTGTCTTGGTTTATTTTGGTTCATCTTGGTTCGGCTTGGCTGGGTTTAGTTTTGTGTGGTTTGAGATGAAGGGGGTTGATATATAAGTCAACTTTTCTCTCTCTCTCTCTTCATTACTCTCATTTACTTCTTCTTCTTCCTCCACCTCCCACCAACTTAGAGATCTAGGCAGTGCTAGCTTGCTTCATGAGAGAATTCATTTCTATTTGTTCTATTTTCTTCCTTACACGATTTCAAGACACTTTAGAACTTAGCATTTTTCGATTTGGTGGATATTTTTTGTAGATCTAAGTTTATGTTATTTTCGGTTTTTTTTAGGTTTTGATCTATCAAACTTGTTTGTTTTCAAATCTAGTTGTTCCATGTTGTAGAGAATTTCGTTCTACCCCATTTTGACCTATGGAAGTCCAATTTTTGACTTAAATCGGAGGTAGGACGGAGCTTGGGAGCCATGGCTTCCATGGCTCATCTTTTCGGATTTTTAGAGAAGATGAGCAATGAGCCTGGCCGCATGAAGTCCTGCGGTAGCGTTGCCTTGGCCGCATGAGCCTTGGCCGCATGAAGTCATGCGGCAGCGTTGCCTTGGCCGCAAGAGCCTTGGCCACGTGAAATCATGCGGACCACAAATCTTGGCCGCATGAAGTCATGAGGAATTCATTGCTTGCCGCATGACCCCTGGCCATATGAAGTCATGCGGACTACATGCTTGGCCGCATGCCTTGGCCGCATGCTTTAGCCCCCTGCATGTTCATCTTTAGTATGTAGTTTTATGTTTAAATTGCTTACATTTTGTACTCAGCCTAACATACGACCGTCCAATTTGATGATTGTGAATCTTGGGCATATCTTGTATTAACTTAGCCATGAGCACGACGTAATAAATGAACACGACATGACAACGTGAACCTAACATGAAATTCTTGATAGTGGCCCGTCGAGGCGCACTCTTGACAAGTAACAAGTAAACCTGGCATAGCATGATAAGCTTGATAGTGACCGGTCGAGGCGCACTCCTAACAAGTAATTCTGACAAGTAACAAGTGAATCTCGTCTTGACATGTCGTGGGTGATTTCTTTTGATTATGTCTGTACAAGCTACAAGTCTCGTCTTGCATCATGTCTAGGACATGGATTCCTGAGCACCACGGTCAGGAATTCAGACTGGATCTGGCTAGGGTAATGATTAGATAAATCAAGTAGCTCATATAGATAGAGATATTTTGGCTACAAGCAATCCCGTTATCTGGGCGCCTTCCTTGTGGACTTGTAGCCTGCCATCGAGTAGGGCATATTTTTAGCTCACTGTCATATAGGGCACTTCATGAAACAAGTACTAAGCATACTGTCATGTGTTGCACTCCAAGTCACCTAATGATTCTTGATAACTCTTGAACTTGCGTCTGGATAACCCGGATAGTCTGTAGGACTTGTGGCCGTAGGAATATCTCATTGCATCTTTCTAGTAACTAGGCTTGTGATAATCCCTAGTTAGTTAAAATATCAAGCCGTACTTATTGCTTGGTCGTGAATATTGGATGGAGTCAATCTTGTCTAGTCTTGTTTAGATCCAGTACATGGTTATCTCAGGACATGCTTGCTTATGCTTTACTCTTTTCGATAATTGGTTTGAGACTAAGTGTTATTCAGGTCAAGGGTTACAACCCCGGTCCTTGTTTGGTTTAAGGGTTGTAACTTGGTTACCGGAATAGTCCCTTAGTTGTCTTATCGTTTATCACCTTGTTTTCCCTAACACATGTCTTATGTTATCATTTATGTCTTATGTGCTAATATGCTGGTTTTAGTTCTTAAGTGAAGCCTCCATTGTGACACTTGCACTTTCTGGGGTCTGATCCAGCTGGTTTTGTATGTCCAGATTTCGGAGCAGCTCCCGAGGATCTTCCAGCTTTTCTGTCAGATGGTGAATACTAGAAGAAACTATAGCAACGAGTGGATTTTATTTTGCTCTCCTACTCCATTGTAAATTATTCTTTTGAGGCGTTTGGCCGCCGAGCAAGTGTTAGCTCGTGTTGAATACTTATGTTTCTTGTCTGCCTAAGGGCTGTAACATAATTGACAAATCCTAGGGTTGATCATGTATGACTGAAACTCTTGCTAGTCCTCGCATTTTGTACGACTAGCTTCATTATCATCTGTATATGAAATATATGGGATGCCTTACTATTGAATATCTGATGGTCTAACATCTTGTAACTATTATTACTTGCTTGAGATTGAGATACTAGGCTTGTTCTTGACCATAAGAGACTGATGGCTTGTAGATAAACTCTCATACATCTAGACAGCCGTGACCGTATATCGAGGTGGATTACACTTCTATATACATAATTGGCTGTGTCTGTCTCCCGTTCTCCAGTATTCTGGTTCTGGGGTGTGACACTAGTGTAGAGAGTCAACAGTATATAACCATAGTCAGATACAATCTGATTAATTATAATTATGTAAAGAAAACTAAATGTCCATAATAGCCAACTAAACGGTTGCCGATGGCTAAATGCCAAGTATAAAATTGAAGATATCAGAGTGGAGGAGAAGAAATCCACTCGAATCCTCCGACAACCATGCTCCTAGTATACACCATCGTCAAAAAAAAATTGGATCCTCAGGCTCTGCTATGAGATCTGGCCAAACAAAACTAGTAGGGTCAGGCCTGAATAGCAAGTATCGCAATGAAGCACATAAGAATGACAAAACCCAAACAATAAATAAGTCTTGGCTGACGATTGTAGGATATAGCATACCAACTAGGTGTAGAAGCATGGAATTTCACAGTCAGAAAGCCCATGCGCCAGGCACTATATGCGCCAGAACTCAGACAGCAAAATCAAATAAGCCATTCGAAGAAGGACTATTTATATATATATAAAAGTCTATTACATGGCTAGAAAAGGTTGTACAAAGGAGAATTTCTACAAAAGAAAGATCCTAGATCTACAGCCAGCGGCCACCGTGCGCCTCCAGATAGGCGCAGCGGCCACCATGCGCCTCCAGATAGGCGCAGCAACCACCATGTGCCTTCCGATAGGCGCAGCAGTCACCATGCGCTGTCAGTTAGGTGCAGCAGATGTCATGCGCCTCCAGCCAGGCGCATCCTACCATCTCTTCAGCAGCTCAGTTATGTGCATCCCTTCAACAGCTTAGTTATGAGCAACTCTTCCAACCAGGCTCACCTGGCCGAGCAGAGCCCAGTTATGTGCCGCTCTTCCAGCCAGGCTCATTAACCCTCTGGCTGGAACCAAGGAAGAGAAGAGCACGGCAAAGCTGTGGCCAGGGGAGGCTTCGAAAGAGCTTCCAAAGACCAAGGAAGACCGTGATCGAAATCATGGCACAAGGAGCTTTCAACACAATCAAAGTGGGCGGCACCCACTTTGAAGGAAGAGAGAGCCTAGCACCACCATTCCGATCTACGGCTCTTCCGGAACAACGGAGACGAGGCCCGAATATCCCTATCTTTGGATGCAACAGGCACCTTTCGCCTGCCTCAGAAGCTGTAGTGCCCCGTCCTGCTCAGTCAATCGGAGGAATCGAAACGCCGACGGCGTTCGGACTTGGCCTTGCGACGGCCATTGAAGACATCGCTCAGGTGGGGTAGTTTCGGTGAACTTGCCTCATCTTTGCCTTCACATAATAAATCGTGTTTTCAACTTGCACAAGTAGGCTTGAAGATAAAAGATACGAACCCACATAGCTAAAGGGAGTAATCCCGTCGAGTTGAATTGAGTTAGAATATGGAAACGTCCAATGGTCGGCTTAGAATTGATGCACGTCGTGATTTGAAAATGTCACTCGGTCCTTCGTCCCGTGGCTTGGGAGAAGGAAGTTTGTTGAGTTAGCAAGTCATGATCGCAGCCTAAGTCATAGGCGTCGCCCGCATAAATGCTTGTTAAAGCATGCACGGTCCCATCGTCCAGGGCTTGGCATAGCCTTGGCTTGCCCCAGGAGTTAAGTTACGTCGCATGACTGCCGGCGTAAGTCCAATTATCCAAATGACTTGGTCGTTCAAAGTTGAACGGTGCACGGCACGTTCCATCGAAGCAAGGCTCGACGCAACCTTTGCTCGTTAAGTTGTAGGCTGAGTAAGTTAGGCAAAGTTATGTCGGTCGACCTAAGTCATTGCAAGTGCTGTCCCGCTCATTCTGCGGTTGACAGGTTAAATAGTCCCACGATCCCAAGGCCCGTCATATAAAGTATGACTTGGGCGATAACGTCACGTAGAACAGAAGTCGGATTGAGGCACGATGGCACGGTCATAGTGTTTTAAGGCACGGGCCACGGTTGATTTATTGAGTTTGGAGAAAGGGACAAGAGAGGATTATGCTCGCGACTACAGGTCGGCGAGGCCTCGCGACTATAGGTCGGCGAGGCGGTTTTAGAAGAAGAAAGAAGGATGCCCGCGTCTATAGGTCGTCGTGGCGGACTCAGATTTAGAAAGTGTCGATCGCGTCTTGCATGGTCATTGGACAACTTGTCGACAAAGTGAGTTTCCCCGCACGGCAAACCCGAGGCCTCGGAACCGCTGCGGGCATTGGGAAACATGCAACTTGTCGTCAGGGTGAAAGTTCCCCCGCACGGCAAGCCCGGGGCCACGGGACCGTTGCGGGCATTGGGGAACAAAAGATAAACTGTGCTTTGCACGGGTTAGGCGGGGACTTGCAGCGGGGCTAGCTACCTTGCGCTGAAAGGGACGCCCGTCTAATAAAAGAAAGAGGAGTCCACTATGGCTCTGGGAGCCAGTGACCAAGTTCATATAGATGTCGGCAGATAGCGGCTAACCGCGTGTATGCCTTTGGATTGAGTTGCGTTGAATATGTATGTGGTATGCAGAAAGAAAGACACAAAGTCTGGGCCTAAGATTTGGCAACAGCGAAGGCGGCGTGCTTCGGCACGAGATGTGGCATTGAGTCTTGAGTTGTCGGCACTGAGTTGCGAGGCACGGCACAAAGGAATTACAACATGGTCGTAAGGAAATTGGGTACTACCACGTAGTTGCGTCTGTGATTCTGGCCGAAAGGCAAGCACGACCTGATAGGTTAATATTGTGGCACGAGAAGTGGTCTAGAGACAAAGTATGAGTAACGTTGACATTGCAAGCACGGGATGGTTTTGACACACAAGTTGCGCCAAGGCGCCGGTCCTAAAACTGAACCTAAGGTAAGACTAGAAAGACAATCGAAAGGGTTTTAAGCTGCACAAAGTAAATAAAACGTGTAGGTTTTGTATGGGTGGGCGAGGAGCTCACTCCACCAGTACAGTGGTACTGACACCCACACAGTGTTTCATGTGCAGGCACAGGTAGAAGCTCGTGGTGCGGAGCTCGCTTGGATGCGTCGAGGCACGGAGCTCCTTGGCGATTCGAAGCGTACGGCCGCCTGGACTGAAGACTTATACAGGACATAATGTATGGACATCGCCTTCCGAAGCTTCCGCTGATTCAAGCATGTACTTGAGAGAAGAGAGAGAGCAGAGTGACTTGTAATTGAGAGAAAAGAGAGCTTGAGAGACATTGTAAATTGGCCTTGCGCCCCATTGTAATCTTTGTTCAATATCAATAATGAGCTTCTTTGAGTAACTTGTGTTTTGGTTCTAAAATTCCGCTGCTATTAATCAATGTCTCTGCACGGGACTTCTGTGCGACGACCCCGTCGCAGCCGCTGAAATCGGCCGTTATGGAACCCGCCTTGCACGAGCACAATCTAGGCTCGTGCGGCATCACGCCTTAGCGAGGACGATCGCTCCTACGGGAGCGAGGCGTGACATAGTGGTATCAGAGCACGGCTTTACGTCCTTGGACTATCGATTGAATTCTTTAACTCGTTGTTTCCGCAAACTCTGTTGCTTCCGCAAAGTTGATATCGTTGGTGCGCTCTCTCTCAAATGACCCATGGGATGTCCATACAATAAGTCTATCTATTTTGTAAAACATAGGTGAACAGTTTTTGATAAGAAAACAAAAAGATGGTTTACGTAAGCATGGTTGGCTAAGTCGGGCTGGGCATATACACCAAAGTTGCGTCGACCTTAGAAAAGTCGAGTGCGGGAATTGAATAGCGTCGAGCTAGAATGAGTTGAACTCGATTGAGTAAAGTAAGATGAGTATCGATAGGGGTGCTATCGAGCGACGATATCGTCGGTGCGATATAGATAAGCGTGCTTGGGTTTTGAGGAATGGTTCGAACGGGATTCGAAGAAGTCGATTTTGAATCAAATAATAAGTTGAGGATTGGTTGAATGACTTCATTCCTGAGTGGTGTATGCGATAGGCTCAGGGATGTCGAACGATGCGAATTAAGGAAAATAAGTTGGTCGATGACTTAAGATGGACGGATGAAGAATACATGAAATTGGTTGGAGGAAATTGATATCGTAAATGATTCGAGGGAAAATGATCGGAATTGGTGTTATGAATGTCGAGGAGACTATCCAGTTGGACGATAACATCATTCGCACGACTCGAAATTGGTTGCAAAGGAAGATCGTCAGGTTACGTATATCGTCGATGGTATTGAGGCGTATCAAAGATCGATATGCGATAAATCGGGGGTACTCTGACTCGGCGAAGGACGATCGTGCAAGTGTTATGGTTCGGTTGGAGGCAATACTTAGGACTTTGGTTGAGATGAATGTTAGATGCAAATGAAGGTATCTTGATGGTTACGCAAATAACCACAACGTCGACATTCTTGTCTTGCGCGAGCACAACTTTAGCCTCGCACATGCGTTGCGTCGGATTTGAGGCGATCGTTCCGCGTGAGCGCTGACATGGTGATTCATGTCGCGGGAACAATCAGACTCGGAAGATCAGGACGCGGCAACTTTGATTGTCTCGACTTGTCGGTTTGATGCGAAGGAAGATTCGAGGATGTTTTGACTTGTGATCGATGAATGAAATGAACTTGAGGATTGAGTAGGTCCAATCCGCGCATCGAGAATGAATTAGTCTAGACACAAAACAAGAGTTACGTCCCGATGAGAATGACTATCTCGCGGGAGCGTGCATGGTGATCCATGCCCACCGCGGTTAATCTGACTCGCGTGAGATCGGGGCGCAACACGTTGTTAAGCTAGACGACCTTGTGATCGGTTTCGTGAATTGGAATAGACGACTTCGGAAATGTAAAATGTGGATTATGGTTTAGCGGCGAATTACGTAGTAACGTGCTTGACTTGGAAGGATTTGATAAGCAGATTATGTCGAACGTGTTCGAAGAGATAGACTATGCGAAATGGTTTGTTGAACGAGCGATATTGATACGTCGGAGAATTTGGTAGAACGCGAGTTGTTGTAGGATGGTTTTACTAAATGACTCGGACCCCATACGACGAATGTTGGGATGTGCGTAGGAAATCGATGCTCGATGTTTAGAAATTGGAGTGATGCGAGCTTGGGTAGAAAAACCCGTACTATCAACTTGGTTTGACCTTAGGATGGGGTCAGTGTTGATATTGTTGTTTGGGAACTATGATTCCAATACTGACGAATGACTTTAGCCAAAAGACATAGCCTAGCGAATAGGCGGACGTCCCGGCGCAAAGCGATAGAAGTTATGGTGGCACCACTCGCGAGCTCGGTTGAGATGCATGTATATCAGGGACGCTTGAATACGTGCACGAATCCGACTCGAGTGGCAATGGCGGATTCTCTATCACAAGGCTTGGCTGAAATACATGTATTTTGGGGACGCCTAGAATATGTGCACGATCCAACCAAGTGATATGTTGAATCGAGTGAGACTTGAGGAATGGAAAAGTGTTGAGGATTTTGAAATAGAGATTCGAAGAAAAGATTGAGGGTAGTGAGAGCGTGGCTCGGATTGAGGAAACGCATAGGCGTAGTGTATGCGAGAGTTCTAGAAAGGCAAGTAAAGTGGTAAGTCAATAAGTAAGTACTCAGTAAGTCTCGAGGACGAGACTTGTTCTGAGTGGTGTATGTTGTAGTGCCCCGTCCTGCTAAGTCAATCGGAGGAATCGAAATGCCGACGGCGTTCGGACTTGGCCTTGCGACGGCCGTTGAAGACATCGCTCAGGTGGGGTAGTTTCGGTGAACTTGCCTCATCTTTGCCTTCACATAATAAATCGTATTTTCAACTTGCACAAGTAGGCTTGAAGATAAAAGATACGAACCCACATAGCTAAAGGGAGTAATCCCGTCGAGTTGAATTGAGTTAGAATATGGAAACGTCCAATGGTCGGCTTAGAATTGATGCACGTCGTGATTTGAAAATGTCACTCGGTCCTTCGTCCCGTGGCTTGGGAGAAGGAAGTTTGTTGAGTTAGCAAGTCATGATCGCAGCCTAAGTCATAGGCGTCGCCCGCATAAATGCTTGTTAAAGCATGCACGGTCCCATCGTCCAGGGCTTGGCATAGCCTTGGCTTGCCCCAGGAGTTAAGTTACGTCGCATGACTGCCGGCGTAAGTCCAATTATCCAAATGACTTGGTCGTTCAAAGTTGAACGGTGCACGGCACGTTCCATCGAAGCAAGGCTCGACGCAGCCTTTGCTCGTTAAGTTGTAGGCTGAGTAAGTTAGGCAAAGTTATGTCGGTCGACCTAAGTTATTGCAAGTGCTGTCCCGCTCATTCTGCGGTTGACAGGTTAAATAGTCCCACGATCCCAAGGCCCGTCATATAATGTATGACTTGGACGATAACGTCACGTAGAACAGAAGTCGGATTGAGGTACGATGGCACGGTCATAGTGTTTTAAGGCACGGGCCACGGTTGATTTATTGAGTTTGGAGAAAGGGACAAGAGAGGATTATGCTCGCGACTACAGGTCGGCGAGGCCTCACGACTATAGGTCGGCGAGGCGGTTTTAGAAGAAGAAAGAAGGATGCCCGCGTCTATAGGTCGTCGTGGCGGACTCAGATTTAGAAAGTGTCGATCGCGTCTTGCATGGTCATTGGACAACTTGTCGACAAAGTGAGTTTCCCCGCACGGCAAACCCGAGGCCTCGAAACCGCTGCGGGCATTGGGAAACATGCAACTTGTCGTCAGGGTGAAAGTTCCCCCGCACGGCAAGCCCATGCGCCTCAGACCCTTCACTGATCCCTAAAGACAGAAGAAGAGTCTCCAGTTGAAGCTTTGCATGCGCCTCAAAAGCCATGCGCCCCCAGACTGATCTCTGATCCCGAAAGACAGAAGGAAAGTCGCCTGCATGCGCCTCAAAAGCCATGCGCTCTAAACAGTTTGTAACCCCTAAAGGGTATGAGCCGCAACCTCCTCATGCGCCCAATCAAGGCGCAGCTCACCAGATTACCCCCCCACCAAATCCGAGATCTTCGAGCCATGGGTCGATGACACGTGTCCTTTGACTCAACTCGTCCAAGATTTCAGCAACAGAAAGATCTTCTCCTCTGCTACGTGCCGGCTCACAACAGCAGTATGAAGAGTTCTTCCCCTCAATCAGGGCGCATCATCTACGCGCCTCCATCAGCAACCTCCACGTGGCGTCTCCACACACCGGTACATCCTACATGCGTGCATGAGCAGCCAGCCTACAAAACTATAAATAGAAGGACCTTCTCCTTCACACACACACACACAGAATCTACAACGAACATACAAGGAATCATCGGAGAGGCAGATACAGACACTCAACGTCTTCCTCCTCTCAGCAAGCTCCAGCACCCAGAGCAATCAACACCTTCAGAGAACCGATAACCGTCGTCAGCCCGTCAACGGAGTCAACGCATTACCACTCGCTCCATTGGCACTAAGGACCCAGCTTAAACAAAAGTGTACTCCTAGGACTACATCTAGTCCTACATTGTAACACTGTTCTGTTTGTATTAAAGTTTTTAATCAAACAATTTTAATGGCAAACAAGCTGGCGACTCTGCTGGGGACTTCTTTCTCCTCTTCTGAGAAAGTCGTGTCACAGGCCGACGAAGTAAAGGTGGGCTCCTCCCACAAGACGCTGGTCGTGTGCCTCAATCAACAGGCGTACGAGGAGTTCATTTCTGAAGGAAGTGCGAGTCCTTCGAAGCGGCTACCAAAGCCGAAGAAGATCCGCACGGCCTGGGTGCGCAAGGTCGACACCTCGGGCACCACTAAAGGGGATGCAGCAATCTAGCCTTCCCTTCCTGCTGACGTTCTCAGCAACCAAGGTGCGCCCGCCGATGCAGCACATCTCCTAGGGAAGCATGCGGCCGACCACGTTCGCCAGCTATCTCCCTCTCAGGCGAGGAAGATACGTCGACGGAGCAGGGGCGCAGCCAATGCCCCGCGCATCACCTCTGATGCGTCACAAAAAGCCTCTGTCTTTGACAGACTCACTCGCTGTAATGGCGAGGAGAATTTGGATGCTGAGTACTATGCGCCCCAGCGGGCTGGTACAAAGAAATCCAAGGCGGCACGGGCCATGCGCCACAGACGTGCTATGCCAGCAGCCGGCCAGAGGCACGCGCTCGTCATCACGCGCGTTGCTGATGGCAAGCTGTACAAGGTTGACTCAAGTGCTTCTGTACCAACAACGAGTCGGTCTTCAAAGTCCTCATCTCGCCTGGGCGCATCTGTTGCGTGCACAACCAAGTCGAGAGAGGCAAACTCAGTGGTCTTGAACTCCCGTGCCTCCTCTGGTTGTGCGTTTGAGGTCCGTTCAAGTCACTTCAAATGTTGTGGTTCCCCCACTACTGATCGTGATGCCTGCTTGGTATTAGATCAGGGGGCGCAGCACTCACCTGACCACCCCGGCGTTTGGCCTTGCCATACGTCTGAAGGGGGTGTGAAGGCACCACTCTCCTCCAATGACCTACGCAATATGATCACTCACAAGCGCCGGTCAGGAGAGTCGACCAACAAGCACGATGCGCCTCTTACGGGGCATACTTGTGCGGTGGTCACCATCAACTGCTGTTGCGAGGCGGCAGCTCCACCAAGACAGTCGGTCTTCCAACGACTATAATCATCGACACCTCTCCGACGTCGCCTTGGGACGAAGGTGTCAGCTGAAAAGGAGCCAAAGGTTGCTTCATGCAACGTGGTCTCCAACTCCTCATCAATCCGGAAGACGACTGCCAATTCCTCGTCTTCATCCAAAAGCCAGCCGAGGAAAACCAAGGCAGCTGTCTCGACCTCTGGAGTGTTTGAAGGCACTCGGTCGAGAAAGAAGTCCTTGGAGGAAGCTGGGGGTAGCCAGACCCTTGTTGAGCCTCCTTCCGAAGACGAAGATGTCCAAAGCACAGCTGCGGCGGATCTTCATCATCAAGGCGAGATTACTCTCCCTGAAGCCCCTTAAAATGAGGATGTCCTCCAGGACACTGCCGGGGGTAGTTCTGGAAATGAAGAGGTCCTTCAAGACGGAGCTGAGGGCAAGAAGACCCTTGCAGATGCGCCTATTGGAGATGAACTCCAGAATGTGGCTGGGGGTGGCCCAACACCAGGAGAAGTGACTCCCCCGCATGAGAGTGAGGCCGAAAGCGAAGCCTCAACCAATCCATCCACTCCTGGCCGCGTCAGGACAGTATACATGGCTGGGGATGATGTCGAGTCTGATGCGCCGTCACAGGACATAGTCCAGCACATAGACTCATTGGAGGGAGGACTCAAAACCCTCTCTGTCTCTATACAAGCACTGACCCAAGCAGTGTTTGAGATGCGGTCAGCCTTGATCAGGACACCTTCAACTGGTCCTGACCCAGGAGCTAATGGGGAGTCGAGTGTGCCCATCCAACGGGCGCCCTCAGATACAGAAGCACCACGGACCTCGGAGCCCTCAAATGCTCCAATCCAGATGGTACGTCCTTCCTCGACTCCTAGCTCTACGGAGGATGTGGTCGAAATGATCAAAGACCTGCGGGAGCGCTTCGAGTCCAAGAATAGGCAAGAGGAACGCCAAAAAATGGGCATTCTCCAGCCTTATCCCCTCGAGTGGAACAAGGTGGTTTATCCCCCGAAGTATAAACCACAAACACTCACCCTATACGACGAAAAGGACTCTCCGCGACGGTACCTGACGTACTTCCAGTCACAGACAGGGCATCTTCCGAAGGAGGACGCGCTCCTCACCAGTATCTTTGTCGGGGCCCTGAAAGGAGTGGCGTATGACTGGTACTGCAGCCTCCCCGACAATTCCATATCGTCCTTCGACGACCTGACGCGCCTCTTCCTCGACCGCTTCTACGACGGCGGGAAGGACATGACGATGGCGTCTCTCATAGAGATACGTCCGAAGGAGAAGGAAATGGTTCGGGCGTTCATCGAACGCTTCCGACAAGCTTGCTTCAGGCTACCTCCAGGCATGCCAGAACATGCGCTCCTCTCCGCTTGCAGCATGAACATGTTGCCTGCAGTAAAGCTCTGGCTCAACTCTACTCCCCCTCCTGACTGGAGCTCCCTGATCATCGAAGCTGAAGCTGCAGAAAAGAAGGCGGCCAATGCACGTCTTCTGGGTGTCAGCTTCCCGCCTTTGACGATAAGAGGAAAAAGTCCGCAGCTAACAGCTCCGGACGAGAAGCAAAGAGGAAACAGGCATTGACTGTTAATGCCTCAAAAGGCGCATCTGTGCCTACTCAGAAGCCTCCACTGGCACCGAGACCCAAGGAGGTTTATTCATTCAATGATGACGACACCCTGCAAATTTTCGAGATACTGAAGCAGGGTGACAAGATCAAGCTATCGGACCCAAAGTGGCCCGATGAAGTTGGGAAAGTGGACAACCCAAGGTACTGTCACTACCATCGGTTTGTCGGACACCCGACCAAGGACTGCTACATCCTCAAGAATTACATCCAGCGCATGATCAATGCGGATGTAATCTCCGTCGACTATGAAGAGAAGACGGTGTCGGCCAATGTGGTTTCGCTTCAGTTCGGCACCTTGCCGCCAACTACCACACAAGATGGCGTCGTCCCCATACCTAAGGCGATAATGGAGGTGGTAAACTTACCACCTACTCGTGACAATGTGAGTGGACTCATCCCGCTCACCACATCTCGAGAAGAGGTCCTCTGGGTTCACCCCGACCTCGTCTCCGAGGTGACTCAATCGGAGGTACGCCCTACCTCCAAATCAAAAGGCAGGAAGATCAAGTCTTGCCGCACAGTCTCTTCTTCAACAGAAGAGGCACTTCCAGTGTAAATGCGTGCACAACAGAACTCCCAATCCGGCGAAGTCGCCGTCGAGGTGGTGCCTCCTAGCACCATCCCTGAGGAGGGTCCATCTAAGCCCTCAGCAGCCAATAAGCAGAAGCAGGTGGAGGCCCGTTTTGACAGACCTCTACGAAAAGAGAATGCTTCGGGGCTGCCCAAGCCTCACAACTTCGATATTCTGGCACAATTAGCCAATACACCTGCGCGCCTGTCTTTGTTCGAGCTCCTGTGTCTTTCTAAAGATTCCCGAGAAGCTCTCTGCGAAGCTCTGAAGGACGCTGAATCCTTTCTCCGTCAGGTCAAGCAGCCTGAAGACCTCCCAACTACTTGTGCGCACTGTCATTGTGCGGATGAAGTTATCCCTAACATAACTTTCACCCAACAAGACATGCTGCTCAAGCATCACCGACATAATCGACCACTGTATTATACAGGGTACATTGGCTCGGTCAAGGTGAGCCGGATTCAGATCGATCCTGGGTCTTCCCTAAGCATCATTCCGAAGGCGCTGCTATCTAAGCTGGGGATCCTGATGTATCGGCTGGCGCCCTCCAATACAACCATCAGTGGCTTCAATGCTAGCAAGAGCGAGCCATTGGGCAAGATCCGACTGAAGTGTCACATTGGCAGCCTCAAAACTGAGGTGACTTGTTATGTGGTAGATGCCGAGGTCAACTACAACATCCTGCTCGGTCGACCATGGCTGCATGAGTACATGGTGGTGCCCTGCACGCTCCACCAGTGCATGAAGTATGTATCCACCAATGGCGTCATCCGGACGGAGTTTGCAGACATCGATCCTTTCAAAGGAATTGAAGCCTACTTCACCGATTCCGACTTGTACAAGCCCATTGACGAGGAGGAAGCCAACGACGCTGATGATGAGGCAGAGACGGCAGCAGAGCCGGACATGGAGCCTGAGACGACTCCCGACGCCCCCTTGAAAATCCGACTGAAGGGGAAACCACCCCAGAAGGCGCCTCCAATGAGCATCAAGCTATCAGGGAAAGCGCCGGCTCGCGAAGCACCCCTGAAGATACGCCTCAAGGGAAAGCCACCTCAAACATCGGCTCCCCTGGTGGCAAAATTACAAGGGAAGGCACCACTCACCGGAGGCGTAGCCGAGGCGCCTCTCAAGGTGCCTCTCAAGGGCAAGCCGCTGCAGTCATCCAAGGTGTCAGAGAAGGCTCATATAACCCTCTCAGACCCCAAAGCTGTGTTGGACTCTCCTAGTCCGCCCCCAGTTCTTACAGACGAGGAGCTTGGTGATTATATCTCGGCTGATGTAGAGGCACCCTCCTTTGACAATGTAATCTCACGGGATAAGATCTCGTATTTTATCAATAATAGAGTATCTTTTAATTATTCTTGTCTTCCACACTGGAATGCCATGTATACATTAGACCACGCTCTACGGTCGTTGCAAACACAAATAACGACCGTCTACCATAATCAAGTAGTCCCGTCTCAAGGAGTCTTCATAGTCCCTCCACGGAGCCGAGACCAAGGCACCATCATCTCGGGCAAAGTCGAGCGTCATCGGGACCTCCCGTCAATCGAGCCCGAACCTGATACCGGCAGAGTACAAGTCTATCGGTACACGGATGCGACAAAGCACATCATCCAAAAGATGGGCTACGACCTGAAAAGCAACAAAGGCTTAAACTACGGCAAGGGTCGGCATCTCCCTGTCCGACTTTCGATGCCCAATGGAAAGCCACAGGACTATTATAATCGGACTGGACGAGGGTTAGGCTATGTCACGCCGCCATCAACCCCAGAGAGTTCAGATGCAGAAGACATAGAACATTCCCACTCGTCCGAAGTATCGACTTGGGATTCCGATACCAGTATCGAATCAGTCTTCAGGAAAGTGCTGTCAGCTAACATGACGTCAGCACAACCTCAAAAAGGTGAAGGCGAAGACCAAGCGCCAGAACCCTTCGAAGAAGAACCCTGGGCCCAACGCCTAGGGGAACAATGGGAATCTCGTTTTGAGCTTCGTGAACCTCCCACCGAAGACGAAGTCGAGCAGATCGACCTCGGGGAGGGGTCTTCTTCCAAACCCATCTTCATCAGTAAAAGCCTGGAAGGAGAAGATCGAGAATCTTTAATCCAACTGGCTAAAGAGTATATCGACGTCTTCGCCTGGAGCTATGAAGACATGCCGGGACTCGACCCACAGATCGCAATGCATAGGTTGAACATCTTACCTGATGCCAAACCTATCAAACAACAACAGCGACGCTTCCGTCCAGACATCATGAATGCCATCGATCAGGAAGTAGACAAACTCTTGACCAGCGGCTTCATCCGTGAGGAACAACACCCGGATTGGGTAGCCAACGTCGTTCCTGTCACCAAAAAGAACGGAAAGATACGAGTCTGTATCGACTTCAGGGATCTCAACTCTGCTTGCCCGAAGGACGAATTCCCGCTTCCAATCACTGATGTGATGATCGACAACACATGTGGCTTTGAGCGCATGTCCTTCATGGACGGGTATTCAGGCTACAATCAAATCAAGATGTTCCTCGATGACGCAAAACACACGTCATCCAGGACTCCAAAGGGTGTTTTCTGCTACACAGTAATGTCCTTCGGCCTGAAGAACGCCGGTGCGACATACCAGCGAGCTATGAGCACCATCTTCCGTCAACATCTTCGCAAGACAGTCGAATGCTATGTTGACGACATCGCAGTTAAGAGCCGCCTCAAAGGAGATTACCTACAGGACCTGAAGACGGTCTTCGATCTCATGCGGGCACATCAACTCAAGATGAACCCCGCTAAATCCTTTCTGGGGGTTTCTAGCGGCAAATTCTTGGACTTTGTCATCACAGCGAAAGGCATTCATGTTGATCCTGAGAAGACCAAAGCCATCCTCAACATGGACCCTCCGAAGAACCTCCGAGAACTTCGGGGCTTACATGGACGTCTGGCATATATCCGGAGGTTCATAGCGAACCTCTCCGGTAGATGTCAACCCTTTACTCAGCTCATGAAGAAGGGAGTCTCCTACGTCTGGACCGAGGAGTGCCAAAAGGCTTTCGACGACATAAAGGCTTACCTAACAAGCCCACCAGTCCTGGTAGCTCCAGTCATCGGCAAACCATTTCTCCTCTATGTCCGTGCCATGGATCATTCTCTTGGCGCTCTGCTGGCTCAAAACAGCGATACAGGCTACGAGCAAGCAATCTACTACCTCAGTCGAACACTCATCGGGGCCGAACACCGGTACAATCCCGTCGAAAAGGAGTGCTTGGCTTTGGTGTTTGCCATCTAGAAGACTCGTCATTATGTCTCGGGTCAGACAATTCATGTCATTTCCCGAGTCAATCCGCTCAGAGTCCTCATGACGAAGCCAGGATCATTGAACTCCCGGCTGGCTACATGGGCGATCTTGCTAACACCGTACAACATGGTGTTTGTGCCGTAAAAAGCTATTAAGGGTCAACCTCTGGCTGACTTTTTAGCTGCACACCCCATCCCAGAATCCTCAAAACTCTATGAAGATATCCCGGATGAGGTCCAAGAATCCAACGTCACCGAAGGAAGCTCCGTTTGGCGGATGTTCTTCGACGGCGCTTCGAGAACAGGCCCCAAAGGCCAAATCATCGCAGGAGTGGAGGTAGTCTTAGTCTCCCCCGATCAGCTGGTCATCCAGCGTGCGTACTCTCTTTCGAAGCCGTGCTCCAACAACGTTGCCGAGTACAACGCACTCGTCATGGGACTCCAGCTCGCACAACAGCTGGGGGTCGACCATCTGGAAGCTTACGGCGACTCAAAACTCGTCGTAAACCAGGTTCGGGGACAATACGAAGTTCGCCATGAAGATTTAATCCCTTATCATGAAGTCGTGTTGAACATCATTTCAACCTTCACCGGGTTCTTCATTGAACATGTCCCCCGTTTACAAAACTTGGAGGCCGATGCTCTGGCCGGCCTCGCAGCCTCATTAGCAGCGCCCTTTGGGACTCAACACTATATCACGGTAACAGGACGAGATCTGATTTGTCCCAGAAACAACCTATGCTTGCGGGTGGCTCACGCCATGCCGACAAACACTGGTGTTAATGTCTGAGACTGGAGGTTCCCGTTCATCGACTTCGCTGTCTACGGAATCCTTCCAGAGGACCCGAAGGAAGCTGTCTCAGTCAGGAGACGCTTCCTTCGATTCTACTACGATACAGCTACCAAAACACTGTACCGACGCTCCTTCGACGGGCTCCTCCTTCGATGCCTGTCCAACGAAGAAGCAGCCGAAGCTCTTCAAGAAGCTCATGACGGAACTTGTGGAGCTCATCAACCCGGTCCTAAGTTGCAAGATCGACTGCGACGTATGGGCTACTACTGGCCAACCATAGCTGCCGACGCTGTCGAATATGCTAAGAAGTGCCACGCGTGCCAACTTCATGCAGACTTCATACATACACCATCGGAGCCGCTACATCCTACAGTCGCCTCCTGGCCCTTCGAAACCTGGGGCATGGACATTGTAGGGCCAATCACCCCCCCTTCATCGAGAGGACACCGTTTCATCCTGGCCATCACCGACAACTTCTCCAAATGGGCGGAAGCAGTTCCACTAGCAGAAGTAAAAAGCTCCAGGGTGGTCAGCTTTATCAAACACCATGTCATTTACCGTTTCGGAGTACCCCGGCGGATCATCCATGACAATGGTCCTCAGTTTATCAGCCACATTTTCAGCAGGTTCTGTGACAAGAATCGCATTCAGAACGTGGCCTCAACCGCCTACAATCCGGCAGCAAACGGATTGGCTGAGGCATTCAACAAAACTATCGTTAGGCTGCTCAAAAAGGTCGTGTCATCCAACAAACGCGACTGGGACAAAAAGCTTGGCGAATGCCTTTGGGCCTACCGCACAACGGTACGGACCCCAACAGGCAACACTCCATTCTCCCTGGTCTACGGGAGCGAAGCAGTACTGCCTCTCGAGATACAGATACCTTCGCTCCGCGTAGCAATCACAAACAAACTCACAGAAGAGGACAATCAACGTCGTCGTCTGCGGGAACTGGAGGCACTTGACGAAAAGCGTCTCCTAGCTCAACAACGCATCGAGCTCTACCAAGCCCGTATATCACAGGCTTTCAACAAGAAGGTCAAACAGAGGACTTTCCAAGTTGGCGACCTGGTTTTAGCAGTCAGAAGACCAATGGTGTTGACCCACAAGACACCAGGAAAGTTCGAGCCCAAGTGGGAAGGACCTTTCATCATAGAGACAGTATACTCAAACGGTGCTTACCGCCTCGCCAAACCCAATGGGGACTTGTTCATGATGCCCATCAACGGCAAGTTCCTAAAGAAGTACTATTCTTGACATCCTCCAGACATGTACTTCTCCTCATACGCTTCCGGAACCCAGCTGTTCCGTGGCATCTTCCAGTAGAAAGATAACCACGTCCATATTACCTCTGAGTTGTCTCTCTACACCCTACAAAGCGGAATCTTATACTTCGTAAGCCTACGCTACCCTTCATGTTTACCACGTCCACATTACCTCTGAGTAAACATCTTGTACAAACAACCCCTGCGTTATTGTACATTTATCGCAGAACTTCCACGTCCATATAACCTCTGAGTTGTTCAGCGTATTCCCCAAGATCATTCCTACCACGTCCATAATACCTCTGAGTAGGGAGATTCTATCATTTCGAACCCAATGATTGCCATGTCCACATTACCTCTGAGAAAACATAATGGTTCATTCAAACTTATTATCTGTACCTGAAAACCAAGGTGCGCAAAAGATAATAGGTCCACACAAATCATCAAGTTCATGACAACAAAAGATGAACACATCACAAAAAAGTTGTAGACTTCTTTATTCTTCAAAAAAGGGGAGTACAAGAAGCTACATCATCCCCCAGCAAGGGTTGCAAAAGAACACAAAAGAAAAAGGGAAAAAAGCTATGGTCCCTGAATCTCCCCAGGATGGGCTGAGAGCTCCCTGACTCGAAGCTTTAAGTCGACTGCACGGGCCTCCACCGTCGTCAGGACTCGTTGCTCTGCTTCCTGGTGCATCAATTCAACGGCCCCAGCGGAAGTATCACTTGCATGCTTCTCATCAAGCTGTTTTCGTTGCTGTGCCAAGGTAAGAGTCCGTTGAGTAAAAGTCGCTTCATCCTTCTTGAATGCTGCATGTTCAGCCTGGACATGCTCGACCTCTAACTGGAGTCGGGCCCGTTGGTCTTCAAGGCGGCGCATCTGGGTGTCGATATCCGCGATATTAGCTTCCAATGCAGCTCGAGTTTCTACCGTTGTCTTCATGGACTGAGACAACTGCTCTACCGCAGCCTCAGTCTCAGCCACCTCGCGCATCCAAATGCCCACGGTGGCCTGGTATGAAGACTCGATCTCGGCAATCAGCTTCCCCTTCTCCGTATCTATCAGGACAGAGAGGTCGTTTTGCTGGATGCGTTGAAGTTCCGCGAGCCGCTCATCCAGTTCAATCACCGAAGCCTCCAGAATTTCGGCCATATGGTCGTGGCCTTGGTGAATACGAATCAGCTCGATGCAGGGCATTGCCAGAGCTTTTGCCGTCGCAAAACTCCCAATGGCATCTATCACAGCAGATACACCCTTCTGCAACATTTTGTACACCCCCTCGACGAGGAATTTCACATACTCATCTGCATCCGCCAAGACCTGCGGTGTCATGGCAGGAGTTGGAGGAGCTACTGCGGTTTGCGGACCGAAAGAAGATCTGCCAACCTCAACCAGCGAGGCTTGAACCTCGACATCAATGGGCTCTTCATCAACAGGGGCTGGACTTCTTGCCCCAGGAGCCGAAGCAACAGAAGGAGCCGGCATAGGCGTCGAGATGGTCCCCCAAGTAGAAGGAGCTACAGAGGGTTCTACACCCTTACCCTTCTCAAGCCCGGAGGAACCTCCGACGTCAACAGCCACCTCTTCTACCCCCAACGTCCTATCAACGGTTGGTACCTCCCTTGGCAGAATAGGGAGATTATCATTTGTCTCTTGACCCGTCGTAGCGGTCTTGACCGACAGACGAGTCTCATCATCGAGTCCCTCAACAGGGACAGAATCCGTCGCTACCTCCTGAGTGGTAGCCGCCTCAACTTCCACGGTTGAAGCCGGGGTAGGACTCGGCAATGATGCAGCCGACCTCCCCTCATCATAATGAAGAGGGGATTCAACCCTCTTCTCTGTCTCAACTACTTCTGTTGCCTCCGCAACAGGCTCTTGCAGCTCTGGAGCAACGTCATCGGAAGACGACGAACTCCATTCTTCTTTACCACCAGGAAACGGCGTGCTTGTTAAACCTTCGGCACTTGAAGCTTCCGTTCTGGCCTTTGCCGTCTCGGAAGCTGCTGCACCCTCAGTTTTCCTCCTGACATAATCTGGGGATACCGGAATCTCCACGTCAACAGCATCCTCTGGATCTTCCTCCATGGGAGACATCATGGTTGGCGGGATACGCACTTCAGACGAGCCCGCAGTCCCTTCTTGCCTGCTCCCACCCGACTTTGGAGTACGAGGTTTTCTTTTTAACGGTTCCTACAAAAGAAGGTGAAGCCTCGTAAATAGTGGAACCAAAATCAGATCATGTGGGATGCCCTTACCTCTGCGGACGCTGAATCCGATGACGCCGTCGGTGACGACGCCTTCTTCTGCTTCTTCGGTACAGAAGATTCAATCCCTTCGTCTGCAGATCGCTTTGATCGATCGCCCGAGGGTTCTGCTTGAGAGGCGGAAGGGGCACTCCGGTGACCTATCCCTGACGGACGATGCGATCGGGCTTTCACCGGCACGTTCCCGGTCATCGCTAACTGGGTGCCTGCAATAAGACTGGTCTCCCTGTCATATCCGGAGGGCGCAGCAGCCATAGCACAGTAAAATTTGGCAGCTGAGTAAAGAATGGGCGGCCGCGGATCTGGGTCGGGCAACGTAAAACGAGCCCCGGTACATCCGGCATTATAGTAATGCCAAGCTCGTGCACCATCCAACAAACTTCCAATATACCCCAGAGAAATACTAGGGTTATCCAACATCATCTGGGCATAACCAAACTGCCGCGCAAAGCGGCTTGGCAAATATGGTTCCAGGTAACACTGATTCCTGTTCCGGTATACCAGATGAGATGGCCGGATACTCTGCAACCAGCGGAATCCCCATTGAGGCAGAGTGGTGGTACCTTCGCCCAGATCCTTTAGATCTTCGTTGGCCTCAAAGCCCAAGTAGATTGGACCAACTTTGGTAATTTTCCAACCCTGAAGACGGGATAAAACCTTTCTACAAACAGGGATACCAGTATGTAACCAGCTCCTCCGATTGAAACGACGAAGGAGTGCATCTCCAGCCTTATAATCTTCTTCCGAGCCTGGACTCATCACACTGGGATGATACAAAATCAGCCATCCCATCAAATAGTGAAACGGCAGTTCGGCGCACGGGAAGTTATTATTTCGGCCTCTGTCATGAATCACATTTCCAGCAAACTCTCTCAAACCTCGCTGCAGGTTACATACCATTGCGGGGAGAAGAGCCAAACGCCGGCCGAAGACCAGCTTCACGGCTGACAGGATTAAGTTTCGGGTTACCCTCTCTACGGCACCGGATCCGCCCGCGAACACGCAATCCCGGAGCCATATCATCAGGTAGGACGCCAACACCGCCTTGGGTGACATCCGATAAGCAAGATGCCAGAAGCAGCTGTAGGAGCGTGCATCTGACTGCTGGTCCTCATTTCCTCGGGGATTTTTCTCCCCTAACCTGCTCATTTCGGACAACACTTCGCTACGAGAGAGTGCCGGTGGAGTGGAAAATTGTGAGGGATCCTTCTTGTCTTGTCTAAAGACATAATCTCTCCAAGCGTTCACATGAGGCTGCGTCCCGTTCCTATCCCGTCTCTGCATATAGTAATGATGACTCGCCACTTCCTTGAAGACGGCCGTCATCTCCTCAGCCCTGTCCCCCAGGACTTGAAGTTCCTCGTTGGTGGGAAAGTACTCTTCATAGGGTTCCAACCCCCAAGGGAGTTTTGACACCTCGTACATCTCATGAAGTACGAACCCTAATTCCTCCACCGGAGTAAAAAAAAGGTCCCGGTATGGACATCAAACATCTCCAGTAGTGCGAAGAACATGTGCCCGTTGAGATCAACACCCGCCTGGGTAGCACGGATCGCGGCAGTCAACCCAATCTCTCGAAGCTCGGTCCAAAACCGTGACAAGATCTAGAGTATCAGTTTATCCCACTTGGAAACGTAATGGCACCAACCCTCTACCCGAAAATCTTCTTTCGGGTATGAGCGTTCCATCAAAAACATACGATGTGTAAAGGTCGAAGCACTATAAGCAAACGTATCAATGGGTACGTCACTGTAGAGGCTCCCGGGGCGTAGAGTCCGCCAGGTGAAAGAAGGCCCAGACCGTATGGCGGTCAAAGTATCCCTTTGGTCGAAGGTAGAATCAATTTGGATGACGCCAGTCACCGCTCCCCCCTGAGAAGGGGTAAGATCCCAAGACATCCTCCTCTGGGAAACAAGACGACAGAAGGATGTCAAAGGCCATTGACGTTCAAGTTGCTTAACAGTCATATGCATCCCATTCGCTGTAAAGAACCAGTCCTCCTTGACCTTCAACACCGTCGCATCAGTAGAAGTGAGACGGTCTCCGAATAGGAACTCAGGCTTCAAGAAGGTCAATTTATCAGATATGGAAGATTTTAAAACACCACGTTCCATCATCCGTTTGAGGAACCCATACTGTTGCTCACGGATTTGGGTCATTCTCTCGGGAGGCTGATCCAGCATAAGAGCCTCTTGAGCGGGGTTTATCACTTCCTCATCATACTCTACTCCCATCTGGTTGAAGACAGCCTCCAAGAACACTTCATTCAAAGGCGGGATCGCTACTGACACTAGCAAAAATCAGAAAAATGTTAGAAGCAACAAGAGAAAGAAGAGCTTCGACGCATTCAGGGTCTAAGCCCATGCGCGTCAGCAGCCTCGGCGCATCATCAGGGTCTAAGCCCATGCGCGTCAGCAGCCTCGGCGCATCATCAGGGTTTAAGCCCATGCGCGTCAGCAGCCTCGGCGCATCATCAGGGTCTAAACCCATGCGCGTCGGCGAATAAAGACCGTGGCACATCATTAAAGACCCAAGGTCTATGTGCGTTGGTGTACGGAAAAACGAGACTTACCAACCACCTCCGGCCGAACTTCGACAGGCCATCGGGAAACGTCAGCCGTTACAACTTTCGCCGGCTCCTTCGCTTTCTCCTTCCCCTTGTCGGCACCACCGCGAGGAGTCTTGGGAGCCATTCTCTCAGAGAAGAAAAAGTTAGGGTTTTGAAGAAAAACTCTAAAAAAAGCAAAGGCACAGAGCAGATGAACTCTCTCTCTCTCCAACCCTTACCTATTTATAGGGCATGGTCGCACGCGTGAACCAATGACGTGTAATCTCAGCCGTCGCTTCGGATTCCGTGAGGAGATAACAACAAATACAACCAAAAGATCATCATTAATCTTTTGGGTTACCAAGGCGTCATCATCATCAACTGGAAGGAGCATGCGCCCGAACAAGCATGCGCCCAACAATCATGCGCCCTGACCTCCATGCTTCTTATTCAAAGTATTCCAAAACTTATTCAAAAGTTTTGAAAACTTTGAAGGGGGTCTTGTAGAAGCATGGAATTTCACAGTCAGAAAGCCCATGCGCCAGGCACTATATGTGCCAGAACTCAGACAGCAAAATCAAATAAGCCATTCGAAGAAGGACTATTTATATATATATAAAAGTCTATTACATGGCTAGAAAAAGGTTGTACAAAGGAGAATTTCTACAAAAGAAAGATCCTAGATCTACAGCCAGCGGCCACCGTGCGCTTCCAGATAGGCACAGCAACCACCATGCGCCTTCCGATAGGCGCAACAGTCACCATGCGCTGTCAGTTAGGCGCAGCAGATGTCATGCACCTTCAGCCAGGCGTATCCTACCATCTCTTCAGCAGCTCAGTTATGTGCATCCCTTCAACAGCTCAGTTATGAGCAACTCTTCCAACCAGGCTCACCTGGCCGAGCAGAGCCCAGTTATGTGCCGCTCTTCCAGCCAGGCTCATTAACCCTCTGGCTGGAACCAAGGAAGAGAAGAGCACGGCAAAGCTGTGGCCAGGGGAGGCTTCGAAAGAGCTTCCAAAGACCAAGGAAGACCGTGATCGAAATCATGGCACAAGGAGCTTTCAACACAATCAAAGTGGGCGGCACCCACTTTGAAGGAAGAGAGAGCCTAGCACCACCATTCCGATCTACGGCTCTTCCGGAACAACGGAGACGAGGCCCGAACATCCCTATCTTTGGATGCAACAGGCACCTTCCGCCTGCCTCAGAAGCCCTCGACTCCGTCTTTTGGATGTAACAGTCACCTTCAAGTGCATCGAAGACAACACGATGTCTCATCTTCACCCTCGGGAGCACTTCGTCAACAGAATGCACCCACATATCCAAGTTCATGTTGGAAGTACGTGAGGGAATGAGGAGCAAACCTTCTCTCTATGCCACTATTTATAGGCCGAGCAAATCAAACCCACGCGCCAAGTGGATGACCCTCCGAATTCTGTACAATGAATTTGTATTAAATGGATGAACGGGACGCCTCGAATTCAGCCAAACGACTATTTATAGCACTCGAGGAGCGAGACAGCCGCGTCATTAATGGACATGTCGGATGCGCCAGCCAAACAGCGTATCACATGGACGCGCCCTCCAGCATCAGGCGCATCACACAGACGCGCCCCACAGTACCCGGCGCATCACAGAGGATGCGCCCCCTCACATCTCCATACGGAGTGGAACACCAACCAATGTGCCCACTCAGCTGTCCATCGAACGTCACAAACATTAAATGCTGAACTGATACCAGAGTTGGCAGTACGCTTTCCAAAGTCTGAACAGTTCAGCTTTTTCAGAGAACGAAGCGTCGGCAACGTCAGCATCATTATGACTCTATTCCGACGGCTACTGCCACGTGGCCATCCGCATGCGCCTCTTCGGCCATGCGTCCAAACCAGCATGCGCCTCAAAAGCCATGCGCCTCAGACCCTTCACTGATCCCTGAAGACAGAAGAAGAGTCTCCAGTTGAAGCTTTGCATGCGCCTCAAAAGCCATGTGCCCCCAGACTGATCTCTGATCCCGAAAGACAGAAGGAAAGTCGCATGCATGCGCCTCAAAAGCCATGCACTCTAAACAGTTTGTAACCCCTAAAGGGTATGAGCTGCAACCTTCTCCTGCGCCCAATCAAGGCGCAGCTCACCAGATTACCCCCCCACCAAATCCGAGATCTTCGAGCCATGGGTCGATGACACGTGTCCTTTGACTCAACTCGTCCAAGATTTCAGCAACAGAAAGATCTTCTCCTCTGCTACGTGCCGGCTCACAACAGCAGTATGAAGAGTTCTCCCCCTCAATCAGGGCGAATCATCTACGCGCCTCCATCAGCAACCTCCACGTGGCGTCCCCACACACCGGCGCATCCTACATGCGTGCATGAGCAGCCAGCCTGCAAAACTATAAATAGAAGGACCTTCTCCTTCACACACACACACACAGAATCCACAACGAATATACAAGGAATCATCGGAGAGGCAGATACAGACACTCAACGTCTTCCTCCTCTCAGCAAGCTCCAGCACCCAGAGCAATCCACACCTTCAGAGAACCGATAACCGTCGTCAGCCCGTCAACGGAGTCAACGCATTACCACTCGCTCCATTGGCACTAAGGACCCAGCTTAAACAAAAGTGTACTCCTAGGACTACATCTAAGTCCTACATTTTAACACTGTTCTGTTTGTATTAAAGTTTTCAATCAAACAATTTTAATGGCAAACACTAGGTAATGCGACACCCTTACAACCAAACAAGGACAAAGTGTCACCCTCACTTTTCCCAGTTAGGGGTAAAATGGTAATTTTCCATTTTATAATATTTTTGGAAATTTTATTTCATGAAAATTATTATTTAATTATTATAGGAGTCGGGTTCGAATTTCATCGCATTCCGAGTTAATTCGGGACCCCGGTGAATTTCGACTTGAGCCGTAATTAGCATGTTAGCTAACCATGGCCCACCATACTAAACTTTAGGGTTTAGGAGTTTGGACTAGTCCTCCATAAGTAATTTAGTTTAATTATAATTTTTATTTTCTTTAGCAACTTCCTAAACCTATTTTGGAATTTAATTAAGCATTAGGCTTAGGGAGGGGCAAACTTGTAAATACAAGTGCCCCTACCCATGCCCATGCTTGGTCGGCCAAGAGGAGAGCCCCCCCCCCCCCCCCCCCCCTCTTTCTTCTCCACTAAGCAACTCTCTCTCTCTCTTTCAAATTCAATTCCTTTCAAGTCTTTCTTCTTCCTCCAACCAACCATTCTAGGTATGCTTTTATTTCTTCATTTATTTCTCATTTGCATTTAACCCCCTCACAATAAATGGAGAGGAGCTCATTCTCCACCATTTGCCCACAAATTTGTAGGTTTTTCCTAGAAAAATAGGTTAAGGATTTATTAGGATTTAATCCTTAGAGAGTGGTATGTATATATATATATATATATATATATATATATATATATATATATATATATATATATATATATATATATATATATATATATTTTATATATATATATATATATATATATATATATATATATATATATATATATATATATACATGTGTATTTTTGTGTGTGTATATATATTGATGTGTATTTAGTGTCATGAGGATGGGTGTCATGAGAGTGGTGAGAATGTGTGTGTGTTTGTGTTGTGTGAGGGGGTGTGTGTGTGTGTTTGTATTATATATATATATATATATATATATATATATATATATATATATATATATATATATATATATATATTGTTATGAGTATGTATTTATATATATATAGATGTCAGTGTGTATTCATATATGTATATGGATATGGGTGTGTATGTATGTATATATATAGATGTGTGAGTGTTGTGTGTATATATACATATATATATATATATATATATATATATATATATATATATATATATATATATATATATATATATATATATATATATATATATATAGATGGTTAGATAGATATATATATATACCTATAGATATACATATATATATATATATATATATATATATATATATATATATATATATATATATATATATATATATATATATATGGTTATATATATATATATATATATATATATATATATATATATATATATATATATATATATATATATATATATATAGAGATAGGAGGAAAGAAGAAGGAGATGAAGAGAAGAATAGGAAACAGCCACAACAGCAGCACAGCTGCAGTAACAGCAGCAGCAGCAGCCCTGGCAGCAGCTGCTGCCAGGTTTCATTCCCCCCCTTGGTGCCTTTAGCCTATAGAACCCCCCCTTTATCTATATATATATATATATATATATATATATATATATATATATATATATATATATATATATAGTTAAGATTAGAAGAAGTTTAAGAAATTAGAAGTTAGAAAAGAATACAAAGAAGTTAGAAGGAAAGAATTAGAAGAGTTAGAGGAATAGGGAGAAAAGAGGGAAGTAGGAAATAGAGGAGATCGAGTTAGAGGGCGAAACGGAGCTCGGAGTATCGGAATGAGTTGAAACTTGGCGTGGGGCAAGAATACGTGAATTAGATTTTGCGGGTAGGCTCCCGAGTGGAAATCGGGATTGTAGGGCGCCGGTATCGCGCCGTACCATTTCGTATCTTGAAATATTCAAGATATCGGCAATAGGCCGTAACATGGACTAGATGTCCACTTTACCTAGGTATCTTGGTAGGTGATATATGTATAGGATAGTACCTTACTACCCTAGGGAGCTCGGGTCAAAATACCAAGCGTAGATAGGCTAACTTGATAATTGCCTAAGCTAGAATTTTACCCTTTTTAAGGGTAAAATAGGATATTGGCCTACGGCCAAGATATGAGTTTCGAAGTCCAAGATGGACTTGGATATGTGTTGTAGAGGTTGGTAATAGTTAGAAATAGTCGTCTAGACCTAGTCTTGACCCCGGTTGACCCAGAGTTGACTTTTTACCCAAAAGTCAACCGTGAGTCAACACTTTGTCTAGATTTGACCAAATCCAAAACAGAGTTGACCAGTTGACCAAAAGCCAACTGTTGGTCAACATTTGACCAGTTTGACCTAGAGTTGACCTAGAGTTGACCAGGGTTGACCAGTTGACCAAAAGTCAACTGTAGGCCAACTCTTGACCCCGTTTGACTTTCTTCGACTTGTTTTGACCCGTGATGACTGGTATGACCTAGGATTGACTTGGTTTGGCTTAGATTGACTTGATATAACTTGATTTGACCTAGATTGACTTGACAGGACTTAGTGTGACTCAGTGAGACCTAGTTTGACCAAGATTGTATATCATTCATTGTGAATCATTCCTAAACTTGTTTAAACCTAAATTAACTTACAGTATCTCATCTTTAGGTCTCTATTTTCCACTCTGAGCATTGATATACCATACAGCTCAGGATAGCAGGCGAGTACATTCACTGATAGTTTTTATTGTCTTGATATCTGCTATATCCGATTCAGTTGTAGTGTCTTACTTGATTCTTAGTCACGATAGTTCACGGACTAGTACACGTTGGATCATGACATGGGATGTTGTTCCTAGATTTCTAGGTATATGGGTACACTCCCTGTCTTGTTCCCTGTACTTGTATAGACACCAATTTCTAAGGGGATTTGCTACCCTCTTACGAAATCACGTGCCATGACGTGTCATGTCCAGATCCATTGTACTATTCGGGGATGGGGAATTATTAGGGGCTATGTGATCCAAGCCACCCTGTCACTATTCATGTGCTCGTGCCACTCTTCCCTCACGAAGGGTGTAGCGAGATCCTTTTGTCTTGTGCTCGTTATCCAGGTTGGCCGGCATGACTTTCCGTTGAGGTCACCGCGGATTGCCGGGCCAAGTGGATAGCCTGTCCTGTCACTTATCCCAAGCCGATCACATATCGCTCTAATAATTCAAATTATATTTTATATTTACTTTATCTTATCGTATATCCTGCTCTGTTCTACATTCAGTATTTTCTCACCATGCCATGATATACAGTTACTCACATGCTCTACTTGCCTTTACATTGTACCTTGATTGGAGACTAAGTTCTGCTCGGGAGAAGAGTTACAACCCCGGTCCTTGTTTGGTTTAAGGGCTGTAACTCGGCTTCCGAACGGTTCCCACGTTTTCATATATCTTTGTCTTGTAGTTCATTATACTGTCTCTTATAGAATTTGTCAATTCACATGGAACTGCTGTTAGTGTTTATACTTGCTCATTTTCTTGACAGGATACCGTTATGATATATTACAGATGACTCTGAGTCGGACTGCTCGACCTATTACGGGCTCGAGTCAGATGGAGTAGCCTTGGATCGTGGCCTTATAGTAGAGCCACTAGATTTTGTACTTCCAGAGTAGTGTAGATTAGCTAGGTTTGACTGGACTGCGTTCCAGCTAGCTTTATCAGACTGTAGTTTCTATATTATATTTTGATACCCTGTGATGTTGTATATATCTGGGCTTGTATTGGACTCTGGACTTATTTACTCTTTCATCTATCATATGTCTTTCTTCTGAGCTATCTACCTTAGTTTTATTCTGTGATTGAGACTGTATTGTTATGTCATCTCCATTCGGAGAGTATATACTGTACAGGTAAATTTAAACTGTTAGTCGTAGTATTTACAGACGTTATATACAGCGTTCTACCGTCGATACTGCGGCGTAGGCTGGACGTACCCACGTGCTCGTGCCCCTCATAAGGGTGCGGGTCGTGACACAAAGGGTGTCAAACTGCTCCAAGATAGGATACATCCTGTAACCATGGTCAGGCTGATGGCTTCTGCATCGTAACTTCGATCCATAGCATGTCGTAGCACAATAGCCCCACCCAACAATCAAACGAGAACATGAGTAGGACCATGCACCACGACAGTCAATGTTCCTCGACTACTAACAAAAAAACATATCACAAGCTAGTCAGTTTAAAAGCGGCCAATCATCCCTACATCCCTACGACTTTCTATCATTTGCTTGGGTTATCCTAGTAATGCATATGTATATGAATCCTCAGTACCTGCCGTATCTGAGCCAGGTTAGAGGAACTAATAATAACGCATAACATATAGCACGTAGATTGCACCGATCCCTTATAAGGCCATCGCACTTAAACAGATCAATAGCAGTTCCAACTCTCATATAGGTAGATGTTCGCTCGACATTTAACATGTCAAACACTGCACTCCACTAGTGCAGATGAATAAACAGTATCTATGGTGGCCAGCCTTGCACTCCTAAATGTTTGTCCGACGGGGTCGGTAGCATACGATCTCAAGATTATGTTCCCTCATAATGCTTCTATCCACTTGAGTTGCCTAGGTTAACCCTATGTTTGTCTAGAATCACATGTCTTGGTCACATGATCATCCTCTTATATATTGTACCTTAGTACGTATACCCTAAGTATGAATCCACATCGACACATAAAGTCCCAGATTTGGATTCATCCTTAGTGTAATGCATCAAGCAAGCAATCATCGTATCATATAGGGGTGAGCTAAAATCGGTTTTAGAACCACAAATCGTCCTGACCCGACCCGACCCGAATTAGAGATTCGGGTCAATTTTTAAAAAAATTAGGTAGAATATCGATTTAACTTATATATAATTTGATTATCGGTTCGAGTTTCGGATTTGGATTTTGGAACCCGACTCGAACCAAAAATCGATTCAGTAGGCCATATAAAAATGAGAAAACCCTAATCTTATCTAATACTTTCTCTCTCCTCTCATCCATTATGTTGTCTTTTCCTCTCCCCATTCTCGGATTCTACAGACTCCTCCAGATTCTCCTGAATCCCGAGCTCCTCCTTCCACATCTTGCTCTTCCTCTCTCCCCCCTGACTCTTTACTTTCTCTTTCTCTCATAGACTTGTAGAGATGATTATATGCCACAGAGAATACTACAAACAGGAGGATGCGAATCGGCGGATGTCGTGCTTCTTTAATAAGGTCTAATTTGATATTTGTGGTATTTATAATTGGTTACTTGGATAGTGTATAGCAAAATTAGAAGAGAATGTCATTTTTTGTTTTTTGTATTGCCAGGGTGAATGTCGGAGTGGACTTAACGAGATTAGTCCCATGACGGGTTTCCACGAAGGTCGATGCTACCAAGTTATGTAGATCCATCGAATGATTTTGAAAAATATGCACTTTGTATTTTTCTACCAAATTTGGAGTTTAAATCTAGATCTTATTTCTATCACTAGTATTTTTTTGAGTTGGTTGTGCAAGTTGCTTTTCCATTCCATGCACTAAACAACAGCTTGAGTGGAGGAACTTTGGAGCTGTAGCTGATTGAAGCAAAAGAGAGCTATTATTTTTATTATTTTTGATTAATTGCTCTATGTTACTCTTTTATTTGATTTATTTTTACTATTATTTTTGTATGGAACTGAACCGACCGAAAATCGAACTTTTAAATTCGGTTCTGTTTGGGTTTTTTTAATACGATTCGGTTTTCGGTTATTTCGGTTTTTGTATAATCTATTCGGTTTGAACCGAACCAAACCATTGCTCACCCTTAGTACCACGCAAATATTATTGACTAATTACCAAGACTGTGCTGGGAACATGTATGTGATGACATATAACGCATAAGACCACATAGCACGTAGAATAGAACCTCAGCGCATATATAGGATAGCATCTCAGTGCGCACGTAGATTGTACCTCGGTACACACACAAATTATCCCAGCAGTTATACAGGTAATCGTGTCAGGAACATGGTCGGGTCAAGTAGTCGTATAGAAATCTCTTGGCACACAAGTCACATAGTCTACTACTCATAGTATGCTCAGGTCATGATGGATAATCAAGTCTTTAAGGGTAAATAACAGAAAATTATTTAAATATAAATACAAAAAAACAAGCGCATGGGGTCTTAGGCCTTGAAGGAAGTTGGCGCATGGACATACCCTGGCGCATGAACTAACATGCGCATGAATATGTCCAGATGCATGGCCAATCAGGCGCATAGCAAAGCTGGCACATGGTAAATCTAGCGCATAGAAAATATTACGCATGAAAAATACTGCGCATGGCAAAATTTCATATGGCAATACTGCGCATGGCAAACCTGAGCATGGCAAACCTGCACATGGCAATTACTACGTATAGTGCAGGGCAAACAATCATGCGCCTTTAGCCCATGTGCATAGGAAACCTATATGCATAGTTCGCATGTTGTCAAGGTTATGTACGGCAAGTTTCCAGTTCACTTATCATTTCTGCTGCCATATGGCCACCTGTGCTCATGGAGGTTCGTAGTCCCAAACAACAAGTTCGGCCGTAGAGTTTCTCAAAACTTGCCATGGCCATAACTTCCTCTCTCGAACTCGAAATCAAGCAAAATAAAGTCAAGGCTGCATGAAATCAAATTCTCTACAACATTAAACAAGTAGTTTTCGAAAATAACAAGTTTTGATAGATTATTTCCATGAAAAACTCATAAAAACCTAACTTTTAAACTACATCCACTAAACTAGCCATTGTATCCAAAAACTCCAAGAACTAATCATGTAGAGAAAGTTTTGATACATAATATAGGCTAATAATATGTAAGCAAATGATAGAAAACAAAATAGCAGGTGGTCTCTCCATTAGTGCAAGATGTACTTGCCTATGGGTTGGTTGGAAGGAGTAAATAAGAGTGAAATGAGGAGAATGAAGAGAATATTTATAGTGGGAAGGTAATGTTGGCTTCATTAAACCTTAGATCTAAATTTACTAACCCAATCCACATGTCATGTTGTATTATGCAATAATTAAACAAAATTCGGATCATGACACGGTCCAGTGTTCCATCATCGAAGTAGTGAACCACACCTACAACCGGATAAGGACAAAGGGTGGCACATTACTCCGTGACGAGACACGATTCCATGCCATAATCATGTACAATTACAGGATACAGATGCATATGCTACAGATACGAAATACCATATTCAGGATCAATGCAGAAAAAATAAGTATACCGAAAACGGAGAGTGACATCTCTAAAATAACCAAAAGTAACAAAACTATAATAAGAAATCAAATTTTTGTTTCTCATTATTCTCCTAAGCTTCGAAAAATTCATCTTCTTGTGAATCATGTAAGATTGAAATTTAAGAATTATGCTCTTGGTGATGTCCTCCAATTGCTTATGACGGAGGCCATTGCTTCGATAAGCTAGTCAAGATTAAGACTTATAAAAAGGCGACGAAGCCCTACAGCGTACTGGCGGTTGTGGGACTAGGCAAAACATAATGTTCATTATGGACCTAACATCAAGCACCTCAATAACTGGTGGTTGTCTTGGTTCGTCCAAAAAAGTAAAATGATCATCCCTACAATAAATTATTATTTTCTCCAAATTATTACAATTAGTCATAACAAAAAAAATAATAGAAACTCTTTATGGGATAGGACATGTTCAAAATAGTTGGATGACCTAATAGATTTTTTAAATTTATTAGAATGATCATACATATTTAATTCTTCTAGTGATGATATGTACATGTCAAAATTGATTTTGTTTTAAACCTAGGCCTAGTTTCAGTCATAATCCTAATTTGTGTCTTTATTATGATAGTTTCATTAGGTTTAAATAATAGATATTCTAACAACTTGGTTGACTCGTGGTTGAACTCTACTTGTGTAGATAAGTCAGCTATTCTAGGTTTGTTAGGTTCAACTAATGGACACACTAAGAATATGGTTGGCTCTCGACTGGACTCTATTTGTGTATAAATACTGGCCTCTTCCCTAATGCCATTATTGCCAAGTATACTTTTAAAAGTTTATCACGTTAAAAATCTAAAAGATCATTAAACTTTTTATTGAACACTTCATTATCCATATTTTAGTTTTGTTGAGAACCCGTGGGTGATCCGAACCGGAATAGACCACAAACGCGAAAGTGATGCCAACCTACCTGAAGATAGTGAACCAATCTACCACGAACTCCAAGACAGATCAAACAATATATTTTTGTTGACTACATCTCCTAGACAAATCCTAATCTATATTACTTCTGATAAAAGATACGAGATTGATAAGAAAACTATGGTAAACCCTTTTGTCCGTAGGTTCAACCCATATACCAGAGTCAAGTAGAAAGAAGAAGATTACAACTTGAAATTGTCACGCCCCAGAATCAGAATACTAGCAAGCGGGGACGGACAAGGACAGCTACATAATGCCAGAGTACGCCAGTACTCTGAGATCACATATAAGCTGTCAAGACATGGGGGTTACTTCTGCAAGCCAACAGTCGATCCTAGGTCAAACAGTTCTAGGTATGTCAATCACAGACAATTACACAAAGAGCAAGAAGTATGATCATCAGACATACAATAGTAAAGCATCCCAAACCATATATACATGGATGATCATGAAGCTAGTAATACAAAATGGAGAACTAGCAAGAGTAGTAGTCATACATGATAAGATCTAGCTATAGTCTAGAATACGCACATCATGTTTAGGCCCGTAGGCTAAATATCAAGAACCAAAACACGAGCTAAATACGTGCTCCGAGGCTAAACGTCACAAAAGAATAATGTACATATCAAGTGGGAGAATGAAACAAGAAACCCACTCAGGTACTCTAGTACTCCGGATAGTCCCCGTCGAGTAGATGGTACGAAAGATCCTCTGGGCTTCTCTATCATATCTGGCCAAACAAAACCAGTGGAGTTAGACCCCCAAATAGCAAGTACCACAAAGGAGGCCAAAGTATGAACTAAAACTAGCAATAGCTAACATAGCAATAGTTAGAGATATAATTAAGTAAAAGCAAATTGAGACTCGTTCACTACCAATACACTTATCCCGAACCTAGAAAGACAATAAGTAAAGCATCTTGGAGCATAAAGTAATTAACATATGAGATAATGTAAATTGTGGACTTGTGAATTAAACAGAGAACTTGTGATATAGCTAAACCATGTCAAAGAAATGGTACATACGAACATGTACGGTAAGTAGAACATGTGAGCATATTAGATAACTGAGACTTGTGAGCATGTTATGTAACTAGGGCATGAGAGCCTGTGATAATTATATAGAACGGCAATGTTAAGATGACTTAGAAACTATTCCGGAAGTCAAGTTACAACCCGTAAACCAAACAAGGACCGGGGTTGTAACCCTTATCCTGAACAGAACTCAGCCTCCGATCATTTATCGACAAAAGTAAAGCATAAATAATGATGTACTAAAATAAACATACGGACACTGTCTAGACAAAACTAGACTGGACTGGACTGACTACATCCATCAAACACGGCCAAGCAATGAGTACGGCTTGATACATTAGCTAACTAGGGTTATCACAAGCCTAGTTACTAACAAGATGCAATGGGATATTCCCACAGTCACAAGCCCTGCAGCTATCCAGTTATCCTTCCACAGGTTGAGAGTTGTATTAGGTGGATACATCGCCCAGGAGACAAATGTATCCCATAGTGACTTGGGGGTGCAACACATGATAGTGTGCTGTAAATGCGCCCTACTCGACGACAGACTACAAGTCAAATTAAAGCGCCCAGATAACGAGATCGCATGTGACTGGAAAATCTCTCTATATGAACTACTTGATCAATTTAGTCATTAACCTAGTCAGATTCAGTATGAATTCCAGACCGTGGTAATTATAAATTCATGTCCTAGACATGATGCAGACGAGACATGTAGTTTGTGCACGCATACACAATACATTCAACTACGGTGTCCAAAAGAGTTGTATTAGCAAGAAGAATAGCCGTCGCAACAGCATCTTGATTATACATGTCATGTTAGGTTTACTTGTCATGTAAAGAGTATTTGTCAAGAGTGCGTCTCGACGGGCCACTATCATGTAAGCAAAGAAGGGATATAGCCCCTCTTCCCATAACTTTGATAATATATATATTTTATTTATTTATTTATTTGAATTAAATGGTAATTTTAGAGTTTTTATAAATAATTATTTAATTAATATTTTTATGGTAGATGATTTTAGTCATAGTGGAGTTTTAGAGTACAAGGCAACTAGGACTCATGGCACGAATAGTGCATTGGCGTGCTTTGACTAGTGTGTTAGCCCTGATAGGGAAGGCCGAGCCATAGTTATGTCCTAACTAGGAAAATCAAGCCAAGTTGCGACTTAACGCTTACCGAAGATTATTTAGTTATTAATTATATTATTGAAGTTAGGGAAAACTGATTATACCATTTTAGTCCGGACTGGACTCAAACTGAGCCCAAGCCCGTGTAGTCATGCAGCACACGTCCAATGACATTCGTGTTGATGGAATTTGGTATGAGGGTGTTGTATTTCGTGTTAATGATTTAATGAATATTTTCTAAAATATTCGTTAATTATTTATTATAAATATCATCATTTGTAGAAAATGGGTCCTGGTACATTTTGAGATTTTTAGACTGTGCCTA
The DNA here is from genome assembly GCA_029216955.1 of Iris pallida. Lineage (NCBI taxonomy): Eukaryota > Viridiplantae > Streptophyta > Magnoliopsida > Asparagales > Iridaceae > Iris > Iris pallida. Next base: position 583,144 of record JANAVB010026600.1, read on the forward strand.
ATGGTATAAATACCATTATTGGGTTATTGAATTTCATGATTATTATTATTATTATTATTATTATATTTATTGAGGTTATTATTATAATATTATTATTATTATTGGTTATATTATATTGTCAAATAAACGTTTTATATATATAAATATATATATTCGTGTTTATATAAATAAGCCGTATAGTAGAATATATTAGAATTTTATGAATAATTCTATATAAGTATTTATAGGAGTATATGGCTATATATATATATATATATATATATATATATATATATATATATATATATATATATATATATATATATATATATATATGAATGGTTTTAATATATTGGAAAAAAAATGTATTGAAACCAGGCCAGACATTCCAGCCAGTCGGGCCCATAGGCCGCAGGCCACACAGAGGCCAACCACTTAAACCCTTCTAAACCAAGCCTAACTCCCCACAGGCCCTCGGTTACAATCACTGTGTATATATATATATATATATATATATATATATATATATATATATATTTTATATATATATATATATATATATATATATATATATATATATATATAAAATATATATATATATATATATATATATATATATATATATATATATATATATATATATATACGCGCAGTTGCGGGATAGAGAGATCGAGAGAGTTTCCTTCGAAACTCCAAAGCCCTAAACGAACAACCACCCTGCGCGCGCCCTATACCCTGAGCGGCCACCTAGGCGCGCGTCGCCGCCGCCGCTGGCCGGAGAACGCCGGGTCGGCCAAGCCACGCGTACAGCAGGGGATGCAATCGACAGCAGCAGCCGACCCCCCCACTTCGCATGTAAATAACTCTTCACTCGTTCGACCGTTCCTCGATTCGTTTTCATGTATACGATCACAACTTAACCAGGAACAAATCCTTTCAACCAGTTTTAATGTAGATACAATCCTTCACTAGGAAATCTCTGTTAAAATCTCCGAAAAATCTCGGTTTCTGAGTTTCAAAACAGAACAGTTTTGGGTTCAAAATCCTATATTGGAAGGCAACTTCCTGTCGATCTATCGACTGTTTTGAGAAACCAAAAGAGGATAGTCCTAGACAACCTATAGGGCTTCAATTCCCTTTTTGCGGAATCGGATTTCGTCGACTGTGCGTCGAGAAATCGGATTCCGAATTGGACGAAAAATCTGTTTTCAAAACTAGAAAAACCCATCCACGCGACGTGCGTCCCACCATTTCGGGCGTCGTGTCGCGAACCAAAAGCATCAAAAGCTGCGTAACGGTTTCGTGGTCGTGTGGGCTTTGACGAAATTCGAATTGGTCGCGTGTGCGCGACGAATTTGATGCGTATCCGTCGAAATTCACCGTATCGTGCACGTTGCAAATTTCTCAATTACTTTGTGCACGTTCGTCAGATCGAGACGAAACTTACACCAAAAGGACCGTATCATTTTTCTGGTCCTGTATGCCAAGTTTGGTCCAATTCTGAGACCGTTGATAAAATTACCGTTTTGCGGGCCCCACGGTCCCACTCAACGGGCAATTTTGTGTACGGCCCGCCGAAATCCAACTTTGGACATACGGTTGGGTTCGTATCGAAAAACTAGATCCATAGACATGTAGTTTGACGACTTTAGAGACCGTTGACTCTGGCAAGCTTTTCGGTGCAAAGCGGGTCCAACGGCGGACACCGTTTTGATCCGAAATTACCGTTTTGCCACTGTGTCCAGAATTGGACTTAAGGATAGGCAATCCTAGCTAATTTGACTATTCTGAGAACATTGGTAATGTTTATTTCAGCTTTCGGGGACTGTTGTACGGGTTTTGACTATTGGGGCACATTGAGTAGTTCAGACTGTCGGTTTCACTAGCAGAGGACCACATGCGAGTACAGTTTATTGTCTGCATTTCGATATTGATTTTTACTATATTTCATTGGCTGGCCATTGGTTATGTGATTATTTTCTATTATAAATTATTGAGTCGGGAATGAGAAGTACCAAGGATGTGTGATCTGACCTTAGACCGTGTAGACCGTGTTGCATTTATTTCTTGTAGACAGTGTAGACAGTAATTTATTTATTTCTTGTAGACAGTGTAGATAGTGATTTATTTATTGCAAAGTAGATAGTGTAGACCGTGATTATTACTGTATTTAAACTGTGTAGATTGTGATTATTATTTTGTAGACAGTGTTTTTTTATTGCAATATTTTCTGTAGACCGTGTAACTATAGACCGTATAATTGTAGACCGTGTAGCTATAGATCGTGTAACTTTAGACCGTGTAGACCGTGTCGCATAATTGTTCCGAGACCGATCACATATCAAAGGTACTTCTAACAGTGGGGGAAAGTGTATGTGTCTATTTATTTACTATTGATTTTTCTGTCTTTTCTTACGGCTTTACTGTTTATTTTCAAAACTCATGATTGATGTGTAACCTTTGTTTTATAGTCATTTTCTTTATTTAAAATTGCATTAAGTGAATTGTGCTCGTTCCATTCCTGACTGGAAACCAACATTTTTTAGGTTAGCCGTGGATTCACTTAGCATGGGAGATACGGGGGGTACTTGCAGACAAAAGCCTAGAAACTAGCTAGATAGCGGAGTTGTAGTCATTCTAATATTTGTACAAGTTTATATTTTTCTGCAAATGTAAATCTTGTGATCATTGTAAGTTAAATTAATTTTGTGAATGAGCATTATTTATGATTTTGATCTTCATGGCCGTGACAGCGTTCTACCGCCGACACTGCGGCGTAGGCTGGCTTGGACACTTCTCGTATCCGTTTTAAAAAAAACGGGTGTGGGTCGTGACAAGTTTTTTTGGTGGCCCATGCAGGTCTGGTTTCACAAATCATGTGAACTCGTGATAGTACATAAGTTAGTCGTACTATTGCGAGCCTGCGACTAAGAAATGCCCATTCACGAAATTAATTTAAGAGAGTGACTAGGACTAGAAGTCCCTTATACGAAATTACCAATGGGTAGTCTAGGCCATGCAATTTAGATGAGGAGTTATTAATGTTGATGGTTTGTCAAATCCCCATAGGTACAATATTATCTCTCGATATGACGACACGATCCAAAGTGGATAGGTTATTCACTTGGTGAAATAGGGTTTCATAGAATTAATGATCTAACCTTGATGAATTGTTCAATTCATCCTTCTTGCCTCTTAGATATCATCTCCATATCCTAGCTGAATTATCTATATAATTGCGAGTGGCCCTAAGAATCATTATTTTATAAAGTTCTGATTTTGTTATCCATATGTGGGCCTCGAGTTAGTTTCGATTCAAGTTTGTCCCTCAAAGGCTTAAATACACATGGAAGAGTTAGAATGGTTGTATTTCTTTGTCTTCAGTTATTTCCTCCATGTTCATCTTTTATTCTAAGGATTATAACTGATAGATACTTACGCTTTATTTTATAGTCGACTTATTTGAATCTCTAGAAGCTCAGAAAATTTTACAGATATAGTTAAAGGAATATTATTTAACTCATAATGGCAGGACAGCAGCGCACTGTCGCCATTTAATTGAATTTTGGAGACTATGGATACACTGCAGCCAGCAGCGCACTGGCAAGACACAACCCCTAGAGGTGAAATTAGTTTAAAAAAATATAGGTGATGGGACATTGCCAAAACTATGGCTAGTGGCCCTCTCTTGATCGTAGGTACCCTTGAGCCAATATTGGATAGAGTTAAGAAGTGTTCGATTTTGTATCATATTGAGTTACGAAACCAAGGGTTTACCACAGCCCAATTTTACGGGCGAGGCGTAGTCCTCGGTGGAATGATTTCAGACATGATTACAAGTTAGGGATACCATAGAAGATAGGACAGTGCCCTGTATGTTCTATAAAGATCCGAAGCCAATAGTAGTGAAAGTTTTGTGAGGTTGGATAGCATGTCTTCCGACTTAGCAGTCTGTAGTCCTTGTGACTTACTGACAGGGAAATTGATTGACACTAATAGGTTTACCTAGAATATGGAATTTAGAATGTCCATAAACCATTAGTCGACCAAGGCCTTAAGGGTAAGATGATAGTGGGATGTCTATAGAAGCAAAAACACCAGGTAATGTTTGATTCTCGCAAAACTCGAACTAATTGTGCATTCTTTCAAAAATCTCGCATACTTGTATTTCGACTATCTTGACCAATGCTGCTACTACAGCCTAGTTTTGCAAGCTCACTCTGTTCTCGAGCTTGATTCAAGACATATGTTTAGTGGGGACGCCTGCTAACATATTGTCTAATCAGAATCAGTGTATTATGGTCTGATCAACCATGATGCATTTGGTTCACATTTCATTTAATTATCCTACGTGGATTGAGATGTAGAGGTATCTAGGATCTCATCCACGACTGCATTGATAATTCCTCTTGAATTATATGTTCGCCCTTGAATCACGATATTGTATTCAGTAACATCTTCCTTGAATTCTTTATTGTTTTGTCCTTCACCGATTTGGAAAGACGAAAGCTCGTGATGGTAGAGAGATACAGAGTATTTCCATGGCTATGATAATGGTAGGCACAAGTGTAGCTACCATTGGCCAGTCATATGATTTAGTTACTCGTTCTCCCATCGACCCTCAAACTACTATTGAGACTTTCAAGCCATCTGAATTTAAGGGTGATTAGGGTTTTACCCTTAGTCGTAATGCCAACCCAGGAGACTATTTCTATTCTCAAGAAACAATTCATTGTGTCTCGAAATATTTTCTTGAATATTGCCTTTACTTTCAACCCTTATGCCTTGACTCAACCGTCCCTCGACCAAAGCCCACAGTTTAGACATGAGATGAATAGACAAGGCTAAGGACAATAATTTACCGTGACTATGGTAGACATTCATTCCGAGATTGGTTTCCAACAAATATTACCCTAGTCACGTAAATTCTATCATTAAAGCCTAACTAGTACGGGAACCCCACAGTCACTAGCTTAGCCAATACCGTAGCTTAAATACCCTGTCATATTATGACATACCAGTTGTCAACAGCAATGCATGATCACTACAACTCATGTATACTGTGGACAAGCATATCATTCTATTTTATCGACCATGTGTCATGGTACACACTCATTTTCCATTTAGTGAGGAACGATCCTTGACTCGACTTATAACCATCGTACCCCGTTACGTCGTGCTTGATTCTTTATTAACAAAGAGTCGAGGTACAATACCTGGATTTTGGAATTCTTCTGACCTCATTATTCCTAAGACCATGTCCTAGCTTCTAAGGTGGGTAGACCGTAAGCCTTCTAAAATTTTAGGATACACGAGGATTACCGATTTATTAGAATAACTTCCATAAGGATGATGATTAGTGCCCTTGGACTCCCACTTTTCATTTAGATAATTTTGTGTCCACCGGCCGTATCATTAATATTCGGAGCACGAGGCCAGTTGTTACCTTCCAACAAAATTCATATGCAAGATCTAGACGAGTCTACCTTCATCTAGGTATATCATGTCCCACTCAAACCCGTTCCCTTGTACTCTATTTTTATGATACGACTTTCAGGACAAAAGGATTAGCTATAACCTTTACCATAATACTGATATGCTTTTCGACTTTTATTAGAGCTTCAACTTCGTCTCGAACCTTTCGACCCAATATATGGTGGTGATCTACTCGAAGCCACTACGCACATTGTCATTAGTGTGCCCCTCATTAGTGTCTTCTCGTGCTACTTAAGCACAAAAGTCACTGGAGGCACATTTTGGGACTTTAGGAACCTAGCTAACCAACTTGACGGACAACTAGCTCAACCCTTGGATAGAAACCTATTCCAGGTTGTCCTAACCTAGTAGGAGAAGTATAATCATTGGAATCTTGACCAGTCAATAGAGACTGAAATCCAAGGTTCATCCAACCAACGATTGAGGTCCAATCAGGAACCCATTAAGACCCAGTAAGAACCCATCCATGCATACCACCATGGTTGGACTATCAAATCGAACTTTTTGAGATAGGTCCCCATACCGATTATGTAGCCCCCATCTTTTAGAATGGGAAGTCATTCGTAACCCTTATTCCATCTACCTAGAAGTCGCGATACGACCTTGTATTGCATTTATATCCCTTGTTCGTTTGTTTAAATAACCATGGAAAGGATCTCGACCTTGATTTCTCTAAAAAAATTGTTCTATTTTGGAACCTATTTAGAATTTCGAGAACGGAACTTCCGTTTTGCCGGATTGCAAGCTCCTATAAGAATGAAGGGTTCTTCGAGTTAGCAAGTGACTGGTCTAGAGTAGCCTAACCTAGCGAATAAGTCATGGTTCATAAACTTTCCTTCTGTCTGCATCATTGAATACTCTCTGCCGCGCGGGAAACTTCATATTCACTCTCGATTATTTTTCCTTGTCTTCCTGTCCTTCCTATTGTAGGGTGACAAATGGTCATGCTTATTAGAATTTACCAATATTTTTGCTATTTGTGTAAATTGTTGCTTGTTAGATTTTGGGTTATTTGAAAGATAGGAGAGGATTATAGAGGCCAAGGGCAGTAGATATCTATTTGTAGCAAAAAAAAAAATTTTTTTACAAATAGTTGGAAGATTATAAGTTTTAGTAACATAGCTTTGAGGGGGGTAGTATGTCCAAAGGTGGGTAGAAGTCCTTAGAGTTTCTTAGTTACAGAATAGGAAGGAGAAGGATATGAACTATTTTTGAGGAATTAAAAATTCGAGGAGATTAGGGTAATGGTAGAGTTCTTTTTGAATTTAAGGAATAGTTATGAATTCGAATTTCGAGGACGAAATTATTTGTAAGGTGGGTAGATTTGTAGCCCCTCTTCCCATAACTTTGATAATATATATATTTTATTTATTTATTTATTTGAATTAAATGGTGATTTTAGAGTTTTTATAAATAATTATTTAATTAATATTTTACGGTAGATGATTTTAGTCATAGTGGAGTTTTAGAGTACAAGGCGACTAGGACTCGTGGCACGGATAGTGCATTGGCGTGCTTTGACTAGTGTGTTAGCCCTGATAGGGAAGGCCGAGCCATAGTTATGTCCTAACTAGGAAAACTAAGCCAAGTTGCGACTTAATGCTTACCGAAGATTATTTAGTTATTAATTATATTATTGAAGTTAGGGAAAACTGATTATACCATTTTAGCCCGGACTGGACTCAAACTGAGCCCAAGTCCGTGTAGTCATGCGGCACACGTCTAATGACATTCGTGTTGATGGAATTTGGTATGAGGGTGTTGTATTTCGTGTTAATGATTTAATGAATATTTTCTAAAATATTCGTTAATTATTTATTATAAATATCATCATTTGTAGAAAATGGGTCCTGGTACATTTTGGGATTTTTAGACTGTGCCTAATGGTATAAATACCATTATTGGGCTATTGAATTTCGTGATTATTATTAGTATTATTATTATATTTATCGAGGTTATTATTATAATAATATTATTATTATTGGTTATATTATATTGTCAAATAAACGTTTTATATATATAAATATATATATTCGTGTTTATATAAATAAGCCCTATAGTAGAATATATTGGAATTTTATTTAGATTTTATGAATAATTCTATATAAGTATTTATAGGAGTATATGAAAAATATATATATATATATATATATATATATATATATATATATATATATATATATATATATATATATATATGAATGGTTTTAATATATTGGAAAAAAAATGTATTGAAACCAGGCCAGGCATTCCAGCCAGTCGGGCCCATAGGCCGCAGGCCACACAGAGGCCAACCACTTAAACCCTTCTAAACCAAGCCTAACTTCCCACATGTCACGCCCCAGAACCAGAATACTGGAGAGCGGGGGCAGACATAGCCAGCTACGTATAACGGAATAGAATCCACACCGCTATACGGTCACGGCTGTCTAGATATGTAAGGGTTAACTACAATCCATCAGTCACTTAAGGTCATAAAATAGCCTATTGTCTCAATCTCAACCAACTAATAGCAATTACAAGATGTCAGACCACCAAATACACAATAGTAAGGCGTCCCATACATTATATATTCGGAATGATCATGAAGCTAGTCGTTACAAAATGTGAGGACTAGCAAGAGTTCAGTCATACATGATCAACCCCTGGGGCTTGTCAATCATGTTACAGTCCGTAGGCAGACAGTAAGTAAGTACAATCGAGTTAACACTTGCTCGTCGGCTAAACGCCTCAAAAGAATAATTTACAATATTACAGTGGGAGAACAAAGAAAACCCACTCGATGCCCTGGTTATGCCTGGTGACCACCATCGGGCTGAAATACAGGGAGATCCTTTGGTGCTGCTCCGGTATCTGGCCATACAAAACCAGCTGGGTCAGACCCCAGAAAGAGCAAGTGCCACAAAGGAGGCTTCACTTAAGAACTAAAGCCAACAAATCATTAGCATTCAACATGTAAGAAAACAACAATAAGTAACACAGATTGAGGTTTGTGCACTACCAATGCACTTGCCCCAATCAGAGAAAATAATTAAGAGAAGCATCATTGACGTAAAATAACTGAAGAATCATGCTAAATAAAATATAGCTGGGCAATATATGAAGAGAAAACGAAGGTACTATTCCGGAAGCCATGTTACAATCCTTAAACCAAACAAGGACCGAGATTGTAACCCTTCGCCTGAACAGAACTTAGTCTCTGATCATTTATTGCTAAAGATGACAATCATTAAGGTAAAAATGAAAGAGTACAATGATAAAAGTGATCATGAAGAGTACAATATGCTAGAGTGACAATAGAGTGCAATCATTATAGTGACAATCTGGAGTGACAATCATTCAATCATTCTAGTACAACCTTGCAATCAATCACTTCTAGACAATACTATACTGGACTAGACTCTATCCAATCAATCACGGCCAATCATTTTCTACAGCTTTCTATATTAACTAGCTAGGGTTATCACAATCCTAGTTACTAGCAAGATGCAATGAGATGCTCCAAGTAGTCACAGGCCCTGCAGCTACCCAGGTTATCCAGACGAACATTATAGTGACATTCAGGGAGAGTACAATACACTAGAGTGACAATAGAGAGTACAATAAGCTATAGTATCGATCTGGAGTAACAATAGAGTTCAATCATTATAGTGACAATGGAGAGTACCCCACATAACAGTGGACTGGAAATGTGCCCTACTCGTCGGCAGGCTACAAGTCCAAACATTTGCGGCCGGAATAACGGGGTCACCTGTAACTGGGGAACATCTCTTCATGACTAGTGAATTATTCTAGTTATTAATCTTAGTTTATTTTAATATGTATCCCTGACCGTGGTACTCAGGGATCCATGCCCTAGACATGATGCGAGACAAGACTGGTTCATTTATCAATACATTCACAAGTCACCCACGGTGTCCAGGTCAATATCACCTTATCATGTCAATAGAGCCGTCGCAACGGCGCTTAATAAACAATGCCATTCACTTATCTGGAGTGCACCACCATGGGTCACTATCAAGCATGTCATGATCAATTATCATTCCAAACATAATAAATAAATTCAGGATTTATCGAGTTCATGACAAAAGGCGTAAGAATATAAAATGGACGTAAAATATCTAATAAAATATCAATATACAGGGCTATAGAAGAGCCAAGCTTAAGAAAAATAAAACCAAACTGACACGCTGATATCAGACCAAGTCAGCCAAAGGCCATACGCTCAGTACAAAAGTCATACGCTCAGGTCAAGCTACGCTTAGGTCAAGTTACGCTCAGGTCAAGCTACGCTCAGGTCAGGGTATGCAAGATATACGCTCCAAAAGGCAGCGTATGAGGTCCATACGCTCCTTATCAAGGCAGCGTATAAACTCCATACGACTCCTCATCACCCAAGTGAGCGTATGTAAGACATACGCTCCAAAAAGGCAGCATATGAGGTCCATACGACTCCTCATCACCCAAGTGAGCGTATGCAAGACATACGCTCCCAAAAGGCAGCGTATGGGGGCCATACGACTCCTCATCACCCAAGTGAGCGTATGCAAGACATACGCTCCCAAAAGGCAGCGTATGGGGTCCATACGACTCCTCATCACCCAAGTGAGCGTATGTAAGACATACGCTCCCAAAAGGCAGCGTATGAGGTCCAGACTGCGCTGCGCTAAAGAGCGCGCACAGCTCAGTGACGCAAGCTAAAAAGCTCGTACACTGCTCACTGTCTTCTCCAAATCAGCAAGAACTCCATGGTTGAACCCAAAGCTTCAAAAGTCCATAACTTGGTCAAAACAAGTCCAAATCCAACTTTCAAATAATCAAAATTGGGTAGAATAAAATTCTCTACAACATGGAACCATCAAAACTAGAAAACAAAGAAGTTTGATAGATCAAAACCCCCAAAATCCGAAAACACTTCAATTTTAGATCTACAAAATTCCAAGCTCCAAATGGAGAAAACCCAAGTTCTAATATTGCTACAAATGAGCTAATAAAGCTATTAGACAAATAAAATGTAGCCCTCAAGTGATAGCAAGATGCAACTTGCCTAGGTTGGTGGTGTGTAGAGGAAGGAAGAAGAAGAAGATGGAGGAAATAAATGAAATAAAGAGGAGAGAGAAAAGGGAAGTTGATATTATAGTAGGGTGGTAGGTAGGGGTTCATGCTAGCCCAAACCAAGCCAAACCAATCCAAGCCCAATCCGAACCAAGCCAGGCCAAACTGAGCCAACCCAATCCAGGAATAAACCAAGCCCAAATAAACCAATGAACCATTAAAAACCAATTAAACTATCAATGCCAATAAAACCATGCCAATGCAAAATAAACCAAGATAACTAACCATGACTAAATAAATAAAAATATGGGTCCAAAATACGTATACGTATACTAAATACGTATCACAAATTTGGGACATTACACCACAGGCCCTCGGTTACAATCACTGTGTATATATATATATATATATATATATATATATATATATATATATATATATATATATATATATATATATATATATATATATATATATATATGCGCAGTTGCGGGATAGAGAGATCGAGAGAGTTTCCTTCGAAACTCCAAAGCCCTAAACGAACAACCACCCTGCGCGCGCCCTATACCCTGAGCGGCCACCTAGGCACGCGTCGCCGCCGCCGCTGGCCGGAGAACGCCGGGTCGGCCAAGCCGTGCGTACAGTAGGGGATGCAATCGACAGCAGCAGCCGACCCCCCCCACTTTGCAGGTAAATAACTCTTCACTCGTTCGACCGTTCCTCGATTCGTTTTCATGTATACGATCACAACTTAACCAGGAACAAATCCTTTCAACCAGTTTTAATGTAGATACAATCCTTCACTAGGAAATCTCTGTTAAAATCTCCAAAAAATCTCGATTTCTGAGTTTCAAAACAGAACAGTTTTGGGTTCAAAATCCTATATTGGAAGGCAACTTCCTGTCGATCTATCGACTGTTTTGAGAAACCAAAAGAGGACAGTCCTAGACAACCTATAGGGCTTCAATTCCCTTTTTGCGGAATCGGATTTCGTCGACTGTGCGTCGAGAAATCGGATTCCGAATTGGACGAAAAATCTGTTTTCAAAACTAGAAAAACCCATCCACGCGACGTGCGTCCCGCCATTTCGGGCATCGTGGTCGCGAACCGAAAGCATCAAAAGCTGCATAACGGTTTTGTGGTCGTGTGGGCTTTGACGAAATTTGAATTGGTCGCGTGTGCGCGACGAATTTGATGCGTATCCGTCGAAATTCATCGTATCGTGTACGTTGCAAATTTCTCAATTACTTTGTGTACGTTCCTCAGATCGAGACGAAACTTGCGCCAACAGGACCATATCGTTTTTCTGGTCCTGTATGCCAAGTTTGGTCCAATTCTGAGACCGTTGATAAAATCACCGTTTTGCGGGCCCTACGGTCCCACTCAAAGGGCGATTTTGTACACGGCCCGCCGAAATCCAACTTTGGACATATGGTTGGATTCATATCGAAAAACTGGATCCGTAGACATCTACTTTGACGACTTTAGAGACCGTTGACTCTGGCACGCTTTTCGGTGCAAAGCGGGTCCAACGGCGGATACCGTTTTGACCCAAAATTACCGTTTTGCTCCTGTGTCCAGAATTAGACTTAAGGACAGACAATCCTAGCTAATTTGACTATTTTGAAAACATTGGTGATGTTTATTTCAGCTTTCGGGGACTGTTGTACGGGATTTGACTATTGGGGCACATTGAGTAGTTCAGACTGTCGGTTTCACCAGCAGAGGACCACAGGCGAGTACAGTTTATTGTCTGCATTTCGATATTGATTTTTACTATATGTCATTGGTTGGCCGTTGGTTATGTGATTATTTTCTATTATAAATTGTTGAGTCGGGAATGAGAGGTACCAAGGATATGTGATCTGACCTTAGACCGTGTAGACCGTGTAGACCGTGTTACATTTATTTCTTGTAGACAGTGTAGACAGTAATTTATTTATTTCTTGTAGACAGTGTAGACAGTGATTTATTTATTGCAAAGTAGACAGTGTAGACCGTGATTATTACTGCATTTAAACTGTGTAGATCGTGATTATTATTTTGTAGACAGTGTTTCTTTATTACAATATTTTCTGTAGACCGTGTAACTGTAGACCGTGTAATTGTAGACTGTGTAACTGTAGACCGTGTAACTTTAGACCGTATAGACCGTGTCGCATAATTGTCCCGAGACCGATCACATATCAAAGGTACTTCTAACAGTGGGGGAAAGTGTATGTGTCTATTTATTTACTATTGATTTTTCTGTCTTTTCTTACGGCTTTACTGTTTATTTTCAAAACTCATGATTGATGTCTAACCTTTGTTTTATATTCATTTTCTTTATTTGAAATTGCATTCAGTGAATTGTGCTCGTTCCATTCCTGACTGAAAACCAACATTTTTCAGGTTAGCCGTGGATTCACTTAGCATAGGAGATACGGGGGTACTTGCAGACAAAAGCCTAAAAACTAGCTAGATAGCGGAGTTGTAGTCATTCCAATATTTGTACAAGTTTATATTTTTCTGTAAATGTAAATCTTGTGATCATTGTAAGTTAAATTAATTTTGTGAATGAGCATTATTTGTGATTTTGATCTTCATGGCCGTGACAGCGTTCTACCGTCGACACTGCGACGTAGGCTGGCTCGGACACGTCTCGTATCCGTTTAAAAAAAACGGGTGCGGGTCGTGACAAGGGACGTGTTCTAGAGTGCACCACGGTGGGTCACTATCATGTAAAGCAAAGAAAAACATGTTCAAGAGTGCACCACAACGGTTCACTTTTATGTAAAGCAAAAAAAAGACATGTTCAAGAGTGCACCACAACCGACCACTATCATATAAAGCAAAGAAAGACATATTCAAGAGTGCACCACAACGGATCACTATCATATAAAGCAAAGAAAGACATGTTCAAGAGTGCAACACAACGGGTCAATATCATATAAAGCAAAGAAAAGGCATAGATCATGAGTGCACCACAATGGGTCACTATAAAGAAATTCTAAACATGGCATAGATTATAAAGTACAATAAATTTGGAAAAGCATGGAAACACATATCATATCACATAAGAAATATTCAAAAGAAAAGACATCCTGACACGTGAGAAAGAATAAGTAAAAGTAACTAATTGGCATAAAATAATAATTGAATCTATGTTAGCGTTAGGTGTACAATTATTTTTTAACTGTACAAGATCATCAAATCATGTTAAGAAATTTATTGCAGTCGAAGAAACCTCAAAAAATCAAGTACAAAAAACATGCCAAAAGTTCAAAACTATGATTGAAGTTATCAATCGCATATGAACTCCAGTTAAAGTGAAACAAAAAGATTCTTGAAGCCAAGACAAGAATCTATAACTTTTATGTTGGAAGTTGGGAGAAATTCTGGCCACAATTCAGCCAAATAGGACATAAAACAGCCAAAATAGGCACTATGCGGCCAAGGATGGATGGGTGCCCATCTTCTCATGCGGCCAGAGTGGATAGGTATCCATCTTCTCATGCGGCCAGAGTCGATGGGTGCCCATGCGGCAAGAGTCGATGGGGTGCCATGCGGCAAGAATCGATGGGGTGCCACGCGGCAAGAGTCGATAGGGTGCCATGCGGCAAGAGTCGATGGGGTGCCATACGGCAAGAGTCCCATGCGGCAAGAGTCGATGGGTGCCCATGCGGCAAGAGTTGATGGGGTGCCATGCGACAAGAATCGATGGGGTGCCATGCAGCAAGAGTCGATGGAGTGCCATGCGGCAAGAATCGATGGGGTGCCATGCGGCCAGAGTCGATGGGTGGCCATGCGGCAAGAGTCCCATGCGGCCAGAGTCGATGGGTGCCCATCTTCTCAAGAAAATTCGAGAAAGATGGCCATGGAACCCATAGCTTCCAAGCTCCAAAAAACCTTCACTATAAGTCCAAATTTGGACTTCCATAGGGCAAAATGGGGTAGAACAAAATTCTCTACAACATAGAACAACTAGATTTTAAAAACCAAGAAGTTTGATAGATTAAAACCCAAAAAAAACCAAAAAATGGCACAAACTTAGATCTACAAGAATTTATCCACCAAAATAAAATATGCCAAGTTCTAAAGATGCTTAAAATCATGTAAGGAAGAGTTTAGAACAAATAAAATAACATTTGTCCAACATTTGGCAACATGTACTTGCCTTAGGTTGGAGGAGAAAATGAAGAGGAAGAAGATGAAGAGAATGAAAATAATGGAGGGGAGAGAGAGAAGTTGGTTTTTATGTAAAACCCTTCTCATCTCAAACCAATTAAACCAAAACAAGCCAAACCAAGTTAAACCAAACCAAATTAAACCAAGTAAAAAGTAAACCAAATCAAGGCTAAGAAGACAAGTCAAAATACGGATCTCCTGACAAAGGCCAGAATTTCGTATACGTACACTGAAAATACGTATAACAGAAAATGGGAGTGATAGGCATGCCGTCGGCATACAATGGTACACTGGCGATATGTCGGTCAAGGAGAAAATCTATAAGTTTGGGAAAATTTCAAAGCGTTCCGAAAATTCAAGAAAATACAAAACACAGTACAAAAATACGTATCCGTATATAAATACCGATACAGTGAGACGAGTCTCACAGAAATCACTCACCCAATTTGTAGTGATTGTCACTCCCCAATCCTGGAATACGTATTTTAATACGTAAACCGATAAATTATGTTTACCTTGAATTTATACGATATTTATTATGCAGTATTTCTTCATGTATTTCCCAAAAAAATATTCGACAAAATATTATTTCCTAATTTATTTTCTGTATTTGGGCCTACAGTTTTGGCTCATTTGGGTAACCTATTCTTGGTTCACCCATGGTTCATCATGAACCCTTTGGTTCATCATGAACCCATGGGTTCAAGATCTATATATATAACTCATCTCCTTCTCTCTCCTCTCATTTACTTCTTCTCATTTACTTCCTCCACCAACCAAGGCAAGTACCAACTTGCTCAAGAGAAGGATCCATAATTTTGTTAATGATTCTTACAAAAACTATTTGCCAAAACATGTTCTTCTCCTCAATCTATACTAGTTTAGAACTTGGAAATTTCTATTTTGAAGCTTTGATTTTTGTAGATCTAAGTTTTAATCATTTTTGGATTTCCTTAGTTTTGATCTATTTTTGTTGAAGTTTTGTGGGTTTTGATGCTTCCATGTGGAAGAGAATTCCATTTCACCCAAGATGGAACTTTAGAAATCCGGATTTGGAGTTCGGATGACCAAGTTATGTTGTTTTGAAGTTTTGGGTTCTGCCATAGTGTTCTTGCTGTTTGGAGAAGACAGTGAGCAGTGTGCAGAGCTTCTTAGCTTACGCACACTGAGCTACGCACGCTCTTTAGCGCTGCGTACGCAGACTTAGGTACGTTTCCTGTTGGAAGCGTGTCTCCTGTAGCGTGCGTGACTTTTCACGCAGCTCTTTCCCTTGAGCTTGCGTGACTTTTCACGCAGCACTCTCCCTTGAGCCTGCGTGACTTTTCACGCAGCTCTTTTCCTTGAGCTTGCGTGACTTTTCACACAGCTCTTCCCTTGAGCTTGCGTGACTTTTCACGCAGCTCTTTCCCTTGAGCTTGCGTGACTTTTCACACAGCTCTTCCCTTGAGCTTGCGTGACTTTTCACGCAGCTCTTTCCCTTGAGCTTGCGTGACTTTTCACGCTGCTCTTTCCCTTGAGTTTGCGTGACTTTTCACGCAGCACTCTCCCTTGAGCCTGCGTGACTTTTCACGCAGCACTTTCCCTTGAGCTTGCGTGACTTTTCACGCTGCTCTTTCCCTTGAGCTTGCGTGACTTTTCACGCACGTTGCCTTGTTGTGCGTATGCTTTTGATATTTTATTAGATATTATATGCCCATTTTATATCCTTACACCTTTTGTCCCGAGCATGATATGAGCACTGATGTGACCCCGGAGAACAAAGTGTTCCTACCTGATACATGTACCTGAATGTCCCAGTTCTTGTTCATGCTCGACAAATGACTCGTAACTCCACGTGACGTATTTGTAATGATGTATTACACTAAGGAGGGTAGCACATGTTGACATACTGATTGACATGGATCCTCACTTAGGGTACTCGTACTAAAGTACGACTTTAGGAGGATAATCATGCAGGCCACAGCATGAGAGTCCAAGATTTCACCTAGGGTTAAACTAGACAACTGAATATACTAGATGCATGGGGAGGGCAAAATCCCGAGATCGTGTTACACCAGTCGTCCTGAGATATTGTCTTGGCGCGCCGGCTGGTCTCCACGGATACTGTGTCATCCGCAACGAGTGGATGACTGTATCCGATTAATTTCTGCTATATATTACATGTCTTGGCAAGGTGGCCTCACGAGGGACCTGTGCTCCATGATACCTGTCCACGCGAACCCCTGGGTTGGCTAGCCTTGCTGGAAAGATACGATCTGAGGATTTTTCTAATAACATGACGCGAGGATAACCTCGTCCCACTAGAAACTTGTAGACTTGATTGGCCGTGAAAACGACTTGCTTGTATCCTATTACCTTCCGCGAATAACCGAGGGAAGCGGACTGTTGTGGTACGTGATCCAACCCATGTTCTTGTTTGATTGTTGGGTTGGTTATCGTACTATGACAGGCTGTGGACCGAAGTTATGAACGGAAGACTTATTCTGGTTATGAAGTGCTACTTCTGTGAATGACTGAGGAATATGGTCTATCATGGTACATGATCCAACCCATGTTCTTGTTTGATTGTTGGGTTGGTTATTGTTCTGCGATAGGCTATCGACCGAAGTCACGATCAGGAAATTTTATTGTTTATACCTTTTAACTTATGTGAATGTTATAGAGTACGACACGTCCCGACTCCATGCGGCACCTTTTGTCCTTGTTTGGTTGTAAGGGTGCCATATGGGTTCGAGGATGTTGCGCTATCCTATAATAGTAGCATAAGTATTACTATTATCAGTCATTCTATTAGTTGGGTTTTTAATCTTAACTCTTGTGCCCCTTTGGCGGTACTTGCTATTCGGGGCTGACCCCGCTGGTTTTGTTTGGCCAGATCTCGTAGCAGAGCCAGAGGACACGATCTTCCTCCCTGACATCCATGGTGCATACTAGGAGCATGGCGGTTCGGGGACTCGAGTGGATTTCTTCTCCACCACTCCAGCTTATACTTTTGCGGCGTTTAGCCACCGGCACCTGTTAGCCGGATTACTTGATATTTTGTGTCAGTACATAATTGTAATTAAACAGACTGCAGCTGTGTATAATTTTGTACTCCTGACTCTCTGAGATAGCTAAATTATAAAGCTAGTCTCTCATGATCATTTTGATGAAGCGTCAGGGACGCCTTACTGCTTTATCCTTAATGTTCATTTAATTGCTGATTTGACTTAATTGATTGAGACATAGAACTCTGTGGGACCATAGAAGACTGGATTGTAGCATGTACCCCCTAGTCTCTCGACAGCCACGATCGCCGTATGACGTTACGTACCTCATATGGAGTAGCTGGCCTAGTCCGTCCCCGTATTTCGGTACTGGGGCGTGATAGTGATCTTCTTGTACAAAGATGACGACTCCCTGCATAGATCTTCTCTTCCTACAGCCTTGGATGGCAAGCCTAAGAGCAAAGTATGAAGTTTTTCTTAGATTATCTGTAGACAAGCACCATGAATCTCCCACTGTGTGCTCTTCCTATTGCCTCCACCATCAACACACACACACACACACACACACACACACACACACACACACACACACATATATATATATATATATATATATATATATATATATATATATATATATATATATATATATATATATATATATATATATATATATATATATATATATATAGTCGAGAAACCCTATTTTAGGTCATAGGAATTCTTAAAATAGGAAACCCTATTACTAAAATAAGAGACCCTATTTTAGATAATAGAAAATCCTAAAATAGTCTAGCATTAATTGTGGATGTCCAACTCTAATCAAATTATATATGCAGATTTTCAAATCACATCAAATCAAATATTTGACCAAATTTTGGCCCCACAAATCAAATCAAATATTTAATGCTGGAGAAAATGATCGAGGTGACGATCAGATAATCAGACGCCTTGACATATTGGATGCTACACGTCAAGAGCTTCAGGCTATGATGCAATAATTGTGGAGCACTCAACAAGCTGCTTTATCAAATGCTTGGGGTGGTGCTCCGCCGGTGACGCAGGGTACCCAATCAACCTCTACATAGCAAATTTTTCTTTCATCAACAATTGATACGCAGATTCCTGAAGCCATTCATGTCATGAATATACGCTTGGATTCTACTGACAACAGATGTGCGCTCAAGAGCTAGGTGTATCTCAGCCATACCCAAGTGAATGGGATGAGGTGGTGTGTCCACCCAATTTCAAGCCTTAGTCGTTGTTGCCTTATGACGTTTGACATCTCCTCCTTAGCATCTATGTTACTTTCCGTCGCAGACATTGCAAATATTGAAGAATGATGCTCTTCTGATGAAGTTGTTTATTGGAAAGTTATAGGTTATCTTTAAATAGTTTTGGAGTTTGTCAAATAATTCTACTAAATCATGGAAACACTTGGAGTTAGTCTTTCTTTCCTGATTTTATGAAGGTGAAATGGAGACTACGATGTCAATTCTACTCTCTACTATGCAAAATAATGGAGAATCAGTCAAAGGTTTTGTCAAGAGATTCTTAAAATCTTAATGCAATGCCATGTTGGCATGCCTATGTCTATGTTAGTGCAAGCATGCAAACATAACCTTCTTCTTCCGATACGTGTTGCTATTGGAACTACTAAAGTTAATACTTAGGAGCAGCTCATTAGTCAAGCTCAGATAGACGAACAACTTGCTCAAGACTTCGGTTTCCCAAATTCTTGATAGTGTTCAAGAAGACGAGATACTCTCGTTATACATTTGTCTGATATTGATGAAGGTGAACATTTATCTTTAGAAGAAGACGATATTGCTATGAAGAAGGGTCTTTTTTCATCCATCTTTGACCTCTCCATCCACTGAAGGCAGGGGGTGGTTAACCTCACGACTAATGGTCATGTTCAACTTTACTTCTAAACTATTACGATATAACTCCCCAAAGAGTAGCAGTATCTACATGAAATTACCTCTAATGAAGCTCATTCGTTATGTTAAATCTACTTGATTTACCATAAACATGTAATCTCTGGTAATCCTACTGAATTTTCAAACATGGCCATTAAAATTTATCAAGTTACATATTACCTCTGATGATTTATCCCATAGTGAATTTTCAAACTATCATGTCCTCCACACCTCTCAGTTCATCTTTTTGACCTTTGCAAAAATATGCTTGCTTGTCGTTATGTCATTTGTACCCCTAATAGTTTGTTCCAATTTTTTCCACAGATTCAATGCTTGATTATGATCCTTGTTGTTGGCATGCTCATATCACCTCTGACCAACAAACTTTGGATCTTTCCAATTTACTGTTTCTACCATAACTTTGGTATGACATAAGTGGCAAATCCACATAAATCCTCAATAGAGTTATTCTCGATGGATTTCCATATATCATGTCC
Source organism: Iris pallida (assembly GCA_029216955.1). NCBI lineage: Eukaryota > Viridiplantae > Streptophyta > Magnoliopsida > Asparagales > Iridaceae > Iris > Iris pallida. Next base: position 603,247 of record JANAVB010026600.1, read on the forward strand.
ATATTAACTCTGATAGTTTATTTCTATCCCCAACAGTGTATCTAGTATATAAACCAGCCGGACGACTTCAAGCTATTATCCGTATCCAGTCCTCGATATGCTATGGATAGTAGATTCACATGAAATTCCCTAACGGAGTATCTTTCAAGATCTTACGAAACATTCTCCTTGAGATCAATAAGCAGAGTGTGCAATGTCATATTTGAAAATAAAATACGTAGTGACATATTTTTGTTTTTAGGCTATTATCCTTATCCAAGGTCGTAGTATGCCATGGATAGTATATCCACACATAAAGTTCCCTAATGGGACAATTTTTAGATCCCGCAAGACGTCCTTGTTGAGATCACAAATCTTCTTCTACATAAAAAAATTCTGTCTTTGGATCCCAGTTAGCCAAAAGATTTCCTATTTCTATTCTCAAGTTGGGTTAGGAATATTCTCTTTTGCGAGATGTTCTATTAAAAATTCAATATTTCTCGTTTCAAACCTTCACGTCCAAGTTATACCTCTGAACGGTTCGAGTCAAACATATCTCTAGAAGATCTTCATGTCCACTTATACCTCTAAGTGATCTCTCTTCTGACTAATATGTTCATATTATCTATGTTAGTCAAAACCTATTTCCCAGTGGAGTTTTTCTCAACATTTTCTACCATGTCCTCATTACATCGATCTGAGCATAAAATATTGTTTTCCATATTCATTATCTGTATCACAATGTTGATATGACATGGATAATGAATCCACCTTATAAATATTTCTCAATGAAGTTATCTTTATCTTCTCCAGTATAGCCTATTGTTTGTCACGTCCAGCTATACCTCTGAACGATCAATAGTTCTCACATGTCTTACTATTCCATCCCCAGTGGTTTTAGTAGTTTCACGTCCTTTTGATACCTCTGATAGTCTTTCATATTCATTATCTATATCACAATGTTATCACAGTGTATGTATGTCATGGATAATGAATCCACTTTTAAGGTTTTCTAGTGAGGTTATCTTTGTTTTTCTCCACAACTGAGTAATAAGCTTTGTCACGTCCATATTACCTCTGACAAAACCTTTATATACTCTCGTATTAAGTCCTAGTCAGTCTAGAGGTATCTTATTACTAATTCCCATTAGATTAGTAGTATTCAATCTTTTGTCTGTTATATTCATATTACCTCTTAACAGACAAAGTTATCCATAAAAATTTGATCCTTTTGCCATGTCCAATATTCATCTCTGAACAGATGGATCACCCTTATGCCCCCCAACTGAAAATTCTTAAGTTCATCATGTCCACATTACCTCTGAATGAATGTACGTAAGTCTCCAAACTGATTTCTCCTTCCATGCTTCTTTCAAAGTGTTTCGAACTTATTTCAAGTTTCAAAAACTTTGAGGGGGTCTTGTATAAGCATGAATTTTTCTTTTAATCCATGCTTATAGTTTCCATGCGTAGAAGTCTTATGTGCAGGAAGTCTTCTGTGCAGAAATGACAAGCAACCATATGCGCGGGAACAAAGAAAGAACTTCCACACTATGCGCAACAGTCTTACTCAGTGAAGCAGTTTCATGTGTTGACTGTTCTATGCGCCAAAGTCAGTGAACTTTAGGAGATATGCAGAATTCCATGTGTCATTCTCCAGAAGCCATGCACCTAAGACATTCGTATCTGTTCTTTGCGCTAAGATGCTTATGCACAGGAGTGCGCATTGGAAGTTGTGCCAGCTCGTAAACAATACGTACGAAGGCTACACGCACATGAAGGCGACAATAGTACCTACATCATCCCTGCACAAGCAGAGCTGTGCCATGCGCAGTCGCTCGTTCAGCAAGTGGCGAATGAAGAAGCATATGCATAATATTCTCTTCTCTCCTATGTGCGACTAATAGTGAGCAGTTATGAATTAGAGGATATCATGTGCATTTAATGCTTATAAATGTGCACATATTTCAAAGTTTGAAGTAGTTATTCCTCTAACGGATGCCATGTGTCATGTTACTCGTGACATGTGATCGTTCCTCGAGGAATATTCGTAACATATGCCACTTGTCGCATAGCTCGTGTGTGACATAGTCATGCGCTGAATATTCGTAACATATGCCACTTGTCGCATAGCTTGTGTCACACGTAGGCGCTCAAATCCGCATCCTACGTGCATTAAAAGTTTCAGTTACATGTGCAGAATACTATGCGCAGAAGGCAAAAAATAGTGTGTTTCTACCTAGTTTCATATACGCGTAAGGGCGAAAACATTATGTATATCGCCTATTTTGTCTACAGAGCCATTACAAGTGAGAATGACTATAATTAGCTTGGAACATGTGCTTTCCAATGGGTCTTCATTCCAGAATTCCATGTTCTGCTCTTCAGATGTCCGAAGTCTATTTTCTTCTATAGTGTGAGAAGTCTAGAGACCACCAAGAGCCTACGTGTTGCCGAGTTTTGCCAGTAAGCCAGCCAAGCTTCGTCCAATCTTCACATCGGATCGTCAATGGAGTAAAGAAGTCAATTGCCGACTTGGATCTTCATCGCGACACTTCCCTATATATATTTTTGTACTTAGAAATATTTGTATTAGAATTTTTCTTTTGAAAAATCAAATAAAAGTTATTTTATATCTTTTTTTGTGAAAACAAGATGTTCATCAAACGGATGACTACTTTTCGAGCTTGTTTTCTCGTGTCATCTTTAGATTGATGGGTTGAAGTTCCTTGAGCAATCGTGTTGGTAACGTGTTATAAAAATGAAAGAGAATATTTTTAGTCGAATATAATAGCACTGGGTCTTCTCTTATTAAGAGTATATATGGATGAAATAAGATAATGGTTATTGTTGATAGAGATAAGAGCATCCATTATTTGGATTTATCCTAAAATTATAGTAGTAACTAAAATAAAAATAAATATAACAAAAATATTGTTGACATCTGAAATTGAACTAATGACCTCAAATGTAATGTGTAAGTCTAACATGATAACCACTACACCACAACTCTTTTGATTTGAGGGTGAGCCATAATATTAGTACTCCATTAGGGTCTGCTTGGCAATTGTAGGGATAGTTTTTAGAGTACCGCTTATGAGGGGTCCTGTTTTGGGTGGCATTAAGTAGCGGCATTTAAATCAGTCTAATTCATACTTGATAATTCACTAACGGTTCTAAAAATTAATAAAATGATCTATATGTCCATATATAAACAAAACGGTCCCGAGCGCGGGAACTGCTACCCAGTCCACGCCTCGACCAGGAGGCAGAATTGGTCCATATTTGATCAAAATAATAGAAACACATGAAATAATAGAAGAGATATGGTTGAAAGTAGGAGAGAAATATTTTAAAAAATAAAAACTATTTGGGAAAAGAAGCCGTAGTTTGGAAGAAGTAGAAGAAAAACACATATGAGAAGGAAAATAGGGTAGTATATTAGTAGGTATATTTATATATTATTGGTAGGATATAAATGGAATAAAATAATAAAATCCTTCAAAATTCATCAATTTGGATTGTTTATAAAGCTATCCAAAATTACATTATACCGATTTGGGAGAAAAAAAAAATTAGCCCGCCAAAACCACTAAATTAACAAGTAAAATTTTTCATAAATGATCGGTTCAAAAATATTCCAAAATCGTGTAAATACCTTTACCAAGCAGATCCTTAGTTCTTGAACTATGGAAAGTCGTCTTGCCTGCTCTGGACCAGCTGCAAGTTGTCAACCCAACCACCTCCCCCCTTAGCTTCTTGCTTGTTCCATCTCAAGTCAAATCGATATCAACAACATTCCTCAGATGGCCATTTGGCTCCCCTTCCAATTGCATCAAGACCAAACAACTTGTTATTAGTTTCCATCATAAAAAAAAAAAATCTCTCACTAAAATCCACATAAACAACAAGAACAAGGGATAAACTGCTGGTGCGAAAACGAAAGGGCAAGGCCGGCCAAAAACCTGCTTACACTATTATCGCATGCCATCGAAAGAATAGAACCCCCTCGCTACTTCGCACTTTACGCCCGACTGGTCCTCAAATACTCCTCCTCCGAAGCTGTCTTCTAGCCATCGCCGCTACTATGGACGATCGTCGTCGATCCACGCTCTCCCTCGTCCTCCTCTTCCTCGTCTTCAGAACTGCTTCCTCTTCCGAAGCGGGCACGCTGCTCTCGTTCAAGGCCACGATATCCGACCCCAGCGGGTCGCTGCGGAGCTGGTCCGCGGGCCCGAGCCCGTGCGGCTGGCGCGGGGTGTTCTGCAACGGCGGCGGGCAGGTCTTCAGGCTCAAGCTCGAGGGCATGGGCCTCTCGGGGCGGCTGGGCCTGGACGGGCTGACGGACCTTCCCATGCTCCGCAGCCTGAGCTTCTCGAACAACAGCTTCGAGGGGCCGATGCCGGACCTGAGGGAGCTCGAGGGGTTGAAATTGGTGTACTTGTCCATGAACAAGTTTGGCGGGAGGATAGCCGAGGATGCCTTCCGGGGGATGAGGTCGCTGAGGAAGATCGACCTGTCGTGGAACGGGTTTACGGGTCCGATACCGGGCTCGCTGGCCGATGCGGATAAGCTTCTGGAGGTGAGGATGGATCATAATGGCTTCGACGGCCAGATACCGTACTTCTCACCGGAGCCGGAGCTGAGCGTGTTTGATGTCTCGAACAATAGATTGGAGGGAAGGATTCCGGAGGTGCTTGTTAAGCTGGATCCTAGCATGTTTGCAGGTGAGAAACCTAACTTAACTTATCTGGTTTTAAGAGTTCCAAGCAACTATCTATACTACGTACTCAGTACCTGTCTTGAGGTAAAGCTAGAAAATATCTTTGGAGGCAATCTCCAGGCTCAGCATGATCCCACAAGAGGTCGGAATCGGGATGATCATCCATGATTGGTTCACAATAAAGATAAAGAAGCAATCAAAACTAGCTCTAGATAGGACAATCCAACCTCGTGGGCTGACCATAATACTATTATTAGGAGCGGATCCAGAAATTATAGTTGGGGTAGGCTACCAAAAAAAAAAAAAAAAATTTTTTTTGGGGGGGAGGGCAGCTAGAAGTAGACTAATCCATATAAAAAAATCAAAAAAAAATATATGGTGAAAAAAAGTATTAAAAAAATTCACTTAGATCCGCCCCTGACTATTATATATAATGAGCAAAAGTCACCTTCGCTTCACCGTAAAACTTTTCTTTTCAAATATATCATTCTAATTTGTATATGTATACTAATTAAATTATTTATTAAAGTTAATAGAAGCATGTAGATAATTACGGATGTTGTCTTTTGCTCTTTCTAAATAGTCTTTTATATATATATATATATATATATATATATATATATATATATATATATATTCAAATGACCTCTAGCATAGTGGTTAAAAAAATGTATGCTGCCCAAGTGGTCGGGAGTTCGAGCCCCTCAAACAAAAATTAGAATAACAACATCCGCTATCTTTTAGTGTTCCTAATAATAATATATGAATACATATAACACACATGCATATATATGAGTTTCATATAGCCAAATTTCCAAACATAAAAAATTAAAAAATTGTGACATCACAACATGATCGATCTGACCCTACATGATCTTGATTACATAAAATTTTGGGTTAATTAGATTTTGAATCCTATACACATTCAAAAAATAGCATTTGGGTTCTGAAGATGTCCATCATAGTGTTTGGGCCTTGGGATGACGGTTAACCATCCAAAATATGTTAATAAATAGTTTATGGTTAATTAGACTTTGAATTTTACAAACATTCATGTGTTTATTGAGTTAACAGATTTTGGATGAACAACACAGATCAACCGTCATCTTAAGATTTTAAACTCTAAGCTCGACATCTTTAGGACCTAAACTTTAATTTTTGAATGTTTCTAGGATCCAAAATCTAATTAATTCTATAAGAAATTGGGCACCAGCAATTGGTGATTGGTGACGGGTTAAAGCTAGTAAACCCTGAAGCCTCGAATCACAGGATTGAGAAATTAAAGTAGCATTTTATCCTTACTTGGGGTTAATGTTCTTCCTAGATCTTAGCACTATTGTTAAGGCTTAACCTGGGTTAAGACACAAATATTAATGAAATTTGTTCAAGAAAAAAGTACTATCTTACTCAATTGAGTATTAATAAATTAAGTAATTAACAATATGCAACCTAATCTTATGGGCTAAGTTCATTGCTCAATCTTAAAAGTTTAGGCCCAATATTAAGTTCTAAAATCATTGTTCAATTTTAAGAGTTTAGGAAAGAACAATTCAGATATTAGTTTTTATTTTTTTTGCTAAAAGAACAATTCAGATATTAGTCAAATGAGTTCCGATTTAGAGGCAATTTCTTTATTTTTATTTTGTGTCTATATCTTAAACCGGTAGATAACAGACTGTCCTCATTTGTCTAAATTTATGTTACACTAGGGTTGTGTTTGATTGGGCTTTTTTTTCCATGGAAAATATTTCCATCCCAAAATTTTCACCATTTGTAGTGTTTGATAGCTTATATTTTCCATGGAATTATTTTCCAAGAAACTATCATTTTCCATATTTTCTTATAGAATGATAGAAAATGAAACTTGCCCAACATATAGGAAAATATTATTTTCCATGGAAAATAACTAGTTTCCGTGGAAAATAATGACAATCAAACATCCAAATTAAGTTTCTATGGAAAATTTAATATATATATATATATATATATATATATATATATATATATATATATATATATATATATATATATGCAATAGTAGCCGTCTATTATTGTATGAATACAAACACAAATATGGATACAGAGACCATTTTTTGTGTATGTACATCACAGATCTAGATACCCAGATACCAACTGGGTTCACTGAACCGGGCTTATCGTGTACTTTGATTATTCTCCACTTGATGGATCATGCACTCATTTTCGTACCATCAAATGAGTATAATCAAAATGTAAGAAGAGTTCGGCTCACTGAATAATTTCTCGGCACACGCTGCTACAAAGCTGCAGCAAAACATAATTGATTCTGTTATGTTTCGGATCCTTGTATAATTTTTTCAACTGAATCATCTCACAATAAGAGAATGATTCATTGTATCAGTATGTGACACATTAGTTTCCTCAACAGACAACAAAGGCCTGTGCGGCGCACCGCTCCCTACTCAATGCAAGCTTGAGGCACCGGCGCCATCCAAACCGCCACCATCAAAGAAACAAGGCCTCGAGCCTCCTGCCATTATCGCGATCGTAGCCGTCGGCATCGGCGTTGCGTTGGCGGTCCTCGCCTCGGCCTTCGTCATCTGCAGAAAGAAACAGAACGACAACAACAAGGGGCGAGAGGGGAAGCCACTGCCGCTGCAGAAGCCCAAGGCTGCGGCCAGAAGCGGCGACGCGTCGACCGAGGTGGAGCACGGAGAGCTCGAAGGCGCGGCTGGGCGGATCAAGAAGGGCGCGGTGGCGGCAGTGAAGGACGAGAGCGAGCAGGGGAGGCTGCTCTTCGTGAGGGCCACCGGGGAGAGGTTCGAGCTGCAGGACCTCCTGAGGGCCTCGGCTGAGATTCTCGGCAGCGGGGAGTTCGGGTCCTCCTACAAGGCCACGCTGCTGAACGGCCCCTCCGTAGTCGCGAAGAGGTTCAAGGAGATGAATGGCTTGGGGAAGGAGGAGTTCCATGAGCATATGAGGAGGCTGGGGAGGCTCTCCCACCCCAACCTGCTGCCTCTGGTGGCTTACTACTACAAGAAGGAGGAGAAGCTCCTGGTCACTGACTACATTCCCTATGGCAGTTTGGCTAGCCTACTCCATGGTGAGCACCTTCTTCTTCTTCTTCTTCCTTGTTTCACATATGTTGCTTATTTTGGTAGTGACGTCCTAGTCACTGGTTAAGCATAAACTGGACTGGTCCGAGCTGATCCGGACTGTAGTCAGGACTTTAAAATAAATTACTAGAAAAAATTCATTCATCTTCGTCACATATTCTTGTTCTTTGCTCCGCTCTCAAAAAAAATTATCAAGCATGGGTTTTCATAAACGATCAGTTTAAAAACACTCCAGACCCAAAATGATATTTGGCCCGCCGTCTCTGCCCACGGACGTGACCGCGGAACACGTGTCCGAACCACATAAGCCCCTCCTCCCCCATTTGTTTGGGCCTGCCGCGGTTGACCCTCCAATGGGGAGGCGCCACGTGGACTGCGGGCCAAAACCGTGGTCCACGTAGCATCGGAAAAAAAAAAAAAACTAGCTAAAACATTTGGAAACTCTGTGGTACAGGCAATCGCACTCCGAACAAGCCTAACCTCGACTGGTCTACGCGGCTCAAAATCGTCAAGGGGATAGCGAGAGGCCTGTCGTACCTCTACAAGGAGCTTTCGACGGCGATGAGCGTGCCGCATGGCCACCTCAAGTCGTCCAACGTGCTCCTCGACGACAGCCAGGAGCCCCTCCTGACGGACTACGGGCTGGCGCCGGCGACGAACCAGGCCCAGGCCGCGAAGACCATGGTCGCCTACAAGTCCCCGGAGTACAAGCAGCTCGGGAGGCTGTCGAAGAAGAGCGACGTGTGGAGCTTCGGGGTCCTCATTCTGGAGATTCTGACGGGGAAGTTCCCCGGCAACTACTCGCGGCAGGGGCACGGGGGGTCGGACCTGGCGAACTGGGTCAACTCCGTCGTCCGGGAGGAGTGGACCGGCGAGGTGTTCGACGGGGAGATGAGGAGGACGAGGAACAGCGAAGGGGACATGCTTCGGCTGCTGCAGATCGGGCTCGGCTGCTGCGAGGTCGACACGAGCAAGAGGTGGGACCTCAAGTACGCGCTCGAGCAGATCGAGGAGCTCAAGGAGAGGGACGCCGACGACGACGGCGACGGCTACTCCTTCCTCAGCGAGGGGGATGTGTACTCCAGAGCCATTTCTGAGGATGACTTCTCTTTCTCCATGAATAAATGAGGATAGCAAATGAGGATAAAATCCTTCACTTCTCTACATATACATTTGGTATATGTATACAAGTGAAGGATTTTTCTTTGGAACTTGTCAAGGATTGTGTAACAAACATTATTATTCTTATATGTTTTGTTGATCCATGATTATCGTGTCATGAACCTTGTTAGCAATCACCCGAATAAAACTCGTATTATACGCAAATTTTTTCGTATCTTTCATAAACGTATAATACTTGCGTACTTTTGACAGATCCAAATCAGTACGTAAATTTTCAGCATGCGAAGTTTTAAACGTGTTCTGTATAAATTATTAAAAAATTTGGCACAAAAATTGTGTTGGGAACCTGTTTAATTAACCAAATTTGACAACATATTTAAGAATGTGAAGTTTTTAACCTCAATATTTTCATTTTTCAAATACTTGACCGAATTTTTGAACGTATTTTATTTGCACTGAGCCGATTTATACTCGTACTTATGCCGTCCCGAATTTTTTCGGTTTGCCGAATTGCTAACAAGGGTCATGAAAGCATGGCTGCCCAGCATGTTGGATTATTCTAGCCAAACTAATTTTGACGCACTTTATTATCATCAATTCCAATCTTTTACATGTCACGCTGGACCTTGAGGATTGCCAAAGTTAATCAAATTTTGTGTTTGATTACACACTACTAAAATAAGTTTAATTAACGACATAAAATATCGCTACTTTGACTTAGCTACGTCATTAGCAACGTTTTAGCATGGTTGTGTTTCAACAAAACGTCGCTATAGCGACGTATTTAACAACGTAATATTGTATCGTCATTATCGACGTTTAGCGACTCACGTTGTAAAATTAGGGACACAGAATATAGTTGTCGTATCGCCAAAACAGGGACATAATTATGACTTTTTATTCTATTTTACAACGTCTATTTTTAAAATTCAACGATGTATAGTACATTGTTATATGTAGCAAATCCATCCTGTTTATATACTCCATATAGTGACGTACCAACGACGTCATGATAAAATTTAACGACTTTCACTTGCATCGCTAAACGTCGTTGAATTTGCTAAATGCCAAAAAAAAAATGGTTGATATAGTAAAACAAACAAAAGGGTTGAGCGTTCGATTTATTCGGTTTCAACTAAACCAAAATAGTCAAAATCTAAAAAACCAAAATTCTAAAAATCCAAAACCGAACCGAAACTATTCAAAACCGTAACCGAATCGAATAATCGATTCGGTTTATTCAGTTTGTTCGATTGGGCTATTTCTATTATTTAAGGGTGTTATTAAATGCACCCTCATTTTCATTCTGTTTATCCTTTTTCTTAAGTTTTAGGAGGTTTGCGACAATTTTAATATTTTTCAAAAATTAAACTATTTGTTTACCCCTACCTGAACTAAATTATAAATATAAAAACCTACAAGTAATTTTTTTAAACTTTTGATTAAATATTTGATCGATTTTTTTAAAGAAGTAAAGAATTTGTAATCTTTCTTCCTTCAACAAACAGAAGAAGAAAAATCTAAACCTTCTCTTCATCAAATTTTAATAGTAAATTTTTAAATAGAAAATAAAATATTGAAACGTTGTTTCCTTCGTGAAGATAAATGATAATTTCGAAGAAGATTAGCAATAGTTGTTAGAAATTTTGAAAATTTAAAAATATAGAAATATCATGGATCAAGGTAACAATAATAAAACAATATAAGTTAATATAATAATAAAAATATTTAATTGATTAAGAAATTAGGAAATATGGGGGTAAAGAGAGAGAGAATGTGAACTGAAAAAAAAATTATATGACAAATTTAACAAAGTCAACCAAAGAGATAAAGTGAATAAAAGTATAGATGAATTTGGCATCACCCTTGTTTAATGAGTCTGGTCCAAAGTTAGGAATGTAGTTAATATTATAAACTAGAGAGAGAGCAACAAGAGAAAATGGAGAGGAAAATTGTGTGTCATTTCATTATCCAATATGGCCTTTATATAGGCTTACAATGGATTGCCAAAGGTCATGAGTTATGAAATCAAAGGGCATGAGTTACATAAGTTATGGATGATTAAGAGTCATGGGACATCCATATTTGCAACACTCCCCCTTGGATGTCCAATATAATATGGGATATGTCTCGTTTCGTTTTCTTACAAATACCCATTTGTATCCAATAGGTTTTATACCTTCAGGGGTTTAGACTACTGGGTCAAATACTTTGCGATTTTCTAAGGATTTTAATTCAGCTTGTATCGCATCTTTCAATTTTGGCCAATCATTTCTATGTCGACATTGTTCAATAGATTTTGGTTCAGGATCCTCATTTACAATATCAAGTGCAACATTATAAGCAAAGATATTGTTTATAGTAATTTTCTTTCTATCCCAGCTTTTCCTTGTACTCATATAATTCAAAGAGATCTCTTCTGAAATATGTTCATTATCATGTGCCTCTTCAGGAGTTACTTTAGACTGATCAGTCAAATTTTCTATAGCGCTTTCATGTTTCGAAACTATTTTCTCTTCGGAAATAATAACTTGTACCTTTTTGTTTCGAGGGTTCTTATCGTTAGCGCCAATAGGGCGTCCACGTTTCATGCACGGTTTTAATGTGCCATCATGTTGTCCTTCAGGGATATCAATCCGTGCGGGTACGTTTATAGCCGGTACATGAGATTTTGTCACTTTCTTAATACTAGTGAATGCATCTGGCAATTGATTTGCAATATTTTGCAAATGGATAATCCTTTTCACTTCTTGCTCACATCTACTTGTGCGTGGATCAATAGAAGATGATACATTCCATGTAATTTTACGCCGTTCTACAGGAAGTGACGTTTTATCTCCCCCTAACGGCGGGAAAACTGACTCATCAAAATGACAATCAGCAAACATTGCCATAAATAAATCGTCCGTCAGGGGCTCAATATATTTTATTATAGATGGTGAGTCAAAACCAATGTAAATTCTAAGACGCCTTTGTGGGCTCATCTTTGTTCTTTTAGGTGGAAAAATGAGGACATAAACTGCACAACCAAAAATTTTTAAGTGAGAGATATCAGGCTGCTGGCCAGAAACAATTTCCATTGGTGAATGATGATTAAATGAACTTGGTCGAATACGGACCAATGCAACTACATGTAGTATTGCATGTCCCCAAACAGAAGTGGGTAAACTTGACCTTAAAAGTAAAGGTCTAGCAATCAATTGTAATCTTTTAATAAAAGACTCTGCAAGTCCATTTTGAGTATGGATATGTGCAACTGAATGTTCAACGTTAATCCCATTGATATGCAATAGTCATTAAATGCTTGAAATGTATATTCACCGGCATTATCAAGACGAATTGTCTTAATAGAATAATCAGGAAATTGAGCCCTTAACTTTATAATCTGAACAAGAAGTTTGGCAAAAGCAACCGTTCTTGTTGACAATAAACATATATGTGACCATCTAGATGATGCATCTATCAAGACCATAAAGTAACGAAATGGCCCACAAGGTGGGTCAATAGGTCCACGAATATCTCCTTGTATTCTTTGTAAGAACATAGGTGACTCAAGATTAACTTTCATCGGAGATGGTCTTATAATTAATTTTTCTTGTAAGCATGCAGCACACACACAATCACGAGGTAAAAGAATCTTCTGGTTCTTTAAAGGATGTCCTCGTGAGTTTCTAACTATTTGATGCATCATACTAGACCCAGAGTGGCCAAGCCGATCATGCCAAAGCATAAAAAGTTTTGGATCATTGAACTTCTGGTTCATCGCAGTGTTAGATTCTATGGCACTTATTTTTGCATAATACAATCTTGATGAGAAAATTGGAAGTTTTTCTTTCACATGTTTCTGGCATGAATCATTGGATGTAATGCATAGATATTCCATATTTTCCTCATTCATAGTCTCGATATGGAAACCATTGAGACGTATGTCTTTGAAACTTAGCAAATTTCTTTTTGACTTGCTTGAATACAAAGCATCTTTTACAAAAATATTTGTTCCACCCGGTAATATAATATTTGCTCTTCCAGAGCCCTCAATTAATTTTGTAGTACCAGAAATTGTACTAATATTTGCTTTTGCCAAATTTTAGTTCGAAAAGTATTTTCGATCTCGAAGAATAGTGTGCGTTGATCCACTGTCAACCAAACATATATCTCCACTGTTGGAGTTGTTCACAGCATCATTATTTTCCATATTTTTATAAACACAAATAAATTAAGTAAGAAATATTTAATTTATTGATAAAAACCAAAGGTTAAAACAAGCATAACAACGGATACTTAGAAACATGATAAAACAAACATAAAACTAGAACTAAACTGGAAAAGTTCAAATAATCTCAAATTCAACTTAATCATTTTTTATATTTTCGTTGCCATCTTTAGCATCATCACCCCAAAACTTAATTCCTCCACTTGGCTCGTTTAAGTAATCTTCAACATCAAAATGAGTGAATTCCATTGAATCATTTTCATTTTCAAGAATGTTGCTGAAATCTGCAAAGTTGATCTCTTTCTCTTTTCCTTTACCCTTGATAGATGTTTGGTAAAGGTCAATTAGGTACTTTGGTGTACGACAGGTACGAGACCAATGCCCTTTTGCTCCACATCTGTAGCAAGCTTCTTCATAATTCTTCGGAGAATCAACTTTTGCACTCTTTTCTTTATCTTGTTTTTCGCCATTTTTGTTCCACTTCAAGTGGTATGGCCCAACCTTCTTGTTGAAGGGTTGATGGTTAGGACCACCATGGTTTTAAATTTTACCATGACTATAACCGCGACCATGACCGCGACCACGACCGAGACCAAGTCCTTGTCCATAGTTATTTGCATTCGCTTCAGGGAATGTCTGTGATCCAGTAGGGTGGGAGTTGTGGTTTCTCATTAGGAGCTCATTATTTTGTTCGGCAACAAGAAGACATGAGATCAATTGAGAATATTTTTTAAATCCATTTTCACGATACTGCTACTGCAGGAGCATGTTCGTGGCATGGAAAGTAGTGAATGTCTTTTCTAACATGTCTTCTTCAGTAACATTATCTCCGCATAATCTCATTTTAGACACAATTTTGAACATTGCAGAGTTATATTAGTTTACCGATTTGAAGTCTTGCAACCTCATGTGCATCCAATCATAGCGAGCTTTTGGGAGTATCACTCTCTTTTGGTGATCATAACATTCCTCTATGTTTTTTCATAGAACGGATGGGTCTTTCACTCCAAGGTATTCGAATTTCAGCCTTTTATGGAGGTGATGTCGAATGAAAATCACTGCTTTTGCTTTGTCTTGTTCGCTTGCCTCATTTTTTTCTTTGATTGCATGTGCAAGGTTCTTTGCACTCAAATGAATTTCTGCCTTAAGAACCCAAGTTAGATAATTTCTTCCGAAAATATCAAGAGCAGTGAACTCAAGCTTGGTGATGTTTGCCATTGTCTGAAAAAATATATATTTATTTAGAATATAATACACATGCTCAAATCTACATGTTTGAGTTCTATCAATTAGGCTTCAAGCCTAACATATTATATTTTGGCTTCAGGCCTTATATTCATTTAGGTTCATAACTGAACATTTTCTTTCATTTTTTTTTCATGAAACTTCTAGTTCATTTAAATACAAATCTCTAAGATGTTTGCCATATTTATGTAAAATAAATAGTACTTTAGAATATAGTACATATACTCAAATCTAGAGGTTTGACTTTTATCAATTAGGCTTCAGGCCTAACATATTCTATATTTTGGCTCAAGCCTTATATTCAATTTAGATTTCTAGCGAAACATTTTGTTTCAAAATTATATATACAACAATATGAATTGGTACCTTGTAAAATTCAGACAGAATAATGGAAACAGTAAAATTATGCAAACTAATTTAATCTAGTAATTCATAATAAGTGAAGAAAGATATTCAAATTCACTGCAGACAAGTGAAAACATATATTCCCATAGAGGCATGGGATATTGGGTTCTGACATTTTATTTGACATAACTTAAAGAGAATAAATAAACATAAGTATAAAAAAAAACTTGGATGATTTAGTTGTACTTGGGCAAGAGTAGTACTGTTTTGAAGAATCCAGATTTATTTTCCCTTTTTTCTCGAGTTTGGATACAAGGAAAATGGAGTCTGATACATCTAGGCTCTGGCTATGTCTTCGAGTACATTCAAGTAATTTTGCTTCTAAAATTCTATAACAAATTATTTGTGTTCATGTATTGGAACGACTATATGCACATATCAAGAATGTAATCATATCCTTGCCTCAGTTGAGGATCGGAGTCTTCTGTCTAAATAGACACAGACTATTACATGGAGGAACCTTTGGTTTTGAATAATATTATCAGGTGTACAATCACTTAAAATCTTTAGAATGCCTATACAATTAAGAAAAAAAAACATGATAATAAGCTTTTCTATTCAAGTGGTATTCATATTGACATTTTGTTCTGTTGGAAACTCATCAAATTTTTCAATAAAATTATGCATCAAAAGAAAGATAGAAATTAGACTTACAATTTTCTTGAGCAAACTCGTGCTGATAACGTATTATAAACTAGAGAGAGCAACAAGAGAAAATGGAGAGGAAAGTTGTGTGTCATTTCATTCATCCAATATGGCATTTATATAGGCTTACAATGGATTGCCAAAGGTCATGAGTTATGAAATCAAAGGGCATGAGTTACATAAGTTATGGATGACTAAGAGTCATGGGACATCCATATTTACAACAGTTAAATTATATTAAACATTATAATTTTTTATATACATTTATTGTATTTCAAAATTTTACCCAAAGTTGGACTAAGCTATTAAATTATCAAAGTTGAAATTTAAAACACATACATAAAATTGTTGTTTTCAATGTATAATCTCTTTCAATCTGTCACGCCCCAGAACCAGAATACTGGAGAGCGGGGGAATGACTCAGCCAGCTACGTATTACGGGTAGATGAATACCGTATAATACGATCAATGCTGTCTAACCAGACGAGGGGGTGCATACTACATAAGGGTCTTACTACGGTCATTTCACATCTATTGTCTCAATCATTCAAGCAAGAAACAGTAATAGAGAACATGTAAGATAAAGCAGTAAGGCGTCCCAAACGCTCAGTCAAAATGTTCTTGAGATCTGGCTTTTCAAAACATAGCCAGATGATATAGCAAGTATACACAATTGTTATCAGCTGCAGTCTGACTTAATTACAATTATGTAAAAGTAAGTACAAGACAATCCGACTAACATGTCGGTGCCAAACGGCTAAGTATAAAGGTAAATAACAAAACGAGCGGTGAAGTAAGGAACCCACTCGAGTCCTCCTGCAATCATTCCCCTAGTGTTGACCATCTTGGAGGTAGAAGTAAGCTGGATCCTCGGGGACCGGCTCTAAATCTGGCCATGCAAAACCAGAGAGGTTAGACCTCTAATAGCAAGTACCACAAGGAAGGACGATATGAAGGACAAACCAGTAAGTAAAAGAATATAATAATAGATCTCTGCTTGCTACTAGGATTCACATCACATCACGACACTTCGAACCAACCTCCCAACCAAACAAGGACAGAAGTTGGCCCGTCATGTCCTGACATTCTGATTATCCCAGTTAGGTAACAGAGTAGTACAGTACACAAACAAATCATCTTGATCGGCCAATCAAATTCTACGGCTTACTATTGTGAGTCCCAAGTTATCCTGGAATAATGCAATAAAGATTCTTCAGTTCTTACTATGTGCGAGCAAGGCTAGTCTATCCAGTCAATCAATTGCGCCAATCATGTAGTTAGACGAGTCCCAGCGGGACGCCCGCCGTTATAGCATGTACAATAATATAAGCAGATACTGTTCCCTGCCCGTGTGACAGATTTACAGTATCTGTGGGAACCAGTCGGCCCGTCGGGCACTTAATAGTCCCAAGGGGGCTGCCATGTAAGAACTCGGGAATCCATTCTCTCCATGCCATCATTATTTTATTTAACTTAATAGTCCCTACGTTGAGCGAAGTTCCATGCCGTGGATCATGGCCATTCAAATGAGTACTTTCGTACGGGGTACGATATGCGCAACTCTACAACGATACTCGTACGGCTAGGTTGTAGGTTTTACATAGCGTGATGCAACAATCAAATCTAACCACGGAGTAATCATGCCTTGACCATAAAGTACACATGCTGTTTTTGTAAGATAAATAAATAACTAAATAATAAATACATAATTTGAAGCCTGCATGTGCCTGTATGCCAATATCCGGGATCGGCTAATCGAGTACAATAGTTCATTACATGAACGTGTCTCATTCATTCATTTCAATAAGACGACTAGCCAGTCTCTTAGTTCCAACTAGGAACGCATGATCAATTATTAGTCAATGTCACAATCATTATCAATGGTGACAAGGCATGAAAGTCCATCAATATTACATGGGGTCGGGTCTATAACTCTCAGGGTTAAGTTCTAGTCATACTGGGTATCCATGGATCAATCAGGACACAAGACGCATTCTACATAACAATCCATTTAACAAATTTAACATATCATGATTTATCAAGAAATTCACGCAAAAAGGCGTAAGGATATAATAGAAGAATTATCATGCCATTTAAATTCCACGCTCACCCTAGCTAGACTTAGCGTGACTTGTTGGTCTTAAGCATAGACTTCTTGCGTGACTTTTTGCCTTAGACTAAAGCATGAAATAAAATGCAGGAAATAAAATGCAGAAATAAAATTGCAGAAAATAGATTAACATGGAATTTAAAGAGCAGATAATTAATTAACATGAAAATTTAAAGGAATTTAAATACAGAATAATACATGATAAATACTAAATAAATACACATGAGCTGTACATGTATAAAAATACGCATTCCGGGAACGGGGAGTGACATCTCTACCCACCTTAGAAAAAATTTCGTCCTCGGAATTTCAAATCCAAGCAGGATATAAATATCGGAGCTAAACTAATACAAGCAATTCTAGTGAGCAAGCAATCATTTTTACCATATCAAAAGCAAGTACTATATACGTAAATCCATCAATCTACGATATCAAGTAGCTCTACCCATAAAGCGATAAGCATGAGAAATCAAGACAATCAAGGTATACAGAAAGAGATATACCTTGTGAGTCAAACAGGTGTGGATACCATGATCGGATATCATCCTCACGTTCCCACGTTGACTCTCCCAAGGAGTGATGACCCCAAGCAACATGGACAAGACTAATTGTTCGGTTCTTGAGTATCTTCTCTCTTCGGTCCAAAATGGACACAGGCTGCTCCTCGTAAGACAGGTTGGTACCAACAACCAGCTCAGAATGATCGAGGACATGGCTTGGATCCGATACATACCTACGTAATTGAGATACATGAAACACGTCATGCACCTCTCGTAACGAAGGTGGGAGGGATAAACGATAAGCAACATCGCCTATCCGATCAAGAATAACGAATGGGCCCACGTACCGCGGACTCAATTTCCCGCGAACGCCAAATCTAATGACCCCACGAGTAGGTGAGATCCGCAAGAATACGTGGTCCCTAACAGAGAATTCTAACGGCCTACGATGCTGGTCCGCCCAATGACGATGCCGATCCTGCGCAACTCGAAGTCGCTCTCTAATTCCTTTAACTACTTCAACCGTCTGAACAATCATTTCCGGGCCTAGCATCTTCCTCTCCCCGATATCATCCCATGCAAGCGGTGACCTGCACTTCTTACCATATAATGCTTCGAATGGCGCCATCTGGATACTGGCCTGATAACTATTGTTGTATGAGAACTCGACCAAGTGCAGGTGACTCTCCCAAGACCCTCCAAAATCTAGGGTGCAAGCTCGCAACATGTCTTCTAAAGTCTGAATCGTTCTTTCTGATTGCCCATCCGTCTGCGGATGGTAAGCCGTGTTAAATCTTAACTTGGTACCCAGACTATGATGTAAGCTCTTCCAGAAATGTGATGTAAAGCGGGTATCTCGATCCGACACAATACTGACAGGGACTCCATGCTGCCTGACTATCTGTTGCATATACAACTCTGCCAACTTTTCTGTAGATTGTCCTACTCTGAAAGGAAAAAAGTGTGCTACCTTCGTAAGCCGATCTACTATCACCCAAATAGCATCCTTACCACTTGGTGATCTTGGTAAACCGGTCACAAAGTCCATTGTAATATGCTCCCATTTCCATTCTGGGATAGGAAGCGGTTGCAATAACCCAGCTGGCCTCTGCTGTTCTGCCTTCACTTGCTGACATACCAAGCAACGGGAAACAAATCTAGCTATCTCCCTCTTCATTCCGTTCCACCAGAAATGCTGCTTAATATCTTGGTACATCTTGGTCCCTCCAGGGTGAATAGAATACTGAGAACTGTAAGCTTCTGCCATAACCTCCTGTCTGATATCCCCACTAGGCACACATAGACGCGATCCAAACCTAAGTGTACCATCTTCATGAATTCTCATCTCCTTTCTGAGTCCTGAATCACATTCTGCCCTAAGCTTCTGAATCCTTGGGTCTTGTGCCTGAGCTGCCTTGATCCTGCCTACCAAGTCGGATTGAACTTGCAGACTTGTTAGAACTCCTACATCACTAGGAAGTATAACTTCGATGCCCATCTCCTGAAGGTCTTCTAAGATATGCCTCTGCGTTGTCAACATAAATGCGCCGCCTCTCCTGCTAAGAGCGTCTGCTACCACATTAGCCTTGCCTGGATGATACTGAAGCTCCACATCATAATCCTTGATCAACTCCAACCATCTTCTCTGCCTCATGTTCAGCTCCTTCTGAGTAAAGATGTACTTCAGACTTTTATGATCTGTGTACATCTCCACTCGGTCACCATATAAGTAATGCCTCCATAGCTTCAGAGCAAACACTACTGCCGCTAACTCCAAATCATGAGTTGGATAATTCTTCTCGTGGTCCCGAAGCTGCCTAGATGCATATGCTATCACCTTCCCATGCTGCATAAGGACACATCCAAGTCCTTTACCTGACGCATCACAATATACTGTAAAACCTCCGGGCCCAACTGGCAATGTAAGGATAGGCGCTGATATCAACTTCTGCTTCAGGTTCTCAAATGATGCCTGGCATTCTGCCGACCAGACGAATGATACATCCTTTCGTGTCAAGCGGGTCATGGGTGCTGAAAGTCCCGCAAAATCTGATACAAACCTTCTGTAATATCCTGCCAATCCCAAGAAACTCCGTACATCAGCTACGGTCTTGGGTACTGGCCAACTCTCTACTGCTTCTACCTTCTTGGGATCCACTGCTACTCCAGCTCCTGATATGATGTGACCCAGAAATGAAATATGATCCGACCAAAACTCACACTTGCTGAGCTTGGCATACAACTGGTTCTCTCTTAGAACCTGCAACACTTTCCTGATGTGGTCTTCATGCTCCTCTTCACTAGCAGAATATACGAGTATGTCGTCAAGAAAGACAACGACAAACTGATCTAAGTATGGCATAAAGATGCGGTTCATCAAATCCATGAATATAGCTGGAGCATTGGTCAAACCAAACGGCATTACTAAGAATTCATAATGTCCATACTTCGACCTGAATGCTGTCTTGGGAATATCTTCTTTCCGAACCCTCACTGATGGTACCCTGAACGAAGATCTATCTTGGAGAAAACTCTGGCTTTGCTCAACTGATCAAATAAGTCATCGATCCTGGGTAATGGGTACTTGTTCTTCACGGTTGCCGCGTTAAGCTTCCTGTAGTCAATGCATAATCTGGATGACCCATCCTTCTTCCCCACAAGTACCACTGGTGCTGCCCACGGTGATACGCTAGCTTGGATGAACTTCTTCTCCTTCAATTCCTCTATGTGCTCATATACCTTGGCCTGCTCCGAATCCGCCATTCTGTAAACCCGATCTGATATCGGTTTAGTTCCTGGTGTCAATTCTATACTGAACTCAATATCTCTAACTGGTGGTAGACCTGGAAGTTCTTCGGGAAATATATCTAGAAATTCTTCAACTACCTTCGGAATCTGAACTTCCTCCATTGTCGTTACTACTCCCTGCTCTGGTTGAGTTGCCTCTGATCTGACTAAGGTGAATCTCTTCATGCCTGGAATATCAAAAGATACACTCCCTCTACGACAATCTATTGTCGCATGACTGTCTTTCAGCCAGTCCATGCCTAAGATAACGTCAAAATTTCCAACAAGAAATTCTATCAACCGGGCGGGTAAGGAATGCCCGCAAACTACAACGCTACACGCTAAAATAACTCTACTAACCCCTACGAGCCCATTACCAGTGAGTATATTCAACCTCCCTGGCAATGCCTCGAACTCCATTCCTAGTCGTGTCGCAAATCGTGCAGATATAAATGAATGGGATGCTCCCGAATCAAACAATGCTACTGCGGGATATGAGGCGACGAGAATGTTACCTGCCACAACATCTTCCGATGCCAATGCCTCTTCTAAGGACAGAGTGAATGCTTGCCCTCGACCTCCTTGCTGATTTCCATGCTGCGGCCTAGCCTGGTACTGCTGCTGGCCCCTTCCTTGATGATGCTGGGGTGGTCTATACTGGTGCTGCTGCATCGACGGTCCCTGCTGCCGAAACATCTGAGCCTGCTGTACTAACGGACGTTGTGCCAATGGCCTAACTGCCACCGCTGGTCCTCGATACTGGCCTGCCCCTGGTGCTGGCAGAGCAGGAAACTGCTGCCCTGGTCCTCCTGACCTTGAATTCATGGGACATGTGGTAACCCGATGGTCTGGATTTCCACATATCAGACACAGTCCATTCAATGTCCGACACACATCTCTAGTGTGTCCCATCTTCCCACAATAAGTGCAGCCCGCCGGGGGTTGCTGGTTCTTCCTCTGTTGCTGTTGCTGCTGCTGCCTGGGTGGTACTGGTCCTCGTATCGCCACATCGTGGATACGAATGCCAGTGGATGGTGCTGTTGTTCAGGGCGCTGCTCCCCCTCCTCCTTCAATCTGACTGTGGGATCTCTTCTGACCCCCAGTCCTAGTCGCAAGCCTCTGAATGGTGAGCTCATGCCTTCGAGTCGCTGTCAATATCTCATCAAAAGTTTGGTAATTGTGCCCCTCTATCAATTGCAAGAGCTCAAGATGAAACCCTTGCTGAAACCTCATAGCCCTCTGGCTCTCTGTTGCTACCATCTCTGGGGCAAATCTACTCAATCTGCAGAATTCCGCTGCATAAGCATCTACAGTCTTGCCAGCCTGCCTGAGGCTGATAAACTTCTGCTGTAGCTCAAACCGTGTCACAACTCCATAATACTTGGTCTTGAATTTTGCAGTGAAATCGTCCCAAGCCACAGGACGTCTGATGCCCACTTCCTCTGATTCCCACCAATCACGTGCGAGATCATGAAGTAACAACTTCACTAGATCCACACGCTCTTCTGCCGGTACCTTAGCCGCTGTCAGAATAGCCTCCATATCCTTAAGCCATGCATCTGCCGAGATGGCATCCTCCGTACCCTCGAAACGGCAGGGGTTGTACTTGCAAAACCTGGCTGATGCTCCTGAATCAGCCCTCACTCCTCTTTCCAAAGCCGTCTGCAATCCTTGGTTGAGCAACACATTCTGCTCTTGTAGCTGAGTGTGCATGCGCTGCTGGGCCAACATTTGATGTTGCTGAGCAGCCATCATTCCTCTCATGATCTCCAGAAGGGCTGGTGTGTCCACTTCCACAGGGGTAGGTGGAACTACGGGTGGGTTTGGAATATCCGGATACTGCGGTCCAACCGCTGGTTCTACTATCACTTCTTCCTGGATAGTCTCCTGAGGTGAGACTGGCCCTTGTTGCTGACCAACAGGGTCAGGTTGTCCATGTTGCACTTGTTGCTGTTGACCAGTCCTGGTAGATGCGGACGAAGTGCCCCTAAGAAAAGGGACAAGAGAACAATCAAACAACCGGACATGAAGGACCAATGAAGCCAAAGGATACCGGAATGTCAAGCAAAGGTTGAGAATAACGAATCATGAGATCAAGGGGGAACACGTGTGATTGAGACATCCATAAATCAAAACACCCCACAAGTCTGAAATCAGACCTGCATGGGCCACCACTAAAACCTTGTCACGCCCCAGAACCAGAATACTGGAGAGCGGGAGAATGACTCAGCCAGCTACGTATTACGGGTAGATGAATACCGTATAATACGATCAATGTTGTCTAACCAGACGAGGGGGTGCATACTACATAAGGGTCTTACTATGGTCATTTCACATCTATTGTCTCAATCATTCAAGCAAGAAACAGTAATAGAGAACATGTAAGATAAAGCAGTAAGGCGTCCCAAACACTCAGTCAAAATGTTCTTGAGATCTGGCTTTTCAAAACATAGCCAGATGATATAGCAAGTATACACAATTGTTATCAGCTGCAGTCTGACTTAATTACAATTATGTAAAAGTAAGTACAAGACAATCCGACTAACATGTCGGTGCCAAACGGCTAAGTATAAAAGTAAATAACAAAACGAGCGGTGAAGTAAGGAACCCACTCGAGTCCTCCTGCAATCATTCCCCTAGTGTTGACCATCTTGGAGGTAGAAGTAAGCTGGATCCTCGAGAACCGGCTCTAAATCTGGCCATGCAAAACCAGAGAGGTTAGACCTCTAATAGCAACTACCACAAGGAAGGACGATATGAAGGACATAAACCAGTAAGTAAAAGAATATAATAATAGATCTCTGCTTGCTACTAGGATTCACATCACATCACGACACTTCGAACCAACCTCCCAACCAAACAAGGACAGAAGTTGGCCCGTCATGTCCTGACATTCTGATTATCCCAGTTAGGTAACAGAGTAGTACAGTACACAAACAAATCATCTTGATCGGCCAATCAAATTCTACGGCTTACTATTGTGAGTCCCAAGTTATCCTGGAATAATGCAATAAAGATTCCTCAGTTCTTACTATGTGCGAGCAAGGTTAGTCTATCCAGTCAATCAATTGCGCCAATCATGTAGTTAGACGAGTCCCAGCGGGACGCCCGTCGTTATAGCATGTACAATAATATAAGCAGATATTGTTCCCTGCCCGTGTGACAGATTTACAGTATCTGTGGGAACCAGCGGCCCGTCGGGCACTTAATAGTCCCAAGGGGGCTGCTATGTAAGAACTCGGGAATACATTCTCTCCATGCCATCATTATTTTATTTAACTTAATAGTCCCTACGTTGAGCGAAGTTCCATGCCGTGGATCATGGCCATTCAAATGAGTACTTTCGTACGGGGTACGATATGCGCAACTCTACAACGATACCCGTGCGGCTAGGTTGTAGGTTTTACATAGCGTGATGCAACAATCAAATCTAGCCACGGAGTAATCATGCCTTGACCATAAAGTACACATGCTGTTTTTGTAAAATAAATAAATAACTAAATAATAAATACATAATTTGAAGCCTGCATGTGCCTGTATGCCAATATCCGGGATCGGCTAATCGAGTACAATAGTTCATTACATGAACGTGTCTCATTCATTCATTTCAATAAGACGACTAGCCAGTCTCTTAGTTCCAACTAGGAACGCATGATCAATTATTAGTCAATGTCACAATCATTATCAATGGTGACAAGGCATGAAAGTCCATCAATATTACATGGGGTCGGGTCTATAACTCTCAGGGTTAAGTTCTAGTCATACTGGGTATCCATGGATCAATCATGACACAAGGCGCATTCTACATAACAATCCATTTAACAAATTTAACATATCATGAGTTATCAAGAAATTCACGCAAAAAGGCGTAAGGATATAATAGAAGAATTATCATGCCATCATTAAATGAATAGGTTGAGGAATAAATAAAAACACCCAGGTCAGGAAGTCACGCCAACAAGTCTATGCTAAGGCAAAAAGTCACGCAAGAAGTCTATGCTTAAGACCAACAAGTCACGCTAAGTCTAGCTGGGGTGAGCGTGGAAAATGGGCGTGAACAGTGAGCGTGAGAAGTAATACACGCTGGCAAGCGTGAGCGTGAAAAGTCACGCAAGCAAGCACAGCGTGAGCGTGAAGGGAAAATCCACGCACGCACAAAAGAGCGTGACTAAAAATACACGCAGACTCGTGGATGTGTGCGTGACTAAAAATACACGCACGCAAAGATGTGTGCGTGACTAAAAATACACGCACCCATATAGAGACGTGAGCGTGAAAAGTCATGCTGACACGTAGAGATGTGTGCGTGACTCAAAATACACGCAGGCACGTAAGAACGTGTGCGTGAAAAAATACACGCGGCCACGTAAGAACGTGTGCGTGACTGAAAATACACGCAGCCACGTAAGAACGTGCGCGTGACTGAAAATACACGCAGCCACGTAAGAACGTGTGCGTGACTCAACCTTCGTCCCTAAGCCAAAGATGAAGTTCCCGGCCAGAAAACACGCTAAGTTGGGAGGTCAAACCCATGAACAACCGAAATACAACAACTTAGATCTAGGAAAAATCAGCCATAGAAATCCAAAATGCTAAGAACTAAACTCTCTCAGAATCATGAGAGGAAGAGTAATGATCCACAAAAAATGGATGAAGGAGAAGCAAGTTTGCACTTGCCTACTGCTACTGCTACTGCTGGTGGGTGGAGAGTAATGAGAGGAAGAAGAAGAAGTAATGGTGAGGATGAGTAATGAGGAGAGAGAATGGAGAGGGGAGCTTTAAATAGGAAGGTGGTGGTAGGTGGGAGTTAATGGGCCGGGTTGCACAGATCCATCCAAGCCGAAACCCACTAAGACTAAAGCAGGAAATAAAATGCAGGAAATAAAATGCAGAAATAAAATTGCAGAAATAAAATTGCAGAAAATAGATTAACATGGAATTTAAAGAGCAGATAATTAATTAACATGAAAATTTAAAGGAATTTAAATACAGAATAATACATGATAAATACTAAATAAATACACATGAGCTGTACATGTATAAAAATACGCATTCCGGAAACGGGGAGTGACATAATCACAAAATATGTGTATAATTGAGGGTACTTTATAATTTTACATGTCTTATTTAGTTTTCGGTTTTGGACGAAATCCAAATCTGAATAAAGAATTTTAGTATTTTCAAAACCGAAAGAGAACCGAGTTTCTTCCATACCGAACCGAATCTCTTTTTCGGTTTAATTTCGGTCCAAAACCAAATAAATTATCACCCTTCATAAACAATACAAAACGAGTACATTCTATAAAAAAGTGACGAACAAACAGAGAGCACACAATATCCATAGAACACACAATCAAAAGTCTCAGTATTTTGTTGCCCAAAAGAAATTTGGGTGGATTACCAAAGCCTATGTGTATTCTTTCTTTGTTTCATTTCTAACATAAAATATATGTTTAGGGATATTGAGTTGGTCAGTCAAACCAATCAACTTTGAAGGTTCTTATGCAACATGATAACAGAGACCTGACTAAGCATTCTAACAAATGATGAATTTCCAGCAACAAAATTGACCCTGTATAGCTCTCTGAAGTTGAATAGTGATACAAACTGGTGATCTATGAAGACAACTCAAGTGAATAAAATAATTGCATATTGCCCACAACAAATTCATCAATAAAGCCACCAACTCAGAAATAGTATTGGCTAAAAGAACATATGATCTGAAGAAAAAACAAGGAATTAGTTGAAAAAATATAGTGAATTGTCAACTAGCAACATAATTGATGGATCAAAAATCCTCTCTATATCAGTACCATAAATTAACCCTGCTTGCTCTCAATGATTATGGTCGGAAGACCCTGCTTAATGTCCTCGATGGCTAATCATCTCCACCAATTACTTCAAATTAGAACTATAAACCATTAGTATATATGGACGTGAGTTGCACGTATTATTAGGAATACTAAAAGACAATTGTTGTATATTCTACTCTTTATTAAAACCGCTTAGGAAGACTAAAAAACAGTTCTTTAACTATTCTAAATTTATTATTAGTTATTATATAAATTATTTTATACATGCAAGACTATTTAGGAAGACCAAATGACAGCTCTCGTAATTATCTAGATGTCCCTATTAACTTTAATGGACAATTTTAATTAGTATTAAGGTTTAATTGCACTTTGATACCCTCAACTATTCCTGTTTTTCAACTTGATACCCTAAACTTTTTTTGTAACAAGTTGATACCCGAAATTTTTTTTGGACGAAAATACACATGGTCAAACTTGAAAATTACCACCCCCCCCCCCCCCCCCCCCCCACCCTCCCTTCCCGCTTCCGGCCCACCCCCCCCCCTCCCCCCCCAACTCCCGCTTCCGGCCGCCTCCCCCCCCCCCCCCCCCCCCCCCTTCCGCTTCCGTCCACCCTCCCCCTCCACCCCCCCCCCCCCCCAACCCCCCCGGCCCCGCTCCGGCCACCCGCCCCCGCCCCCGCCTCTCCCCCTAGGGCACGGCAGCGTGGGAGGAGAGGGGGGGGAGGCAGCCGGAAACGGGAGGGGGGGTGGTGGCCGGAAGCGGGAGAGGGGGGTGGCCGGAGGGGGGGCGGGAGGGAGGGGGGCTGGGGCTGTGCGGGAGGAGGGGGTGGCCGGAGTGGGGGAGGGGGGGGGGGGGGGGGGAGGGAAGAAGGGGAGAGAGAAGGGATAAGGGCATTTTCGAAATTTTTAAAATTTTAGGTATGAAGTAGAAAAAAATAATAGTTGAGGTATTAAGTTGTTGAGTCAAAAAGTTTAGGGTATGAAGTTGAAAAATTGGAATAGTTGAGGGTATCAAAGTACAATTAAGCCTAGTATTAATATGCAAGAATATGTTTGGAAAGAAAGTTCCACGGTGAAGCTGGACTACTTTCATTATAGTAGTATAGATATGTAAGCAGCCCCATTTGGTTACCTAGAGAAACAGGAAATCTAGGATTTCCACTTCATGGCTTTTTTTGCTATTTGTAACTGTGGGATTATGTAATTCCATTTCCCAGTTTCGTACAAATTTGAACACTGGAAACATGGGAGTGCACTTTCTTATGCTGTTGTCCTGAGTCTCCTCTAAGGCAAATATTCAGAGTTCCAATGGTATCTTAAATAAATTCAAATTTGAACCATATAAATTCAAATTTGAACCATATAATAGGTGAAAGACACAAAAGGATCGGCCAAAAGAAAGATTAGGAAACACAAAGGGAAAAGGAACTGGAACTTGCTTGGTAAAAGGATACCAGCCAGACACTGGTTTAGATAAAGATGAGTCCCGAAAGTTATATAACACCTAATAATATATGCTCAACTCTTTGGAACAAAAAGAAAACATAACAAAAAGAATATTTCTTAACATTTAAATTGGAAAATATATAACACAGTAAGGCTGCAAGAATGCATTCATTATCAAGATCATGATAATTTATCTTTATTATGTGTAAAAAAAATTGGGCCGGCCCTGAGCTCGTAGAGGCCCAGGGCGAATTTTCAAATAGGCCCCCCATAGTCCCATACATAATGAATTTTTTTTTAAAAAAAAACTAACATAAAATAAAATTAAAATAAAAAGTTACCACCAAGATTTGAACCAAGGACCTTTAGTATACAAGTCTGACACACTAACCACTACACCACAATTGCTTTATGTTAAAAAGGGCCCATGATACATACCATTTCTAATTTGGATACAAAATTATTAACATATTTATGTTTAGACTATTTTTGGGCCCTCATGATCGGATGGGCCCTGGGCGGTCGCCCTCACCGCCCTGGGCGGGAACCCCACAGAGATTGTCATTATATTCGTTCATTCTATGCGGTTCTTTGGTATATTAGTCTCGTCAGTGTCTTAAGATATAGAGATGCAGAAAATATCATTTCATCACAATCAACTACTTAACCAAAATTTAGACTGATTTTCTGCATTGAAAACAATAGGAGTGAAATTTAGATATTTATCAAATAAACCAGGAGTATCATAAGACTAGCTGGAGGAAGGCAATATCATGTATATAAAATATTCACATGCTAAAAAAAATCTAGATTTTGATCAGTGCTCCAAAATCTAAGTCTAGTTGTAACCAATAAAAGTCTAGTCTTCTATATCAAGACCTGCCATTGGAATAGATGTTTATTCATCATCTGATACATGTAGAACTCTTTCTTCCTGGAATGCTCCAATTAAACATTGTTGCTCCTGTAAATGGTGGGAAACTGTGAGGGTTCTGAAAAATGATTATTTGACATCGAAAAAAGTACCGTTTTGGTTGCTTCATGTCGTTCATGTGCTCGTGAGGTGAAAACGATGATAGCATTTCTGGCCCTGAGGAAATGGTGCAAGAACATTGCCCTGGTTTCGGGTAGCATACGGAGGAAAACAAGTGAATCCATAAGATTCTCCAGCTTTCACTTAATAGTGGTTCTTTCAAAATCAATCATGGGAACTCCGCGTTCCTCAATTGGCAGAGGTTGCTTCTGAGAGAACTTGCGCCTTTGCTGTCAACAACTTGCCTGTCTTTAGGAGACGAGCGGATTTCCTGTAGACAACTAAAATTCTGCTAAGATCTTATTGCAATAATTCAATGGAGTCGCAGACTCGTGTATTCTCAAAATAATTTTATTTGGCAAAGCACAAATAGCAAAAAAATTGTACCATGTAAAAGAACATAATATATGATGTATTCGAACCAGAAAGTATTAAATCAGGCAATCAAGATATAATTTTTCTAAATTGGGTTATGGACATCAATTCTTATTAAGCTGAAGTTACTAAGCTCATGACATTGCCAAACAGACAGAAGTGTCAAGCAGGAGCGGAGCCAGGACTACGTCAGTTGGCGCACTAATACAAACAAGTTTAGTTCCCAATTGAAATGGAAAAGACAAATGCCAATTGGTGCTCGCCTCCCTGAGCACGTGGTGTTTTTGTCATTCTTGTTTGGTAAAAACGGCAGATAATGGAAACTTTGGTTAAAAAAAGGGCAAATGTTGGAAAGTAAACAAGGTTTTGTTCTGATTTTCACCAAAATGCTAGCAAAAAGGCAAATACTGAAAACCAAACTAGCCTTCAATAATAATTAAGTATTTGGGTTTAACTAAACATTCGAAGAAAAAGTAATCAAAATTGAAATATGTATTTACAGACTGATAACAAAGTTCCAATTCTGAGTTCACTTAAATAGAACTTGCATTCATAAGATCTAGTTTTAGACATCAACCTAGTATAAAGAACCATATAAACACTAACATGAAAATATAATATCTTTTGTTCTCTTTTCTTGTTATTTCTATAGGAATTTTTCTGTCTAATTAATTCTGCCTTTTTTGCTTAAATTTGAATAGAAAACAAGATGACAACCAAACTGAACGAGGAAGAGTATGCTTATAAGGACGGACGGGCCAATAAAATGATTTTTAGAGATTTGAAAATTTGAAGAGATTTTTGCTAGAGTCCACCAAACTCATCAAAATAGGATGGAAAAGAATCAGTTGGTTTTTCTCCACATCTAATGTGGAAAGAGAAATACTAGAAGTTAAAGAGGTTTTGTTTTCTTAATAGAAAGACTCTAATTGGTAACAACTTAAACCAAAAGATTTAAATTAAGAAAGAACATGGGTTTCTACCATAGCTTGTAGTATCGGCCGATACCGATCCAATACGGACAATAACGATACGGTTTGGAATGTCCCGATCCGATACCATTATTGACAGATATCGACATCTGGGGTATCTTTTTCAGTCAATTCGGCAAATTAAATTGAATGAAAATGTAAAAGCATAGTAAGGTTGTTAAAGCATGTAAAAGAAGAATACTCATCTATCACAGTGAAACCAATTGGAAAGGGTGACTACTATTTCAGTTAATTCCAAACTTACTAAGAAACAACACAAAAAATATTTAAAATTATGCCTAAATATTAAAAAAAAATCTAAATTTTTTTTTTAATAATTATTTGTTTTCCGATACCAAAAAATCCGATACTCAGACCCGAAACCGCCTATCCGAATACTTATAGGAAGAGTCCGATACCGATACTACGAACCTTGGTTTCTATTTGAGATGAGGCACTTGTTTAATTAAGGAAGGTTTTCCACATAACAGTTACTGTTACATGAAAGCTGCTTTGCTCTAGAGACGTTTTTGCCTTTTGGGGAGTCTTGAGCTTTACACTCAGCATTGCGGCATGGACCTGTACCACGAAAGAATATATTATAAATATTGAGGCCATATCTTAGGAGGAAGAGAACAAAATATAGTTACTAATGTTTATGGGTCATAGGAAAATTACAATATTTTGGGATATAAATTGCTTTATTTCAAGTAACAAAACTTCCCATGTCTAGTATATTTTACAGTTGTCCAGAAGTGAAACCCAATTTCTCTTATCTAATAGTGCAGAGAGATTATTTATATTATGTTGTGAGTTCGGCGTCCAATGGAGATTCTTGATAAGTTTAACTCATTTCAAGACCCATAATATATAACCATATTTGGATGTTATAGAAAAAAAGTGGTATCCTAGGATAGTTTAGTCATGTCGTACTAGATGAGCAAAACAACAGAGGAGATAAGAAGCACATTAATAAAGATACTCCCCAGCTTTCTACAAAACTGAGTCACAACTTACAAATAACCAATATGCATATATGGATGTAGCTTGGACAGTCTCTTTGCTTTGTAGATGTCATAATCAAGTGTAGATAATAATAATTTTCATATTTATAGTATCTATCCAACATGCACAAAATAAAAGGTGCAACTCAGCAATTACATAGCCTACTATGAAGTATTACAGATCACAAGTCTATAACAAATACGTCGTACTGAAATGGTTGCAACAAGGTAGAAAAATATGCATCTCAGAGAACATATACCTTAAAAACACGATAGCTGTTATGGCATAATGCTCTTCTTCTTCTTCCAGGATATTACGATGACTATGGCTAATGCTGCCGTTAGGAGATTCTCTCAGGGAACTTGCTTCCTTCTGAAAAACTCGAGCTTGGATTGAGAACACATTCATAGTAGTTCATGGCAACATGCATATTATCAATAATTCCAAAAGATTTGGTTACTCCTGTATTTTTTCTTCAAGTACATAGAAATAAGCTTGGAGTAAGTCCATTCTCTCCGTCTACTGGACTCTAAAAGAGCCTCTGATGTTGAATGGAAATCTCCCTTCCCAAATACCTCAAAAACCAACGGATCGGTTGCAACCACAGGAGAGCTATCCACATCCAATTTACCCAAAGCAAAAGATAAGTTCCTTCCAAGCCTCCTATTCAAGTACAAATCCACAATGCAACCGTATGTCACAAGGTCCGGCACAACCTTCTCATGCTGCATGTGCTCAAGGCTTAGATGGAGATCCCAAAACATACACATCCTTGAGAATGCTAATGCCCTAACATTAAAAGTGGTGAGATCAGGGGGGAACCTTGCCTCCACCATGCTCAGAAACTCTCTTTGAAGGCTCTTCATCTTGAAATTGGCAGCATAGGAAAGCAAGAGCAGGTTCCATAGAAGACTCCCCGTGTTCTTCCGATTGAGACCGACATCCCTTAAGAATTCGCCCAACTTGTAGTACTTCCTTTGAGCTATATAAGCATGAGCTATCGCCCTAATGGCTTCTTTCTCTATAAGAATTCTCGACTGCTTCATTCGCCCATATGCGGCTTCCATCTCTTCAATGGTACCAAACATACTGTAATACTTGATGAAAGCATTCCCAGTGCAGGAGTCAACCTTTAGACCTCTAGAGACCATGTATTTGATCATGTCTTCCATCATTTGAAGCTGGCCAGCCTTCCCAAAGCAAGAGATAGCTAATGTATAGATCTGAGGAGTGAAACCAAAGTCCCTAGTGGCTGTTTCATGAACAATTCTGATGATCTCATCAAACTGATCCATCCTTGCATAAGTATTCATTAGGCATGAGATGACCTCGATACTTGGCTTGAATGAGCTACTTACAATCTCATTCCACAATGCTTGTGCTTCAGAGAACAGGCCATTCTCAGCATACCAAAGCATCAAGGCTGAGAGGGTAGAACAATCAGGTTGGAAGCCTTGAGATATCATTTCAGACAGCGGTTGATGGGCATCACCAGGCATCCTATCAGGGCCCAGAATGTGAATTGCTTGAACAAACTCGATTTCTCCAAGATTTCTTTCTTCTGGATGCAAAGAATGGATTACCTGTGCGGGATTCAAAAGGACGATAATGTAAATCAGGTGGATCTTGACTGGGTAATGCCACCTTGATGTACTGGGTGAAGTTTCAAGGTTTTATTTTAACTAGCAAAATTTTCCAAATTTCTGAAATGTAACATCTTGAAGCACGGACCAAGGTAGTCAAAGGCACAAAGCGCACTCGAGACGCAAATGGTCCATATCGTTCGAGGCGCAAAGCGCACTTAAGACGCACGTCCGAGCAAAGAAAAGCGCAAAAATAAAAAATAATAAAAATATACATAAATAATAAATTAGTAATATAAGAAATAAAACCAAGTAACATATTAAAACCAACAAAAACATGTTAAAACATAACCAAGTGCACTTGCATAGCAGCAGTAGCAGTCGACAGAACTAACAAGAATATGTATTCTCCCAACGACGCTTTTAGTATTAAAAATAATCCAGTTCTACTTTAGCCAATTTTGGCAACCATAGAAAAGGCTACCTCCCTGCACTTGTATGAGGTAAGGGCTATCTCCATGCCTCAAAGTTATGTTGTATAAACGAAAACCATAAGGCGTGTCTGGGCGTGTCTTTTCTTGGGTGCGTCTGGAGAAAGGCACCTCGTCTAATGAGGTGTGAGGCGCGTCTTTGACTACTATGGCATGGACACCTCGATTATTGGTCATGTCCGTGTTGCAAAGCGTCAGACAAACGCACAAAGACACTAAATTCACTAGGATGCATCAAAATCAATGATATGTCCTTGTTACTGTGTCTGTATGGTGCTCTGTCGTATTTGCGTCTTCGCAACAAGTGTACCATGGTCGTAAATTTGTTTACTGGGGGTATAGCAACATTTTTGGCCACGTCAGCCTGTAGTAACAAAAACTAGGCACAATACAACCATGCCTGTTTTTCTTCTCACAACAAGATGAAGTAGGACTTCCATTTCAGTTTTCCCCCTTCCAAGCACTAGTTAGGAAGTTTGACATTAGTTGTCAAGATCGCCTTATAAAATCTGGTTCTAGCAAAAAAAACAGTTTATTTTTCTCATCTAAGGGAAAACCAAATGCTCACTTACTAAAAGACGAACTATAGTGGATAAGTGGATCTTCAAAGGCCAACTTTACCTCAAGTTGAGAGTGAAGTCCCTACTACAAAGTCCCAAAATACAGACTTTACTATCCCATGCTTCTAACCAGTTTTTCAAATACTGACTTCCTAAACCTAAATTCAGCGGAAATGCATGTTGGCATTTGTTACTCTGACTTTACGAGCAAGCAAGCAAGCAAGGCCCAGGGGTAAGCTCGAGAAGACTTTGGACTTGGACAACTACCCTCTACTTAGGGCAACCCCCAGTTCCAGCCTGACCTGCAAGAGGTCAGTGTTGTAGGTGACACCCCAGGATCAGCCCACAACAAAGGTAAAAGGGCAACCAAAATAAGCTCCGGCTCGGAAAAGCCAAGCCCCTGGGCCGGCCCTGCGAGCAAGTATTGACAAAATCCAAATCCTTCATATAAATTCTAGAGTTCTTTATTGTGATGGCTCGACCATTAGAAGAAGTTACTTCGCATGCTATACTGCTTAGACTAGTTACTATTTTTCTACTTTACTTCCCTTGGTTCAATATTAAGAGTCTAAAATCATGTTTTAAGTTTCGCATTTTTCATGTTCTATCGCGTATTTTCTATGCACTCTAATTGCAGATCAGTCTATTGAGATTGACCCAACACCAAAACCAGGAAGAAGCCTCGTACACTTGCACCACCGCCATGATGTTTTAAGCCTCGAGGAACCCCTAGTAGAGCCAAACCTTTAATATTTATATTAAACACAACGCTTTGTGTTCATGGGCCGAAGAGCTGGATTCACGTAGCAACGATATAACTTTTTCCGTTTTCTTTTCAGGGTCGGCTTATCAATTGTAGGGGTAGCGGTTATGAGGTGTTTTTATAGTACCAGTTATGAGGTGTTTTTATAGTACCAGTTATGAGGAATCCGGTTTTGGGTGATTTTAAGTATCGGCTTTTAAGCCAATCCAACCCGCGCTTGGTAATTCATTATGAGCAGTTCTGAAACTATTTTACACAAATAAAATTACCTATATGTCCATAAATAAACAAAACGGTCCTGAGTAGGAACTGCCATCTAGTCAACGCCTCGATTAGGAGCTAGAAGTCCAATTTTGATCAAAATAATAGAAACACATAAAACAATAGAAACACCTGGTTAAAAGTAGGAGAGAGATTTTAAAAACTTACCGAGGAAAGTAGACATAGTTTAGAAGAAGTAGAAGAGAAACACATATGACAAAGAAAAAATAGGATAGGGTATTAGTAGTTATAATTATTGTTTCTGGTGAGGATATAAATGGAATAAAATAATAAAACCTCTCAAAACCCACCAATTTGGGGTATTTATAAAGCCACTCAAAATTACATTACACCGGTTTTGGCAGGTTTATGAGCCGACGAAAACAAGTGCCTCAAAAAAGTTAACAAACAGGAATTTTCATAAATGATCGGTTCAAAAACACCCAAAACCAGTGAAAATACTGTTACCAAGCGTACCAGTAAAAAAAAAAAAACTTAAAATGCGTGCCAAGGAGATTCGAATCTCGGTTGGGTTGGGTTGTTCTGATACCATAATAAAGTCACTATCAAGTGTAAACTCTTAAGTGTTGGTGACTGTTAATATGTACATTTATTCAACACCTCCCCCGCTAGGCTGCGCAACCATAATCAACAGTGGAGTTGTAACCATGTTCTCCAGTAGTATCTAGTTGCGTAAAATTATTTAGAACAGTTCATGTAATTGGGAAGATTATGGCATATCAAACATTAAGAGGACATAGAATCGGGAACAGAGATGGCTTGGGTTTACCATTCTTCTTCTTCTCCTCTTCAAGCTGCTGCTACTGAAACCTCCTGCTCGAGAAATAGGAGGAGGAGGAGGAGTTAGGGTTAGGGTTACCATTTGGAGTCGGTTTGTTTTGAGGGAGGGTGGGAAATAGAGGGAGGAGGAAGATGAGTCTTCGTTATCCGCAGCGGACGGGCCGGATCAAGTTATGTGCAAACGATAGGCCCAAAGAACGTTAGGCCCAACAGGCAGCACTTTAATGTTACTAGTAAATTCACGTGAAATAATTTTTTTCTTTCTTATATATATATATATATATATATATATATATATATATATATATATATATATATATATATATATATTATTTTTATTTATTTTTTAATCATCGTGAACCATGGTGGCTAAGGCCTTCATTGAAAACGAGAAAGGAAAAGTTGGAGTAGGAAGTTAGCCCTTGCTCCTACAAGAGAGAGGGAGTAGCCCCTTGGCACGTTGCATAGTAGATCTAGGCTAATAAGAAAAGAGAACCGATACAACTCTACCGTCTACTATCAGAGCGAAGAGAGCGTCGGGGGGGATTTGCATCGTGTGTTTCCTGAACAAAGTTTACAAAGACTTGATGAAGGTTAGGAAGGGATGCCAGTGTTGCATTC
Source organism: Iris pallida (assembly GCA_029216955.1). Lineage (NCBI taxonomy): Eukaryota > Viridiplantae > Streptophyta > Magnoliopsida > Asparagales > Iridaceae > Iris > Iris pallida. The sequence continues at coordinate 639,796 of JANAVB010026600.1, forward strand.
GTTTTCTTGACTCTCTCTCGAAAAGCTTGATGGGATTTAGGATCAAATGCGAGAGAGGCTAATAATCTAAACTCTTTCACATCCTCACCTTCAGGGAACGTATCAACGACCCTAGCAATAAAGGCCTTAAGCTTTGTCTTGGTCTCCCTATCCGAAACCGGTTGTTGAGATTCTATTGTAGTGTCTGGTGGTGCACCCTCGTCTTTAGTCAGGGAAGAAGTAGGAATTCCAATGATCTATTTGGATTTGGAGCCATCGGGAAGCGTCACTTGCTTCTCCACTACAGGACAGTTCACGGCTACTTCCTGTTGTGGAACGGGAATCTGGGTGGATGAGGTATATTGTCCGGGTGGAAGAGATGCAGAGCTGACTATTTCAGCAACCTGAGCCTCACCATCAATATCCGAACTATCATCATCATCTTCTTCTTCTTCTTCTTTTTCTTCTACATCATCTTCTTCTTCTGCTTCTGCTTCTTCTTTTTCTATTGCTTCTTCTTCTTTTAAAGCTTGGAAAGCATTAGAAACTGGTAGGGCTGCTGCCTCTTTACTAGATTCAATAGTATGGGACATCCTCTTCCATTCGTCGAGCACTACTCATTGCCATCACTGAATCTAGTGTGTTGTAGAGCTGTTTTGGTGGAGGGGGGGGGGGTCACTGATTAGAGCTTTCTTGAGTTCGGGATGTGCCCTAAAACAGTCCCTAATATTATGGCCCTCTAGCTTACAGAGGCAGAATAACTTAATGTTGGAAATGTATTTGATGGTCTGGGTGTAAACCCCTCTATCACCCGTTGCAATCTTCAGAAAGGATGGGAGAGGTTTTGATAGATCAACTTCCACACAAGCTTTTGCAACATTCGCCATCGAAAAAGAGCGGGTCTCTTCAGCCATCGAGAGAAATTTTCCAAAGGAATTGGCCATTCTTTTGAGAGCTCCCGGGATGAAGCTCAATAGGTGAGGGTTAGGGAAACCCACCCAAACAGTAGCCAAGGCTGACTCCTCTTTAGTGTTGAAATCTGAGCTCCATTTGAGTAGCTTGAAGGTCGAAGAATCAATAACTCGTTGCCCTCTAGTCCAGACCCTGCCAAAGTCTTCGACCGAAGCTAAATGCAGCACAACATGTCGAGGATCCATGGGAACCACAGAGAAGGGCTGCCCAAGTCCCCACTTGGAGATGTTTTCTTTCACCCTAAAGATTTTAGGGCAACCCTTAGGAAAATTCATGATAAGAGTGAACTGAAACCGGGCTTCGATGGAGGCCATCTCAGAGTTCGAGAAAGCCACAGTGATGTCGTCGATGTCTTCTTGCGGTTGGCTAGGCTCCTCTTCCAGCAGCACATCAAGGATGATATAGGACGAGTGCTTGATGAGGTCTGGTCGTAATGCATGGAAGAAGGAAGTAGTGTCATGACCCGCACCCAGTGTAGGGGCACGAGAAGTGGGTACGTCCAGCCTACGCCGCAGTGTCGACGGTAGAACGTTGTCCTAGGTCACATACATCTAACACAGTATAAATGTAGCTGTACAAGATATACTATCCAATCGGAGGGCAATACAGAAGGTACAACTCAATCACAATTCTAAGGTAGAAATAGCACGATATATATATATATATATATATATATATATATATATATATATATATATATATATGAAATCTCAAAAGAGAACATACAAACAGAAGGAAATAAGTCTAAGTGTCTAAACGACACAACATCTCAACATCCAGAAATAAATACAACTCAGATGTCAAATACAAATAGCATAATGAAATAAGATAAAGCCAGCTATCTAGTCTAGACTATAGGGATGATCTCCTCAGCTAGAGCTGGATCCTCCAGTGGGTCCAACTCACAGGTGTCATCTAGGCCTGCTCCATAATAAGTAGGGCAGAACTCCTCGGTGTTATCTGTAATATTTTCAACAGGTCCAATCAGGACAGGAACGAGCACATAACTCTCACGCAGTTCATATCATGACAGGAAATATAAAACAAGCAATAGAATAATATACATGAAGTGCTGTAAGAAATGTATATGAAAGATAAGTGAGATATTTGTAAACTGGAGATATCTATATGGTAAGTAAGAACTGTAAGTGACTAAGTGATTTAGAGTACAAGATGGTTATGTAGTCGGCTTGGGTTGCACATGCCTAAGTTAAATGAGTTGCACATGAATAAGTAACATGATTGCACATGATGGAAAAAGATCACATAACCATTTATACTCACCCCTACCCCCAATCAATATACAAGGATCCAGTCAAATTACATTACGTACATGAGTTTTTGGTTATACACGAGACACGTGTGAGAACATGGAGTACATGAGAGCATATGAACGTACATGATTGTACATGAGAGTACATGAATAACACGAATGCATAGAGCACAGGATGTACATGAAACACATGATATGAAGTACCCGATGCACCCGTTAAGGGGGATAACATTTCAAGAAAAGATTCATATAGTACCAATCCGTGATAACAATGTGTCAACATCAAGTAATGTAGTCTAGAGCAAGAATATAAATTCTAGCAAGTATGAAACGATCAGAAAATGTAATCGTTTGAGATCCTGAACGACTGAAGAGAATAGATGTCCGTACAAGAGTAACTGAGTCCTATTTAGAACAACACATGTCACAATGTATCCAAGATGGTAATAATGAAGTTTATAATGCATTCTATATGATTCTAGATCATTCTAGGCCAAAGTCAACTCTTGGTCAACTCTGGTCAACAATCTAGTCAAACTAGGTCAACTTCTAGTCAACTAGTCTAGGGTTCAGTCCAACTCAAGTCTATAAGTTATCTTAGGTCTATCTAGTCCATATCTAAAGTCAAACTGGCCTAACAAGTTCAAGGATATAAATCACATACATAAACTAAACTAGTTAGTATAGAGCAAGCCTATATAAGAATAGCACATCTATACTACCATACATACAAAGCCTATAGGATACAAGTCACAATTTATATATATAGCTGGCACAATTTTATATATATATATATATATATATATATATATATATATATATATATATATATATATATATATATATATATACACACACACACATACTATGTATATATTAGAGAATATAAGGGAAGTATATATATATATATACTCATATATATATATAGAAAGAGGAACGGAAGCGAATGTGTGTGTGTGTGTGTGCCGTTGTGAGGGTAAGGGCTGCTGTGGGGGTGTGAAGAGTGTAACAGTATGAGAACAATCATGAACACAAGATATATATATATAAAAAAAAAAAAAAAAAAAAAAAAAAATATATATATATATATATATATATATATATATATATATATATATATATATATATATATATATATATATATATATATATACATAGGAAGCTATATATACCAAGTAGTCCTCCTACTCAGATGTTGTTGTCCTCGCAGCCTGAGCCAACTAGTCCTCCTGCTCAGATGTTGCTGTCCTCAAGTTGGCTTCCAGTTGAGCAATCTCGCCTTGGATCTGCGCGATGTTATTGTATTTCTCGGTAATCTGCGCAGCCAGTTTATTCTTCGAGGCAGCACGTGTCTCACTTGCAGCGTTGAACTGACCGTACTGATCAGCCAATTCGCCGATCTCTCGAACGAGGGCATCCTTCCTTGCCTGGAAAGTAGCCTCCCCCTCCATAAGAGCCGTGATCAAAGCCTCGTCTTCTGTACGAAACAGCGGCGTCGGGCTCCGTTGTTTGGCATCCCGGAATCTGGCCACCTGACCCTCCAGGTCATTCAGAATTTTTCTCAGAGTATTAGCCCGCTCTTCATAGCCGACAATGCTCTCGAGGGCCGCCACTTGGCATTCGACAACAACCTTCACAGGGCCAAAGGCAGCATTCCGATTCAGGACTCCAGGAAGCTTTACTTTCAGCACAGAGTAGAAAGTTTTGACGACTTTCTGGGCCATCTCGTCGTCTTCAGTGGAGGTCGTCGGGGAGGAGGCTTGGAGAGTTTCTTCCAAGCTAGGAAGGGATACTTGACAAGAAGTCGAACCTGACAAAAAAATAATATATACATTAGTAACCGAAAAAGGAAAATGCAAAAGAGTTGCAATTTCGTACCTTCGGCTTGTTCAGCACCAGCCTGGGCTACGTCATCAGTCTTGGCTCCAGGGGAACCGAGAGCAGGTCCAGGCTGTTCAAGAAGAACAATATCAAGGCCTTGAGCGGCATCAGGCCTGGTATCTTCCACAATCCCAGCTGGAACGGGAGCAGATTCAGCAACAACCCCCTCAGTAGGCTGTTCAACCTCTCCTTCTATAGCCAAAACCGACTTACTAACAACTTCCTCCGCACCAGTAAATTTAGAGGAGCCGGTGTCACGCCCCAGAACCAGAATACTGGAGAGCGGGGGACAGACACAGCTAGCTACGTACATTGAAGTATAATCTACCTCGATATACGGTCACGGCTGTCTAGATGCATGAGGATTTATCTACAAGCCAACAGTCTCTTATGGTCATAAACAAGCCTAGTGTCTCAATCTCAAGCAAGTAAGTACATGTTACAAGATGTTAGATCATCAGACATACAAAGTAAGGCGTCCCAAATATTACATATTCAGATGATCATGAAGCTAGTCATACAAAATGTGAAGACTAGTAAGAGTTTCAGTCATACATGATCAATCCTAGGATTTGTCAATCATGTTACAGAAAGTAGACAGACAGTAAATAAAGTTACAAACGAGCTAACACTTGCTCGGCGGCTAAACGCCTCAAAAAAATATTTTTACAAGAGAGTGGGAGAGCAAAATAAGAACCCACTCGTTGCCAGTGTTGTGCCTAGTGGTCACCATCTGGCAGGAAAGCTGGAGGATCCTCGAGTCCTACTCCGAAATCTGGCCATACAAAACCAGCTGGGTCAGACCCCAGAAAGAGCAAGTGCCACAAGGGAGGCTTCACTTTGGAACTAAAACCAGAAGTTAGAAAATAAGGCATAATAATAACAAGAAAACCAGAAATAGGATAGTAGGGTGATAAATGATAAGATAACTAAGAAACAATTCTGGTAGCCAAGTTACAACCCGTAAACCAAACAAGGACCGGGGTTGTAACCATTCGTCTGAACAGAACTTAGTCTCTAACCAATTATCGACAAGAGTACAGCATGAACAAGCATGTGCTGAAATAATCATAGACTAGCATTGCTTAGACAAGACTAGACTGGACTACATCCATCAATCACGGCCAAGCAAGGAGTACGGCTTGATACTTTAACTAGCTAGGGTTATCACAAGCCTAGTTACTAGCAAGATGCAAAGAGATGTTTTCGCAGTCACAAGCCCTGCAGCTATCCAGGTTATCCAGGCGAGGTTCATTTAAGAGTTATCAAGAATTATTAGGTGGCTTAGTGTGCAACACATGACAGTGTGCATAGAACTTGTTTCATGAAGTGCCCCACATGACAGTGGGCTGGAAATGTGCCCTACTCGATGGTAGGCTACAAGTCCCTCAGGTGTGGCCGGGATAACAGGATCGCCTGTAACTGGAAACATCTCCCTATATGAACTACTTGATCAATCTATTCATTAACTTAGTCAGATTCAGTATAAATTCCTGACCGTAGGAATCAGGAATTCATGTCCTAGACATGATGCAAGACGAGACATGTGGCTTATACACGCACAATCAAGAAAGTCACCCACGGTGTCAAGACAAGAGTTACTTAGCAAGGCATATCGAGATTATCATGTTAGGTTACTTCGTCAAGCCAAGAGTGCGTCACAATGGACCACCATCAAGAATTATCATGTCCAGTTACTTGTCAAGAGTGCACCACAACGGGCCACTATCAAAGAATTATCATGTCCAGTTACTTGTCAAGAGTGCACCTTAATAAGCCACTATCGTGTTATATCCTTACATTATCATGAATGAGAGAAACTTGCATAAAATAACTAGTGACATATTCTTGAAGCCAAGGAAAAGATCTACAACCTTCACGTTTTGAGTTTTTCAAGATTCTAACTACAAAACAACTTAAACAGGCAAAACAGTAAAATAGAGCAATTCTGGCGCATGGGATTCCTGCACAATTCGTGCATAGAAATTCCTGCACATCCGCGCATAGGAATTCCTGCACAATCCGTGCATGGAAATTCCTGTACATCCGTGCATGAAAATTCCTGCACAATTCGCGCATGGGAATTTCTGCACATCCGCGCATGGGAATTTCTGCACATCCGCGTATGGGAATTCCTGCATAATCTGCGCATGGGAATTCCTGCACATCCGCGTATGAGAATTTCTGTACAATTCGTGCATGGGAATTCCTGTACATCTGCGCATGGGAAACTCACGTTACGTCTTCAGTACATGCGCGTAAGGAACCTACGCGTATGACACGCTCGGAGTCAAGGAATGCGTTGCCGGGACTTCATGGCGCATGGCCTTCCGGGCGCATGGGGTTTCCGACGCGTGGGGTTCACCGTCCCCAAACAGCAAGTTCAGCCACGAAAGTCCTAAAAACTTGCTATGGCCATAACTTCCTCAACCGAACTCGAAATCAAGCAAAATAGAGGTCAAAACTGCATGAAATCAAATTCTCTACAACATAGAACCATTAGTTTTTGGAAATACCAAGTTTTTAGAGATCAAAACCAAGAAAACTAAACAAGAAAGAACTTAAAACTTAGATCTACAAAAATATAACCATCAAAACCGAAAACTTCCAGTTCTAAAGAGGCTTAGAATCTAGTAAGGAAGAGAATGGAACAAGAAAACTTGAGATCTCTCATGAAGCAAGTTGCACTTGCCTAGGCTTGGTAGGTGGGAGGAGTAAATGAAGAAGATGGAGAAGTAAATGCAAATAATGGAGGAGAGAGAAGAAGTTGACTTATATAGCAATCCCTCTCATCTCAACCCAAAATAAACCAAACCAAGCCAAGCCAAGCCAAGTCAAGTCAAGTCATGTTGAACCAAGTTGAACCAATCAAGTCAAGATTTAAACCAAGGCTAAGCTAAGCAAGATAAGTCAAAATACGGGCCACCTGACAATTGTCAGAAATCCGTATACGTATCCTGAAAAATACGTATAACGGAAAACGGGAGTGACAACTCTACCCACCTTAAAAGAATTCCATCCTCGAAATTTAATCAAGAGACTAGAGATGTCGGAACAAGCTATACTAATCACAAGCATTATATGACTAAGCAGTCAATCATACAATCATTCATGCAAGCAAGGAATTAAAGCATAAGGCATAAGAAAGATATTATACCTTATGAGTCAAACCGGTGTGGATATTACGATCGGATATCATCCTCATGCTCCCACGTTGACTCACCCAAAGAGTGATGATCCCAAGCAACGCGGACTAGCTTAATAGTCTTGTTCTTGAGTGCCTTCTTTTTTCGGTCCAATATGGATACGGGCCTTTCCTTATACGAAAGGTTGGTACCAACAACCAATTTCGAATGATCAAGGATATGGCTCGGATCCGGGATATACCGTCGCAATTGGGATGCATGGAATACGTCATGTACCTCACGCAACGACGGTGGAAGAGCGAGACGATAGGACACATCGCCTACTCGCTCGAGAATATCAAACGGCCCTATATACCTAGGACTAAGCTTTTTTCGTACGCCAAATCGAATGACGCCACGGGTAGGCGAGATCCTAAGGACTACGTGGTCGTCGATAGGAAACTCAAGAGGACGTCGATGAGAATCGGTCCAATGACGCTGACGATCTTGTGCAACTCGAAGATGATCTCTGACTCGTCTGACCACCTCGATAGTCTGTGAAATCATTTCTGGACCAAGCATCCACCTTTTGCCCACATCATCCCAGGCTAAAGGAGATCTGCATTTCCTGCCATACAATGCCTGGAAAGGTGCCATCTGAATACTAGCCTGGAAACTGTTATTGTACGAGAAATCCACTAGGTGCTAGTTATCTTCCCACGAACCACCGAAGTCAAGTGTATATGATCTTAACATATCTTCGAGAGTCTGAATCGTGTGTTCTGACTGATCATCTGTCTGCGGATGCTATGCTGAACTGAACTTGAGACGAGTCTCCAAACTCTCTTGAAGACTCCGCCAAAAGTGAGATGTGAATCTCGAATCTCTGTCTGATATGATACTAACTGGCACTCCATGCAATCTGACAATCTGCCTGAGGTACATCTCTGTAAGCTGATCCGTCGACTGACCAACTCTGAAGGGGAAAAAATGAGCCACCTTCGTGAGACGATCAACTATAACCCAGATAGCATCTCTTCCACCTGGGGATTTAGGTAACCCAGTTACAAAATCCATGGTAATATGCTCCCATTTCCATTCTGGGATCGGTAAAGGTTGAAGAAGTCCAGCTGGTCTCTGATGTTCAGCTTTAACTTGTTGGCAAACTAAACAACGAGAGACAAACCGGGCTATCTTCCTCTTCATACCATTCCACCAGAAATGCTGACGGATATCACGATACATCTTCGTGCCACCGGGATGAATCGAATACTGCGAACTGTGAGCCTCTGCCATGATCTCCTGTCTGATATCACCACTAGGTACACAAAGACGTCTTCCATGTCGGAGAGTACCGTCTTCGGGTATACATAACTCTGTTCTCCTTCCTGCTTCACATTCTGCCCTAAGCCGCTGAAACTTAGAATCTGCTGACTTAGCCATCTTAATCCTCTCAACTATACTGGACTGAACTTGCATGCTGGCCATCAATGCCACATTGGTAGGAAGAACAACTTTAATGCCCATCTTCTGAAGATCCGCTAACAACTCTGGCTGTGCTGTTAGGAAATAAACTCCGGCTCTTCTGCTCAACGCATCTGCAACTACGTTGGCCTTTCCAGGATGGTACTGCAAGTTGATGTCGTAATCCACAAGTAGCTCTAGCCACCTCCTGTGACGCATGTTAAGATCCTTCTGAGTGAACACATACTTAAGACTCTTGTGGTCGATGAAAATCTCCACCCGATCTCCATATAAGTATTGCCTCCAAAGCTTAAGTGCGAAGACCACCGCTGCTAACTCCAAGTCATGGGTTGGGTAATTTCTCTCATGATCACGAAGCTGACGTGACGCATAAGCTACTACCTTCCCATGCTGCATCAAGACACATCCTAATCCCTTGTCGGATGCGTCGCAATAAACTGAAAATCCTCCAGTCCCATCTGGAAGCGTGAGAATGGGTGCCGTCATCAATTCTCGCTTCAACTTCTCAAATGAACTCTGACACTCTGTTGTCCAAGCAAACTGCACATCCTTGCGGGTCAACTGCGTCAATGGTGCTGAAATCCGAGCAAAGTCTGACACAAACCGCCGGTAATAGTCGGCCAATCCAAGAAAATTGTGAACCTCTGCTTCGGTGCTGGGAACTGGCCATGTCTCTATGGCTACAATCTTTTGGGGATCCACTTCCACTCTACCTCTGGTGATGATGTGACCCAAGTAGGAGATACGATCCAACCAAAAATTACACTTACTGAACTTCGCATACAACTGGTGCTCTTTGAGAATCTGAAGAACCACACGGAGATGCTGCTCATGCTCCGCTTCAGTCTTGCTATAGACCAGGATGTCGTCTATAAACACTATCACGAACTGGTCCAAGTAGGGCATGAAGATACGATTCATGAGGTCCATGAATACGGCTGGCGCATTAGTCGCTCCAAATGGCATAATAAGGAACTCCCAATGCCCATATCTAGATCTGAAGGCTGTCTTCGGGATGTCTTGCTCTCTGACTCTGATCTGATAGTACCTCGACCGCAAGTCAATCTTCGAGAATACTGCTGCCCCACTGAGTTGATCAAACAAATCATCTATCCTTGGTAGAGGGTATCTGTTCTTTATTGTTACAGAGTTCAAGGTGCGATAATCTACACATAATTTTGACGTACCATCCTTCTTTTTCACAAGAAGCATCGGGGCTCCCTAAGGTGATCCACTAGCACGGATGAATCCCTTGGTTCTGAGTTCTTCAATCATCTTGTATAAGATCTCCAATTCTGATGGTGCCATCCGGTAGACTCTCTCTGACACTGGTGCTGTTCTGGGAATCAAATCGATAGTGAACTCTATCTCTCTCTCTGGCGGCATGCCTGGAAGCTCTTCGGAAAACACATCAGGAAACTCTTCAACGACTCTGGTAAACTGAACTGCTCCTGCTACTGCCATCCGCAATACTGGTAGAGAAGGTTCTACTTCGCCTCTGGAAAACGAAAACTCTTCTTCGTCGGGAATACCAAAAATAATTCTGCCAACATGGCAGTCTATTCTTGCGTATTGATCCTTCAACCAATCCACTCCTAGGACCACATCATAATCGGCTATCAGAAATTTTATAAATCTAGCGAAAAACTCTCTACCGCTAACTATGATTCGACACGAGAAAAAGACTCTATCTACTCCCACAAGACCATTACCAGTAAGTATATTGAGCCTCACTGACAATGAATCGGGCTCTAGTCCTATCCGTGTAGCGAATCGTGCAGACATAAATGAATGCGATGCACCCGAATCAAATAATACTGATGCTGGAAAAGAGTTAACGAGAATGGTACCTGCCACCACCTCACCTGATGCCAATTCTTCTGCTACCGTCAGAGCCATAGCCTGACCTTGTCCTCTTGGTGCTGGTCCCCTCTGCTGGAAACCTCTCTGTCTGCTCTGATTCTGAGCTTGGGCAAACTGTTGAGCCTGAGGCGGCAATGGCCTCGGAGGCTGGTACTGTTGCTGCACTGGTGCTGGACCCCTAACCGATGGACTGGTTAGGTTCGACGACGATGAACTGACTCTATGCGGGCAGGACCCAATCTTATGATCCGGTGCCCCACAAGCCAAGCACAATCCCTGTGCTCTGCGACACTCAGATACAACGTGTCCTTACTTCCCACAATGAGTGCAGCCCATTGTGGAAGACTGCTTCTGCTTCTGAGGGTACGTCGGTGTCGAGTGCTGAACCGACGAAACTGAATTCGCCCTCCTAGAAACTCCAATGGTCAAAGTCCTAGCTGCTCGGCTGGTACCGAGGACAAACTCATCTGCCCATGGGACCTCTTCCTACCTCCTGTTCGGTCCGCTATCCTCTGAGAAGTATACTTATGCCTCTTCGCTGCTCGCAAGATGGCATCAAATGTCTGGTGCTCGAACTGCTCCACTGCTAGAATGATCTCGAGGTGGAGTCCCTGCTTGAACCGCTGGGCTCGGTCCAATTCGGTCGCCACCAAGGTGGGAGCAAACCGACTAAGCCTAAAAAACTTGGCCGCATATCCATCGACCGTCCTTCCCATCTACTTGAGATTGCTGAATCTGGTCTGCAGATCATACCGAGCTACTGCATCAAATTACTTGATCTGAAACTTGTCACTGAATACCGCCCATAAGACAGGCGGCGCCAATCCAACTGCTTGTATCGCCCACCAGCTGCGGGCTAAGTCCAACAACTGTAGGCGCACAACAGCCACCTTCTCTTCCTCGAGAATCCTAGCTGCCTCTAGGATTACTTCTGTGTCCTGAAGCCATGCATCAGCAGCGATAGCATCTTCACTGCCGTCAAAGAAAGGAGGGTTCAGACGCTTGAAGCTGTTGGCCGCGTTGTTCCCTGGGTAACCAACTCTGTCCATGGCATCTTGTACTGTCTGGTGCAGGGCATCGCCTCGACGATTTTGAGATGCAAGTAATTCCCTGATGAGACCCACCAGGGTTCCATTATCAGGCTCTGCAGGCTGGACTAGTTGAACTGGGGGCTCTGGGTCCCCGGAATGTATGACTCGGGAGGCCGCTCCAGAGTGCTGGGCTTGGTCTCCAGGTTGCTGCTGGTCCACTGGAGGTGCTCTGTCTTGCCGATCGGTAGGACCAGGAACAATACCGCTAAAGAAACGACATAGGGAACAATAAAGAAGGACCATGATAGATCGAGGATATAAACATGTGATCCGGTCAAGATTTCAGAAAGGTTAGAAGACGCGAGTAGAGATCAAAGATGAGTGCTGATTGAGACATCTATCCGGTAAAACCCTCACACATTCTTGATTTACAAGACCTGCATGGGCCACCACTTAAACCGTGTCACATCCCAGAACCAGAATACTGGAAAGCGGAGGACAGACACAGCCAGTTACGTACATTGAAGTATAATTTACCTCGATATACGGTCATGGCTGTCTAGATGTATGAGAGTTTATCTACAAGCCAACAGTCTCTTATGGTCGTAAACAAGCCTAGTGTCTCAATCTCAAGCAAGTAAGTACATGTTACAAGATGTTAGATCATCAGACATACAAAGTAAGGCATCCCAAATATTACATATTCAGATGATCATGAAGCTAGTCATACAAAATGTGAAGACTAGCAAGAGTTTCAGTCATACATGATCAACCCTAGGATTTGTCAATCATGTTACAGTCCGTAGGCAGACAGTAAGTAAAGTTGCAAACGAGCTAATACTTGCTCGGTGGCTAAATGCCTCAAAAGAATATTTTTACAAGAGAGTGGAAGAGCAAAATAAGAACCCACTCGTTGCCAGTGTTGCGCCTAGTGGTCACCATCTGGCATGAAAGCTGGAGGATCCTCGAGTCCTACTCCGAAATCTGGCCATACAAAACCAGCTGGGTCAGACCCCAGAAAGAGCAAGTGCCACAAGGGAGGCTTCACTTAGGAACTAAAACCAGCAAGTTAGAAAACAAGGCATAATAATAACAAGAAAACCAGAAATAGGATAGTAGGGTGATAAACGATAAGATAACTAAGAAACTATTATGGTAGCCAAGTTACAACCCGTAAACCAAATAAGGACCGGGGTTGTAACCCTTCGCCTGAACAGAACTTAGTCTCTAACCAATTATCGACAAGAGTACAGCATGAATAAGCATGTGCTGAAATAATCATAGACTGGCATTCTTAGACAAGACTAGACTGGACTACATCCATCAATCACGGCCAAGCAAGGAGTATGGCTTGATACTTTAACTAGCTAGGGTTATCACAAGCCTAGTTACTAGCAAGATGCAAAGAGATGTTTCCGTAGTCACAAGCCCTGCAGCTATCCAGGTTATCCAGGCGTGGTTTATTTACGAGTTATCAAGAATTATTAGGTGGCTTGGTGTGCAACACATGACAGTGTGCATAGAACTTGTTTCATGAAGTGTCCCACATGACAGTGGGCTGGAAATGTGCCCTACTCGACGGCAGGCTACAAGTCCCTCAGGTGTGGTCTGGATAATGGGATCGCCTGTAACTAAAAATATCTCCATATATGAACTACTTGATCAATCTAGTCATTAACTTAGTCAGATTCAGTATAAATTCCTGACCGTAGGAAATCAGAAATTTATGTCCTAGACATGATGCAAGACGAGACATGTGGCTTATACAGGCACAATCAAAAAAGTTACCCACGGTGTCAAGATAAGAGTTACTTAGCAAGGCATATCGAGATTATCATATTAGGTTACTTCGTCAAGCCAAGAGTGCGTCACAACGGACCACCATCAAGAATTATCATGTCCAGTTACTTGTCAAGAGTGCACCACAACGGGCCACTATCAAGAATTATTATGTCCAGTTACTTGTCAAGAGTGCACCTTAACAGGCTACTATCGTGTTCTATCCTTACATTATCATGAATGAGAGAAACTTGCATAAAATAAATAGTGACATATTCTTGAAGCTAAGGAAAAGATCTACAACCTTCATGTTTCGTGTTTTTCAAGATTCTAACTACAAAACAACTTAAACAGGCAAAACAGTGAAATAGAGCAATTCTGGCGAATGGGATTCCTGCACAATCCGCGCATGGGAATTCCTGTACATCCGTGCATGGGAATTCCTGCACAATCCGTGCATGGAAATTTCTGTACATCCGTGCATGAAAATTCTTGTACAATCCGCGCATGGGAATTCCTGTACAATCCGCGCATGGGAATTCCTGCACAATCCGTGCATGGGAATTCCTGCACATCTGTGCATGGAAATTCCTGCACGCGCATGGGAATTCCTGCACAATCCGTGCATAAGAATTCCTGTACATCCGTGCATGAAAATTCCTGTACAATCCGCGCATGAGAATTCCTGCACATCCGTGCATGGAAAACTCACGTTGCGTCTTCAGTACATGCGCGTAAGGAACCTACGCGCATGACACGCTCGGAGTCAAGGGATGCATTGCCGGGACTTCACGGCGCATGGCCTTCCGGGCGCATGGGGTTCCTGGCGCATGGGGTTCATCGTCCCCAAACAGCAAGTTCAGCCACGAAAGTCCTAAAAATTTGCTATGGCCATAACTTCCTCAACCGAACTCGAAATCAAGCGAAATAGAGGTCAAAACTGCATGAAATCAAATTCTCTACAACATGGAACCACTAGTTTTTGGAAATACCAAGTTTTTAGAGATCAAAACCAAGAAAACTAAACAAGAAGGAACTTAAAACTTAGATCTACAAAAATATAATCATCAAAACCGAAAACTTCCAGTTCTAAAGAGGCTTAGAATCTAGTAAGGAAGAGAATAGAACAAGAAAACTTGAGATCTCTCATGAAGCAAGTTGTACTTGCCTAGGCTTGGTAGGTGGAAGGAGTAAATGAAGAAGATGGAGAAATAAATACAAATAATGGAGGAGAGAGAAGAAGTTGACTTATATAGCAACCCCTCTCATCTCAACCCAAAATAAACCAAACCAAGCCAAGCCAAGTCAAGTCAAGTCATGTTGAACCAAGTTGAACCAATCAAGTCAAGATTTAAACTAAGGCTAAGCTAAGCAAGATAAGTCAAAATACGGGCCACCTGACAATTGTCAGAAATCTGTATACGTATCCTGAAAAATACGTATAACGGGAAACGAAAGTGACAGCCGGGGACAACCTCCGTCCCTTCTCCAATGCCTGGGGCTATCTTCACAGGGGTCCCTTCTTCTTGTCTACAAGGGAAGATACAGTTGTGGTCAGCCTCACGAGGAGCACGCAAAATCGAAGTCGAAAAATCTCATCCGAAGAGAGGCGCAAAGATAACGTACCAGCAGGAGGATGAGCCGATTGGACTTGATTCTCGTCCAACTCTTTCATTATGGCTCCGATTTCAGACATCGCCCCCAGGATGATATCGAAAGAAGGAATGGCTCTCTGGTCACCACCATAATCCGGGCATTCGCCCTGATTATCCTTTGATTCAGCCTCTTTGGCTGAGGAAGGCTGAGCGTCGTCTGCCAGTCGAGGACAAAGAGGGGACACTGTTTTCACGTCCACCTCCTCAGACGAGGAGGCACTTGCCTTAGCTTCAACTTAAGGGTCCTGTGCAAAGGACAAACGCAAAGGTGAGAAAGCTTCTAAAGGCTTGACCAGAATGACTATGAAGTCTAGGAAGGGATCTACCTCCCGAGTAGTAACGGCCCGCAACGCCGTTCCACCTCTTCCAGTTTGCCGAGAAGACCTCCTCAAGGGAGGCGAGCGAGCACCCACTTCCTTGGCTCTCCTCAGGGCGAAAGTCTTCTTCTTTCGCTTTAAAGTTGGCTCCTGGGCCAATTCAGTTGAAGCTTTCCACTTCTGAGGAGGATTGAGAGGAGAAGAACCATCATCTTTCATGTCCTCCTTTGAAGACACTGCTGGCTCCCTAAGAATAGCTTTCGGCCGCAGTACTACGACTAGCTTCATGGTGGGAACAACACTCTCCTTCTTACGGCCCTTCGGCGCCTTTTTGGCAGAAAGGGGGCCAAACCGAGTCCCCAATATCAAGCTCTGTTCACGATCGTACCGAGAATGAAAAGTATTGATATGAACATAAAATCTGGCGACAGCGTAGCACAAATGGGTCTCACGTTTATCAGAGGGCAGAGTGATGATTGCCCCCGTGCACCTGGCATTGTAATGCATTCAAGCGCGCGCCCCGTCAATTAAGCTGCCTATTGACTCCAAATGTGGGCTAGCATTTTCCAGAAGGAGCTAGAGGTAGCCAAACTGTCACACGAAATGACTCGGCAGGTATGGCTCCAAGTAGGCATGGTTCCTGTTTCGGAGCACCAGATGCGACGGTCTAATAGACTGAAGCCAGTAAAATGCTCCAGCAGTCAAACTGGTAGCATGAACTTGTAAGCCCCTGAATTTTTGGAATTTATTTTCGAATTTTCTAAATGAATTATTTTCGATAATTCATTTTTATTTAATTAATTTTGATCATTAAATGCTCCTTACCGTGACTTTGATTTCTAGAGCATCAGGGATGCCAGTCTCTGGAAACTTTCTTCTTGAAGTTTGTAGTAGACGAGATTATTTTCATGTTGATACATCATGTCCCACTCGAACTTGTTTTCTTGTGCTCCATTTGCTTCGCGCAACTTTCGGGTCAATTTAGACCAATTTATCGTCTGCCGTAATTCGTGACTTTACTTCCAACTTAAATTTCGGGCCCGACATCGGTCCAATCTAGTCGACCCAAAATATGGCCCTGGCCTGTTTTGAGTCTACTATGCACGTGCCACTTGCGTGCCACCAAATTGATCTCTCTTGTGCTCCCATTTCATCCATAATTTTAATTGGTTTAAATTTTTATTTTAATTAAATCTTGGCCCCAACTCAACCAAACTTGGCCCAACACCCAATCTAATTTGGTGTATGCCCTATCATGACTGCCCATACATATTACTATTGTATTTGTCCTTTTCCCTACACAAAAATATCCTCCTCTTTACACAAATATCTTATTTTCTCTCTCTATTATATATATACACATATATATAATACACTTTACCTCTCTCTCCATTTAAATCACTCTTCCTTCACACTCACACACAAATCATCCCCCCATGTGGTCGGCCTACCCACTCTCTCTCTCTACTTTTTCTCTTTCCCTCTCTCTAAATATCTCTCATTCTCTCTCTCTCTCTTTCTATATATAATATATACACACACATATATATTATATATATAATCTCTCTCTCACCCCATCACCTTACAAGCACCCCCCCACACTTACCTCACTCTCTCTCCCCTCTCCCATCAGCACTCTTCCCCCCCTCCTGTACCCGAATCAACTCCCCCCAATTTCTTCTTCTTTTTTTTAACACACACACCACCACCACCACCACCACCATCAACCGCCACCACCCTTCCTCCCCTTGGGCCGTCGTCGCCACCACCGCTGGCTGGCCGTGCCTCCGTGCGCAGTAGCAGCCAGCAGCAGCTGGCGCAACAGCAACAGCAGCACAGCAGCAGTGTGCGCGTGCACGGGCCACCGCGTGCCGCCGTGCCCCGCGTGGCCGGCCGCACCCCTTCCGATGAACCCCTGGGTAGGCCCCCATGGCCACCGGACTCCTTTCCGGCGCGATACATAGTCGATTCGTGCATTTTGCACGGAATCCCGTCGACGCGCGCGCGAACGAAATTCAGAATGTGTGCCTCGTCGCAGCGACTTCGTACGCATTTTTCGAGAAATTCGACCGTTGGATCGACGAACTCTTTTCTCCGTCACAATCTCGGTATATTTCCCTTCACCCCTATCAATTTTTATCCATTAATTTTTTCGTTTGATACATCAAAACCGGCTACCAAGTTGACGCTTTAAATTATGTTATTTTTGGACAGTTTTGTGGAGCCAACTTCGTCGGTTCGTATCTTCGCCATCGCAGCTCCGTTTGACGTGCTACCAGTTCCTGTGCACAGCTGGTATAACCCTCTTCCTGTTCCTTATGTTTCGTTTTATTGTTAGCACGTTTGGTTTGTCAAATTCGACGTCAAAGTTGGTCGTCCGAATTCTAAATTTTGTACTTGTAAAATTCTATTTTTGAACTTGGGACTCCAGATTCAATTTCTGACACCACCAATAGACTCGTGGTATCATTCTAGCACGTTTTTATATAAAGTTTGCTAGATTTGGAGGACGTGGATCCTGGCACGTATTTCGGTGCAACGTGGACCCTACAGTTCGGGTCAACAGGACTTTTTGAGATCGGCTCATCGGAATCCAATTCTTGATATACCATTGAGTTCGTATCATCATTCTGGACTCGTTGACATATAATTTGCTAGGTTTTAGTGGACATTGATTCCGGTACGCATTTTCGTACAAGTCGAATACCAATATCCGGGTCAACGGATCATTTTGAGATCGACTCATCGAAATCCAATTTTGGACATACCGTTGAGTTCGTATCATCATTCTGGACTCGTTGACATATAATTTGCTGAGTTTTGAGGACATTGGCTTCGACACGCTTCTCCGTGTAAATCAAAATTTTAATGTCCTGGTCAACGGATTAATTTGAGATCGGGTCAACGAAATCCAATTTTGAATATACCGTTGAGTTCGTATCGTCATTCTGGATTCGTGGATATACATTTTGCTAGATTTTGAGGACTTTTATCCTGATACATTTTTCGGTACAAAATGGGTCCGACACGGACACCATTTTGATCCAAAATTATCTTTTTGCCCCGGTGTACAAATTGGACTTATGGACAGGCTATTCTAGCTATTTCGACCATTCTGAACACGTTGGTGATAGTTGTTTCACTATCCGACAATATCTGTAGGTTTTCACCCTATTGTTATAATCTTTCTCTTTTGTTGTATTTTGAGATCCATCGATTCCAGTGATTTCACAATCACTAAAATTGATATGTTGACCCTATAGATGTTTATAGAGACTAGCTTTGACCCTGTTTGACCATGGTTGAATACTTCGACTAAACGTCGAAGTAGAGTCAACATTTGACCTAGGTTTGACTAGAGTTGACCAGTTGACTAAAAGTCAACTGTAAGTCAACCATTGACCCAGTTTGACTTGGTTTGACTTCCTGTGGCCTAGTTTGACCTAGTGTGACTCAGTGTGACCTTGTTTGACTTAGTTGGACTGAGATTGACCTAGATTATATAGCTTATACTATATAATCATGCCTAACACTGTTGAACCCTAATTAGCTTATATATATATCTCATCTTTAGGTCTGTGATTTCACACTGAGCCAGATTACAGTTGACATATTTTCATCGAATCTCAGGCGAGTAAATTCTCTGATAATATTTCTGTTTTATGATATCGTCTATGTTTCTTGTATTTAGTGTAGATATCCTTGTTCTCTTGACACATTGTTCACACGGATTGGTATTTCTCTGGATCCCGTCATGAGATGTTATTTCTTATATTATTGGGATATCTTGTGCAAGTCTTCCTTGTTCCTTGTGTATTGTATAAGCACGATTCCTGCGAAGACTAGCTACCCTCTCAGAGAATTGCGTGTCATGATGTGTCATGGTTGGATCCACTATACTAGTCGGGGACGAAGAGTATTAGTGTAGATGTGTGGTCATTATCCGCCTTGTATATTACTTGTAGACCTTGTGAATGCCAATCTTACACTCCACGTATGATTGGCTAGATCATTAGACCTTGTGCTGACCCAAGCCGGCCACATGTTGAAACTAGTACTCACACACTTAGATAGATGATTCCTGATTCTTGTACATGCCATGATCAGTTTTACTTACCTTGTTCTAGCTCTAGATTTACAGCTTACCTTGCCATGATACTCACATGTACATTTCGTGATTCCTTGTATATTCTCTCTATTTACTGCTATATTTTTAATATCGTCTAACTAGAACTGTTATTTGAGATTTATGCTCGTTCCATCCTGACTGGATATGTTGACAATATTTTAGAAGTAGTTGTGCCCTCAGTATTGGACTACAGGATGTTGCTAGCTGGGGTGGTTCTCGGTATTCTTCACCGTGAGTTGTTTCTCAGGAGTTCTAAGTCTGGTAGTTATTTAGTTTGTTATTATTTTCCTCTTTTTTATTCTTGTCTCATATGATCCTTGTTGATTCTAGTTGTTCTAGTGATATTGTTATTATTTCTTGTCTTATCTTCCTTAGTTTTGTGATGTGATATGAGTACCTTTCTAGTTATGGATCTTTAGATGTTGTAGTTAGTATCGGGTACTTGACAGCGCTCTATCGTCGATACTGCGACGTAGGCTGGACGTGGCCCACGTATTCGTACCCGTATATTCGGGTGCGGATTATGTCACATTTTTAGTGGTAGCCCATGCAGGTCTATCTTTGCAAATTAATACAAAATTGTGGTGGTACTTGAGCTTATCTGTGCTACTGTGAGCCTGTCCTAGGATTAAGGTTGAGTCATAGAATATTTTAGGATATTGGTACTCAGTCACATATTAGGAACTTTCGGTAGATTCCAGGGATGACCCCTGGAAATTTTATTTCGAAAGCTTTTCAAATCTTTTTCTACTTGTTTCTATTCGTCTTGATTTTTGAAATATTTGTCCGTATCAAACTTTATTCTTTCTTGGGATGGGTTGTGGATCCCAGAGGGAAGGTATAAGTTAAACTTATTTATCATCTAGGTTGAGAAAAGAATATGATTGACCAATCTCATATCAAGGTTGAGATTTGTTTTAGATTATATTCCAAAATTTTCAATCTTGACCTAGATAGTACCTTTGGGACTTCTCTTGAGAACTTTTCCTAAATCCTGTCTCGGAATATGTTTCTGCTAGTTTTCATTTACTTATCCTTGATTCGTTGTTGAATTTTGAATCTTGATGTTCGTTCGTTGTTAACTTTGACTTGTATCTAAAATTAGTTTTTATGAATTGAGTTAAGATATCCTGATAAACATATTTGATGGGGACGATGAGAACGGTAAATGTCTACTTATTTATGGGGTTTTGAATTTATCACAGTCATACAAGCTAGCATGACAAGGACATGGAGCCTGATTTTGATATACTATCCTAGTTATGGAATTTAGATTTTCTTGCAGCCATACCGGTTGGCGTGGTAAGGAATCTAGATGATATGATTATATGGTGTATACTATAAACCCCATCGTTTATTGCAGCTATGCTTATTGGCATGGCAAAAATTCTGGCAACATGATTCTGAATAGACGTATATGGTTATCAGGTCATATCTTAAATTGATTCACTTCTTTTGACCTATTGATCAAGGACAATTCCTACCATTATTCCTTGTTCTGTCATTCTTTTTCTCATCATATGAAATTTTTTTCATCTTGTCATTACTCCATTCATCTTGATTAATTATGTCTTGATTACACCAATCACCTACCTTTTATCCATTCCTGCCAACCACACTATGAAGTCATTTGAAATTTTTATTTTTATTTTTACCTTGAAAAGGTTAAGGAAGTATCGTAAATCATCTCGTTCGGAAGGCAGATTTATTATCGAGTGGTATCTTGGTAGGAATATGGAATGTTGGATCTAGTGTAGAATTTTGAGATAGAAGTATGATTGAGGTTGGAACTGAAACCAAGGGGTCGATATAATCAGTTTAGAAATGAGTTACTAGGGTATTTCGAGGATGAATTACTTGGAAAGCAAGTTCAACGATTTCAAATGAGAAGGACAATAGGATGTACATTAATGGTATGCAAATTTATATTTCGTGGATATAGTTTAGAACCTGACAAGGATATCCGAGAGTGAAATATTTTTGAATTGGAACAATTTTAGGTTATTGATTCTTGAGGTATTTCACACAGAGGTTATGATAGAAGTTTAGGATTTAATAATAGGGAAGAAATTTTAGTTATAGGTGGCGATGGTAAGAAACTGGACAAGGCATTGGTAAGAGAATAGAGAACACAAGGATTTTAAGTCAAAAAAAAAGATTTTGTGGGTATAATTTATTAATTGAGATGGTTGATATTTGAAAGTGTATGATGAAGAAAATATGAAGGTTGAATTGGTAATGAAAGAATAAGTTTTATAAGCCTAGTGGTATTAGATTTGAATAACACAAGGAGCATGATTTGAACAAGTTCAAGGATATTATAAACTTGATTTAGAGGTTTCGGATCAATTTAGGACAAGGTGGGAGAATTCGGATTTAAGGATGATTAAGTGGATAGTGTGGAGTTCTAGTGAAGAGTGTACTTCTTGATTAGGGTTTTGGAAATTAGGATCTGGCCTATGGTATCATGACAAGGTCCAATCTTCTTGACGGAAGGAAAATTCTGGTAGTAGTTGTATAAGATTGGTTTTTATATTTGGACTTGTGAGTTAAAGGTATGACTGACAAATGATGATCGGATAAACTTGATAGTATCAGAGAGAGATGATTAACTTGACTTCCCTATGAAATCTTGTCTTTTAATTTCTACCAAAGAGAAATTTGACTTATTCCATATCTTTGAATCATCCCTTGAGTTTTTAATATCGTTAAATCATAATTTTCTTGATCGCGACCAAACAACTTTGATCATCTCTTCTATCGTACCCGTATCCTAGGTCGTACTCAATTGAGTTAAATTCAATTCTAACCTGGATTTCCATCCTTGGATGCTCGTGCCCAGGCTCGATGATCTTGTTCTCCATCTTGCCCAAATTTTGATTTACTCAAAAATCGATCAACTTAGATCGTGTTGAGACAATTTCTTATCGTAATTGGATTTCAATGCTATTACCACTCGTGCTATAACTTTCAATTTTGATCATATTTGGATTTTGAACACTCATACTTAAACTCTTTTCGACCTTGATTAGATTTCCTGATTATATATAAATTTTTTGTGATTAGTCGTGCCTAGATGACATGGCATGACTAAGACGACTTTAAATCCCTTGATATTATTTTAAAGATCATGACTATACATATTACCTTGCCTCTAAAATCGTGCCGATCTACCCTAAATCTAATTTCTTCGACCTGGACCATATTTATCGATGTTTTGACCTGATTCTGACTTGTTCGTAATCGAACGATTCTTGATTTTTCTAGTCGCAGCTTCGTGCTTACCTACAAAGATGTGACTATAAATCCCAATCATGCCAAACCTTGTTTTGGTCATGGTTAGCTTTCATCTTGATCGGGCCTGTACGACTTTCGGGTTGATTTCCATCAACCTAAGTCCTACAGATCACCCCGTACTTGAACTTCATTTATATCTTCGATTCTCCTAATCGTCTCTAAATCGTGCCCCAATGACTTGACTTATTTCTGAAATCTGCACATATGATTTTGTTCATATCATGATTCTATTGTGCCAAATCCCTCATCGTGCCTGAACAATTTTGAATTGATTATCTTGATCGTACAAAACTCGTCATTCTTGGATCGTGCCTAAAATATTGCCTAAACCTTCTATCATGTTTTAACCCTACTACTAACCTTTAATTTCGAGGGCAAAATTTTTATAAGGTGGGTAGGATGTAAGCCCCTGAATTTCCGAAATTTATTTTCGAATTTTCTAAATGAATTATTTTCGATAATTTATTTTTATTTAATTAATTTTGATCATTAAATGCTCCTTACCGTGACTTTGATTTCTAGAGCATCAGGGACGCCAGTATCTGGAAACTTTCTTCTTGAAGTTTGTAATAGACGAGATTATCTTCATGTTGATATATCGTGTCCCACTCGAACTTGTTCTCTTGTGTTCCATTTGCTTCGCGCAACTTTCGGGTCAATTTAGACCAATTTATCGTCTGCCGTAATTCGTGACTTTACTTCCAACTTAAATTTCGGGCCCGACATCGGTCCAATCCAGTCGACCCAATATATGGCCCTGGCCTGTTTTGAGTCTACTATGCATGTGCCACTTGCGTGCCACCAAATTGATCTCCCTTCTGCTCCCATTTCAACCATGATTTTAATTGGTTTAAATTTGTTATTTTAATTAAATCTTGGCCCCAACTCAACCAAACTTGGCCCAACACCCAATCTAATTTGGTGTATGCCCTATCATGACTACCCATACACACCACTATTGTATTTATCCTTTTTTCTACACAAAAATATCCTCCTTTTTACACAAGTATCTCATTTTCTCTCTCTATTACACACACACACACACACACACACACACAGATATATATATATATATATATATATATATATATATATATATATATATATATATATATATATATATAAAATACACTTTCCTTCTCTCTCCGTTTAAATCACTCTCTCTTCACACTCACACACAAATCACTCCCCCCCCCATGTGGCCGGCCTACCCACTATCTCTCTCTAGTTTTTCTCTTTCCCCCTCTCTAAATCTCTCTCATTCTCTCTCTCTTTCTATGTATAATATATACACACACATATATATTATATATATAATCTCTCTCTCTCACCCCATCACCTTACAAGCACCCTCCCACAATCACATCACTCACTCTCCCCTCTCTCATCAGCACTCTTCCCCCTCCTGCACCCGAACACAACTCCCCCTCCTTTCTTCTTTTTTTTAACACACACACACTACCACCACCACCATTAACTGCCACCACCCTTCCTCCTTTCCTCTCCTCCTTCCTCCCCTTGGGCCGTCGCCGCCGCCACCGCTGGCTTGCCGAGCTGTTGCGTGCAGTAGCAGCCAGCAGCAGCGCGCGCAACAGCAGCGCAGCAGCCGTGCATGCGTGCAAGGGCAACCACACGCCGCCGTGCGCCGCGTGGCCGGCCGCACCCCCTCCGGTGAACCCCCGGGCAGGCCCCCATGGCCACCGCCCTCCTTCCCGGTGCGATACATAGTCGATTAGTGCGTTTTGTACGGAATCCCGTCGACGTGCGCGCGAACGAAATTCAGAATGTGTGCCTCGTCGCAGCAACTTTGCGCACATTTTTCGAGAAATTCGACCGTTGGATCGGTGAAATCTTTCCTCGGTCACAATCTCAGTATATACCCCTTCACCCCTATCAATTTTTGTCCGTTAATTTTGTCGTTTGTTACATCAAAACCGGCTACCAAGTTGACTTTTTAAATTATGTTATTTTTGGACAGTTTTGTGGACCCAACTTCGTCGGTTCGTATCTCCGCCATCGTAGCTCCGTTTGGTGTGCTACCAGTTCCTTTGCACAGCTGGTATAACCCTCTTCCTGTCCCTTAAGTTTTGTTTCATTGTTAGCACGTTTGGTTGGTCGAATTCGACGCCAAAGTTGGTCGTCCGAATTCTTAATTTTGCACTTGTAAAATTCTATTTTTGAACCTGGGACTCCGGATTCAATTTCTGACACCACCAATAGACTCGTGACATCGTTCTGGCACGTTGGCATATAAAATTTGCTCAATTTGGAGGACGTGGGCCCTGGCACGCATTTCGGTACAACGTGGGCCTCGCGGTCCGGATCAACGGGACTTTTTGAGATCGGCTCATCAGAATTCAATTTTGGATATACCGTTGAGTTTGTATCGTCATTCTGGACTCGTTGACATATAATTTGCTAGATTTTAGTGGACTTTGGTTTCGGCACGTATTTCCGTGCAAGTCGGATACCAATATCCGGGTCAACGGGTCATTTTGATATCGACTCATCGGAATCCAATTCTGGACATACCGTTGAGTTTGAATCGTCATTCTGGATTCGTGAAAATATATTTCGCTAGGTTTTGAGACCTTTTATCCTGACACATTTTTTGGTACAAAATGGGTCTGACACGGACACCATTTTGACCCAAAATTATCTTTTTGCCCTGGTGTCCAAATTGGACTTATGGGCAGACTATTCTAGCTATTTTGACCATTCTGGACACGTTGGTGATGGTTGTTTCAACATCCGACAACATCTGTAGGGTTTTATCCTATTATTATAATCTTTTTCTTTTGTTGTATTTTGAGGTCCATCGATTCCAGTGATTTCACAATCACTGAAATTGATATGTTGATCCTGTAGATGTTTATAGTGACTAGCTTTGACCCTGTTTGACCATGGTTGACTCGACTGAACGTCGAAGTAGATTCAACATTTGACCTAGGTTTGACTAGATTTGACTAGAGTTGACCAGTTGACTAAAAGTCAATCATTGACCCAGTTTGACCTAGTTTGACTTAGTTTGACTTTCTATGGTCTAGTTTGACCTAGTGTGACTCAGTGTGACCTAGTTTGACTTAGTTGGACTGAGATTGACCTAGATTACATAGCTTATACTATATAATCATGCCTAACACAGTTGAACCCTAATTAGCTTATATATATCTCATCTTTACGTCTGTGATTTTACTCTGAGCCAGATTACAGTTGACATATTTCCATCGGATCTCAGGCGAGTACATTCTCTGATAATATTTCTGTTTTATGATATCATCTATGTTTTTTGTATTTAGTGTAGATATCCTTGTTCTCTTGACACATTGTTCACACGGATTGGTATTTCTCTGGATCCCGTCATGAGATGTTATTTCTTATATTATTGGTATATCTTGTGCAAGTCTTCCTTGTTCCTTGTGCATTTTATAGATACGATTTCTGCGAAGGCTAGCTACCCTCTCAGAGAATCGCGTGTCATGATGTGTCATGGTTGGATCCACTATACTAGTCGAGGACGAAGAGTATTAGTGTAGATGCGTGGTCATTATCCGCCTTGTATATTTCTTGTAGACCTTGTGAATGCCAATCTTACACTCCACGTATGATTAGCTAGATCATTAGACCTTGTGCTGACCCAAGCCGGCCACATGTTGAAACTAGTATTCACACACTTAGATAGATGATTCCTGATTCTTGTACATGCTATGATCAGTTTTACTTGCCTTGTTCTAGCTTTAGATTTACAGCTTACCTTGCCATGATACTCACATGTATATTTCATGATTTCTTGTATATTCTCACTATTTACTGCTATATTTTCAATATCGTCTAACTAGAACTGTTATTTGAGATTTGTACGCTTTCCATCCTGACTGGATATGTTGAAAATATTTTAGGAGTAGTTGTGCCCTCATTATTGGACTACAAGATGTTGCTAGCTGGGGTGGTTCTCTGTATTCTTCATCATGAGTTGTTTCTCAGGAGTTCTAGGTCTGGTAGTTATTTAGTTTGTTATTGTTTCCCTCTGTTTTATTATTGTCTCATATGATCCTTGTAGATTCTAGTTGTTCTAGTGATATTGTTATTATTTCTTGTCTTATCTTCCTTAGTTTTGTGATGTGATATGAGTACCTTTCTAGTTATGGATCTTTAGATGTTGTAGTTAGTATCGGGTACTTGACAGCTTTCTACCGTTGATACTGCGGCGTAGGCTGGGCGTGGCCCACGTATTCGTACCCGTATATCCGGGTGTGGGTCGTGACAGAACTCTCTCATCCACTAGGATATCTCCCGCATTATCGCTGCCGGACGGAGGGGATACTCTGAAGAACTCATAGTTCTGCAAGAAAGCTTAAAGCCTTTCTGCAAGCGGGTACACCAATAACGGTCCAATCCGCTTCACGAAATATGCGAAGAGGAGTCTCCCGCCAAAGAGTCCGCCACCGGCCCAACATTCATCAGGGTAGGACAATATAATAGCAGCCACCTCATCAAGAAATGATACGAAAGTTCGGTCCGAGCAAAGTGGGCTCTGCCATCAGGAGTCACTGCGTTTCTAACAAAGTCCTGTAGACCCCGTCCAGTGGCACAGACCATCGCGGGAAGCAATGCAAGACGGTATCCGAACGCCGGCTTCACAGCCGGAAGTATCATACCCCGGCTTATTCTCTCAATGGACCCTGAACCTCCAGGGACTATGCAGTCACGAAGCCAGATCATTAAGAAAGCTGCCAGTACAGCTTTCTCCGACAACGGATATTCAGCTTAACGGAAGGAGTGGCCAATCGGGGACTCAGGATCATCACTGTCCTCAGTATCCGCCGTATTATAATCTGTCATCCGGATTTCTATGTCGGACTTGGTCATAGGTTTTAAAATCGAAAAGGAAGTCGGATCCTCCCCTTCTCCTTGAACGAAGACGTAGCCCATCCAAGATCTTGTGTGGGGATTCGCCCCCTCGGTCCTCCCTTTCTTATTAATCCTATGACAGATGAGGAGGTGGCAGAGTAACTCCTTGTATACATCAATCATCTCGGAGTTTTCATTCTCCAGATCTTGGAGCTCTTCATCACAAGGCACGTACTCTTCATACGGCTCTGTGCCCCAGGAAAGCTTCGACACTTTCTATATCTCGTGGAGAGCCAATCCAATCTGCCATTTTGGAAGTTCGTCCTGGACTTCCATGAGCTCAGGGCCAGCACCCTGATCAACGATAATCATGATCGTATAAAAATATCACATAGTGATCATTTTAGATATTCAAACAAATACAAAAGGGTTAGTATATTTATTTCTTCAAACAAATATACCACAATCCATATTTAATATACTTATTTTTTTTTCTAGTTGAGACCAATGTTTTAAAAATCGGACCGACAATTGAACCAAATTTTTTTGGTACCGGTCTGACCAAAGTTCAACCGGGTTGGTTCAACCAGTTCAACCGTACTGTGCAGGGGCAAGCCAAAAAGCAATTGGTACAATAATTTTCCACCATTTTAGATGCGACAATTCGGTTCCCATCAGTCACCAGTTTTTGGCATGTAGTAAATGTAGAAGCATGAAAATTTTAGCAGACTGGACATATGTGCCCAAGTCACCAATGAAGCCTTATGCGTCCAAGCCACAGTGAAGACATATGCGCCCAAAGCTTCCAGTGAGGTCATATGCGCCCAAGCTTCCAGTAAGGTCATATGCACCCAAGCTTCCAGTGAGGTCATATGCCCATGCGCTCATTCTAAGCTACTCCAGAAGGGGGCGCATAGCCATGTTTCAGGCTATGCGCCCAAGCCAGAACAGCCCCTGACTCGGTCAAAGCCACGATCAAAACGTGTACCGAAGCATACGGCTACGTCAGTCTCCACGAGCAGTCGTGCACCGAAGCATGCGGCCACGTCAACACCACGGCCAACCCACCATCTCGCATCCTGCATGCGCCTACACCCTATGCGCCCAAAGCAGGACCATGCGCTCACATGAAAACCAGTGTGTTTTCTCATGTGGGCGCATAACATCATTCCAGCTCAAGAACGACTATAAAAAGGGGTCTCATCCCTCTTCAAAACACAGAACAGAGAGCATTTTCAAGAGCCAAATTGCTGCACTTCTTGTCAATGAGCCGAGAGTTAGCAATTTTCTTAGATTTTCTCCTACTTTTGTAATCGGAGTGTCAACGGAGTAAAGGAGCAACTGCCGCTCGATCTCCATCGTCCCATTCCCCAGAATTCTTTTTTTGTACTCGGGGATCCTCAGCGCAGGATCTCTCAGGCGTACTCGATTTGTGGTGCCTTGCGCCAATAAAGAAAAGACCGCATTTTTTCTTCTTCTTTTTGTGTGTGTCCACAGTAAATAGCAATTAATGCCTGATGGCGACTTTTTTGCCAAAAAGCAATTGGTACAATAGAGGTCTGCTACACCATACCCCTTTTTATTGATGTCTGTTTCTTCTTCTTAGTTCTTACTCTCTAGACCTTCTTCTTCCTAACAACCATCCCTTTTTCTGACCATGCCAACCATGTGAAGAGCCGCCGCCCACTTCGTCTCTAGTCGGCCAAGCGTAGTGGAGTTTGCGTACTGGTGCAGTCTGCAGCTCTGATTTCGCTCTGATTTCGGTGCCGAATCCGACAGTGACAACACCATTTTCAGGTCTTCGTCTTCTCACAAGGCCGAATCTAGGCCTCCTCCTTTTGAAGAGTTGGTCGTTGGAAGACCGCAAGGACAGATAAGGTTACGGAAGAACTCGTAGAGTGCTTTTTTTTTTTTTTTTTTTTTTGTGAAAATCGGCCGGTTTAAGTGTGTACCGGTCCGAACGATTTACCGGTTAATCCCGGTTCTTAAAAAAACCGTCGGTTCTTGAAAATAATCCGATTCAAGTCAGATCGGACCAATTTTTTGACAAAATTCGGTCAGATTCGATTCAACCGTCGGTCCGGACCTGTTTTGACAACATTGGTTGAGACCTAGGTTCGAATTCATAAACTCCCCAATAACTTCTACCACTCCCAAGGCTCCTGATCGTTAAGTCATCCCTTGGTGGTAACTTTTTTTAATATATTCAAACCTCAATTTTGGCTAAAATATGATCGTTTTATTTACGGTGATACCATAGTTGTCATCTTCCAATGATGGCATTATTTAGACTTTCTAATACTGATGGATTTTAAACAAGGAAGGTGGGTGAGGAGTCGATGGGTTAAGACTGGACATGCTATTGTTTAATACCCGGTCCAAAATTGGATAGTAGGGTTGAGCATCGGTCAGTTCGGTTCAAACCGAACCGTATTTTTAAGAACCGAATCTGAACCGAACCGACCTAATGATGAACCGAACCGAATCTAATTAGTGCAAAACCGAAATCAACCGAACCGAAAAATATCGGGTTGGTTAATCTGTTATCTCGGTTGATAGCATCAAATCTAGTCCATTCCATCAAATATACCGTTCCAAATCCATATTGGTGCAAAACCAAAATCAACCGTCCCAAATTGATACAAAACAGAAAACAAATAATCCTTGGTCCATCAAATATATTGTTCCAATTTTCAAACCCATTTTACAAACAAATAACATCAAATCTATTCCGGCCCATCAAATATACAAACAAAATTTTATTTATAAAACCAAAATTTTACAACAAAACAAACGGTACATTGTTCGAAAAATTTCATTTATAGTCCGGTGTATGAAATTTTTTTCCCCAGATCAAAAATAAAATAGTATGCTCAAATATAAATTTTTTTACAAGATCTGCGTTAGATCTAGAGACAGTAAGTGCTCAGTGCTCTCCTTCCATAGTTCATGCATGAAAATAACAAATTAATTAGAAAAAATAAAATTAAATAAATAAATATTTGCAAATAAATTAAAATCAAGTGATTATAGTATTTTTTTACCATTTCTAGGTTAGATCGACATATCCCGGTCGACTCTTCGAGAGTCGAGTGGAACCTTTCCGAGGAGAGCTCCGAGAGATGAGGAAGATAGACTCTCTTCAAGAGAACTCGGAGAGGTGAGGAAGAGAGACTCTCTTCAAGAGAGAAGAGAGCTCAGAGAGGTGGAAGAGAGAAGAGAGAAAAGTGTTCTCTCAGAGAGGTGAGGAAGAGAGTCTCAGCTAAGAGCTCGTCCAGAGGCGCCGTTTGGAAAGTGAGTGGAGAGAGAAACCTAGGTTTAGGTTTTTTTATTTTATATATACTTGAGTGGTGGGTAAAAATGTAAACACACATATTCGGTTTTCGGTTCGGGTTCGAAACCGAATTCCAGACCCGCGACCCGAACCGAAAAATCGAATATTATTCATTTCAGAACCGATATCTGACCCGTTAGTCTTAAAACCGACCCGAATTGTTAATTTGGGTCGGTTCGGGTCGATTTTCGGCCCAAAACCGTTATATGCTCACCCCTAGATACAACAAGAACAACAACGAGAACAACATAGCTTAATTTGTCCCATATTTTTTTGATTTGCATCCTTCTTTTTTGATTTAGCTATTTTAAGGATCATGTCTTATATAACAATAACAAAAAAAAAAAAAAAATTATATTCAAGTTCGTTTAGGTTTACCTTTAGTCATAGTGACTCATTTAACTACTATATTTTCGTTCCTCCTTATTGACATATCTATGGTTTAGGTTTAAACAATTTTATCTTATTTTATTCTCAAATTAATATCACCTCCAACTTTACAATAATATATTCATTATCCTATCTTCTAATATATTAATATATTGTCACTCATCATATTTTTACTAATGCATGAAATTGTAGTAAACTCGTCCACGAGTTCAAAACTTACATCATGCCTAACAATGAGCCTGATCCAGCTCGTTTCTCAATCGGGTCAGGGCCGGGTCAGACTATTTTTGGGCCAGCCTGCAGGCCAATGGGCTGGTCCTGACCAACTATCATCTACCATTCAACAGCACCCGACACAAAGAGGGAAACAAGTGGAAATGTATATAGAAAATTACCAGTTTACTTTAGGAACTTAATTGTGAAAATGTTAAGACCCCAAGTTCAAGCCGTGCAAAGTTCAAATATTTATAAGAATTAGCAAGTAAAACCCAACTTTTAAACACGAAAACTCTTATGGTTGGAATTGACGCATTGCAATTGTTGACGACTCACATGCTTGATCCTTCCTGCAGCATTCATCGACAATTTAGGTACTTAAGTAGGACTTTCTTTGTATCTAAAACCAATAACAACATAAGAATCCCTTCTGATTTTTTTATCCAGATCCAATATGACATGCAAGAGATCGGAATCGTAGTTGACCCTCCAAAATCAGTCCACAATAAAGATTAAGGAACAACCAAAATAAGTTTGGGTTTGAACAACCCAATCCCCAGGCCAGCCCTGATCGCAACAACTTGCTGCAGAACCAAAAGAAGCACTAGTTTTGATAACAAACATAAGCAACATTGGCCATTGTAATCCACTAATTTGATGTACATACATTAATATTATATATATATATATATATATATATATATATATATATATATATATATATATATATATATATATATTGAAGAATGGGTACTTTATTCAAAAATAATGGGAAAAAACACAATCACAATGTTACATCCAATAATCAGGCCCTACTCTACTGGGCTCTAACAACGGCCATGGACTGGTAATCACTATCGATATTATGTTGGATCCCCTGAATCGACATTGTCTTTCCTTCGAACACTCGCCTATTTCTTTTCCTCCATATGTGCCAAACTGCCGATAGAAGCTTAATTCTCGCCTTGTTGTAAATATCTGGCCCCCGTCTTTTCAGTAGCAACATCTCCTTCATAACTTGTTGTAGACTTCTATTTGCTGGTCCAATCAGACCCAGACTATTCTTACAAATATTCCATATCTGGGCTGACACGGGACACTGAAAGAAAATGTGATCTCTTGTTTCCACTCCTCCCTCGCACAGAGCACAAGCCGATGATGAAAGTTGGATGCCAAATCGCACCATCCTTTCCCGGGTCAGAAGTCTATCGCGGACAGCTTTGTACAAGCACAACTGCATCTTCGTTGCCACCTTGTTAACCCACACTGTATCAGCCCAATCCACTTTCGGGTAGCGGGGTCGAATCCGCTCATAGATGTCACTAAACGAAAACCGGCCGTCTACCGACCCAAACCAGGTCCACCGATCAGCTCCACCCTCCGGAAAAATATGCAGCTCCCTGATCTCCGCAGCGTGCCACTGACCCACCTGCCGTGCCTCCGGCATCCATCTCCCATCTCGAATCAACACCTCGACCTTCTCGTCCCGCCCACAAAGCTCGAATGTCGGCCAGCTCCATCGGTCAATCATACTTTGGTGACCCAGCCATGGGTCCATCCAAAGGTTCGTAAGCTTGCCATCATGAATCTCCCGAATCATAAGTTGTTTCAAAATGGGCCGAATACGAAGGATATTTTTGTAAGTAACTGAGAAATTGTTGTTCAACGGCTGAGTCCAAAAATTCCTCCCTCTCCCATATCTGTTAGACATCCATTTGGACCACATGGACTCCCCTTCAAGAAGACGGCCGTCTAATTTAATAAGAGATACCGTACGCAATTCGCGTAGTGACCGAGTCAAATTCCTCCTTCTTCCTTCACCCGACACAACTCCGCCCACGCAATGGCGTGAACACCTCCCCGCCATACAAAATTAGCACACAACTTCTCTATTTTTTGTATAGTTTTCTCGGGAATGAATATCGCTTGAAGCCAATAGCTTGTGATAGCATATATAACAGCACGAACCAGCTCTATACGACCACCAAATGACAATAGTTGCGCTTGCCATCCTTCCAGTTTATTTTGCACATATTGTAGAAGCCCAGTACAATCCGAGTCTCTGACATAGTTGATAGATAACGGTAGGCCAAGATACTTCACCGGAAGCTGTCCAACCTCAATTTGAAGTAGAGCTGCCATTTGATCCTTCCCCGGGCAGTCGCGACTGAAAAAGATCTGACTCTTCTCCTTATTTAAGCACAACCCCGATAGATCCGCGAATTTTGTCAAAACTTCATATAAGCCAGTCATACTTCTAATTGAAGGCTCAAGGAATACAAGCAAGTCATCAGCATAAATCAAATGAGTAATAGTGGGGGATACCTGGCGATATATCAAAATAATTTTCTTCTCATACACCGCAATCTCCATTAAGCAAGAGAAATATTCCATGACAATAGTAAACAAATAAGGCGACAGTGGATCCCCTTGACGTAGACCCCGGTTGCTTCCAAAATAACCACATGGCTGGCCTTTAATCATCACCGAGAAAGTAGGAGAGGAGATACATTCTTTGATGCGGTCCACCCACCCCTGATCAAACCCCATACTGAGTAGAACATGGCAAACAAAGTCTCTATTGACCATATCATAAGCCTTTCTAATATCAAGCTTTATACAACTCTTATTTCCCTCCGCCTTATTGAACTCTCGAACAAGCTCCTGGGCTAGCAAACAATTCTCCGAAATTTGTCTCCCTTTAATGAATGCAGACTGATTCTCCGAGATTAATCCCTTCATAATCTCCTGCATCCTGACACACATAAGATGAGATATGATTTTATATATAAAGTTACAACATGTAATCGGTCGAAAATTGCACAGCTCGTTTGCACCATCTTTTTTCGGAATAAGAGACGAGAATGTGTGATTCATTTCTTTCAGTAGACGACCCGTCCTGAAAAATTCCTGAACCGCTAGAAGAACCTGTTGCTTTATATGATGCCAATGAACTTTGAAGAATGATGCATTAAAACCATTCGGGCCCGGGGATTTATTCGGGTCATCTTCTCTAATGATCAATTCTATTTCCGACATATCAACTAGTTGACGAAGCGAGTTATTCCCTTCCTCCGTAACGATACGCTTGCAAACGATATTCGAAAATGAATCTCTATAATCCGATTGATTATATAGAGATTGATAAAAAGAAATGGCTTCGACAGCGATATCCTGATCATTAGTAGTAGTCCTCCCATCCGCTCCTAATAAACAGGCCATCGAGTTCCTATTATTTCGAGCGCGAACTCTTGCGTGGAAGAATTTAGTACATCTATCGCCTTCCGAGAGCCACGCGCACTTCGCCTGTTGATGCAATTTGACTTCCTCCTAAAAACGGAGGATGCGAACTTCCTCCTGGAACATAGACTCCTTATCCGCCAGCTCACAATCCAATGGGACTGCTTGGACTTGAGCTTGCACCTCTCTCAAGCTCTCTTCCAGGACTTGAAGACTCGGTTGTGGTCTGCTAAAATTCCATGTTCTTAAAGCCTTCTTAACTCTCTTCAGCCTTTGGACTAAACCGAACTGAGCCCTTCCTTCAATTCTTTCCTGAAGACATGGTAGAACCGCCTCCATGTATCCGCTAATCCAAGGCCAATCATTATTGAACCTGAATGGTTTCCTCCTGTGCCGACCTTCTGTGCAGATCCTGATGATGATAGGCGTGTGATCACTAGTCCCACACGCAAGTCCCTCAGATTTAACTTCAGGTAGGGCTTCAATCCATTTATTATTACAGAGAGCCCTATCGAGTTGACAGACAACTCTATTAGTAGATGAGCTGTTATTCCATGACCACACATGCCCTGAGCGAGCCATACACGACAGCCCAGAGCTAAGAAGACATTGCTGAAAGTCTTCGAGAATCGGGAGCGGAACCTGTCGACCCCCAAGTTTTTCAGAAGTATAAAGCATTGCATTAAAATCACCACACATGACTAGCGGAATAGAGTCAGAAATCTCCGCCGCTATTTTAACAATATCCTTCCAGAGTTGGAATCTCTGACGTCTGTCGTTATGACCATAAACAGCTCCTACGATGCAGTGGAACCCACCTTTGTTTGTTAGATTCAAAACAATGAGTTGTTCAGATAGGAAACGTACCTGACAAACCTAGACGCGGCTATTCCACATCATCCAAATACGAGCCAATCCACACTCCTTGAGGTTGTGAACCCCCTCCAGTGCGTAGGAGTTCTTCTTTCCAGTTTCTTCTCATCCTTTAATTTACTATCAAGTAACGAGACAATCGAGCACCTGTTATGCTTTATCAAATTAGTAATCTCCTTCCACCTACCTATGGAATTCACCCCTCGGACGTTCCAAGTAAGGATAGTCATTGAGTAAAATTGTTGGGGTCCTGATTAGCCCCATGGTGATACCCTGGACATGAGGGACCAACCATACTTCCTCTTTGTGAGTCTCCTATGCTCAAGACAACATTAACACCTCCCCCATATTGTTCCACCATCCTTTCCCATTGGAGGATCAGCTTGGTGAGTATCAAAGCTCTGGAATTAATTCCATGCTCCTGTTGATTTGGCTCTTCATTCCCCACTTCCGTTTCCTCTCCTCGTCGAATATTAGAATTCTTCTTATTGGCTCTTTCTATGTCTTCATGACCATCCTCCACACTAGGAATTTCCATTTCATTGGTTCCCATAGCTCTGCTGTCTGAAATAGGATAATTCCTTCGCGCCCGATTCGCTCCCTTGACCGCTACCAGGGCTAGCGTGGAGGAAGCCCTACCCTGTCTCGTCTCCAGCTCATTACGCTTACCAAGTAACGACTGAGGCGTTGGCTCCTTTCTAGGCTGCCCATGACCAACAGGCATTTCCATATCCTCCTGAGTTTCAGCCACCTCTTCTACAGTAGAAGTTACTTTCTCGAGAAAGTCGCCGCTATTATCCACCACCATCTGCCCATTATCTTCCGTTTCCATCCACTGAGACTCGGGACATTGGACCTTTGTGTGCCCAAAACATTTACATCCAACACACGATGGAGGGACCCATTCATAATGAATATCCTGTACCAATTTTCTACCATTAGGTAATAGAATATCCACTTTCCGAGGAAGTTGATCTGTAACAGTAATCTCCACGAACACCCGAGCGAAAGACAGGCGCTGTCTTCTAGCAGTCGGCAAGTCCATTTTAATAGGCACGCCAACCATACTAGCAATCTTCATGATCGAAGGGATGCTCCAGAGCTAGGGGGAGAGCCACGACAACCGTATCCAGATTGGCACTTTAGTTAATCTGTCTTTCTCAAAGTTAGACTCCGGCTTCCACCTTTTCAGCACCACCAATCTGCCATCAAAGGTCCACGGGCCTCCTTCCAGTATGCGCTCCAGGTCTTCCGCTAGTGCAAATTTTATGAAATAGAACCCGTTCTCCCTGGAAAAAATCTCCATCTCGCCTTTGGGCTTCCATTCGCGCAGAGCAAAGGCCTTCAGTTGACCATAAAACGATCGATTTCCCATAACGTAAAGCACCAACGTATTTTTCCAGTATTCTATGGTTTTCTGAATGTCTTCTACAGTAATTTCAACGATCTTAGTCCCATTGATGACACTAGGCTCTACGTATTGTAGATCGACCTCTTCGGGCACGCTCGATGGACAACAGATTTCCGCCCACGACACCGGGCGCTGTATGGAGGGATATGGTTCTTCTGCGACCGCCCCTGCGCTCCTAGGACTGGACCCACTACAAAAATATGGTAAAATAGCGACTGCAATAGCGACTAACCGAAGTTAGTTGGTAACTCAGCGACTAAATATCGACTAAATTTCTACGGAATCAAAACTCAATATATTTTAGTCGCTAGTCAGTCGCTAATACGCCGGTGACTTCCGAGTATTTTTATAGCGACTGAAAAGTCAGTCGGTATTTACAATACTTTTTTTTTGCCGACTCCTATAGAGCGACTGAAAATTCAGTCGGTGAAAAACCCTTTAACTCTCACACTTTTCCTCTCCCTCCTATTATTTTTGTTCCCCCCCAAAAAATTTTGACTCCTGAGAGCCGATCGACCCCTCCACACCCCCTCCCTTCCTTCCTCCTCCGGCGCCTCTCTCCCGGTGCCTCTCCTCCTCCGCCTCTCTCCTCCGCCGCCACTCCTCCGCCGCCTCCTCTCGATCGCCTCTCCTCCGCGGCCATAACCATCGTCGCCTCTCTCTCCGCAGTTGCAACGTCGACGCCTCTCCCTCCACCGCTGCAACGTCGAGGCCCCAAACCCTTTCACCCGTGTTAGGTAAAAATAAAAATTTTTGTAAGTTTTTTTTTGTAGTTTTAAGTTTCCTAAAATTTCCTCTAAATGCATAAATTTAGGGCTTGATCTGGGCTTGTCGTTTGTTCTTAATGTCATTGTTCAAGAAAATTTAGGGTTTAGTGTGTTGTTCAAGAAAATTTAAGGTTTAGTGTAACAAATTTTAAAAATAAATAAATGCAGGAAACAAAAAATGTGTTGTTTAAAGTTATTTTGTTTCTTTTTGCCATTGGTTTTGATGTAGAATTTGTGGGTATTTACCTATGATTTGTAGGTCCTCTTTAATTAATTTTAGGACCAAATCAGAACGAATCGGAAATGCCCAACGATTTGCATTTCGAAAAATTTGCTCTGGATAATGAAAGTATTTATGTCCTGACTTCCAGATTAGCAAATGTATCTTTTTTTTTGCACAATGATTAATGCCAATGTTTATAGCATCAATTTCTGCACGACTATATCCGAAACTCTACCTACAGGACTCTATATGTTGCAATAAGCTTGGTGGATTTAATAATTTGATGTGTCAATGGTATGCCATCAAGTGTCCATGTCTAGATATTTAAAAAGAAAGGATGAATCAATAGATAATTTGCTAGGGATAGCAAGAGAATGAAAACCACAGATATTTCAAACAAATATCAATGACAATCTAATAACTGCTTTTTATTAGTATCAAAAGAAAGTGACAGAGATACCAGAAATATCCAAAGAAAGTGACATGACTTTAGTTTGGTACAGTTTCATTGTAGAGTTTTGATTAGTTTCAGAGTTTTGGTTTGGTCAGTTTATTTACTTCTAGTCGAGTTTGTACCTAATTGAGTCTATTTGTTTTAGTCTAAAACTTTGTAGAGTTGTAATAAGACATCTGTTGATAGTGATAAATGGTTGAGATTTTAGAATCTTTTGTGGGATGTATTTGAAGTGCAGGGTGCCTGTGAAGCCTAAGGCCCTAAACCCTAACTTCTAGGTGCTTACTTAAAGCATAGCAACAAGCCGATGATTGACTTGCTCACAATCTGTTATGCAAAACTAACTTCTATGTGCCAAAAAAACAACAAAATTATAGTATGCACCAAAGAATAACCATATTTCTTTATGATCTATAAATCATATTTGATATCCAATCATTTCTTTTTGAATATATATGGCGCAGAATAATTTGCACGGGAAAAATAATGAGTCGATACTTAGTTGACCGCACGTGGATGTACAATCGATGACATGAGAGCAGGATTGGCCTGAATGAAGATTTCAAAGCGGGCGTTGAGGAATTTCTCAAATACGCCAGTAGCCAACCTAATTTTATGGATGGTAAACTCATCAAGTGTCCTTGTGTTAAATGTCGTCATAGACCATTCAGAGAGGTAGATCTTGTGAGGGAGCATCTTTACAAGAAGGGTTTCGTACAAAACTACAAGGAATGGACGGCTCAAGGAGAGCCTTTGTTCTTGCAACATCAGTCCTCCTTTGATACGGAGGTCAGAGAGTCTACACCCGGAGATGACTTCGAATATCGGTATCGAAACCTAGCACGGGAGATGATATTTGCTGCGGCCGGGCCTAGTTTTGATCCAGAGGATCCGAATTCTGATGCAAAGGAATTCTATGATATGTTCAAGGATGCCGAAACACCGATATACCCGGGATGTGATACTCATTCAGTCCTGTCTGTGGTGATGCGGATATTGAACATCAAGTCTGATTTCAACTTGCCGCAAGAATGCTATGATCGGATAATCCAGTTGGTCAGAGAGTTGTTGCCAAAAGGATCAAAGAATTTGCCTGAAAATTTTTACAAGTCGAAGATGATGATACGAAAACTTGGATTAGGTTACGAAAAGATAGATTATTGTCGAAACGGCTGCATGCTATATTATAAAGAGAACAAGTATAAAGATAAATATACTTTTTGTCATGCGGACCGGTACAAGCCAGTTCGGGACAAAGGAAAGTCAATTGTACAAGGAAAGCTACGTCCCTATAGGTACATGCATTTCTTACCTCTCACAAAGAGGCTGCAGAGGATGTATATGTCTGCAAATACATCACAACACATGACATGGCATAGCAAGGAACGACACATGGATGAAGGAGAATTATCTCACCCTTCTGATGGAGAGGCATGGAAATATTTTGATCAGTGTCATCCAGAATTTGCTGCGGAGCCTAGAAATGTCTGGTTGGCGCTATGTTATGATGGATTCACTCCTTTCGGACAGTCGGGATCTCAGTACTCTTACTGGCCAGTAATTTTAACTCCTTATAATCTACCACCGTGGATGTGTATGAAGACTCCTTATATATTTTTGACACTTATTATACCAGGTCCCAAAAATCCAAAGAAGAACATCGATATCTACTTGCAACCATTGGTGGATGAGTTGAAACAATTGTGGGAATTCGGTGTCCATACGTACGATATATCGAAGAAGCAAAACTTCCAGATGAGGGCGATACTTATGTGGACTATCAATGATTTTCCAGCATATGGAATGTTATCTGGTTAGAGTACTCATGGCACTAAGTCTTGTCCGGTATGCATGGGAAAGAGTAAGGCGTTTCGTCTTCAACATGGAGGAAAAGCATGTTTTTTTGACTGTCACCGTCAGTTCCTTCCTTTGTCGCATCCGTGGAGGAGGAACAAAGATGCCTTCAGAGTTGGTAAACAAGAACTATCTCCTTCCCCATTGAGATTGACAGGAGATGAGGTCTGGGAAGAAGTAGAGGATATGCCGACTGTGATGGAAGATCCAAGATCAGAGTATCATTTTGATGGTTTTGGACATAGCCACAATTGGACAAAGCGGAGTATCTTCTGGAACTTACCTTATTGGAAGGATAATCTCATAAGACATAATCTTGATGTCATGCAAATTGAGAAAAATGTATTCGATAACATCTTCAACACGGTTATGGATATTAAGGGAAAAACAAAAGACAATCCCAAAGTAAGAAAGGACTTGGAAAATATTTGCAAGCGTCCAGAGTTGAGCCTAAGACGAAGTAGCAATAATACATTGGTCAAGCCTCCAGCGCCATTCGCATTGGGTTGGGAAGATAAATTAATAATATGTAACTGGATAACGAAGTTGAGATTTTCTGACGGCAATGTGTCCAATCTGGCGAGATGTGTCGATCTTAATGAACGTAAACTGACAGGAATGAAGAGTCATGATTGTCATGTGTTCATGGAAAGGTTACTACAAATTGCTTTCAGAGAGATGTTGCCACCTCATGTATGGACTCCGCTGGCCGAGCTATCTATATTCTTTAGAGATTTGTGTTCAAGCAAGCTAACGGTGCAACATATGATTGAACTTGAGGAGAAAATTGTATTGACAATATACAAGTTAGAGAAGGTGTTTCCTCCCGGTTTTTTTGATAGTATGGAACATTTGCCAATTCATCTTCCATATGAAGCACGTGTAGGTGCTCCCGTCCATTATCGATGGATGTTACCATTTGAAAGGTATGACTTAATTATCTTGAACCAATAATTTTATATTCTAATTTTTCTAATCGAGTCTGAGTTTTTTTTACTAGATATCTATATCACCTAAAGAAGAAGGTGGGTAATAAGGCTCATGTAGAGGCTTCGATATGCGAAGCATATATCATTGAGGAGGTTTCAAACTTCTGTTCCATCTACTTTGATACTCATGTCAGAACAAATCGAAATAGAGCCCCAAAGAATGACGAAGGTGGGGTTGATGCGCCGATTAGTGATATCCTATCTATCTTTAATGTGAGGGGCAAGCTTACAAGTGCTACAAAAATTCGGTGGTTGGAAGACGATGAACTTGAAGCTGCTCATCGATATGTATTGTTAAATAGCGACAGAAGAAATGAAAGATATTGAGAAGTAAGCGACACAACTTTACTAGCGTATTTACTTTACATATATAGTTAGAAAGAAGTGTTCTAACTTTCATTCTTCTTATCACAGTACTTTTAGAGCCGAAGTACAAATGGAAAGGCCTAATATTGATGATGATGAACTTGCTAGAGAGGTTGATAGAAAATTTCCGTCGTGGTTCCATGATTATGTAAGAATATTTAAACACGATCATTGTTAATTTTTCGTTAAAATATGGATATAATGGACAAACAATATGTGATGTTTCAGGTTTTCGGTTCTGGCATCAACTTACAGAATGAGGGGATTCGAGCATTAGCCATTGGACCAAGTAAGAAGGTAAAATATTGGGATGGGTACACAATTAATGGCTTCAAGTTTAGAACAACTGATAAGCCTATCAATCACTTATTCGTTGATGAAGATGGCAATTTTACTAAGAGTTCTGGAGTATGTGTGAGGGGCTCAGTCTACGATGCGGATCCAGAACATGATTATTATGGTGTACTAAGAGATATTATAGAGCTTGAATACCCACGATTGATTTCTTTTGATACGAACATTGTGTTGTTTAAATGTGATTGATTTGATACAACACCTAAGCAAGGATGGAAAATTGACAAACAATTTGGATTTGTAGATATAAGGCATGGTAAAAGATATGGAGGATTCGAACCTTTTGTGTTGGCAAGTCAAACAGTTCAAGTATACTTCACAAATTATCCTAGTTGACGGCGTAATACCCGAGATTGGTGGGCTGTATGAAAAACTAAAGCTAGAAACACTTATAATGTCGGAGAGCTGGCATACCAGGAGGATGAAGTAGTCATTCCTCCAGTTTCATATATGAATTCGGCCGTCGTTGATGATATGCAAGTTGAGGTTACTGATGACGATTTTAGAGTTGATGAAGAGGTTGTTATAGAGAGAGTTGATGCTATGGAGGTATCGGACGAGGAAGAAGATTTGGAAGATGAAGATGAGGAAGAAGATGAAGAAATAGATGACGATGATGATGATTCAGGAGATGGAGATGATTCGGGAGATGAAGAAGAAGAAGAGGACGAGGATGAAACCTATTGAGCTGCTTCTTTCAGCATCAACTTTTCATAAAGTGATTTTCAAGTACAGGTAAACATTGTGATAAATTTTATTTTCAATCTGGATTTCAAGTATCGGTTTATATTTACATATTTTATCGATACTCAATCTTCCCCTATACACGACTGATATGCAATTTTAAGATATTCTAAAGGAACATTAAATTGTAGCATTAAATTGGGTAACCTTTTCCTATAATGCACATCTTATTGTAGCCATAATAGGAATAAGTTGCATTATAGGAAAAGGTTACACAATAGACCCATTTACAGGATGCAAGTTAATGCAAGTAATGGAAAATTATAAACATATAGCAATCTGGACTAATGAAAGCTCTCAGTAGAAAGATACTAATAACATATCATTGTAGCCTTTTCTGTATCCTTTTCTGTAGCCTTTTCTGGACTAATGAAAGATACTAATAACATCTTATTGTAGCCTTTTCTGTATCCTGTTTTTTTGATACCAAATCATTTTTCTGTATCCTGTAGCCAGTGTCCTTGTACATATTCGTGCAACATAGATGGACACTAATACACCAACGGGAACATGATAAGGATACAACAACAATTTTGGTACGCCTTAGTTTATTGTAGAATGCCCATGAATTTTACTATATTAGCCAATTTGTGTTCTTACTTTATTGGATATGCAGGAATTTAATGCAAGGTGTAGGGATTGAGTATTCTTACTGATGTGGGTCTGTGTAGTGAATGCAAGGAATGCAGTGGATGGTACTTGAAGTATAAGTCCAAACTTATTACTTGACTGACCTCATGTTTAGTATAGAATTGAACTAAATAAACCCTTTACTTGACTGACCTCATGTTTAGTATAGAATTTAGAAATCAATAATAGTATGCTCAAGATATTTGTAGGGGGCTCCAAGCTTAACAGTACATTAATGGCAGTGAAACTTGACATCTAAAGAACCTGCAACAGGATTAC
Source organism: Iris pallida (assembly GCA_029216955.1). NCBI lineage: Eukaryota > Viridiplantae > Streptophyta > Magnoliopsida > Asparagales > Iridaceae > Iris > Iris pallida. Next base: position 683,557 of record JANAVB010026600.1, read on the forward strand.
TTTGAACTCATCTAAGGTAAGTGATGAAAGTGTTCCGAGTCCATTACAAATGGCATAATTGAAGGGGTTGTATGATTAAACCCGATCTTTTCTATTATTTTTATCGGTACTTCTATACTTTTGACAGGGTCCATAACTTGCTTATTAGGATTTAGGAAACACATTTAAGGATGGAAGAACATGGTTTAGAAAAAGAATAATCGACAAAATATGAGTTGACCACCGTAAGGAGTTAGGGAGTATTTACTTGCAAGGAATTGAAATAGCATGATCTTACAATTGTAATTGGGTACCCATTGTAATTGGCTTTAAAGGCTGAATTCAACCAAGCAAAAGGAATTGGATTGTAGTTCCATTAGGATTTAGTATTTAATATAAATCATTTGGCTTTTTAGGTAATTGGTTTTATCATGCCTTAATGGTTTTTATTTAAGGGAGAGTTTTTGGATGGACAATAAAACTTAGTATTTTGAGAGAGCCTAACTCTATGTTGCATTCTCCTCTCCATTTCTCACTTATAATTCCTGTCAATGTTTGCTCGTAAAATTCTTCACATCTTCTTAACTCGAAGTTTCCCTTCGCGCATCAGCACTTTTTGATGGGTAATTTTGTTCCGATCTTTGCTTTCTGTAAAATTTTGCAGAATATTATAGTTATTTTGTGATGAAATTATATGAATATTTGTATCTACCCCATTACTAATCCCTAACTCTGTTTATTCCCATTTTATAAAATTAAGCTAGGGGAAAGGGATCTCAGATACATAGTAAGGACCTACAAAGGAAGAAAATATTTTAAAACTTTGTGCTATTTGATTCTTTCCATTAAACAATACCACATAGAAAAATGAAACTCCAGATAAGGATCGGAGCAACCGTTTGGACCATATGGTACTAACCAATCAGGACTATACATGTAATGTTTGTGTGTTGAATATACATAACTAATATCCATATATAGACCACCCATAGGATACCACCATCAGTTAGGACTGGACATGAGTTCACTAAGCAGACTGAACAATGCTACATCTATTTGAAATGATACATTAGAATATGGACTGCACCTATAGTATATGTTTTGGACAGAACATGAGTTATCTATAATGGTAGTTCAATTTAAACTGTAAAAGTGTTACCCTGCTGAATGATTTATTCATAGAAAATTGAATGCATCACTATTAATCACCTGCTTGTCTGAATTCATAAGTTAGGGTGCTTTTGAATGCATCACTAAATCAGAATATCTTCTGATACTTACTGATGAAATAAACTATATCGTACGAGTTAAATCTGCTTTTTTATTTTTTATTTTGGAGATTAATTTCTATCCCTTGATTTCAAGTAAGGAAACATCAATGTTGAACTTCAAATCTTTTGTTATGCTGTTGATTGTAACCTCTATGAATCTTAAAGAGGAAATAATATTGTTGACCCAAAGCTAGATCATGATTGAAATTTCTGTTCATAGTAAATTCCCCATTTAAGTCCTAGATTCTCGAAATCCTGTTACATGTCAATTTTAGTTTATTTACTTGTAATTTATAATGTATCTGTCATTCCACAGCCCAAAATTAATCTGCACATTTCTTGTTGAGTTTGTTTTCAATGCATAAGGTTAATTCACTAATATCACACTCAACACCATGAACAATTTTAATCAGAAGAAACCTTACTGATAAACCAACTCTTCTGTGTGTAGACATGCACCCAACTTTTGTCTATTATATCAATTGGTCTAGTTCTGAGAGCTTTAGCCTTAATGCAACTTGATGTCAAGGGCATCAATGCTGTCATACTCTCATTCTCTGCAACTTATGCCATCTTGAGCAAGGGCATAATAACCTTGATCTATCGCACTAAGTGGTCCCTTCAAAATTAATTGCATGTCCATAACTGAAGACATGGATACAGCTTTTGAGCGAGAGAGACCATCTTACCACTGCCCAAATAACCTGTTGGAGAAGGGTCTTGTATTTGAGGAATGTTCCTTTAGCTAAACATGTACATCTGCACTTGCTTATCCTACCTAAATGAATGATGCTTCTAGAACTCCATGCCAGAACATATTACCTATGCATATGTGTCATGTATGATGCTAGCTTAATGATCTGTATTTGAAAATCAGTCGTTTGTATGCAATTTAGAAGTTCATGCCTTTTGTAGCATTAAATTGGATTCCCAATCAGAAAGAAGAATTGCACATTTGTAGATTTCCAATCTGTTGTGCCAATTATTGTACATCCAAAATAGTACAGGGGAGTTCCCTTATAAGCAGCTTCTTTTTACTTGATTCATGTTACTTATACTATTATTTTTTTATAAATGTACAGATCTTACCTATATGACAAACCGAGGTCGTCGTCGCCTCCGCGGAGGTTCCTCTCGACCTACCCCATCCACTCCAGAGCAACAAATTAGAGGAGCATCAGAGGACGACGTCATTATGGCAGATGACGGGTTGTCCCCACAGCCTACTCCATCATCGGTAGGAGGCACGCCATCTTCTCTACCCTCTGGAGGCACGCCAACTTCTCATCCCTCTGGAGGTACGTCATCTTCTCTTCCCTCTGCATCTATGACTACTGAAGCGAATATGTATCCCGGTCTTATGTTTTTGCCAAATGGAGCATATTACCGACGTCCAGGTTGTCTGACCCCCCAGTCCACCAGAGAGGCCTGCTAATGAAACACGCATAGAGCTATGTCCCGATGGAAAAGCGTAAGTAAAATAATAATAAATTATTGTATATTCATGTATTGCCTTGTTATTATTTATTTCTAATTGTAATTTATTTGTTTATTCTTAGGTTCTTCCCCCTTAGAGCTGGAATTGAGCTTGGAGAGCTCATACGAGGAAATTTTCATGGGCCTTACTTAAATTTCAGGTCTATACCGGAGCCGAAGAAATACATTTGGCTTGATATGTTGAGGGTATGTTCTAATTAATTCGGTTTAAATTTATGGGTCTTTTTGCTTATATTTACAAGAGAATAGTTTATATTATTGTTATTCTAAATTTTAATCTGTAATAATTTGTGATTTTCTATTTTAATTTGCAGAAGAGCTACTGGTGGCCGGACCACAGAGAGGTAGAGATAAAAAAAATGTTATAAGTCGGTTGCCGGAAAAAGGCTAGGGGATATGGTAAGTGACCAGAAGGCTTTTGCGGCCCATGATGAAAACAAGCGCAAGGATTGGCTGAAAGAGGAATATTGGAAGAAGATGAAAGAGGATATGGACAAACCTGAGTACAAGATCAGGTCGGACAGGGCAAAGACAGCTCGTGCTAAGGCTGGTCTCCACACTGGTGGATCGATTCCGACCTCTGAACATTTTCGATGGATGGTATGTAAAATCATTAATAAAATTATAATTTTTCATTATTTATGTATATCTCATAGAATTAATTTTTACAGTGCGAGGTGGCTGCTAAGGCAGGCTTAGATACGAGTACAGTCGACTTTCCCAAGATATTCGAACGTACCAATAAGAGAAGGAAGGATGGGAAGTTAGTAGACGAACGGGCTTCCAAAGCATTTGTAAGTATTTACTTGTCTTTGAACATTTTATCAAAAGTTTAGTCTAATAGCACTTATGAATTTCCTATCATTTGTAACCTTGGGGCTGAGCAAATTGCATTCGATGTAAAAACTGGAAGAGTATTAGAAAAAGGGGTAGATGGCATATTAAGTTAGCTGGTAGCATGACCAAATACAATACCTTAATGGATGGATATTGCCTGATACAAGAAACAAGTAAAGTATTTAAAGTTTTTGAGCCGATGCTCTCATGAGGTCATAAACCAAATACAATAACCTACGACACGACACCTTTTTGATGAGATGCCTTGTAAGGGATTGCAACAAACACTTGCTATACACAATATTATGTTAGATGGATCATACCAAGCTGGAAGATTTGCTAATGCAAAAGAAATACAGAGATAAAATGATTGCTTCTGGAACTTCCTTATAACTCCACACCTATCATATAATATTATGTTATAAGGAAAAACTGGAAGCTAGGACCTTCGATATTTTAATTGAAGGAATGTTTCAAGTTGGTAAGGTTAATGCAGCAAAGGATCTCTTTAACTCTATTTGAAATGAGGTTAATGCAGCAAAGGATCTCTTTAACTCTATTTGAAATGAGGTTAATGCAGCAAAGGATCTCTTTAACTCTTTAACCATAATATGGAAGCTAGGACCTTCAATACTTTGCTTTCTTATTTGAAATGAGTGTGGCACGTGCACCCATGGTGGGTTTTGAGTTGAATTCATACTTTACTACATTTTTTAGCTTCAATTTTGAATTTTTAGTCAAAAGTGTGGCATTTAGTTGATATTTTGGTCAAAATTTTGAGATTTCATATAATTACAGCTTCAAAATTTGAACTTTGAGATGGAAACCATTTTGTATTGTGCTAAATTCTTGAATATTTGGTTTAAGTTGATGTGAATTCTAACTGGGCATTGTTTCTTTTCCCATGAATGCTTTCAGTACTACTAACAGTGGTACAACATTTGATAGTTTAAAACATGGATCTTTGGTTGCAACACTGCATTGGAATAACAGGGTTTTGGTACTTATCATTTTCAGTGTCTGTAGTGTGTGTGGTGGGGGGCAGGGTCATGCTCTGGTCAAACCCTGTCGATAGACATGATTCAAGTTCACTTGAGATGTTTTAAAATTCGGTTCAAACTGGATGGTACAGCCTGTTGAACCAATGGCACATCCCCAAAATTGTTGGATAAAGCATTGTTGTTGCTTTTGTTGGTTTACTCTTTTACTCTTAATTATCTTCAATATGGTAAGTGTTGTTACTGTTGAAAGCTCAATTCTGTAATCGAGCATGCATGTTTGGCTTTTATATTTTGCATCACTTTCATCTCTAAGAAAGCCTCCTTCTTAAGCCTTATATTGCATTTCTGTCGGTTTACAAGGTAAGTTATCTCAACACTTGTATTCTTTTCTGAGACTATTTCAACACTTGTATTGCTAACAATTTTAAGCTTGATATCAATAGAGATGGTTCCTCGAGTAATGGAATCTAACTTACATTTGCTTATGTATCATTTAACAATACATACTTTTGCACTACCATTTTTTTTCTTATCATTTATGTGACCCCTGTATAAATTCTTGGAATAATTACAATGGAAAGGAGCACCTCTGTGAGCTAGAAACTCAACTACATTCATATGTAATTAATATTAAAAAATGTATTACCTTAATGCCTTATTAAAGAAGGGTTGTTGGATGAATTTGGTGAGTTGTTTTTGTCAATAACATGATCTCGTTACTCTTCAGATTCTGGTATGCGTAATGCTATTGTTAAGGGCTTGTTGGATACTGGTGAAGTAAACAGAGCTATGGGGTTTGTTTCAGAAATGGATAAAAGAAAATTTATCCTGGAGGCATCTACTGACTACTGCTGCATCCATAATGGATCTTCTCTCAAGAGTAATGAGATTAACATTGTCATCATTATATGAAATTGCTTCCTATTTTTTCTCAACATTGTGCAAAGAGTAATGAGATTAACATCGACTTGTCTATATCATCATTGATACATGAAATTTCTGGGTAAACACCAGACTAGAGTTCATATAAAGTTTTTCACTAGAAAGGGATTACATACCATCTGATCTCAACATGTCATCTATAATAGGACTATTCAATATTCACCACAATTGCTTTGTAAGGTTTCTTAGTTATACTTATTGTTTTATTATTCAATAATGCACTTATTCAGTTGATTTAAATTGACGTTTTCATTTAATTTACGTTATTAATGGTTATATATAGTTGCATACATTGATTGGCAAATAAGTGCCATACCCTTTTAGAACTTCTTTACTTATCAATTAAGTATATGGATTGTAATTGCTCATGTGTAGTTCAGTTGTAATATATTCATGATACCTTTATATGTACAGGAGGCCTACGAGAAATTGGAGTCTCATGAGGCTGCTGATCAGGAAGGGGGGCGGCTGGTACTAGTAGGCCACATATGCCCTCCAAGAGGAATGACTTGTGGATACAGGCTGTTGGGAGAGGAAAGGGCGGTAATGTGTACGGTACCGGGTCGTTAGCATTGCAACCGTCGTTATACTCGAGAGCTCTTCCACCTGCACAGTCTACTGCCGATCCTGCTGCTCCTTCTACAAGCTTTCTTACTATGGAGCAGATGACTACCATGATGTTCGATTTTCAGAGACAACTGAAACATGTTATGGATAGTGCTCGTGATGGTACCACTGCTCCTTCCGGTACTCCGACTGTTCCTCCTCCTCCTGCTCCTTCTTCCTTTACTCCGGCTATTATACCATCCGTTGCTACTCTGGCTACGTCTCCATCTATTGCTCCTCCAGCTACATCTCCATCGGTTGCTCCTACTACTACTTCTGTTCCAGATCCTGCTTTTACGACGAGCCAGCAACAAGCATTAGTTACGTTCATGACACAATTTATGGAAAGCATGCAACCACCGTCAACTTGACTTTTGTGCTTTTGTATCACTGCCGTGTCATACTCTTTTGTGCTTGTATTAGTTTATCGTTTTTTGTATGGATGATGTTTGGTCGAATGTTGGATATGAATGGACATGACTATATATGATATCTAAGCTTTTTGTTTGTGTACTTTGTGTATGCTATTAATTTTTTTTACATCATTGGTAATGATTGTGGTGTGAAAAGTTGATTTCACTGTATTTTGTGTGCTGTTGACTTGTTTATATTACTCTTAAAGGATGTGCATAGCATTATTCTTACAAAATAGGGGAAAAAAAAAGCAATTCATCACTCCATAGAGACTAACTGGAGACAAAACAGCGACTATAAACTGGGTGAAAAAAGGAAGGCGACTAACTGGCGACCCACCAGCGACAAACCGGCGACTATCTGGCGACTAACCAGAGACTAAGCTATCTGCTGCTAAGAGTCCATAATTCACAGGGTTACTCGCTAAGGAGTCGCCAGTTAGTCGCAGAATTAGCGACCAACCATTTGGTCGTAAGTTAGTCGCTAATATCAGTCGCTGGGATAGTCGCTAGTTGGTCGCTACAGCGACTAACCAGCGACTGAAATTTGGCAGCGACGATATGTTTACCGACGAAAGTTTTTAGTCGCTGGTTAGTCGCTATTTGATTTACTGACTGAATGTTCTATTTTAGCGACTAAAAAATCAGTCGCTATTTACCATATTTTTGTAGTGAGTCCACCCTGGTCTCTTTCCCCGACTGGGTTTGATCTCGGCCAGTGCTCGGCGTGGGTCTAACTCGACCTGACTGCATCCCTACCGGGTTCGCATATATGTCCATCCTGGCTCCTCCCTGACACGCCTCCTCGTCCGACACGTTGAGTCATCCTAATGTCTCCATTAAATTGAGGACGTCCCCGCGGTGGATTATGGCCGAACCGTGGCCCCCTACTTCCTCCAAATATCCCGTCCTCTGTAATCCCATGGTTCCTAGGCATCCCTTGCCGTAGACGTCGCCGTCGGCCCACCGTCGTCCACCCTCCGCCCATCTCCCAGGAGGCCTCATCGGAGCCAGCCCCCACCCCTCCTTCTCCGGGTGGGAGCCCGCCGACATCCTCATCGCCAAAGTCTTGAAACCCTAAATCAGGGTGATCCACCGCCGCAGACATATATATATATATATATATATATATATATATATATATATATATATATATTACGGCTTGGAAACGGCTGAGCCGTTTAAATCCTATATATATCCTCCATTAATTAACAAAAAAAATTAAAAAAAAATATAACTATCATAAATGTATCTCCCTACCTAGCTAAAAAAAATTCTAAAATTCTTCTACTACCTGGGATAATTTAAATTCTAAAATTCTTCTACTACCTGGGATAATTTAAATATAACTATCATAAATGTATCATAAAATTCTTCTAAAAAAAATTCTAAAATTCTAAAATAAAACTAAAGTATATAATATTATCTAACTAAATACACATCCAAAATTCTAAAATTATATCTATAAAATAAATTAATTAAAATATATTTAAATCATATTTGAAATATTGTAAGATAATTTAAATTCATACCTATTTTTTTTAGTAATATTATAGATTTTTTTGGTACATACAACGCACATAAACTATATAATGTTTTGAAACTTTGTATGTCTTTCTCTAGAAGCATGCATGTCATCAGACTCGTGCTGAGCACCTCGCTTGCTAAGGTTAATTGCATCAAAGGCTCAAAGCATGCTTGCTGGAACCAGATCAGCGAATGCATTATGAGTACATTGTCATTATTAATCTTAGACAAATTAGAATATCAGTTTTTGGACAGTGCATAGAAAGTTATGAACTTTATTTCAAATATCAAATATATGTATATGATCAAAGCAGAAAATCTTTGATCACTATTGGGTTCTTTTTTGGAATTAATATGAGAGGAAGAAAAAGCAAAGAGAACATCTCAGCACTTTCAAAGTTGGAACATCTCCTCTCTTTGCTTTCAGGATTTGATACACCCAACATGACCACACTCTCCACACAAAAAAAGGAGTATATCAAAATTAGGAAGGCAGCTGCACCACCTTCCCCAGCTCCTACCAACACTATCCGCTTTCTTTCTTTCTTTTTCCTTTTATTTTTTGCTTTCAAGCATGGTTTGGGTTGGTGATGGGTGGGGGTTTCTTTGGTACATATATGGAAGATATCTTGGAGTGTGACGAGCACCATTTGTGTGTCAAAGAAGTTCCAAAAATCGTTGATGAAAAAATGATTCAATTTATTGTCAATTCGCAGGCATGTCAGAGGTGTTTCAGAGCCGATATGGGTTAGGATCAGTATACTGGAAAGATCAAAATTTCCAGAAGCTTTTTTGTGATCAAAAGTTGTAATCACAGTATATTGCTGGTATATTGCCAGTATACCGACAGTATATTGTCGGCATCGGACTAAGTAGATTTTGGTGTTTTATCTTGAGCATTGGATTATGTTGGATAATCAGAATTGCCTTATGATTAGGGTAACTTAAATACAAATTTTCTAACCAAATTCTAAGCAGTAATTACAAGAGAGAAATAGTTCTCAAGAGATTGCAACTTTCAAAGAAAGGAGAGAGATTCGGAGGGAAAGTTTTGGATTGATTTGAAGGAGTTTGTTAGAAAGGATACACATCAGCTCACCTTCTTGTTCTCGATTTTGGTAAACACATTTCTTATCATTGTAATAAATTCCTATTGTTTGAGTAGTTGCGGTGATCCATTTGGATCATTGGGAGAATATAAAAAGGAGTCTGTGCATTTTATTTAAGTAGTGAGACTTTTTCGGGTTGGACTCCGATCGTCCCCTGATATTTCTCTTGCGGGGTTTTCACATAAATATTGTTTGTATTTACATTGTGTTCTTTGATTCGTTGATATTGACACTGTATACATCTTGTTCGTTTTACTTCAGTTTTCGAAAGTTTATTCCGATTTTGGAATGGTGTTTATTCTGTTGGTTTTGTGTACGTTCTCAACAAAGTGGTATTAGAGCTTTAGTTGTGTGTTAGGAGTTTAATAGTCAAATCGGATAGAAGAGACAGACATGAATCTAGTACGCATGGTTAACCTGATTGGTACTAACTATCACTATTGAAGAAACAAGTTGAAGCATCTGATATTTGTCAAGAAGCTGCATCTACCAGTATTAACTTCCGAGAAGCTTAGTGATAAATCCGAAGAGGATTGGACGTTCGAACATATACATGTTTGTGTATACATAAGAAAGTTCGTGGATAAGAATGTGTATTCACGTCGCCAATATTGAGCGTATAAAGACATTATGGGAGAAGTTGGAAGCTTTGTATGCTAAGAAAACTGGGGTAAACAAATTATTCCCGATCCGAAAGATGACGAGTCTTAGGTACAATTTAAAGATGGGGTAAACTAATTGTCTGCTATGGGAGGATGAGGTAAAAGGACTTCGGTTGTTGGGTTCTTTGCTAGACTCGTGGAAAATCATAGGAGTGTCCGTATGCCCCATTCCCAATATACATAGGACTAGGATACGTAAACGTCCAACTACGTATTTAACCAAATTCTAGTCCGACTCAAATACGTAAACGCTGTATAATTTAAAACGAGTGTCCAAGTAATCATACTATCATCTACAACAGTAACTACATTATGAACGATGAAAAGATATGACTAAGGAAGAACAGATAAGAAGGCATCGCTATCGATACCCGAAGATCCTGAAGATGTAGCTCCCAGTATGCCTATGTCAGATCTCAACAATAACCTGAAGAGATCACCAGGTCCTCAGAGGAACATGACAAGATACAGAAAAATATGACATATAAACTGAATATAAACATGTCACATATTCATAGGTAAAAGTAATAATCTAGGTCACAACATGGTCTAGTATTCCATCATCGAAGTAGTGAACCACCCTGTGACATCTTATTTCATTTTCTTTTATTTATCACTCTATTTTGTTCATTAATCTTGGATCTCATGGCTGTGAAGAAGGTGAAAAGGAATTTAGTAGATGAGAATGTCAACTTGCGTCGTAAGTATTCAAATTAAAACATTCAGTTTCAACTTGTATGTCCTAATTTTAATCGTTTGGTTTTTTTACAGGTTCTATGCATGGTTAATTCATTTATGTGTGTTCGTTCATGAAGATGACGTATTTTGTTTTACTTTCAATGAACTAGTATTTGGGAGAATGAGTAATGACACATAATATTTGTCACGACCCGCACCCACTGTAAGGGTACGAGCACGTAACAACGCCCAGCCTACGCTGCAGTGTCGGCGGTAGAACGCTGTCCTAGGTCAAACATCTAACAATATAAAGGTACAAGTACAGTATATACTCTCCGAATGGAGGTGACATAGCAGATACAGTCTCAATCACATCTAAGGTGGAGCATGAAAAGATAGATTGATAGATAGATAACCAGAATGGAAACACAGAGATACAATCCAGAAGTCTAAGTATCTAAATAAAAAAAATACATATCCCAAATAACAACTCAGAATCTCAATACAGTAATCCAGGAAAGATAATAAAGATATCCTACTTTAGGGGAGTGTCATCAACTGCTAGTGGGTCCAAGTCACAAGTGTCTAAAGCTGTACCATAGTGGGTAGACACCAGAGCCTCATCATTCACTGTAAAATTTTCAACAGGTCCAGTCAGGACGGGAGCGAGTACAGTACATCTCAACAAAATCATAATAGGTTAGGAAATATAAACATGCTAGAGAGTAAGATACAGGAAACTGAAGAAATAACATGATAAAAGAGAGAGACTGTAAGTAAATAGCTATAGTATATAGAGAACTAACAGTACTAATGATTCAGAGCACAAGTTGGTTATGTAAACGGCACGATGTTGTACACGAGTAATCTACAGAGGTTTGTACACGAGTAATCTACTGAATTGAATACATAACCACTTCTACTTCCCCGCCCCAATCAATACACAAGGATCTAGCTAAGTTATGTTATTATACACGAAGGTCATGTGAATACATGATTATACATGATTCACACGTTTCGTACACGAATATCACGAATACAAGGAGTACACGATGTTCACGATAAAGTATACGAACACGAATACCCGATGTATCCGCTAAGGGGATAACATCGCACAACAAGATCCATATAGTACTAATCCGTGTTACCAACGTGTCAGCATCATGTAAAGTAATCTAAAGCAGGAATATAATCCTAAATAAGATATAAAATGATCAGAGAATGTACTCGCCTGTAACCTGATAATCTGGAGAATATCTACTATTCGAGGAGTGGCGTCTGTCTCCTATAGAATAGTACACGTCACTATGAGTCTAAAATGATAATAAGACACAAGTTAATGCATTCTACATGAATCTAGGTCAATCTAGGCTAAAGTCAACTCTTGGTCAACTCTGGTCAACCCTAGAAGTCAAACTAGGTCAACTAGGTCAAACCTAAGTCAAACAAGTCTAACTAGTCTATTCTAGGTATAACAAAACTAAACAAGACCAATCTAGACTCTATACTGGCATTTAAACCACACCCATAGGCCAAGAGCCTAGGCTATAGGCTATTAAGCAATACCATGCCCTAACCAACCATATCACATAACACATGTCAATATATATTTAATATATAATACACATATGATATAGCTATATAATGTAATATAGAATACACATATTACATCTCACATATATATATATATATATACAATCTAATGTAGAAGTACACCTAAACATATATACATATATTATCTATATATACACATTAGACAATTATATATACATGTGATTAGAATATATATGGACTAGGAAAGAAATGTGTTTGTGTTCAAGTGTGTGTGTGTGTGAGATATATGATAGGGTTGTGATATGGTATGTGGGTGTCAAGAGGGTACAAGAGGGCATGGCATGTGTGTGTTCATGTTAGGCTTGAGAGTGTAGGGAAAACAGTGAATGGCAACCTCTGTGTGTGTGAGGTACATGAGGGTGTCACATAGAGTGTGTGTGACAGTCCAACATGGACAGTATAGTGTACATGACAGTGTGATACAAGATAGTGTAATGGGAAACATGTGTGACCTGTGTACCATATCAGTAAAATGTACACTGTCATGAGGAATAGGAAATACATTGTCAGGAATGTGAACATGTGAAGACAGTGGCATCAACTATTGTAAAACAGTGTACATGGTGTTCCTAGGAAAAACAGGGAATGAAATAACAGTTGCAATGGAGAGGACATCTCAGGAATTAGAAAATGAAACAGTGTAAAAAAATGAAATAGAAATCAGTAAAAATAGTGGAGGAAAAAGGGAAACCAATTCAATGAATAAATCATTCATTCCAATCTCATTCCAATCTCAGGGTTTTGGAAAAAAACTAGAAAACAGTGAGTGATACACATTTGTGTTCTGTGTCAATAGAAAACAGGAATCATTGTTACTGTGCAATAGGAAAACAGGAAATCAAATAACATGTAATTCATTACAATATCAGTGTTTAGTAGGAATGAACCCAAATCTCAGTTTTAGGAAATAAACCATCAACTCAGTCCCAATGCCAAATCAGTTCACTTCATTAGAAACTGACACATATTCAAAAATCCCATTCTCAGGAATCCTTCATATTTTAGTTCATTAGGAAGAGTAAAACTCAGGTATAGGAATTAGTGAAGTATTGAGAAAACCATTCTCAGTTAATAGTTCAATAACATTCAAAACCATCACATGTGTCTAATTCTTATTCACAGACCAAAACCCAATTTTGAATTGAAAAACTTAGCTAAATATGAACTACAACATGTGGGGGTAATTAACAGTGCAAAACATTACATAAACTGGGAATTAGGAAGTTAGGAAAAATACTGAAACTCAGGTATTAGAACAGTATAGCATGTATCAGCCGAATGGCATTAAATCCCCAATTCGAACCCAAATTCTCATAACATCCTATTCTAATATGCACTAAATTAATCATAGATTATTAGACATGTTTAGGCTCTAATTAACAATTAAAATCATTTATAACCGAAATGAAACAGTGAACCAAATGAACACTGATACATACACAGTGCACGCACGAATCCGTGTCCGACACGACACGAGGGGTCGTGTCACTTGACACACGTGGTGTCAGTGGTCGCCCCTTGGTGTGTGTCAAATTTTACGTGTCGAGGTGGCGTGTCCGCTGTACAAACGCACCCGAGTAGCAGGGCAGCTACAGTGCCCGCGCGCGCGTGTGCACCCGCGTGTACGTGTGTCCGTGGAGACTTGACATGACACCAATACGTGCTCAGTGCAGTGGAAACACATAAGCGAGGTCAAAACCTAATTTCCTATTCAATTACATTTCAGAAATTCAAACGAAATTCATCAAACACGTGTGTATATGGATTGATACGTGTCCGATACGGACACGTATAGGACTCAAAACCTAGGGTTAGCTAGTCCTACAGTTAGGTTAGACCTAGGGCTTCCTAGATATGCAATAAAAACAGTATTTTATGGAAGGGATTAGAATATTACCTAGGGATTTGCAATGTAACAAAAAGCCCCAAATGAGAGGATCCTCAAACTACCAAAACTCTCCCAAATTATTTCTTTCCTGAAATTTCTCAATACCAACAGCAAATACAATAATTTTAGGTCCTATTGCAATTGGTTTGGGGGAAAAATGAATTGAAATGAAATTTCTATGAATTAAGGAAGATGGAGACTCACCTCTTTCCAAACTTGCAAATATTCCTAATGGAGGCTAGCCCTAAATTCTAGGAGGCATTAAATAGAGGGAGAATACCAAGGTGTCTGGTCATGGCTGGATTGGGCTAGGGTTAGGGCTCTACAAGTGTTGGGTTGGGCCTCTAAGTCTTAAGTCACAAGTCATGACTTGTGAAATCACAAGCCATTCTCTAATCAATTTAAATCCTAATTCCTCCTAATAAATTCTAATAAGTTAAATGTCACTAACTTAGGTCAAGCTAGGGTTCCATAACCTAACCAAATAGTCATGACCTAGGTTAGCCTCTAGGACAGTCTCCTAAGTCAACACTAGTCAAAGTCTAAAATAGCACCAAATCAAATATACTAAAAATTACTGAAAATTCTAATAAATATAATTAATACTAACTATCACTAACCATGGTTAGCTAAGACTAGCTATGACTAATCTAGGTTAGGTCCAAACTAAGTTAGGCTAATCACAATACATGGCAATCAATTAAATAATATTAAAATCACACCATTCTTAATAATACATTAAATTCCAAATAATATATATTAAATTCAATTAAATTCAAAATGACAAAAATACCCTCGAACTGAAAATGATAAATGAAATACCCTAATCACATGACTAGGCTCTAGGTTAAGCTGTCTCTAGTGTTACACTATCAAAACACCAAAATCATAAGTTATGATTTAAAATAGTTTTAAAATGATTTAAAAATTACCAAAAATCATATCATGATTTAAATATCATTATTAAAAGATTAAAATCACAAAATTTCAAAATTACCCTCATTTGAAAAACTGGGTGTTACAATCCTACCCACCTTAAAAAAATTTTGTCCTCGAAATTAAGATGATCGTACCCCTTCTAGGTCAAACCCAAACAATCAAGGTCAAAAGAGAACTTATGTAAATCATGCAATTGGAAGGATAACATATAGGATTTGGTAAGTGGTATCAGTCTGAGGTCTCATCTAGCCATTCTAGTTATATTAGATCAAAAGCAATCATAAGGTATCAAAACATACAATAATATGGCAGGGTGCATCAATTATCAAGGACTGGCTAAGATATAGGTCAAGGACTCACCTCCAACTAGGTTTGGTGGCTGGAACTCCCTCCCGAAGGCGGAGTCTTGGCTGGGATAAGTGGAGCAGGACAGTCTCGCAGCTTGTGTGCAGCTGACCCACATAACAGGCACACCCCTCTTCTCTTCCTACAGTAGCCCCATACATGTCCAGGCTTCTTACAGAAGGTGTAGGTAGGCACTCTCTCAGCTGGCCTCTGCTGAACATGAGTCTGGACTGGGTAGGCTGGTCTAGGCTGATAGTCTGGGTGCTCACGGGGCTCTGGGTATACACTGCTCCTCGGTCTCTTAGAACTAGGCTCTCCTCCTGAATGTACCAAATCCCACAGCAGTTGGATCCCATGGCCCTGCTCCTTCAGGATCTCAGCCTGAACTCTCTGTGCCTCCAACACATCCCGGAGAAGTCTGGATATCTGAGCTCCATCAGAAAACAAACATGCCGAGGGTATGGTATGGGGTACCGCTCCTGGAGGCAGAGAAGGAGACGGGGAAGAACTCTTGGTCTCAGACGAGACTGCAACTCTCTCCTGAATAACAGGTGATGGAGGGAAACTCTCTGGTAAGGATGCTAACACCTCCTCGATGGCGGGAGGTGCCACTACCCTTGGGTCAGCCTGAGGGGTCACTACCTCATGAGCAACAGGAGGTGGGAGCACGCTCCTAGTCATATCCGGAGCTGCAGCGGCTCTCAGACGATGGGCTCGGGTCATGGATGCCATACTAGAAAGGATAAAAACAACAATCATCAAGGATGTAAGGCAGTCTATCATTCTATCTGAGAACTGCTAATTATCAAAAATAAATAAAATATAAAGGGGTACTATTTTAAAAAAAATTAAAATCAAAGTTTAAGGAACGAAAGTCAATATCATTGAATCCAATCACAATATATATATATATATATATATATATATATATATATATATATATATATATATATATATATATATATATATATATATATATATATAAGGAGAGAGTGTTAGAGAAGGAAAAGCTAACATTATGTAAATGTTATGTGGTTTGTGTGAAATATATATGAAAGTGTATAGGAGGATTTGGGTTTCAACTATAGCTATCAAGTTACACTATTCATGGCATATTGGTTAAGCAGTCTATAAGGCACAAGCTATTTACTTCTAACATGCATGGCTAACCATATATATATGTGTATCTATATAGCTATATGAACATAACATAGAGATGAAGGGTTAGGTTTTCATGGCAGTTGTGAACATTAGGGTAGAGTGTTGTCACGCCCCAGAACCAGAACACTGGAGAGCAGGGGCAGACATAGCCAGTTATGTATAACGGAATAGAATCCACGCCGCTATACGGTCACGGCTGTCTAGATATGTGAGGGTTTCACTACAATCCATCAGTCTCTTAAGGTCATGAAATAGCCTATTGTCTCAATCTCAACCAACTAATAATAGTTACAAGATGTCAGACCACCAAATACACAATAGTAAGGTGTCCCATACATTACATATTCGGAATGATCATGAAGCTAGTCGTGACAAAATGTTAGGACTAGCAAGAGTTCAGTCATACATGATCAACCCCCGGGGCTTGTCAATCATGTTACAGCCCGTAGGCAGACAATAAGTAAAGCTGCAATCGAGCTAACACTTGCTTGTCGGCTAAACGCCTCAAAAGAATAATTTACAATATTACAGTGGGAGAACAAAAGAAACCCACTCGATGCCCTGGTTACGCCTGGTGGTCACCATCGGGCTGAAAAGTAGGGAGATCCTTTAGTGCTGCTCCGGTATCTGGCCATACAAAACCAACTGGGTCAGACCCCATAAAGAGCAAGTGCCACAAAGGAGGCTTCACTTAAGAACTAAAACCAACAAATCATTAGCATTCAACATGTAAGAAAATAACGATAAGTAACACAGATTGAGGTTGTGCAATACCAAAGCACTTGTCCCAATCAGAGAAAATAATTAAGTGAAGCATCATTGACATAAGATAACTGGAGAATCATGCTAAATAAAATATAGCTGGGCAATATATGAAGAGAAGACGAAGGTACTATTCCGGAAGTCAGGTTACAATCCTTAAACCAAACAAGGACCGAGATTGTAACCCTTCGCCTGAACAGAACTTGGTCTCTGATCATTTATTGCTAAAGGTGACAATCATTAAGGTAAAAATGAGAGAGTACAATGATAAAAGTGACAATGAAGAGTACAATACGCTAGAGTGACAATAGAGTACAATCATTATAGTAACAATCTGGAGTGACAATCATTCAATCATTCTGGTACAATCTTGCAATCAATCACTTCTAGACAATACTATACTGGACTAGACTCCATCCAATCAATCACGGCCAATCATTGCCTATGGCTTTCTACATTAAGTAACTAGGGTTATCATAATCCTAGTTACTAGCAAGATGCAATGAGATGCTCCAAGTAGTCACAGGCCCTGCAGCTACCCAGGTTATCCAGGCGAACATTATAGTGACAATTTAGAAAGTTCAATCATTAAAGCGATAATCAGAGAGAGTACAATACACTAGAGTGACAATAGAGTTCAATCATTAAAGTGACAATGGAGGGTGCCCCACATGACAGTGGGCTGGAAATGTGCCATACTCGTCGGCAGGCTACAAGTCCAAACATTTGCGGCCGGAATAACGGGATCGCCTGTAACTGGAAAACATCTCTTCATGACTAGTGAATTATTCTAGTTATTAACCTTAGTCCATTTCAGTAGGTACTCCTGACCGTGGTACTCAGGAGTCCCCTACTAGACATGATGTAAGACAGGACTGGATTATTTGTACAAGCACAATCGCCCACGGTGTCCAGGTTACTTATACAGGTCATGTCATGTCAGGTAGCCATCGCAACAGCTTATCAAGATATATCATGTCAGGTTATTATATCAAGTTTACTGGTCAAGAGTGCACCACGATGGGCCACTATCAGGTCATGTCATGTCATGTTCAATTATCACTTCCAAATATATTAAATAAATTCGTGATTATCTAGTTCAGGACAAAAGGCGTAAGGATATAAAATGGGCATAAAAATATACAATAAAGGTAAAGGTGCACGCCATTGGAACTCAAGTTACACAAGGGGTTACAAGACATGGGCAAATAGTAATAAAACAACAGTACACAGAGCTATAGGAGAGCCATGCGGCTCAGGCATATGCGGCCATGAATGATCTCATGCGGCTGGGAAGAGAACAGTCCATGCGGCTGAAAGAGAAAGGCTTATGCGGTTGAAGAGTATCAGTCATATGCGGCAAGCGGTAAGGAAGGGACGTATACGGCTCTGCCAGAACATTCCATGCGGCTAGGAAGATTGGCGCTATGCGGTTACAAGGGGAACAATGCCATGCGGCTCACGGGGAAAAGGCTCTCATGCGGCTGGAATGGACTCGGGTTCATACGGCCCGCAGAGCAAAGGGCTATACGGCTGAACCGAGTCGAGTCCCATGCGGCCAGGGGATAAAGAAATTTTATGCGGCTGGAAAAAAACTTCTCATGCGACTGGACTGGGAAGCTCAGTCATGCGGTTAAGTAAGAAGGACTACATGCGGATGGAAGGAATAATTGCTGCATGAACTTGTCATGCGGTCAAGTACTGCCATGCAGCTCAGGTCTGTGCTTCTTCTTCAATATTTTCGAGAAGAAGTACACCATGAACCCATGCTTCTAAGCTCCATGAAACCTTCATCCAGAGTCCAAATCCGAACTTCCATAGGTCAAAATGGGGCAGAATGAAATGCTCTACAACATAGAACCATCGAAACTTGGAAATAATAATGCTAAATAGATCAAAATCCAAAAAATCCAAAAATACTATAAGCTTAGATCTTGTCACGCCCCAGAACCAGAATACTGGAGAGCTGGGGAGTGACTCAGCCAGCTACGTATTACGGATAGAAGAATACCGTATAATACGATCAATGCTGTCTAACCAGACGAGGGGGTGCATACTACATAAAAGTCTTACTATGGTCATTACACATCTATTATCTCAATCATTCAAACAAGAAACAGAAATATAGAACATGTAAGGTAAAGCAGTAAGGCGTCCCAAACGCTCAGTCAAAATATTCTTGAGATCTGACTTTACAAAACATAGCCAGATGATATAGCAAGCGGACACAATTGTTATCAGCTGCAGTCTGACTTAATTACAATTATGCAAAAGTAAGTACAAGACAATCCGACTAACATGTCGGTGCCAAACGTCAAGGTATAAAGTAGATAACAAAACGAGTGGTGAAGTTAAGGAACCCACTCGAGGCCTCCTGCGATCATTCCTCTAGTATTGACCATCCTGGAGGTGGAAGTACGCTGAGTCCTCGGGAACTGGCTCTAAATCTGGCCATGCAAAACCAGAGAGGTTAGACCTCTAATAGCAAGTACCACAAGGGAGCACGATATGATAACTAAAACCAGTAAGTAAGAGAATATAATAATAGATCTCTGCTTGCTACTAGAACTCACATCACATCAAGACACTTCGAACCAACCTTCCAACCAAATAAGGACAGAAGTTGGCCCGTCATGTCCTGACATTCTGATCATCCCAGTTAGGTAACAGAGTACAGTGCACAAACAAATTATCTTGAACGGCCAATCAACTCCTACGGCTTGCTATTATGAGTCCCAAGTTATCCTGGAATAATACAATTAGGGATTCCTCAGTTCTTACTATGTGCAAGCAAGGCTAGTCTATCCAGTCGATCAATTGGCCCATGCATGAATTAGACGAGTCCTAGCAGGACGCCCGTCAATATACAATATACAATAATAATAATAAAAGCAGATACTGTTCCCTGCCCGTGTGGCAGATTTACAGTATCTGTGGAAACCAGCCGGCCCGTCGGGTACTACTCGTCCCAAGGGGGCTGCCATGTAAGAATTCGGGAATCCATTCTCTCCATGCAATCATTATTTTATTTAACTTAATAGTCTCTACGTTGAGTGAAATCCCATGCCGTGGATCATGGTCATTCAAATGAGTACTTTCGTACGGGGTACGATATGCACAACTCTACAACGATACCAGTGCGGTTAGGTTGTAGGTCTTACATAGCGTAATACAATAATCAAATCTATCCACGGTAATCATGCCTTGACCATAAAGTACACATGCTTCTTTTGTAGAAAAAATAACTAAATAAATAAATATATAAATAAATAGATTGAAGCCTGCATGTGCATGTATGTCAATATTCGGGATCAGCCAGTCGAGTACAATAGTTCATAACATGAACGTGTCTCATTCATTTCATTCAATAAGACGACTAGCCAGTCTCTTAGTTCCAATTAGGAACGCATGATCAATTTAGTCAAGATAACCATTATTATCAATGGTGACAAGGCATGAAAGTTAATTAGCATTAAACGGGGTCGAGTCTACAACTCTCAGGGTCAAGTCCCAGTCAATCCGGGTATCTATAACTCAATTCATGACACATGGTACATCCCACGTAACAATCTATAATTAACAGAAATATCAACATATCATGATTATATCAAGTTTATGCAAAAAGGCGTAAGGATATAAAATGGACGTTAAACATCTAATAAGATATCAATATACAGGGCTATAAAAGATCCAGGGTAAGCAGGCTACTCTCATGTCAGCCTACGCTCATGCCAGCGTACGCTCAGGTCAAGCTACGCTCAAGCCAGCGTACGCCCAGGTCAAGCTACGCTCAAGCCAAGCTAGCGTATGGAAGTCATACGCTTCCAAAAGGCAGCGTATGAACTCCATACGACTCCTTACTATCCAAGTCAGCGTATGCAAGTCATACGCTCCCAAAAGGTAGCGTATGAACTCCATACGACTCCTGACCATCCAAGTCAGCGTATGCAAGTCATACGCTCCCAAAAGGCAGCGTATGGACTTCATACGACTCCTGACCATTCAAGTCAGCGTATGCAAGTCATATGCTCCCAAAAGGCAGCGTATGGACTTCATACGACTCCTGACCATCCAAGTCAGCGTATGCAAGTCATACGCTCCCAAAAGGTAGCGTATGAACTCCATACGACTCCTGACCATCCAAGTCAGCGTATGCAAGTCATACGCTCCCAAAAGGTAGCGTATGAACTCCATACAACTCCTGACCATCCAAGTCAGCGTATGCAAGTCATACGCTCCCGAAAGGTAGCGTATGAACTCCATACGACACACGCTTCCAAAAGGTAGCGTATGCAAGACACACGCTTCCTAAAAAGGCAGCGTATGGACTCCATGCTGTGCTAAAGAGCGCGCACAGCTCAGTGACGCAGCTAAAAAGCTAGCATACACTGCTCACTGTCTTCTCCAAACAGCAAGAACTCTATGGTTGTACCCCAAGGCTTCAAAAGTTCATAACTTGGTCAAAATAAGTCTGAATCCAACTTTCCAAAGGTTAAAATTGGGTAGGATGAACTGCTCTACGACATGGAACCATCAAATCTTGAGAACAAAGGAGTTTGCTAGATCAAAACCCATAGACAACCAAAAATACAATAACTTAGATCTACAAGAAATGAACCAATGAAATCAAAAATACTAAGCACTAAACTCTTTTAGAATCATGAGAGGAAGAATATTGAACCATAAAATATGGTCCTCATGTAGAGCAAGATGTACTTGCCTAGTTGGTAGGTGGAGAGAGTAATGAAAGGAAGAAGAAGAAGTAATAGTGAAGAAGGAGTGAATGAGGAGAGAGAAGGGAGAGGGTGGCTTTAAATAAAAGGTGGTGGTAGGTGGGAGTTGGGCCGGGTCCAATGGGTCCAATGGGTCGGGTTGTACGGGTCCAACAAGGCTAACCCGAAAGTAAAACTAAAGCAGGAATTAAAATGCAGGTAATAAAATTACAGGAAGAAATACAGAAATAAAATTGCAGGAATTAATTAGCATGAAAATTAAAGAGCAGCTAATTAATTAACATAAAAATTTAAAGAGCAGATAATAGAATTGCAGAAAAATAAAGTACAGAAAATAAAATGCAGATGATTAATTAACATGAAGTTATAGGAATTTAAATACAGGATACTACATGATAAATACTAAATAAATACATTCAGGCAATATACGTATTAGAATACGCATTCCGGGAACGGGGAATGACATCTCTACCCTCCTTGAAAAATTCTGTCCTCAGAATTTCAAATTCAAGCAAGATAGAAATATCGGGGCTAAACTAATCTAAGTACAAGCAATTCAATAAAGCAATTATTCTACAATGTCCATAGCAAGTAACATATCCATATTTAACAATCTACGTTATCTAGCAATTCTACCCATAAGGGGTTAAGCATGAGGAATCAAGACAATCAAGGTACACAGAAAAAGATATACCTTGTGAGTCAAACAGATGTGGATACCGTGATCGGATATCATCCTCACGTTCCTACGTTGACTCTCCCAAAGGGTGATGACCCCAAGCAATCCGGACAAGGTTAATTGTTCGGTTCTTGAGTATCTTCTTTCTTCGGTCCAAGATAGACACAGGCTGTTCCTCGTAAGACAGGTTGGTACCAACAACCAGTTCTGAATGATCGAGGATATGGCTGGGGTCCGATACATACCTTCACAATTGAGATACATGAAATACGTCATGCACCTCTCGTAACGAAGGTGGAAGGGATAAACGATAAGCAACATCGCCTACCCTATCAAGAATAACAAATGGGCCTACGTATCGTGGGCTCAACTTCCCGCGAACGCCAAATCTAATGACCCTACGGGTAGGTGAGATCCGCAAGAACACGTGGTCCCCAACAGAGAACTCTAACGGCCTATGATGCTGGTCCGCCCAATGACGATGCCAATCCTGTGCAACACGAAGTCGTTCTCTAATTCCCTTAATCACTTCGACCGTCTGAACAATCATTTCTGGGCCTAACATTTTCCTTTCCCCGATATCATCCCATGCTAGTGGCGATCTACACTTCTTACCATATAGTGCCTCAAATGGCGCCATCTGGATACTAGCTTGATAACTATTGTTGTATGAAAACTCAACTAAGTGCAGGTGGCTCTCCCAAGATCCTCCAAAATCTAGAGTGCAAGCTCGCAACATGTCTTCTAAAGTCTGAATCGTTCTTTCTGATTGCCCGTCCGTCTGCGGATGGTAAGCCGTGCTAAATCTTAACTTGGTACCCAGACTATGATGTAAGCTCTTCCAGAAATGTGATATGAAATGGGTATCTCGATCTGACACAATACTGACAGAAACTCCATGCTGCCTGACTATCTGTTGCATATACAACTCTGCCAACTTTTCTGTAGATTGCCCTACTCTGAAAGGAAGAAAATGCGCCACCTTCGTAAGCCGATCTACTATCACCCAAATGGCATCCTTACCACTTGGCGATCTCGGTAAACCGATCACAAAGTCTATCGTGATATGCTCCCACTTCCATTCCGGGATAGGAAGCGGTTGCAATAATCCAGCTGGCCTCTGCTGTTCTGCCTTCACTTGCTGACATACCAAGCAACGGGAAACGAATCTAGCTATCTCTCTCTTCATTCCATTCCACCAGAAGTGTTGCTTGATATCTTGGTATATCTTGGTCCCTCCAGGATGTATAGAATACTGGGAACTGTGAGCTTCTGCCATAACTTCCTGTCTGATATCTCCACTGGGCACACATAGACGTGATCCAAATCTAAGTATACCATCTTCATGAATTCTCATCTCCTTCCTGAGTCCTGACTCACATTCTGCCCTAAGCTTCTGAATCCTTGGATCTTGTGCCTGAGCTGCCTTGATCCTATCTACCAAGTCAGATTGGACTTGTAGACTAGCCAGAACTCCTACATCACTAGGAAGTATAACTTCTATGCCCATCTCTTGAAGGTCTTCTAAGATATGCTTCTGCATTGTTAACATAAATGTGCCGCCTCTTCTGCTAAGAGCGTCTGCTACCACATTAGCCTTACCTGGATGATACTGAAGCTCCTCGTCATAATCCTTGATCAACTCCAACCATCTTCTCTGCCTCATGTTCAGCTCCTTCTGAGTAAAGATGTACTTCAGACTTTTGTGGTCTGTGTATATTTCCACTCGGTCACCATATAAGTAATGTCTCCATAGCTTCAGAGCAAATACTACTGCCGCTAACTCTAAATCATGAGTTGGGTAATTCTTCTCGTGGTCCCGAAGCTGCCTAGATACATACGCTATCACCTTCCCATGCTGCATAAGGACACATCCAAGTCCTTTACCTGACGTATCACAATATACAGTAAAACCTCCGGGTCCAACTGGCAATGTAAGAATGGACGCTGATATCAACTTCTGCTTCAAAGTCTCGAATGATGCCTGACATTCTGCCGACCAAACGAATGGTACATCCTTCCGGGTCAAGTGGGTCATGGGTGCTGAAAGCCTTGCAAAGTCTGACACAAACCTTCTGTAATATCCTACCAATCCTAAGAAACTCTGTACATCAACTA
Organism: Iris pallida; assembly: GCA_029216955.1. Classification (NCBI taxonomy): domain Eukaryota; kingdom Viridiplantae; phylum Streptophyta; class Magnoliopsida; order Asparagales; family Iridaceae; genus Iris; species Iris pallida. The sequence continues at coordinate 708,318 of JANAVB010026600.1, forward strand.
CGGTCTTGGGTACTGGCCAACTCTCTACTGCTTCTACCTTCTTGGGATCCACTGCTACTCCAGCTCCTGATACGATATGACCCAAAAATGAAATGTGATCCGTCCAGAACTCACACTTGCTGAGCTTGGCATACAACTGGTTCTCTCTCAAAACCTACAACACTTTTCTGAGGTGGTCTTCATGCTCCTCTTCACTAGCAGAGTATACTAGAATGTCGTCAAGAAACACAACGACAAACTGGTCTAAGTATGGCATAAAGATGCGATTCATCAAATCCATGAATATAGCTGGAGCATTGGTCAAACCAAACGGCATTACTAAGAACTCATAATGCCCATACTTCGACCTGAATGCTGTCTTGGGAATATCCTCCTTCCGAACCCTCACCTGATGATACCCTGAACGAAGATCTATCTTAGAGAAAACTCTAGCCTTGCTCAACTGATCAAATAAGTCGTCGATCCTGGGTAATGGATACTTGTTCTTTACTGTTGCCGCGTTAAGCTTCCTGTAATCGATGCACAATCTGGATGATCCATCCTTCTTTCCCACAAGTACCACTGGTGCTGCCCATGGCGATATGCTAGCTTGGATAAACTTCTTCTCCTTCAATTCCTCTATGTGCTGATACACCTTGGCCTGCTCTGAATCTGCCATTCTGTAAACCCGATCTGATATTGGTTTAGTTCCAGGTGTCAATTCTATGCTGAACTCAATATCTCTAACCGGTGGTAGACCTGGAAGTTCTTCGGGAAATACGTCTAGAAATTCTTCAACTACCTTCGGAATCTGAACTTCTTCCATTGCTGTTACTACTTCCTGCTCTTGCTGAGTTGCCTCTGACCTGACCAAGGTGAACCTCTCCATGCCTGGAATATCAAAAGATACACTTCCACTACGACAATCTATTGTCGCATGACTGTCTTTCAGCCAGTCGATGCCTAAGATAACGTCAAAATTTCCAACAGGAAATTCTATCAACCGGGCGGGTAAAGGATGCCCGCACACTACAACACTACATGCTAAACTAACTCTACTAACTCCTACGAGCCCATTACCAGTGAGTATATTCAACCTCCCTGGCAATGCCTCGAACTCCACTCCTAGTCGTGTCGCAAATTGTGCAGATATAAATGAGTGTGATGCTTCCGAATCAAACAATGCTACTGCGGGATATGAGGCGACGAGAATGTTACCTGCCATAACATCTCCCGATGCCAATGCCTCTTCCAAGGACAGTGTGAATGCCTGCCCTCGACCTCCTTGCTGGTTCCCATGCTGTAGCCTAGCCTGGTGCTGCTGTTGGCCCCTGCCTTGATGATGCTGGGGTGGTCTATGCTGGTGTTGCTGCATCGGCGGTCCCTGCTACCGAAACATCTGAGCCTGTGATACTAACGGACGCTGCGCCAACGGCCTCACTGCCAATGCTGGTCCTCGATACTGCCCTGTCCCTGGTGCTGGCAGAGCAGGAAACTGCTGCCCTGGTCCTCCTGACCTCGAATTCATGGGACATGTGGTAACCCGATGATCTGGGTTTCCACATATCAGACACAGTCCATTCAATGTCCGATACACATCTCTAGTGTGCCCCATCTTTCCACAATAAGTGCAGCCCGCCGGGGGTTGCTGGTTCTTCCTCTGTTGCTGTTGCTGCTGCCTGGGTGGTGGTGCTGGCCCTCGTATCGCCACATCGTGGATACGAATGCCAGAGGATGGTACTATTGTTCGGGGCGCTGCTCCCCCTCCTCCTTCAATCTGACTGTGGGATCTCTTCTGATCCCCAGTCCTTGCCGCAAGCCTCTGAATGGTGATCTCATGCCTTCGAGTCGCCGTCAATATCTCATCAAAAGTCTGGTAATTGTGCCCCTCTATCAATTGCAAGAGCTCAAGATGAAACCCTTGCTGGAACCTCATCGCCCTCTGGCATTCCGTTGCTACCATCTCTGGGGCAAACCTACTCAATCTGCAGAACTCCGCTGCATAAGCATCTACCGTCTTGCCAGCCTTCCTGAGGTTGATAAACTTCTGTTGTAGCTCAAAATGTGCCACAACTCCATAGTACTTCGTCTTGAACCTTGCAGTAAAATCGTCCCAAGCAACAGGACGTCTGATGCCTACTTCCTCTGATTCCCACCAATCACGTGCGAGATCCTGAAGTAACAACTTCACTAGATTCACACGTTCTTCTGCCGACACCTTAGCGGCTGTCAGGATAGCCTCAATATCCTTAAGCCATGCATCTGCTGAGATGGCATCCTCCGTGCCTTCGAAACGGCGGGGGTTGTACTTGCAAAACCTGGCTGATGCTCCTGAATCAGTCCTCACTCCTCTTTCCAATGCCGTCTGTAATCCTTGGTTGAGTAGTACATTCTGCTCTTGCAACTGAGCATGCATGCGCTGCTGGGCCAACATCTGATGTTGCTGAGTAGCCATCATCCCTCTCATGATCTCCAGAAGGGCTGGTGTGTCCATCTCCGCAGGGGTAGATGGAACTGTTGGTGGGGGTGGAACATCCGGATACTGCGATCCAGCCGCTGGTTCCACTATCACTTCTTCCTGGGTAGCCTCTTGAGTTAGTACTGGCCCTTGTTGCTGACCAACCGGGTCAGGTGGTCCATGTTGCTCCTGCGGTTGTCCAGCTCTGACAGGTGCGGACGAGGTGCCCCTAAGAAAAGGGACAAGAGAACAATCAAACGACCGGACATGAAGGATCAATGAAGTCAAAGGATATCGGAATGTCAAGCAAGAGTTGAGAATAACGAATCAGGAGATCAAGGGAAAACATGTGTGATTGAGACATCCTATAAATCAAAATACCCCACAAGTCTGAAATCAGACCTGCATGGGCCACCACTAAAACCTTGTCACGCCCCAGAACCAGAATACTGGAGAGCGGGGGAGTGACTCAGCCAGCTACGTATTACGGGTAGAAGAATACCGTATAATACGATCAATGCTGTCTAACCAGACGAGGGGTGCATACTACATAAAAGTCTTACTATGGTCATTACACATCTATTGTCTCAATCATTCAAACAAGAAACAGAAATATAGAACATGTAAGGTAAAGCAGTAAGGCGTCCCAAACGCTCAGTCAAAATGTTCTTGAGATCTGGCTTTACAAAACATAGCCAGATGATATAGCAAGCGTACACAATTGTTATCAGCTGCAGTCTGACTTAATTACAATTATGCAAAAGTAAGTACAAGACAATCCGACTAACATGTCGGTGCCAAACGGTAAGGTATAAAGTAGATAAAAAAACGAGTGGTGAAGTTAAGGAACCCACTCGAGGCCTCCTGCGATCATTCCTCTAGTATTGACCATCCTGGCGGTGGAAGTACGCTGAGTCCTCGGGAACTGGCTCTAAATCTGGCCATGCAAAACCAGAGAGGTTAGACCTCTAATAGCAAGTACCACAAGGGAGCACGACATGAGAACTAAAACGAGTAAGTAAGAGAATATAATAATAGATCTCTGCTTGCTACTAGAACTCACATCACATCAAGACACTTAGAACCAACCTCCCAACCAAACAAGGACAGAAGTTGGCCCGTCATGTCCTGACATTCTGATCATCCCAGTTAGGTAACAGAGTACAGTGCACAAACAAATCATCTTGAACGGCCAATCAACTCCTACGGCTTGCTATTATGAGTCCCAAGTTATCCTGGAATAATACAATTAGGGATTTCTCAGTTCTTACTATGTGCAAGCAAGGCTAGTCTATCCAGTCGATCAATTGGCCCATGCATGAATTAGACGAGTCCTAGCAGGACGCCCGTCAATATACAATATACAATAATAATAATAAAAGCAGATACTGTTCCCTGCCCGTGTGGCAGATTTATAGTATCTGTGGGAACCAGCCGGCCCGTCGGGTACTACTCGTCCCAAGGGGGCTGCCATATAAGAATTCGGGAATCCATTCTCTCCATGCAATCATTATTTTATTTAACTTAATAGTCTCTACGTTGAGTGAAATCCCATGCCGTAGATCATGGTCATTCAAATGAGTACTTTCGTACGGGGTACGATATGACAACTCTACAACGATACCAGTGCGGTTAGGTTGCAGGTCTTACATAGCGAAATGCAACAATCAAATCTATCCACGGTAATCATGCCTTGACCATAAAGTACACATGCTTCTTTTGTAGAAAAAATAACTAAATAAATAAATAAATAAATAAATAGATTGAAGCCTGCATGTGCATGTATGTCAATATTCGGGATCAGCCAGTCGAGTACAATAGTTCATAACATGAACGTGTCTCATTCATTTCATTCAATAAGACGACTAGCCAGTCTCTTAGTTCCAATTAGGAACGCATGATCAATTTAGTCAAGATAACCATTATTATCAATGGTGACAAGGCATGAAAGTCAATTAGCATTAAACGGGGTCGAGTCTACAACTCTCAGGGTCAAGTCCCAGTCAATCCGGGTATCTATAACTCAATTCATGACACATGGTACATCCCACGTAACAATCTATAATTAACAGAAATATCAACATATCATGATTATATCAATATACAGGGCTATAAAAGATCCAGGGTAAGCAGGCTACTCTCATGTCAGCCTACGCTCATGCCAGCGTACGCTCAGGTCAAGCTATGCTCAAGCCAGCGTACGCCCAGGTCAAGCTACGCTCAAGCCAAGCTAGCGTATGGAAGTCATACGCTTCCAAAAGACAGCGTATGAACTCCATACGACTCCTTACTATCCAAGTCAGCATATGCAAGTCATACGCTCCCAAAAGGTAGCGTATGAACTCCATACAACTCCTGACCATCCAAGTCAGCGTATGCAAGTCATACGCTCCCAAAAGGCAGCGTATGGACTTCATACGACTCCTGACCATTCAAGTCAGCGTATGCAAGTCATACGCTCCCAAAAGGCAGCGTATGGACTGCATACGACTCCTGACCATCCAAGTCAGCGTATGCAAGTCATACGCTCCCAAAAGGTAGCGTATGAACTCCATACGACTCCTGACCATCCAAGTCAGCGTATGCAAGTACTACGCTCCCAAAAGGTAGCGTATGAACTCCATACGACTCCTGACCATCCAAGTCAGCGTATGCAAGTCATACGCTCCCAAAAGGTAGCGTATGAACTCCATACGACACACGCTTCCAAAAGGTAGCGTATGCAAGACACACGCTTCCTAAAAAGGCAGCGTATGGACTCCATGCTACGCTAAAGAGCGCGCACAGCTCAGTGACGCAGCTAAAAAGCTAGCATACACTGCTCACTGTCTTCTCCAAACAGCAAGAACTCTATGGTTGTACCCCAAGGCTTCAAAAGTTCATAACTTGGTCAAAATAAGTCCGAATCCAACTTTCCAAAGGTCAAAATTGGGTAGGATGAACTGCTCTACGACATGAAACCATCAAATCTTGAGAACAAAGGAGTTTGCTAGATCAAAACCCATAGACAACCGAAAATACAATAACTTACATCTACAAGAAATAAACCAATAAAATCAAAAATACTAAGCACTAAACTCTCTTAGAATCATGAGAGGAAGAATATTGAACCATAAAATATGGTCCTCATGTAGAGCAAGATGTACTTGCCTAGTTGGTAGGTGGAGAGAGTAATGAAAGGAAGAAGAAGAAGTAATGGTGAAGAAGGAGTGAATGAGGAGAGAGAAGGGAGAGGGTGGCTTTAAATAAAAGGTGGTGGTAGGTGGGAGTTGGGCCGGGTCCAATGGGTCCAATGGGTCGGGTTGCACGGGTCCAACAAGGCTAACCCGAAAGTAAAACTAAAGCAGGAATTAAAATGCAGGTAATAAAATTACAGGAAGAAATACAGAAATAAAATTACAGGAATTAATTAGCATGAAAATTAAAGAGCAGCTAATTAATTAACATAAAAATTTAAAGAGCAGATAATAGAATTACAGAAAAATAAAGTACAGAAAATAAAATGCAGATGATTAATTAACATGAAGTTATAGGAATTTAAATACAGGATACTACATGATAAATACTAAATAAATACATTCAGGCAATATACGTATTAGAATACGCATTCCGGGAACGGGGAGTGACAGATCTACACAAATTTAACCATAGAAATTGAAAACACCAAGTACTAAAGAGTATTAAAATCTCGAGAGGAAGAGAATGGAACAATAAAAAGGAGTTCCTTCGTGAAGCAAGCTGCACTTGCCTAGACTCTCTTCCTGGTGGGTGAGGAGTTAATGGAGGAAAGAAGAAGAGTAATAAAGAGAGAGAAGGAAGTGGAGGTTAATAAATGGTAGTGGTGGTGGTAGGTAGGTGGTTCTCCTATTGGTTCATGATGAACCAAGGCAAAACCAAGCCAAGCCGAACCAACCCAGGAATAAACCAAGCCAAGATAAACCAAGGTGAACCAAGTCAAGGCCAATAAACTCTCTCTCTAGCAATTTAAACCAAATGAATCATGAAATAAACCAAGCCTCACTAATCCAAAAATAAACCAATGAACCATTAAAACTAATTAAACTATCAATGCCAATAAAACCAAGCCAATACAAAATAAACAAAGATAACTAATCATGACTAAATAAAATATGGGTCCAAAACACGTATACGTACACTAAATACGTATCACAAATTTGGGACATTACAAGTGTCAAGTGTACATGGGTTAAAACTTGAAATAAAGGGTTCGATCTTTCAGTTTAGTTCAACATTACATATTAGATCTGAAATTGAACTACACATTTGAAAGCAATTTAAAAATGTTATCATGTATTCAATTTTCAAAATTTTAGAGAAATTCGAACATCAAAACCAACTCAATGTTCACCACAACCACAACCTAACATATAAGAGTATGAAACCTAACATTATATACCTACACACATCAATGTATACGGCCCAAAATATTACAATTTAAAACTGCAAATTGAACTAAATACTTAGAATCCAGGGTTAAAGGTTTAATATGCACACAGTCTCAGATTTGATAAATTCAAACACAAAACTCAACCAATTTCTTTAAAACTTGAAACCCTATATATAACATACATTTGCAGTGATGTAAACAACGACTAATAACATGAAATTTACATTTAATTTACGAATTTAATCTGGAAAACAGAGAACTAGTCACTGGTACTGTACTATATTAGAAATATTAGGATTTTGAGAAATTAACATCAAACATATTAATATGCATTTAGATAGGTTGGTAATCAAGTGTAGCATGCATACGTGTCAGGCAAGTATCTATGTCCACTATATATATATATATTAAGGTAATACAAGAAATAATGGCAAGAAGGAAATAATGATAAAATCTGTTCTGCTTATCTATTTAAAAGAAGGAACCATTTTGAAACCAGAGCTATAATATCAAATCCAAGTTAAGGTCTAGCAAAATCATCGATTCATTGTATTAGAAAAAAAATTATAGCAAGAAGTTACACTAGATTTGTAATAACAGCTAAGCTACTCCTACTCATACTCCTACTCCTACTCCAAAGTTATTTGATGATGGAATACAATTTATAATAACAGAAGGGTACGATAGAGATGATATGTTTAAGAACCTCCTCAAGATACAGTCTGATAATCATATGCGTCTGTCCAAAATCATGTTACTCAGAGTCCTCGCCATGCCAGTAAGCAAGGCTGCGATAAATGATAGATTCCATAACTAGGGTATGAACCTCTACAATCATGTCGTTTGAAAATCTCGCTATGCCGACTAGTATAGCTGCGAGAAATTCTAAATCTCATAACCAAAATACATACATCCGAAGTCAGGTCCCTATGTTTCCGCCACGCCAACTAATATGGCTGCGACAAACTACAGGTTCCATAATCAAGTAGACGTTTTACCATCCCTGTTATTCCCGTCAGCATATGTTATCAAAAAATATCGTAACTCAAGCCATAAAATTCATCTCGATAGGAAAAATCAAAATCAATAATGATTCATCAAAATTAAATTCAACAAACAAAGAATGAGAGCGAACAAAACAATGGAAAAGATTTCAAATTGAAGTTTAAATAAGATTCTCAAGGGTCGTCCCAGGAATCTCTCAAGGAATCCTAACTGTGATTGAGTACCTTCAAAAATATATCCTAATCCTACTGCAGGCTGTAGTGATACTCTACTTCGAATACCACTACATAAACTCGACCTGCATGGGCCACCACTAAAAACGTATCACGACCCGCACCCACTGTATGGGTACGAGCACGTAACAACACCCAGCCTACGCCGCAGTGTCGACGGTAGAACGCTGTCCTAGGTCAAACATCTAACAATATAAAGGTACAAGTACAGTATATACTCTCCGAATGGAGGTAAAATAGCAGATACAGTCTCAATCACATCTAAGGTAGAGCATGAAAAGATAGATAGATAGATAACTAGAATGGAAACACAGAGATACAATCCAGAAGTCTAAGTGTCTAAATAAAAAAATACATATCCCAAATAACATCTCAGAATATCAATACAGTAATCCAGGAAAGATAATAAAGACATCCTACTCTAGGGGAGTGTCATCAACTGCTAGTGGGTCCAAGTCACAAGTGTCTAAAGCTGCACCATAGTGGGTAGACACCAGAGCCTCATCATTTACTGTAAAATTTTCAACAGGTCCAGTCAGGACGGGAGCGAGTACAGTACATCTCAATAAAAATCATAACAGGTTAGGAAATATAAACATGCTAGAGAGTAAGATACAGGAAACTGAAGAAATAACATGATAAAAAGAGAGAGAGACTGTAAGTAAATAGCTACAGTATATAGAGAACTAACAGTGCTAGTAATTCAGAGCACAAGATGGTTATGTAAATGGTACGATATTGTACACGAGTAATCTACAGAGGTTTGTACACGAGTAATCTACTGGATTGAATACATAACCACTTCTACTCCCCCGCCCCAATCAATACACAAGGATCTAGCTAAGTTATGTTATTGTACATGAAGGTCATGTGAATACATGATTATACACGATTCACACGTTTCGTACACGAATATCACGAATACAAGAAGTACATGATGTTCACGATAAAGTATACGAACACAAATACCCGATATATCCACTAAGGGGATAACATTGTACAACAAGATCCATATAGTACTAATCCATGTTACCAACGTGTCAGCATCATGTAAAGTAATCTAAAACAGGAATATAATCCTAAACAAGATATGAAATGATCAGAGAATGTACTCGCCTGTAACCTGAGAATCTAGAGAATATCTACTGTCCAAGGAGTGGTGTCTGTCTCCTATAGAACAATACAAGTCACTATGAGTCTGAAATGATAATAAGACGCAAGTTAATGCATTCTACATGAATCTAGGTCAATCTAGGCCAAAGTCAACTCTTGGTCAACTCTAGAAGTCAAACTAGGTCAACTAGGTCAAACCTAAGTCAAACAAGTCTAACTAGTCTATTCTAGGTCTAACAAAACTAAACAAGACCAATCTAGACTCTATACTAGCATTTAAACCACACCCATAGGCCAAGAGCCTAGGCTATAGGCTATTAAGCAATACCATGCCCTAACCAACCATATCACATAACACATGTCAATATATATCTAATATAAAATACACATATGATATAGCTATATAATGTAATATAGAATACAAATATTACATCTCACATATATATATGCAATCTAATGTAGAAGTACACCTAAACATATATACATATATTATCTATATATACATATTAGACAATTATATATACATGTGATTAGAATATATAGGGACTAGGAAAGAAATATGTTTGTGTTCAAGTGTGGGTGTGTGTGAGATATATGATAGGGTTGTGATATGGTATGTGGGTGTCAAAAGGGTACAAGAGGGCATGGCACGTGTGAGCCCCTATTTTTCAAAATTTATTTAATTAGTGTTAATTAATTTTTAATGTCATATTTAGCCTTAAAATAATTATTAGGATTTTTAGGAATTTTTCTAGAATTTTTAAATGATTTTTAAATGTTTTTTAAATACAAAAATATCAATTGCAATTTTCTAAAATATTTTAATATCATTTTGTAATAATTAGAATTGTTTTAATATAGTTTTATAATTATTAGAATTGTTACAATATCAGTTTGTAATAAATAAATTATTTTTAAATGCGGAATGCAAATTTGTATTTGCATTTAATGACTTTAGGGACCTATCTGTAATATCCTAAAGTCTAGGGGCCCTAATGCTAATTCCTATTCTACCCACCCCCGACGACCGAGCTGCCCCTCCCCCCCCCCGACTGCCCGACGACCGTCACGACCAGGCTGTCCCCGCCATTTTCTGCCAGCCCGACCGCATCAACCCCCTTATAAAAGCCCCCCTTCTTCCCCAGACCTAACCTTAACCCTAAAACACCACCCAGCCACCCACAACCGCCACACCGACAGCCCCAAACCCTAACACTAAACCCTAACTCCGGCGAGCCTCGTCCAGCCTCTCCGTCGACGCTCACCGCCCCCAACCGCCACCGACGTGTTCGCCGCGACGAGCCGCACCCAGCGCCACCCGAGCACCACCGCCACGACGTCTCCTCCGCCCAGTCGCCACCCCGACATCAACCCAACTTCGGACACGTACGTGTCAGTACTGTCTCTGTGTCATATTTGTGTCTCGAATTCACGTAGATGACTCGCTAGGACACGGGCAATCTATTGGTAAGCTTGGACACGGCCGAATCAATTCGTGCGTGTCGTGCTGAATGTAGACATAAGACTCCTGTGTCCCTAACTGTCCGGACACATGATTATTTTTATTATTTTTTTATGTATTAAATACCTAAAACCTAAATAAAATAAACTAAAACCTAATCCTAACACAAGCCGCGGGCTGACCCCCTGGCCAGCCCGACCCGACTCAAGAACCCGACCCATAGGGCCGAGTTCGAGCCCCCCCTTTGCTGTTGTTTCCATTTCTTTTTCTTTTTCTTTTTCTTTTTCTGTTATTTATATATATATTTATATATATGTATATACATATATTTGTATATATATATATGTATTATTTTACTGTATTGTATATATATATATATATATATATATATATATATATATATATATATATATATATTATATATATATATATATATATATGCTGTATTTATATATATATATATATATATATATATATATATATATATATATATATATATGTTATATTTAGTACTTTATTATAATATGTATGTATGTATATGTATATATATGTATTTATGTACATATATGTATATATGTTCATGTGTATATATATTATTATTGTATATACTATTATATATATGTATACAATATTTGTATATATATATATATACTTTATAGTTAAGTATTTATATATATATATATATATATATATATATATATATATATATATATATATATATATGTATTTTTAACATATGTATGTATATATCCATTATGTAAATGTCTATATATTTATATGTAAATATAAATATTGCAGATATATATTTTATATATATTTCACTCTACCTAGTGTAAATTATCTTTATAAAATAATTGTCATATTTTTATAACTACTATGTATAATTTTGCCCTATTAAAATATTAATATTTATTATATATTTTTTACGTCTTTGTATTTTTTGTGTTTTTAAATTACTGCAACCATTTGGTGTCCAAGCCTAGCATGGGTTTTTGGGCTCAAATGTGTTTTCACACATTCAAGACCTGTACAAGTCATTTTGGACTTGATTCATGGCCTTGGGTCCTGTATTTGAACTTCGATTCAAATTTTATACATGGACAAAATATGCAGATAATTAATTATTTTAATTTCAGATTGTGTGCAATGCTGTTTTTGAATTTCTAAAAATACTTAAAGTACTGTTAAAATTTTGGAAAAATAGTATTTAGATACTATGTTAAATTAGCTAATTTAGTATAATTTTTACATTATTTAATTTATAGTTTTGCCACAGTTTTGGCATATGAAACCAGAACTCATTTTCTGTGTACTTAGGAAAACTGATTTTTATAAAATACTTTTACTGGTTAATAAATTCCAGAAAAATTATAATAAATTTTAATAATTAACAAGGATCATTTTAGTACTTTATTTTATGTAAAAATAAGCTTTTTGTCTATCTCAAAAATTGTTGGAACACAATGTTCATTTGATTTATTTATTGAATAATTACGACTTGTAACTTTTTGTGTTACTTTGAGTTTTAACCGAGTTAAACCTCACCCCTCACTAGTGTAAAGACCCTAGAAAGTTAGTTATAGTAGTGTGTTACCCCACATTGGTCTCCTATGCTAAAGTCATCATTTTGGCTAGGTGCCCAGTCAAAAGTCGTGTTTCACAAATTAGTGTCTTAGTATTTTAGCTTAGTGTAAAGACTAAGTTTATATATTTATTTCTACAGTGACGATTTACCAGAAATCTATAGCACTTTTATCGTAGCTTGCTTTGCTTTGCTTTGCTAGAGGCAAGTACTTTCTACAAACTTTACATATTGTTACATAAATGAACTATAAATCCAACTATGTTAAATGCTGATCCTTGGGGTAGCAAGTTAAACCCTCACATGTTGTATTACTTTCAGTCACTACCATGTTTAGAACAGTTTTATATCTCTCACATGATTAAAATCTGGGTATAGGGAAACTGATAGTAGAGTACGTGATCATGCCCCCTTTATCGTACCGAGCAAAGTTACATTTTATATGTTACTGCGCCGTAGGCCTTTATCCCGCATTTCTGTACGGATGTACACCTATGCTGTACACTTGTACGTATGTACATTTTATTTACATGTGCCCCTGCACATTGTACACCTATTAACGATCACGTACCTGCTACAGTTTTAAATATTATATACACATCTGTCTCTATGACATATGTGTCCTTGCCATGATAGATTATGTGATGCCATGTTTCCAGTTATTCCTCTATGTTCATTTTCATGTTTCATATGCTAGTTTGCTAAAATTAGTACTTGCTCCCGTCCTGACAGGATAACGTTGTAGGTGTCCTTACTGAGGAGGAGTTACTCTGCGACTTATATTATGGTGATACTGCCGAAGACCCGGCTTTGCTTTACGAGGATGTTCCTGCGGGGAACCTCGCCTAGTTGTCTTTTTGCTTTAGACTTTTGAGTGTAGTCATGTATTAGACTACGTGTTTTATAACTGGACATGTATCCAGTTTTACATTTCAGACTTGTACTTTGGATATTTTACTATATATATGAGACGACTTTTGTGTTTGGAGCATTTATGACTTTTATTCACTTATAGAACTGTTAGCACATTTAGTCTTATCTTGTTATTTCTAGAACAGCTTACTGTGCTTTATCTCAAGCACAGGCTGGACATGATTCGGCCCGGCCCAACAATTTGGATAACGGATCGTGACATATTTTTAGTGGTGGCCCATGCAGGTCGAGACTAAATTGTTTGGTTACGTTATTGTACCAAGCATGCCTGCAATTAGGAACTTAAGGTAATTAGACAACATTATGAATAACGCTTAGAACACCTAGAGGAATACTAGGATTGCAACATAGGAAATACATCACATGCTTGCTATTATAATTCTTTATCTATGATTGCTTACTTTAAACAAGTCCTTATAAGTCCTTTTTATTGTAATTAGATGGTGCTTACTCGTTCATCCCAGTCTGTTACACCTGAGAATGGCGCACTCCATATCCAGTCAGCTGACCAGTTGACTGATACACCCCCACCTCCACCTACCATATTCCTCCACTCCACAGATCCACAAACCCAGATGCCTCCACCACCTTCCACATCACAGGCCCAGCATGACCCAATACTTCCACCACCCCCTATCACTATACCTACCCAGGCTTCCGTCATACTCGACGGAAACCAACTGCTCACTATGATCCAGGGGTTCCTAACAACCCATCAGGAGCAGACTACCCTACTCCGCCAGAGCATGGAGCGTTCTGAGGAACGTCCCGTGGTCCCACCACCTGTAGAGCCACGGCAGAGAGCGGGGACGATCAAGGACTTCATGGGTCTGAATCCCAAGGAGTTCTCAAGGACTGAGGGTATAGTAGTAGCAGATGACTGGCTAGACTCGGTAGAGAGGAAGCTCCTTGGAGTTAGGATGCCGGGTGACCTCCAGGTCGAGGCAGCAGGATTTCTGCTGATAGACTTGACAGGAGTCTGGTTCCGGAATGAGTCATTATTTGCGAGAGGGAGAGCCACTTGGGATCAGTTCAAGACCCAGTTCAAGAAGAAATTCTTCTCGACCACTGCTAGAGTATCCATGGGGCTACGATTCCAGAACATCCAGCAGGAGAACCGTTCTGTTGATGCGTATGCGACAGAGTTTAGTTGTCTGAGCCGTTTCGCTCCTAGTCTGGTTGTAGATCCAGAGGAGATGACCCGTAGGTTTTGCCATGGAGCTAGTTTCAGACATTGGCATTCTTATAGTGGCGAACGGTACGACTGACTACTACCAGAGCCTAGAGTTGGCCCGGAGCATTGAGGAGCGTCTTCTGTCTAGCAAGAGGCCGGCTTCTGTACATCACGAGGGACCATCCAAGCGTCAGGCTTTCCAGCAGAGAGCACCGATGCCGCCCCAGCAGACTTACCGTTCCCCTATATCACATCATCCGACCCCGCCAGTTAGAGCCCCGGGACCCCGACATCAGCAGCAGCAGCAGAAGGGAGGTGTGTGTTCATTCTGTAGGAGGCCAGGGCATAATTTTGTCGTCTGCAGGAAGAGGTTGGGGCAGTGCTTAGTTTATGGGTCTGCCACCCATCAGTACCGGGACTGCCCAGCAGCCAAGGGACCTAGAGGACCACTCCCGACTCAGCAGCAGAGGTTTGGGCAGCATCTGCAGCAGCAGAAGGGACCTCAGGGTAAGGTTTATAGCCTAGCCCTTGAGCCGTAGCCGGAGCAGGTTTCGGAGCCAGATTACTTAGCTGACGTCATCACAGGTCATATTTATTTGCATACTTTTCTAACTCTATGTTTGTTTGATTCTGGTATATCTCATAGCTTCCTATCATTAGAGTTTATGCATAAACACCATCTAGTAGCTACACCTACTGCGACGATTAGTAGAGTGATGACGGAAGGAGGACCAGTGCCTATTAGAGCTATCTATAGATGTTCTATTTTTATAGCCGGGAGAGAGTTCAGGGAACGATTCTTTGTGATACCACTCCCCGGTTATGATATCATATTGGGGATGGACTGGCTTAGCTATGCCCATGCATCTATAGATTGTCATGAGGGTAGTATTTTGTTTAGTCCCCCAGGCACAGCACCATTCAGTGTCAGGAGGACAGGGCCGGAGATCAGCCTAGAGCCGAACTGTTGTGCGACTGTTTGGGACGTAGCACCGCCATACCCTATCATTAGGGAGTTTATGGATGTATTTCCAGAGGATCTTCCAGGGCTTCCGCCCGACAAAGATGTGGAGTTCACTATAGATTTAGTGCCGGATTCATCACCAGTATCCCGGGCTTGCTATAGAGTGAATCCCAAGGAGGCCATAGAGATGAAAGAGCAGATTGATGACCTGTTGAAAAAGGTTTTCATTCGATCTAGTGCTTCTCCATGGGGAGCGCCAGTGCTCTTTGTGCCTAAGAAGGATGGTACAGTCCAGTTGTGTATTGACTACCGGGCTTTGAATGCCATCACCATCAAGAACAAATATCCTATGCCCAGGATAGATGATTTGTTTGACCAGTTGAGCGGGGCGAAGGTATTTTCTAGGATAGACTTGAGATTCGGGTACCACCAGGTGAAGGTTAGGGCAGCAGACATCCAGAAGACGGCGTTCAACACGAAGTACGGGCAGTACGAGTTTCTGGTGATGCCATTTGGTCTCACAAATATGCCAGCTGTCTTTATGAATTTGATGAATAAGACATTTCACCAATATCTGGATAAGTTCATCGTAGTATTTATCGACGATATCCTGATATACTCGAAGACGCCAGAGGAGCATGTAGAGCACTTGCGGATAGTTTTGGGGATTCTGAGGCAGGAGAGATTGTTTGCCAAATTGTCGAAGTGCGAGTTCTTTTTAGACCGAGTGGATTTTCTCGGCCATGTAGTTACTGGAGATGGAATCTCGGTGGATCCCAGGAAGATTGCTGCAGTTGAGACATGGAAGGCTCCGACGTCAGTTTCAGAGATGAGGAGCTTTCTGGGTTTAGCAGGCTATTATAGAAAGTTTGTCCAGGACTTTGCTAGGATAGCTGAACCCATGACGAAGCTGACGCAGAAGGATGCAGAGTATATTTGGTCAGAGGACTGCCAGGCTGCGTTTGAGGAGCTGAAGAGGAGGCTGACGACCGCTCCAGTTCTGACATTACCTTCAGGTTCTGGAGGTTTCACCATTTACAGCGATGCTTCAGGGAAGGGGCTAGGATGTGTCCTACAGCAGCATGAGAAAGTGATTGCTTATGTATCCAGGCAATTGCGGACTCATGAGCGGAATTATCCTACCCATGACCTAGAGTTAGCTGCGGTGATCTTTGCACTCAAGTTATGGAAACATTACTTATACGGAGAGCGTGTGGAAATCTTTACTGACCACAAAAGCTTGAAGTATGTGTTCACGCATAAAGAGCTGAACATGAGGCAAAGACGATGGTTGGAGTTGATGAAAGACTTCGACATCGATTTACAGTATCACCCCGGAAAGGCAAATGTGGAGGCGGATACGCTGAGCAGGCATCCGATGGCATGGTATCTGATGATTGATCGACATTTGCGGAAAGACCTGGAGAAGCTCGGTATCGAGCTAGTTCGGCCAGGATCAGTGATACAGATGATGGCGCTTGACATTCAGTCACGTTTGATGGAGCAGACCCGGGAGGCACAGTCTACAGATGAGAGCCTTCGCAGACTTCGAGCCCAGGCTTTAGCTGGATTGCTGGATGACTTCACTATAGCAGAGGATGGATCCTTGAGGTATGGCAGCCGATTGTGCGTGTCGAAGGAAGAGCTGGTAGAGGCAGTCTTGCAGGAGATGTACCGATCGAGATATTCTATTCACCCTGGTGCTAACAAGATGTACCGTGACTTACGGGAACATCTTTGGTGGCACGGGATGAAGAGGGATGTATCACGTTTCATCTCGAGATGCCTAGTTTGCCAGCAGGTCAAGGCGGAGCGCCAGAGGCCAGCTGGTTTGTTGCAGCCGTTACCTATTCCCGAGTGGAAGTGGGAACATATTACGATAGACTTCGTCTCAGGGCTTTCTCGTTCCCAAGGAGGGAAGGATGCCATTTGGGTCATCGTGGACAGGCTGACGAAGTGTGCGCACTTCATACCCTTCAAGGTAGGGCTTTCCACCGAGAAGTTGGCGGAGCTATACATGCAGCAGATAGTTCGCCTACACGGAGTGCCGGTGAGCATTGTGTCCGACAGAGACAGTAGATTCACATCCCACTACTGGAGGAGCTTGCAGGAGGAGTTGGGCAGTAGGCTCAAGTTCAGTACGGCATACCACCCGCAGACAGATGGGCAGTCCGAGAGGACGATACAGATACTAGAGGATATGCTGAGGACCTGCGTGCTGGACTTTGGAGGATCTTGGAAGAGCCATCTGCACTTGGTAGAGTTTTCATACAACAACAGCTACCAAGCCAGTATCGATATATCTCCTTTCGAGGCGCTATATGGACGACGATGTCGCACACCGCTCTTTTGGGATGACGTCGGAGACAGAGTTATGCTTGGGCCAGAGATGATCACGGATGCAGCAGAGAAGGTCGGGATGATCAGAGACAGGCTCAGAGTAGCCCAGGACAGGCAGAAACACTGGGCTGATGCTAGTCGCAGACCGATGGAGTTCGCAGACGGTGATATGGTGCTAGTGAAGATATCACCTACTAGAGGGACGATCCGGTTCGGACGAGGAGGGAAGCTGAGCCCCAGATACATCGGGCCGTTCGAGATACTTGGCAGGGTCAGAGAGGTAGCTTACAGGGTTACACTTCCACCCAACCTAGCAGGAGTTCACGATGTCTTTCACGTATCTCAGCTGAGGAGATATGTTTCAGACCCCAGCCATGTACTAGATCATTCAGAGTTGGAGGTCGGAGCGAGCCTTACAGTTTCTAAGCAGCCAGTGGAGATATTAGAGAGGAGAGAGAAGAGGCTGAGGAACAAGGTTATACCCTTAGTACGAGTAGCTTGGAGCCGTCACTCTCCGGGTGAATCTACTTGGGAGAGGGAGTCGGACATGAGGGAGAGATACCCTTACTTGTTCTATCCAACCGCTGCAAGGGAACCACCCGTTCCTGCTTTATACCTTAGAGGTTAGTTTCGATCATAGCCTTAGTCATTCGTTGCATTGCTTGCTATGTTAAAATTGTACGGTCTTCAATCCTTGTGAATTTCGAGGACGAAATTTTTCAAGGAGGGAAGACTTGTGAGCCCCTGTTTTTCAAAATTTATTTAATTAGTGTTAATTAATTTTTAATGTCATATTTAGCGTTAAAATAATTATTAGGATTTTTAGGAAATTTTCTAGAATTTTTAAATAATTTTTAAATGAGTTTTAAATACAAAAATATCAATTTGCAATTTTCTAAAATATTTTAATATCATTTTGTAATAATTAGAATTGTTTTAATATAGTTTTGTAATTATTAGAATTGATACAATATCAGTTTGTAATAAATGAATTGTTTTTAAATGCGGAATACAAATTTGTATTTGCATTTAGTGACTTTAGGGACCTATCTGTAATATCCTAAAGTCTAGGGGCCCTAATGCTAATTCCTATTCTACCCACCCCCGACGACCGAGCTGCCCCCCCCCCCCCCCGACTGCTCGACGACCGCCACGACCAGGCTGCCCCCGCCATTTCCGGCCAGCCTGACCGCCTCAACCCCCTTATAAAAGCCCCCCTTCTTCCCCAGACCTAACCCTAACCCTAAAATACCACCCAGCCACCCACAACCGCCTCATCGACAGCCCCAAACCCTAACACTAAACCCTAACTCCGGCGAGCCTCGTCCAGCCTCTCCGTCGACGCTCACCGCCCCCAACCGCCACCGACGTGTTCGTCGCGACGAGCCGCACCCAGCGCCACCCGAGCGCCACCGCCACGACGTCTCCTCCGCCCAGTCGCCACCCCGACAGCAACCCAACTTCGGACACGTACGTGTCAGTACTGTCTCTGTGTCATATTTGTGTCTCGAATTCACGTATATGACTCGCCAGGACACAGGCAATCTATTGGTAAGCTTGGACACGACCGAATCAATTCGTGCGTGTCGTGCTGAGTGTAGACACAAGACTCCTGTGTCCCTAACTGTCCGGACACAGGATTGTTTTTTTTATGTATTAAATACCTAAAACCTAAATAAAATGAACTAAAACCTAATCCTAACACAAGCCGCGGGCTGACCCCCTTGCCAGCCCGACCCGACTCAAGAACCCGACCCATAGGGCCGAGTTCGAGCCCCCCCCCCCCCCCCCCTTTGCTGTTGTTTCCATTTCCTTTTCTTTTCCTTTTTCTTTTTCTTTTTCTTTTTCTGTTATTTATATATATATTTATATATATATATATGTATATACATATATTTGTATATATATATATGTAATATTATACTGTATTATATATATATGTTGTATTCATATATATATATATATATATATATATATATATATATATATATATATATATATATATATATATATATATATATATATATATATATATATATATATATATATATATATATATATATATATATATATATATATATATATGTTATATTTAGTACTTTATTATAATATGTATGTATGTATATGTATATATATGTATTTATGTACATATATGTATATATGTATATATGTTCATGTGTATATATATTATTATTATATATATACTATTATATATATGTATACAATATTTGTATATATATATATATATATATATATATATATATATATATATATATATATATATATATATATATATATATATGTGTGTGTGTGTGTGTGTGTGTGTGTATTTTTAACATATGTATGTATATATTATGTAAATGTCTATATATTTATATGTAAATATAAATATTGTAGATATACATTTTATATATATTTCACTCTACCTAGAGTAAATTATCTTTATAAAATAATTGTCATATTTTTATAACTACTATGTATAATTTTGCCCTATTAAAATATTAATATTTATTATGTATTTTTTTACGTCTTTGTATTTTTTGTATTTAAATTACTGCAACCATTTGGTGTCCAAGCCTAGCATGGATTTTTGGGCTCAAATGTGTTTTCACACATTCAAGACCTGTACAAGTCATATTGGACTTGATTCATGGCCTTGGGTCCTGTATTTGAACTTTGGTTCAAATTTTATACATGGACAAAATACGCAGATAATTAATTATTTTAATTTTAGATTGTGTTCAATGCTATTTTTGAATTTCTAAAAATACTTAAAGTACTGTTAAAATTCTGGAAAAATAGTATTTAGATAATATGTTAATTTAGCTAATTTAGTATAATTTTTACAGTATTTAATTTATAGTTTTGCCACAGTTTTGGCATATGAAACCAGAACTCATTTTCTGTGTACTTAGAAAAACTGATTTTTATAAAATACTTGTACTGGTTAATAAATTTCAGAAAAATTATAATAAATTTCTATAATTAACAAGGATCATTTTAATACTTTATTTTATGTAAAAATAAGCTTTTTGTCTATCTCAAAAATTGTTGGAACACAATGTTCATTTGATTTATTTATTGAATAATTACGACTTGTAACTTTTTGTGTTACTTTGAGTTTTAGCCGTGTTGAACCTCACCCCTCACTAGTGTAAAGACCCTAGAAAGTTAGTTATAGTAGTGTGTCACCCCATATTGGTCTCCTATGCTAAAGTCATCATTTTGGCTAGGTGCCCAGTCACAAGTCGTATTTCAAAAATTAGTGTCTTAGTGTTTTAGCTTAGTGTAAAGACTAAGTTTATATATTTATTTCTACAGTGACGAGTTACCAGACATCTATAGCACTTTTATCGCAGCTTGCTTTGCTAGAGGCAAGTACTTTCTACAAACTTTACATACTGTTACATAAATGAACTGCAAATCCAACTATGTTAAATGCTGATCCTTGGGGTAGCAAGTTAAACCCTCACATGTTGTATTACTTTCAGTCACTACCATGTTTAGAAAAATTTTATAACTCTCATATGATTAGAATCTGGGTATGGAGAAACTGATAGTAGAGTACGTGATCATGCCCCCTTTATCGTACCGAGCAAAGTTACATTTTATATGTTACTACGCCGTAGGCCTTTATTCTATATTTCTGTACGGATATACACCTATGCTGTACACTTGTACGTATGTACATTTCATTTACATGTGCCCCTGCACATTGTACACCTATTGACGATCACGTACCTGCTACAGTTTTAAACATTACATACACATCTGTCTCTATGACATTTGTGTCCTTGCCATGATAGATTATGTGATGCCATATTTCCAGTTATTCCTCTATGTTCATTTCCATGTTTCATATGCTAGTTTGCTAGAATCAGTACTTGCTCCCGTCCTGACAGGATAACGTTGTAGGTGTCCTTACTGAGGAGGAGTTACTCTGTGACTCATATTATGGTGATACTGTCGAGGACCCGGCTTTGCTTTACGAGGATGTTCCTGCGGAAAACCTCGCCTAGTTGTCTTTTTGCTTTAGACTTTTGAGTGTAGTCATGTATTAGACTACATGTTTTGTAACTGGACATGTATCCAGTTTTACATTTCAGACTTGTACTTTGGACATTTTACTATATGAGACGACTTTTGTGTTTGGAGCATTTATGACTTTTATTCACTTATAGAACTGTTAGCACATTTAGTCTTATCTTGTTATTTCTAGAACAGCTTACTGTGCTTTATCTCAAGCACAGGCTGGACATGACTCGGCCCGGCCCAACAATTTGGGTAACGGATCGTGACAGCATGTGTGTGTTCATGTTAGGCTTGAGAGTGTAGGGAAACCAGTGAATGACAACCTGTGTATGTGTGAGGTACATTAGGGTGTCACATAGAGTGTGTGTGACAGTCCAACATGGACAGTGTAGTGTACATGACAGTATGATACAAGATAGTGTAATGGGAAACATGTGTGACCTGTGTACCATATCAGTGAAATGTATACTGTCATGAGGAATAGAAAATATATTGTTAGCAATGTGAATATGTGAAGACAGTGGCATCAACTATTGCAAAACAGTATACATGGTGTTCCTAGGAAAAATAGGGAATAAAATAACAGTTGCAATGGGGAGGACATCTCAGGAATTAGAAAATAAAACAGTGTAAAAAAATGAAATGGAAATCAGTAAAAACAGTGGAGGAAAAAGGGAAATCAATTCAATGAATAAATTATTCATTCCAATCTCAGGTTTTTGGAAAAAAGCTGGAAACAGTGAGTGATACACATTTGTGTTCTGTGTCAACAGAAAACAGGAATCATTGTTACTGTGCAATAGGAAAACAGGAAATCAAATAACATGTAATTCATTACAATATCAATGTTTAGTAGGAATGAACCCAAATCTCAGTTTTAGGAAATAAACCATCAACTCAGTCCCAATGCCAAATCAGTTCACTTCATTAGAAACCGACACATATTCAAAAATCCCATTCTCAGGAATCCCTCATATTTCAGTTCATTAGGAAGAGTAAAACTCAGGTATAGGAATTAGTGAAGTATTGAGAAAACCATTCTCAGTTAATAGTTCAATAACATTCAAAACCATCACATATGTCTAGTTCTTATTCACAGACCAAAACCCAATTTTGAATTGAAAAACTTAGCAAAATATGAACTACAATATGTGGGGGTAATTAACAGTGTAAAACATTACATAAACTGGAAATTAGGAAGTTAGGAAAAATACTGAAACTCAGGTATCAGAACAGTATAGCATGTATCAGCCGAATGTCATTAAATCCCCAATTCGAACCCAAATTCTCATAACATCCTATTCTAATATGCACTAAATTAATCATAGATTATTAGAAATGTTTAGGCTCTAATTAACAATTAAAAACACAATTAAAATCATTTAAAACCGAAATGAAACTGTGAACTAAATGAACACTGATACACGCACAGTGCACGCGCAAATCCGTGTCCAACGCGACACGAGGGGTCATGTCACTTGACACACATGGGGTCAGTGGTCGCCCCTTGGTGTGTGTCAAATTTTACGTGTCGAGGTGGCATGTCCGCTGCGCAAACGCACCCGAGTAGCATGGCAGCTACAGTGCCCGCGCGCACGCGTGTGCACCCGCATGTACCTGTGTCTGTGGCAACTCGACACGACACCAATACGTTCTCAATGCAGTGGAAACACATAAGCGAGGTCAAAAACTAATTTCCTATTCAATTATATTTCAGAAATTCAAACGAAATGCCCTTTGGGGCATTTCATCAAACACATGTGTACATGGACTGATACGTGTCCGATACGGACACGTATAGGACTCAAAATCTAGGGTTAGCTATTCCTACAGTTAGGTTAGGCCTAGGGCTTCCTAGATATGCAATAAAAACAGTATTTTATGGAAGGGATTAGAATATTACCTAGGGATTTGCAATGTAACAAAAAGCCCGAAATGAGAGGATCCTCAAACCACCAAAACTCTCTCAAATTGTTTCTTCCCTGAAATTTCTCAATACCAACAGCAAATAAAATAATTTTAGGTCCTATTGCAATTGGTTTGGGGGAAAATGAATTGAAATGGAATTTTTATGAATTAAGAAAGATGTAGACTCACCTCTTTCTAAACTTGCAAATATTCCTAATGGAGGCTAGCCCTAAATTCTAGGAGGCATTAAATAGAGGGAAAATACCAAGGTGGCTGGTCATGGCTGGATTGGGCTAGGGTTAGGGCTCTACAAGTGTTGGGTTGGGCCTCTAAGGCTTAAGTCACAAGTCATGACTTGTGAAATCACAAGCCATTCTCTAATCAATTTAAATCCTAATTCCTCCTAATAAATTCTAATGAGTTAAATGTCACTAACTTAGGTCAAGCTAGGGTTCCATAACCTAACCAAATAGTCATGACCTAGGTTAGCCTCTAGGAGAGTCTCCTAAGTCAACACTAGTCAAAGTCTAAAATAGCACCAAATCAAATATACTAAAAATTACTAAAAATTCTAATAAATATAATTAATACTAACTATCACTAACCATGGTTAGCTAAGACTAGCTATGACTAATCTAGGTTAGGTCCAAACCAAGTTAGGCTAATCACAATACATGGCAATCAATTAAATAATATTAAAATCACACCATTCTTAATAATACATTAAATTCCAAATAATATATATTAAATTCAAAATAAAAAAAATACCTTCGAACTGGAAATGATAAATGAAACACCCTAATCACATGGCTAGGCTCTAGATTAAGATGTCTCTAGTGTTACACTATCAAAACACCAAAATCATAAGTCATAATTTAAAATAGTTTTAAAACGATTTAAAAATTACCAAAAATTATATCATGATTTAAATATCATTATTAAAAGATTAAAATCACAAAATTTCAAAATTATCCTCATTTGAAAAATTGGGTGTTATAATATTTTTGTTGGTTGATTAGTTGTGGATGCATTTATATATTCATAAAGACTTTTGTATTTTTGTACCAAATTTTAGTTTTGGTATTAAAATTTGGGTTATTCTTGACGTATTTTCTAAAATGTTAACAATTTAACTGTTTATGTACAGAAATTACAATATTTTGGAAAAATGTTCGAAAAGTGGTTAAATGTCCGAAAAGTGGTTAAATATTTCTACTAACCCGATATTTTTGGTAAAAATGTTGGAAAAGTGTCTACCATTATCAAACAATCCTCGACATATATTAGACGTTACTGCAAATCCCAACGTTTATCTGAAAAAGGTTGGGGAAATAAATCCTAAAGTTTTTTTTTACAAACATTGGGAAAGAAGCTACTAAACCAACATTTTTGGGTAAAAAAGTTGGGAAAAAGTACCATTATTTAAAAAAATTTGACATGTGTTAAACTTTACTTTAAATCCCAATATTTGGAAAAGGTTGGAAAAACAAATGCCAACGTTCTGCATAAACATGGGAAAAAAGATAATTGACTGACATTTTGTAAAGTGTTGGGAAAGTGTCTACTATTATCAAACAATTATTGACGTGTATTGAACGTTGTTGCAAACGTCGCCTTAGCCTACGCCAACGTTTATTGTAAACGTCGTTAATTTTCGACTGGAGCAACGATGACGTTTGAAAAACGTTGAACAAACTTCGACTAAACCTATGCCAACATTTACGATATTTTTACCGACGTTTTTAAACATCGAAAAAACCTAATATTCTTGTAGTGTCTACAAAATTCCTCGCCTTCCATGTAAGTTTCAGGCACTTTCTTTTGAACACAACTCCTAATCCTTGTGGCACAATGACTTGGTCATCCATCTGCCAAATTTGTCTCTTATCCCAGATCTAATAAATATTTGTGATCATCCTCCTTCAAGAAAATTCTCCCTTCTGTCAAGGGTTTGCATTAGGCAAATCCACACACCTCCCCTTTCCCTATCAAATAAAATAAAATGCTTCTTCTTTTCATTTAGTGCATTCTGATGTATGATAACCCCACATTCTTTTTATTTTGGTCTACAATATTAGGTTTTATCTAATGATGATTATACGCGTTATTCATGACTTTACTTTATGAAATTGAAATATGAAGTAATTACACATTACCAGAGCTTTGCAAATTATATCGTAATCAATTTTCCCCTAATGCCAAACAATTTCAAAGTGGTGGTGGTGTTGAATACGATGGTGTTCCATTCAAACAACTTTGTACTTCTTATGGTATTCATCGATATCTCTCATGTCCCCGCCACACCTAAACAAAATATCTTGCAGAACACAAACATTGTCATATTTTTGAAATAATCCATACTCTCCTTGTCTCTAGTCATGTTCCTCTATGCCACTTGCTTGAAGCTGTATCCACTCATGTCCATCTTATTAATCGCCTTCCTTTTTCCATCCTCAATTGGTCTTCACCCTTCTCTTGCATTTATGGTACGTCTCCCTCCAACTATGTTCACTAAGTCTCGGGGTATTCCTGTTACCCGCATTTAGGTGCTTATCTCACTAACAAGTTGTTGCCAAGAACTATTGAATGTGTGTTTCTAGGTAGCTTGCGACACAAGTTATCGTTGTCTAGATAGAAGAAATGGCCGGGTGTATATTTCCCTCTATGTTCGCATTAACGAACAAGGCCTTTCCATTCTCCAAAACCACAAGCCCCACCTCTCAATCCACCTGGATATCTATTCCAGTTATATCTCTAGCCTTATCTCCCATATCATCCTCCTCCTCCTCCTTCTCCTCCTCCATAGAGGTACTTTCTTCCACATTAGTGCTATGTCTCCATGAAACTTATCCATAGCACCTTAATGCCCTTAACCTCAACTACCACCTACCCCTCTCCCACAACCCACATCTAATATGTCACACCCCGCTCCCGTAGGAGCGATCGTCCTCGCTAAGGCATGATGCCGCACGAACCTAGATTGCGCTCGTGCAAGGCAGTTTCATAACGGCCGATTACATCGGCGACGACAGGGTCGTCGCACAGAAGTCCCAAGCAGATAAATTGAAACATGCAGCGGAAATTAGAACAAGAACACATGAACACAAGTCATTCAAAAGAAGCTCTTTATTGATATTGAATACAAGATTACATTTGTAGGCGCAAGGCCAAATTACAAATTCTCTCATGCTCACTTTTCTTCCATTTTACAAGTCACTCTGCTCTCTCTCATCTCTCGATACAAATACTTGAACCAGCGGAAGCTTCGGAAGGCGATGTCCATACATTATGTCATGTATAAGTCTTCGGTTCCACGCGGCCGCACGCTTCGAATCGCCAAGGAACTCCGTGCCTCGACGCATCCAAGCGAGCTCCGTACCACGAGCTTCTACCTATGTCTGCACATGAACACTGTGTGGGTGTCAGTACTCAACTGTACTGGTGGAGTGAGCTCCTCGCCCACCCATACAAAACCTACACGTTCATTTACTTTGTGCAGCTTAAATCCCTTTCTATTGTCTTTCTAGTCTTGCCTTAGGATCAGTTTTAAGACTACGGACGCCTTGGCACATTTGTGTATGAGGACCATCCCGTGCTTGTACCACAACGTTAACTTATACTTTACCTCTAGACCCTCTTTTCGTGCCAACAACGTTAACCTATCAAGTCGTGCTTGCCTTTCGGCCAAAATCAGAGACGCAACTATACGATGAGGCTTCATTTCCGTGTGACCGTGCCACAAACCCTTGCTGAGGCCGTTCCTCGCAATTCAGTAAGACTTAACCATTTCGCCGCCTCGCGGCCCTTGCTACTTTGATCACCAACTGACCCAATCGAGACTTGTGAACTTAGTGTCGCTCAACCAACTTGCCTTACGGCGATTCCTGACTTAAACCCGCGATGACTCAATCAAACTTGTGCAACTCTATGCCAACATCTTAAGACTCGACGCCACGACTCGTGCCGAAGCACGACGCCTACGTTGAAAGCTAATCTTAGGCCCAACATTGTGTTTTTAACTTGTACACACCTTCAACTCGACTCCTTGATATAGCGCACTCAATAGTCGACTAAATCCAAAGGCACACTCGCGGATTGCCGCCATCATGCCGACATCTATATGAACTTGGTCACTAGCACGACAAGCTATCTTGGACCTCCATTGGATATTAGGGTACGTTCGTAAAATGAGGCACAATCTCGCCGAATTTTCCCTAATAGCCGTCCTACGGCGCACCCCTTGGGTCAGGTCGCACACCATCCAAGGGTCCCGTAGGCCCGTGGCTCCTCCTAGGCCAGATCGGTCCCGTAGCCGCGGCAACCGTCTGAGGAACAAAATCAAAACCCTTGTGCACCGGTACACAAGTTGTCCAATGACCATGCAGACTTGACCCACTTCCTTATTTTAGGACTGTTTCATTCTTTACTTTCATTGTTTTACTATCTTTAGAGTTCCACATTTCAGACTTCATCATTTGAGACCCCTCGACGACCCGCGGTCGCGAGCATTCTTTCCATGTTACCGTTTTCATTTCATTCAACTTAGGAATGCCTATTCGATAGTCATTTCTCCAAAACTCATTAAGTCGAACGTGGTTCGTGCCTTAACGCTAAGTCCGAATGTCGTGCCTCAAATCGACTTACATTCTACGCGACGCTATCGTCCAAGTCATACTTTATATGACGGGCCTTGGGATCGTGGGACTATTTAACTTGGCAACCGCAGAATGAGCGGGACAGCACTTGGAATGACTTAGGTCGACCGGCATAACTTTGCCCAACTTACTCAAGCCTATAACTTAACTCGAGGGACGAGCAAAGGCTATGCCAAGCCTTGCATTACGGAAGCGTGTATGCTTTATCGAGCATTTACGCGGGCGACGCCTATGACTTATGCTAATTCTTAGCTTTTGTGTCGAAGACCAACTTTTCTTCTCCCAAGCCACGGGACGAAGGACCGAGTGTCATTTTCAAAGCACGCCGTGCACCAACTCTAGGCCGACCGTGGAACATTTTCCATGTTCTAACTCATTTCGACCCGTCGGGATTATTCCCTTAGCTATGTGGATTCGTCTCTTTTATTATCAAGCCTATTGTGCAAGTTGAAAACATGCATTTTATTATGTGAAGGCAAAGATGAGGCAAGTTCACCAAAACTATCCTACCTGAGCGAGCGGTCGCCTTGACCGAGCGATGTCTCCGAGTAGCCGTTGCAAGGCTAAGTCCGAACGCCGTCGGCATTTCGATTCCTCCGATTGACTTTGCGGGACAGGGCGCTACATAATATACCTGAACCTCCCCCAACCACTTCCTCTAGGCATTCAATGATAACCCGATAGCGAGATGGGTCCAACAAACCTCTTAACCGTACATATGACACAACTATGTATCCCCTCCCTAGTGCCTTATTGGCTCATGCCTACTCTGCTACTACATAACCTATATGTTACTCTTAGGATGCTCAACTTGAATGGCGCCAGACCATGACTTCTGATTTCAATGCCTTACTGAAAAATAGTATTCAGATCCTTTTTTCTCTTGCTTATGTGTAGCATGTCGCTGATTGCAAATGGAACTCCAAACTAAAACTATGTGCCGTTTGGGCAACTGAATGTCACAAAGCCAGTCTTATTGCCAAAGGTTTTCATTAACAAGCTGGAATTTAATTTAATGAGACCTTCAATCTGGTAATCAAGCCAAATACTATCCACATTATGCTTAACATTGTTGTCTCGATTGGATGTCCCTTACGCCAACTTGATGTTAAGAATGCCTTTCTCCATTGTGTCCTAGATGAAATAGTCTATATGAGTCAACTATCTGGTTTTACAGATTTTGCTCATCCTCGTCATGTATGTCTTCTACGAAAAGCTATCTATTGTCTCAAACAAGCTTCTCAGGCCTAGTTTTAATGCTACAATAATTTTTTCTCCAGTTTAGGTTCATACAAACCAAGACGGATTAATCTATATTCATCTATCGTTCAGACTATATGATTCTACTTCTGCTTCTCTATGATGATAACATCATTCTGACAGAAATACTCATACTCTCCTCACCTCCTTCATCACCACTCTTGGAAATGAATTTTAGCTTGGTGACTGTAGCTCTTTGTCCTTCTTTCTCGGCCTCGAGACAACCCGTTCTCATGACTCTTTACACTTTTCCCAAACTAAATATAACCTTGACATCCTCCAGAAGTTCTTCATAATAATGTGTAAGCCATACTCTATTCTAGTTTGTGCCAAATCCTAGTTCTTAGCCAATATTGATGATCTCCTTTCAGGTAACATTGATTATCGTCAACTGGTTGGTTCTCTACAGTATTTAACCTTTACCCATCTAGACATTTCTTATGTCGTTCATCATATGTCTCAATTCATGAGCCAACCCCCTTTCTCCCAACATTATTGTTTCTAAATGGATCCTTCAGTATCTTAAAAGATCTCCTGATTTTGGCCTAATCTTCCTTCGTTCGGTTGGATCGTTTAGTTACTTCCTACTCCATCACAGACAGGACATTTGTCCAACTTCTCGCTGCTCCACTACTGGTTTATGCATTTTCTTAGGGTCCAATCTTATCTTTTGGACTGCTAAAAAATAATGTACAATCTTCTGCTCCAGTGTCGAATTTGAATACTACTTACTTGCCCATATTTGTGCATAGACTACTTGGATACTGTTTCTTCTTAGTGAACTTAACTTCCCCCCACTAAAACCCATCACTATGTTATTTCAAGCCTTCACACGACGTACATGTCCTCCAATCCTATCTTCCATGCCTATACTAAACATATTGAGCTTAACTACCACTTCATCAGGGAAACACTTCTCTCTGCTTCTCATCATGTGCTTTTTGAACCGTCTCAGGTCAACTTGTTGATATGTTTACCAAAGTAATTCCCAAACACCGATTTACTATGCTGTAGTCCAAACTCGTCTCTCATAGACTATCGAGTTTGTGGTTGTGTTAAATCATCATAATTTCTTAACATAATTATTTTTTGCTGTATATAGTTGTGAAAAATATGTCAATATTTTATTTTATTTTATTTAGTTAGATTTGTTAGGAATAATGTTAGGAATCCTTGTTTTCATTTATGTCCTTTGTCATCTCTATATATTGAGACCTCCAGTTGGAGAAGAATACACACAAAAGTAACAATCAATCAAATTTCTTATGTAATGCCTCGCTCTGCATAATGCATTACGATGGCTTATTGATTTGAAGAAGTATTAATTTTTGTTTGGTTTCATGTGCAGGCTTCACGCAGAATTATCTGAGGTCGATATTTTGTCCTGTTGTAAATAGAAGACGCAAAGTCAAACTCGTAGATGGATAAGTGGATTAGTTCAGAGTAGATATAGCAGGATTTGGGCAGTCGTGTAGTCTTTACTAATCTGGTCGGGTCGGATGATTGAGGAGTACATGCATCTTATATGGTTATACCAGTTAAGAAGATCGTGCATCAGGCCGTATTGTCTCAGTAGAGTGATAGGCGAATTGGCATAGATGGGTGGACACTGCCCTTTCATCCAACTTTTTCATACCTTAATAAAATGTACCCTTATGTGTTTGTAACTTCATAGATTCCATATGCATGGTTAGAATAAATATAAGTCATAATATACGTTGAACATTAAGATATAATATTGAATAACTGTATCAGAGTGTACATCAGTGCACGAGTCATAGTACACTAAATAACTGTATATAGGAGCATCCATCTGTGCACGAATCGTATGTGGTAAGAGGCTTCGTCAGCAAAGCAAACAGTTGTGGCACAATACCACGAAACTGCTGGTAGGCTTCGTTAGCAAAGTGAACTGTTGTGGTTCAAAATCACGGAACTGTTGGAAGGGATATGGTACCCACATAATTGAGGATATTGCATGGTGCCTTAGTATGTTTGGGACCTACGAGTCGCCAATTTGAACATTGAACGAATGTGTGAGAATATGAGGATGATGCATGATTTCTGTATTCGAATTTAGAGCATGCATATGTCATTATAGTTACTTAACTGTCCACGCATATTGCATGGTCATGGAAAATTTGTGCACAAGGTAATGCTTTCCTACGAACGGCTTCCCGGGGCCACCGAAATCATTTGGCGTAAGGAAAAATTATGTAGGTGTGCTTCTGCGATATGTGGTATTGCGGAACTTGTAGTAGTGCTTGCTACCCGACTGGCAGGGCGCGTCACAATATGGGTATCACGAGCCCTTCGGTGGGGCTAGCTACCTATACGCAAAGAATTGCCGTCATATCGAGATGAATCGTCTAATATGGCTTACTATGCCAACGACCTCATATAGTTAAGCTGCATGCTAATGTCATTTGCTTGTTGGCTTAGATATTTGATTGCGAGGATGAACACACACACACTTATGTACGTGTATTTTGTAAAGGCTAACAAATGTTTGGTGTAGGGACAGATCCTGACACACTTATGTTATAAATGTTATCTTTGACATAACACGAAAGGTTGGTAAGTATTGGATATTATATGTTGAACTGACAGGGAAGGATGATGGTATGTATTGGGTGAGATAAAATTGTTGTATATGTGACATGAGTATGCTTATAAGACACAATATGTTATGCCATAAAATTGATCCTAAGGCAATATTAAAAAGATCACCAGATAAAGTGTATGTTTCACATGATTACTTAGTGTCGGTTTGGGCGAGTGGGTTTCCCCACTCAGTAGTATACGATATGCACTGATACCAGACCCGCCAGGTACGAAGGTACTCAAACGTATTGAGGCGTTGGAGCTCGGATTGGCAACATAAAGATGCTCAGCCGAGGATGTTTGCTTGGATATACAAGACATAATGTATGGAACGATGAGATCCTTTGTGAGGAAGAGAGATCATGAGTTTTGTAAGGGAACTTGGCATATTTATGGGGCTTTTGAGATCCTTTCTAATAAGCTACCTTATCAATAAAGATATTTGTTTCGTATACTCTGTTGTAACTTCACCATGACTATTCCTTCTGCTGCAATGTTGTCGTTTTGAGATAACCATTATTGTTTTATCATCTTGTCTCATACAAGTACAATCTAGACTTGTACGACATCACGCCTAGCGGCTGACTTTCAGCTCAGTGGGGTCGGGGCATGACATATTCTTCTTTTTCTTCTTCTTAGTTTTGAATTTCTACAAAACTGTCTCGAAATTAGGATGACTTAAATAGGAATTTCCTAACCTAATTCTGAGCAAAAATTATTAGAAGGGAGAAGGACTTCTCAAGAATAACTTTAAAAGAAAGAAGGAGAGATACTCAGAGGGAGATTTTTGGTTTGATTTGAAGGAGTTCGTTCGAAAGGATCCGCACGATTAGTCTCCTTATTTTCTTATTTTTGTAAACCTATTTCTCATCATCAGAATCAATTTCTATTGTTTGAGTAGTTGTGGTGATATGTTTGGATCGGTGGCAAGGCCGACCCTGAGCTCACGGGGTCCGAGACAAACTTCTAAAATGGGACCCCATACATAATATAAATAAATAAATAAATAAAACAAAAGTAAATTAAAAAAAATCACCGCCAAGATGATTTCTAAGAACTAAGAACCTCATATATGAGGGGCTTATATATAAACCACTACCCTACAATTGTTTTGTGTTAGGAAAATGCTAAGTTTACTACCAAATATTTATAACTTTCTTATAACTCACACCAATCCCCTGCTAACGTGGTCCCATCCGGTCCCACTCGGTCTCCCATCTCCCCCAATCAATGAATGCCACATAGGCGGTTGTAAAGCTTACAACCAAAATATGTTGTAAGCATAACATTTTCCTTTGTGTTAAGTGGGGCCCATAAAATATAATAGGTTTATTTTAGAAACAAAAATATGAATATATTTATATTTAAATTGATTTATTTTGGTCTTCGAATCTGTGGGCCCTGGGTGGTCACCATGGTTGTCCTAAACCAGGGCCGGCCCTAATTGGTGGGAGAATGTAGAAATGAGTATGGTGCATTTTTTTATTCAATAGTGAGATTTTTTCGGATTGGACTCCAATTGTTTTATTATTATTTTTCGTCAGAATTTTTGTTTAATATCGTTTCTGTTTGTGTTGTGAGCTTTGATTTGTGGATATTGATATCGTATACATTTGTATATTTTAGTTCAGTTTTAATTTTTTTTTTCAAAAACCAAATGCCCGTGAACCTTACCACCCAGCCAGCACTTGGCCCGGGAGCCGTGGCCACTGCCATCTAGCCGCTTCCGTGGGGGATCGATCTCGCGATCTCACACCCAGTGCCAACCATTACACTAACGCTCCATTGTCACAATTGATAAGGCATAGTTCAGTTTTAATAGTTTCTTTCTACTGGAAATTGCTGAAATACCCAATTTCAGGGTGAGAGTTTATGAAAAATCCACCTGCTGGGTGGATTTTATGAAATACCCATAATTATATATTTTCACATTAAATATTCTAAGATTCTCTTTAGATGCTTTGTATTTACAAAATTACCATTTTGATAATACCATAACAACCCATTCGCACAAATTTGGTCATATATATGTATTTGAATTCACAACCTCAGATTTGGATTGCGATTTTCGTCTTCTTCTTCTTCACGAGAGATCTGAATTCCATTTCTCTCATCTTCAGCAAAGATCGCAAAGATCGTTCGTAGTTCACTGTACTTTTTTTTCAGTCGAACTCCGATCATCGCCCATCATCATCATCATTTTCGTGGAGAGATTTGAAGTTTTTCGGCTATTAGGTCAATTGTGGAGAGAAGATTTTCTTATTCTTCTTCTCCATAAGAGTTAGCATCGTTTTGAAAGAAGAACGAAAAACTCTAGAATCTTTATTTCTGACAAATTTTTTTCTACAAAAAATTAGGTTTCTGTCAACTGTTCTATATCATTTTAACACGGAGAATGACTATTCTCCGTGATTTTAACACAGAGAATAACCGTTCTCCTGCATTTTAACACGAGAAATGGTCATTCTCCGTGATTTTAACACGGAGAATGACCGTTCTCCGTGATTTTAACACGGAGAATAGTCATTCTTCGTAATTTTAACACGGAGAATGACCATTCTCCTGCATTTTAACACGGGGAGTGGCCATTCTCCGTCATTTTAACATGGAGAATGGCAATACTTCGTCATTTTAACACGGAGAATGGCCATTCTCCGTGATATTAACACGGAGAATTCCCATTCTCCGTGATATTACCACGAAAAATGGCCATTCTCATTTTACCACGGAGAATGACCATTCTCCGTGTTAAAATGACGGAGAATGGCCATTCTTCGTCATTTTAACGCAAAAAATGGCAATTCTCCGTCAATTTAACAAGGAGAATGACTATTCTCCGTGATATTAACACGGAGAATTGACATCGTCCGTGATATTAACACGGAGAATTGTCATTCTCATTTTAACACGGAGAATGGCAATTCTCTATCACTTTAACAAGGAGAATGACTATTCTCTGTGATATTAACACGGAGAAGTGACATTCTCCGTGATATTAACACGGAGAATTCCGTGATATTACCACGGAGAATGGCCATTCTCCTACATTTTAACACGGAAAATGACCAGTTGAAACTTTGGAGGGCCATAACTTTTGACTAGGAGGTCGAAACGAGGCCCGGTTTGTCGCAAAAGAAGCGTATTTCCGAGGAGCATGAGATAAACCAATTTATCGTTTGTCGGCCTTCCGAAATTTTAGAATTGCAAAAAAAAAAAAAAAAATGATGTTTGGACCTCCATTTTAACACGGAGAATGACCATTCTTCGGTTTGTCTCAAAGTGGCCATTCTCCTGCATTTTAACACGGAAAATTGCCAGTTGATGCTGCTGCTGATGATGAAGTGGGAACTGATGATGACGACATGGTGTGAAGATTGCGAATGGAGAGTCACTGACGAGTTTTTTAAGTAAGGTTTGAAGATTTTGGAGGAGAAAACCTAAATTCGAAAGTGAGCAGCGTATGGAAGAAGAGGAAGAATCGAAACGTATTTTTTTGAAGAGTAGGTTTCGTGGGTGTTTTCAATAAATTAGAAGAACAAAAAAGTCATTCCGAACCCTTTTATATATTTTTTGTTAATTCTGGACACGCGATAAAATATTATTTTGTGATAAATTTTTTATAAAATTTTTTCGGTTTTTGGACATTTCATAAATTATTCCTTCTTTCTATTTGAAAACGATGTTTAATCTGTTGGTCCATGTCTGCAGTTTGATCTCAAAACCATTTGATCGCGACTCAAAATTGCAAAGAAGATTCTGAGTTATGATCAGGAATTCTGCGTGCCACTTGCACAGGAACATCTTATCATCAACTCTTTATACTTTATTCATTTATCGATCTCTGTCGTTGTTGACGATACATATATTGAAGTGATCTGCATGGCACATCACGCAACATAGATGCTCGATGCAGGGGTCTGTGGGCGAGTTTTGTGTGCCGCATAAAATAAATAGGGATATTTAGACTTTAGATGTCAAATAAGTTTAAAAATTTGTATTTGGATTTTCATATTATATATAATTAGTGTTTGGGTCTCAAAAGTGTCACTAATGTCTCAAAAGTATTACTAATTATTTTTAGTGACACTTTTGAGACCCAAATACTAATCTATAATATAAAGCACAGTGGATTTTTGGTCCGACCCATGTGCTTTGGTTCAACGATGATGAAAGGACTAAAGTGCCCCTCTCTCTATAAGAGAGGAGGAGGTCCCATATTGGGTGCGGAGCAACCGGTTGTTCCAACGGCACTCCCGCCTTCAGCTCCTCTTACACCGCCCCTCCTTCCGCCGCCTCCGCTCCATCCTCGCACACGACGTCGTCGCCGGCCTCTTTCGCAACCCCTTCGTCGCAAGCAGCATCCTCCACCTCGCCGCCGACGCCGACCCTTCCTTCGCCGCCTCCCTCTTCTCCGCCATGACCAACCCCTTCTCCTTCAACACCGTCATCGCCATCTCCGCCGACCCACTCTCCATCTACTCCCAAATGCTCCGCCGCCGCGTCCCTCACGACTCCCACACCTTCTCTTCCTTGCTCAGCACCACCACCGCCGCCATGTCGCTGCACGCACACGCCCTCCTCCTCGGATTCCAGTCCAACCTCTTCGTGCAGACCGTCCTGCTCACCGCCTACTCCCGACGCGGCTCCGCCGACCACGTCCTGCGGATGTTCGACGGAATGCCGCACATGGACGTCGTCTCCTGGACCGCCGCCATCTCGGACCTCGCCGCCCTCGGACGTCCCGCGACGGCCCTGCGCGTCTTCGCCTCCATGAGGCCCCACGCCGCCCCGAACGCCGTCACCGTGGTCTTTGTCGTGTCCGCCTCCGCCGGGCTCGGGTCCCTGACGCTGTCTCAGTGTCTGCACGCCTACGTCGAGAAGGCCGGGTTCGGAGGCCGCGTCTCCGTCCGGAACTCCCTGGCGCTGGTCCGGTGCCTGCACGCCTACGTCGAGAAGGCCGGATTCGTGTCCGTGCCATTATGACACAGGTTATCCACTAGTTATGTATAATATGAAGACTCAAACACAAATTTTAGAACTTATTTGAGATTCAAAGTCTAAATATCCCAAATAAATATAGACGAAGACGTTAGTGGCTTTTTCCAATTCCCGTTCTCTTGATGGAGTTGGGTTTTCTGTAGAATATTTGGCTCGCCACAGGTTACCATGGGCTGTAAAGATTGTTGTGGCCAATGCCACTGATATTTAGTGGCGACAGTCATCATTTCCTTCGCTCAAAATTCAAAAGGAAACTTATCTTGACCACTTTCGATACATTAATAATGAGTCTAAGCCCCTAACTCCCTCCACTAATACTCGAAAGTGGCAGGACCAACATTGCTGCACTAGTGGGGGAAACTTTAGTTTAGACATGGGAAATTTAGTGTAGAGATGGAGATGACGATTTAGTAATGGTAGTACTTCTCAAATTTCGTAGGGACGTTTGGTATAAGAGATGGTTTTTTGTTTGAGACATATTTTTATATTTCTTTAGGTTATAAAACTTTATTTTCGGAAATTATAAAAATTCAAATAAATAATTTATCCATGAAATATAAAAATTTAATCCCTCGAGAATAGGTGGGTATATCTTTTTTTACATAACTTCATTTGTTATTTTTACTAATAATAATTTTAATTTTTTTAATCCTTTTTTTCTCTTTTTTTTGTTTTGATTTTTGATTTTTAAGATTTTTCTTTTGTTTCTTTTGTAGTTTTTTTTTAATCTTCTTCCATTTTTAAAAATGACTTTTGCTTTGTTTTCATTTTTAATTTTTTTTGGTTTTTTTAAGTTTTCCAATCTTTTTAATTTTTATTTTCAGTTGTTTATACTCTTTTTATAAAAAAAAATTCTCTGAAATATTTATATATTAACCAAACATGAAAAATATAATTTTTCAAGAAAATTAATAACCGAAAATTAGTTTTCGAGAATATAGAATTTTTGTCTATATACTATTTTACGTACCTAACGTTCGCTTAGGGTCGGCTATTTTTAACCCTTTTCTTAGTATTCAGTTGTAACATATCCTGAGATGTTTATTTGTTATCTCCTCATCTTGATGGGCACCACCTTTAACTTTTGTGACACAACATACTGGTATATACACATCTTTATTATTGTTGGGAACGAAACGCGAAAACCGTTCCCTCAAACCAAAAAGCCGCAAAAGAACCGAAGAAAAGCTCAAAATTTAAATTGTCAAAATTACAAAGAAAGCCAAACGCAATCACAAGCGATTTTTACGTGAAAAATCCAGATAAAAAAATCACCGGACGATCAGAGTCCAATCCTGAAAAGTCTCCACTATTGTAATAAGAAATACACCGGCTCCTTACAAGTTTCTTACCAATCAAAACAGATCACTACAAATCCTTGGAATAGAGAATCGATTACAGACTCATGAAGAACGAAGACGATGGAAAAAAATTGCCCAAAAATGATCCCACTTCAAAGTAGTCGTCAACCCTCTCTCTCTCTCTCTGTAATAGTTGCCTCCTTGTTACTTGGATTAAGGTTAGGAAAGCCTAATATATAGCCCCACAAACCTGTAACAAATATGGACCACGGGATGTAATCCCATAGTGTGTAAAATATCACAAATATCGTACAGCTCGCTGAAAAACCTCTATTGCTCTGATACATGAGTTTATCCGATACTCGAATGGCACTCCTTGCACTTCTCGAGCTTCTCCAACACACGGATGACCCTCGTTGCACTCTGGGTTTTTTCACGTTGGGAACCTTGTTACGCCCCGATTCCGAAGAATCGATAGTCGTCCCTCGGGAGTGATGTCGTGCCACCCTAGGTTGCAATCGCACGAGGCATAATCATAAGGTTATCCGAAATTTTGTATTTTATTGATAATAGGCATCATTTACAAGACTCTATTACAATTATGCCGCTCGGGCTTACAACATCACTCGATTACAAAAGGAGTACCGATGAGATAGTCGTTCCATACATGCAACCCTCAACTTACAACAAAATTATTCTAGCCACCTGAAGTGGAGGGAAGTCGAGAAATATTCTTGGACTGTTTGCGAAGAGTCTTCAAAAGTTGTGCATCGAGAGTCTTCGAC
The DNA here is from genome assembly GCA_029216955.1 of Iris pallida. Taxonomy (NCBI): domain Eukaryota; kingdom Viridiplantae; phylum Streptophyta; class Magnoliopsida; order Asparagales; family Iridaceae; genus Iris; species Iris pallida. The sequence goes on from JANAVB010026600.1 coordinate 747,512, forward strand.
GCGCAGTCAAAGCATAAAAAACATGAACGTCGCCTGGATAATTGGCGCATTCCTCCTGATTCATAGCACATGCAGAGAACGAGGGTCAGTACGATCACATGTACAGGTGGGTGGCTAATTTAAACCCAATCTCTCAATTTGTTCAAGCAGTTTTATAAAACATGTTAGCTATTTGGTTATCTTTCTAACCATCCTGATCGATTTGCATGTTAATATGTTAAGAGGCAAGCAGATAAAAATTTCATACATTGAGCAGCTGTCCATATTCATCCAGTATCGCGAGTATTAGTTCAAGCAGCGAAAAAGGGGTATGAAGGTCACTGGCAATGTCAAGCCATCATGAACTATAGCTGGGTTAGACGGTGATCCTTTCGCGGTGAGTAGCGAGCCCTACTTGAAAGTTCTCAAATCACCCTTGCCAGTCCTGCTGGCACTTTCTATACTCGTTCCTTCCGGACCGAATCGGTTCCTTAGTCTAGGCAACCGTTCGAGAAAACTATAGCTTGTGCACAAGTTGTCCAATGACCGTACTATTCTTCTTTGAAATTTAGCCTATTTTTATGCAATTAACCTTATTGTTGCGATACTCGTTAATTGATACAATCTTTATTTTGCTTAAGACTAAGTAAATGTCGCATATGAGAGCATGCATCAGTTTCATGTATAGCAGTTCTATAGCAAGTGTTTCATGAAGAATCGTGCCATAATTTATTGATTCTATACTATGAATACAAGCATGCATTTTGTGTTTCATGTTTGATTTGAAACCAGAGCATCGAGGGGAAGGAGGTCAGCCACTCACCTTGTCACGCCCCAGAACTAGAATACTGGAAAGCGGGGGACAGACATAGCCAGCTACGTACATTAAGGTATAATCTACCTCGATATACGATCACGGCTGTCTAGATGCATAAGAGTTTATCTACAAGCCAACAGTCTCTTATGGTCATGAACAAGCTTAGTGTCTCAATCTAAAGCAAGTAAGTAAATGTTACAAGATGTTAGATCATCAGACATACAAAGTAAGGCGTCCCAAACATTACATATTCAGATGATCATGAAGCTAGTCATACAAAATATGAAGACTAGCAAGAGTTTCAGTCATACATGATCAACCTTAGGATTTGTCAATCATGTTACAGCCCGTAGGCAGACACTACTAAAATAAGCCAGATTAGCGACGTCCAGATACATCGCTAATTACGGAAAATACATCACTAAAGGTAATTAGCGACGACTTTAGCGACGAAAAATGAAGGTCGCGAAAAAGCTAGTCGCAGATGACAAATTCGTCGCCCTACGTCGCTGTTTGCGACGTCACTCTCATGTCGCTGGGTCGTCGCAAAATTAGCGACGAAGAGCGACGAAAACATTACTGTCACTTTCCGTTCCCAGAATACGTATTTTAATACATGCACTGTTGGAATATATTTATTTAATATTTATCATGTATTATTCTGTATTTAAATTCCTTTAATTTTACGCTAATTATTTTTTTGCATTTTATTTTTTGCTTTTTACTTTACTTTTGGGTTCGGCCTGAGTTGGTTTATTTTTTGGTTTTGGGTGGTTCAACAATTCTCAACCTACCACCCCCATTAAAGCCCTATACCCTTTCTCTCTCTTTTTTACTTCTTCTCATTACTCTTCTTCTTCCTCATAAACTCTCCCCTACCTACCCAGCCGCATAGGCAAGTGCCAACTTGCTTCTTGATGGATCTCCATTTTGTTGTTCCATTGTCTTTCTCTCAAGATTCTTAGATACTTTAGTACTTAGCATTTTCAATTTCCATGGCTCATTTCATGTAGATCTAAGTTTAATGTATTTTCAGATTTCTTAGGCTTTGATCTAGTAACTTTGTTGTTTTTCAAGTATTGATGGTTCCATGTTGTAGACAATTTCATTCTACCCTATTTTTACCTATAGAAGTCCAGATTTGGGCTTGGAATGAAGAATTTAGAGAACTTGGAAGCAATGGCTTCCATAGTTCTGTTCTCAGGAAATTCGGAGAAGAAAGCATTCCTGGCCGCATGAGCAATCCTGACTGCATGAGCAATCCTGGCCGCATGAGCATCCTGGCCGCATGCGCAATCCTGGCCGTATGAGCAATCCTGGCCGCATGAGCATCCTGGCCGTATGAGCAATCCTGGCCGCATGAGCAATCCTGGCCGCATGAGCAATCCTAGCCGCATGAGCATTCCTGGCCGCATGAGCATCCTGGCCGCATGAGCAATCCTGGCCGTATGAGCAATCCTGAACGCATGAGTAGTTTCCAGCCGCATAAATTGTTTCCTTTGACAGTTCTGAGCCGCATAGGATTCGTTTTCCCAAGCCGCATAAGGCTTGTCATCTCAGCTGCATAAGAATTGATTTCCCCAGCCGTTTGAGACCCGATTCTTGGCCGCATGGCATTGAGCCGCGTGAAACTCCATTTGTCCGGCCATATGAACTCTAGCCCATAATGCCTTTTGACTGATTTTGTCACAAATTTGGCATTAATTAACATTGATTATTATCTTGGCATTTATTTAACGTTGATTGTTATCTTGGCATTTATTTAACATTGATTATTATCTTGGCATTAATTAACATTGATTGTTATCTTGATTTATAATTAGTCATGCGTTCCTAGTTGGAACTAAGAGACTGGCTAGTCGTCTTATTGAATTGAATGGAATGAGACACGTTCATATTAACTATGAACTATTACAATCGATTGGCCGATCCCGAATATTGGCATATAGATACATGCAGGCTTCAATTTATTTATTTATTTTACAAAAGCAGCATGTGTACTTTATGGTCAAGGCATGATTATTCTGTGTTTAGTTTTGATTGTTGCATTAAGCTATGTAAGACCTACAACATAACCGCACGGGTATCGTTATGGAGTTGGGCATATCGTACTTGTACGGAAGTACTCATTCTGAATGACCATGATCCACGGTATGAGATTTCACTTAACATAGAGGCTACTAAGTTAAATAAAATGATGATTGCATGGAGAGAATAGATTCCCAAGTTCTTACATGGCAGCCCTCTTTGGGACTATTAGTGCCCGACAGGCTGACTGGTTCCCACAGATACTGCAAATCTGCCATACGGGCGGGGAGCGGTATCTGCTTATATTATTTATTGTATATTGATGACGGACGTCCCGCTGGGACTCGTCTATTTTATGATTGGCGCAATTGATTGATTGGGTAGACTAGTCTTGCTCGTATATAGTAAGAACTGAGGAATCCTTATTGCATATTTCCAGGGTAACTTGGGACTCACAGTAGCAAGCCATAGTAGTTGCATGGCCGTTTAAGTTGACTAGTTTGTTTACTGTACCTACTCTGTTAACTAACTGAGATGATCAGAATATCAGGACATGACGTGCCAACTTCTATCCTTGTTTGGTTGGAAGGTTGGTTCGAAGTGTCGTGACGTGATGTGAATCCCAGTAGCAAGCAGAGATCTATTTATCATATTATCTTATTACTGGTTCTAATCCCTCATATCGTGCTTCCTTGTGGTACTTGCTATTAGAGGTCTAACCTCTCTGGTTTGCATGGCCAGATCTAGAGCCGGTTCCCGAGGACTCAGCTTACTTCCACCTTCAAGATGGTCAATACTAAAGGAATGATCGCAGGAGGACTCGAGTGGGTTCCTTACTTTTCCGCTCGTTTTGTTACTTACTTTATACTTTGCCGTTTGGCACCGACATGTTAGTCGGATCGTCTTGTACTTACTTTTACATAATTGTAACTAAGTCAGACTGTAGCTGATAACAATTGTGTATACTTTGCTATATCATCTGGCTATGTTTTGTAAAGCCAGATCTCAAGAACATTTTGAGTGAGCGTTGGGACGCCTTGCTGCTTTATCTTACATATTCTCTATTACTGTTTCTTGTTTGAATGATTGAGACAATAGATGTGAAATGACCATAGTAAGACTTTTATGTAGTATGTACCCCCTCGTCTTTTAGACATCATTGATCTTATTATACGGTATTCATCTACCCGTAATACGTAGCTGGCTGAGTCATTCCCCGCTCTCCAGTATTCTGGTTCTGGGGCGTGACAAGGTTTTAGTGGTGGCCCATGCAGGTCTGATTTCAGACGTTTGGGATGTTTTGATTTATAGGATGTCTCAATCACACATGTTTCCTCTTGATCCCATGATTCGTTACTCTCGACTCTAGCTTGACCTTCCAGTATCCTTTGACTTCATTGATCCTTCTTGTCCGATCGTTTGATTGTTCTCTTGTCCCTTTTCTTAGGGGCACCTCGTCCGCTTCTATCAGAACTGGACATCAGCAATAGGGCAACATGGGAAACTTGACCATGTTGGTCAGCAACAAGGGCCAGTACTACCTCAAGAGACTATCCAAGAAGAAGTGATAGTGGAACCCGCAGCTGGACCGCAGTATCCGGAGGTTCCAACACCGCCAATAGTTCCACCTACCCCTGTGGAAGTTGACACACCAGCCCTTCTAGAGATCATGAGAGGGATGATGGCTACTCAGCAACACCAGATGTTAGCCCAGCAGCGCATGCACGCTCAGTTGCAAGAGCAGAACGTACTACTAAACTAAGGGTTGCAGACGGCTTTGGAAAGAGGGACAAGGACGAATTCAGGAGCATCAACCAGGTTTTGCAAGTATAACCCCCGCCGTTTCGAGGGCATGGAAGATGCCATCTCAGCAGATGCATGGCTTAAGGATATTAAGGCTATTTTGACAGCAGCTAAGGTACCGACAGAAGAACGTGTGGATCAAGTGAAGTTGTTACTTCAGGATCTCGTACGTGATTGGTGGGAATCAGCGGAAATAGGCATCAGACGTCCTGTTGTTTGGGATGATTTTACTACAAGATTTAAGATGAAGTACTATAGAGTTGTGGCGCAGTTTGAGCTACAACAGAAGTTTATCAACCTCAGACAGGCTGGCAAGACAGTAGATACTTATGCAGCGGAGTTCTGCAGATTGAGTGGTTCGCCCCAGAGATGGTAGCAACGGAGAGCCAGAGGGCTACGAGGTTCCAGCAAAGGTTTCATCTTGCAGTTGATAGAGGGGCATAATTATCAGACTTTCGATGAGGTATTGACGGCAACCCGAAGGCATGAGATTACCATTCAAAGGATTGCAGCAAGGACTGGAGGTCAGAAGAGATCCCACAGTCAGATTGAAGGAGGAGGGGGAGTAGCATCCCGAACAACAGCACCGTCCCTTGGCATTCACATTCAAGATGTGGCAATACGAGGGCCAGCACCACCAACAAGACAGCAGCAGCAACAACAACAGAGGAAGAACCAGCAACTCCCAGCGGGCTGTACTTATTGTGGGATGGAAGGGCACACTAGGAATATGTGTCGGACATTGAACGGATAGTGTTTGATATGTAGAAGTCCAGGTCATCGGGTTACCACATGTCCTATAAATTCGAGGTCAGGAGGACCAATACAACAATTTTTTGCTCTGCCAGCACCAGAGACAGGACAGTATCGAGGACCAGCGGTATCCGTGAGGCCGTTGGCACAACGTCCGTTCATGTCACAGGCTCAGATGTTTCGGCAGCAGGGACTGCCGATACAACAACAACACAGACCACCCCAGCATCACCAAGGCAGGGGCCAGCAGCAGCACCAGGCTAGGCCGCAGCATGGGAACCAACAAGAAGGTCAAGGGCAGGCATTCACTCTCTCCTTGGAGGAGGCATTGGCATCAGGAGATGTTGTGACAGGTAACATTCTCGTCGCCTCATATCCCGCAGTAGCATTGTTTGATTCGGGAGCATCACACTCATTTATATCTGCACAATTTGTAACACGACTAGGATTGGAGTTCGAGGCATTGCCAGAGAGGTTGAATATACTCACTGGTAATGGGCTCATAGGAGTTAGTAGGATTATTCTAGCGTGTAGCGTTGTAGTTTGCGGGCATTCCTTACCCGCCAGGTTGATAGAATTTTCTGTTGGAAATTTCGACGTTATTTTAGGCATGGACTGGCTGAAAGACAGTTATGCGACAATAGATTGTCGTAGAGGGAGTGTATCTTTTGATATTCCAGGCATGAAGCGGTTCACCTTAGTCAGATCGGTGGCAACTCAACAAGAGCAGGAAGTAGTAACGACAATGGAAGAAGTTCTAGTTCTGAAGGTAGTTGAAGAGTTTCTAGACGTATTTCCCGAAGAACTTTCAGGTCTACCCCCGATTAGGGATATTGAGTTCAGTATAGAATTGGCACCTGGAATTAAACCGATATCAGATCGAGTTTACAGAATGGCGGATTCAGAGCAGGCCAAGGTATATCAGTACATAGAGGAACTGAAAGAGAACAAGTACCTACTACTAAGGATCGACGACTTGTTTGATCAGTTGAGCAGAGCTAGAGTTTTCTCCAAGATAGATCTTCGATCAGGGTACCATCAAGTGAGGGTTCGGAAGGAGGATATTCCCAAGACAGCGTTCAGGTCGAAGTATGGGCATTATGAATTCTTGGTAATGCCGTTTGGTTCGACCAATGCTCCAGCTATATTTATGGATTTGATGAACCGCATCTTTATGCCATACTTAGATCAGTTTATCGTTGTGTTTCTTGACGAAATTCTCGTATACTCTGCCAGTGAAGAGGAGCATGAAGACCACCTCCGGAAAGTGTTACAGGTTCTGAGAGAGAACCAGTTGTATGCCAAGCTCAGCAAGTGTGAGTTCTAGACGGATCACATTTCATTTTAGGACACATCATATCAGGAGTCGGCGTAGAAGTGGATCCCAAGAAGGTAGAAACAGTAGAGAGTTGGCCAGTACCCAAGACTGTAGCAGACGTACGGAGCTTCTTGGGATTTGCAGGATATTACAGAAGTTTCGTATCAGATTTTGTAAGACTTTCAGCACCCATGACCCGCTTGACACGGAAGAATGTGCCATTCGTTTGGTCGACAGAATGCCAGGCATCATTTGAGACTTTGAAGCAGAAGTTGATATCAGCGCTTATCCTTACCTTGCAGGTTGGACCCGGAGGTTTTACTGTATATTGTGATACGTCAGGTAAAGGACTTGGATGTGTCCTTATGCAACATTGAAATGTGATAGCGTATGCATCTAGGCAACTTCGAGACAACGAGAAGAATTACCCAACTCATGATTGGAGTTGGCAGCAGTAGTATTTGCTTTGAAGCTATGGAGGCATTACTTGTACGGTGATCGAGTGGACATGTACACAGACCACAAAAGTCTGAAGTATATCTTTACTCAGAAAGAACTGAATATGAGGCAGAGAAGATGATTGGAGTTGATCAAGGATTACGATGTGAAGCTTCAGTATCATCCAGGCAAGGCTAATGTGGTAGCAGATACTTTTAGCAGGAGAGGCGGCGCATTTATGTTGACAACACAAAAGCATATTTTAGAAGACCTTCAGGAGATGGGAATCGAAGTTGTACTTCCTAGTGATGTAGGAATTCTGGTGAGTCTACGAGTTCAATCCGACTTGGTAGACAGGATCAAGGCAGCTCAGGCACATGACCCAAAAATTCAAAAGCTTAGGACAGAATGTGAGTCAAGGCTCAGGAAAGAGATGCAAATCCATGAAGGTGGTACACTTAGGTTTGGATCGTGTCTATGTGTGCCTAGTAGAGATATCAGATAGGAGATTATGACAAAAGTTCACAATTTTTAGTATTTTATACACCCTGGAGGGACCAAGATGTACCAAGATATCAAGCAGCACTTCTGGTGGAACGGAATGAAGAGAAAGATAGCTAGATTCATTTTTCGTTGCTTGATATGTCAGCAAGTGAAGGCAGAACAGCAGAGGCCAGCCGGATTATTGCAACCGCTTCCTATCTCGGAATGGAAGTGGGAGCACATCACAATGGACTTTGTGACCGGTTTACCGAGATCGCCAAGTGGTAAAGATGCTATTTAGGTGATGGTAGATCGGCTTACAAAGGTGGCATACTTTCTTCCTTTCAGAGTAGGGCAATCTACAGAAAAGTTGGCAGAGTTGTATATGTAACATATAGTCAGGCAGCATGGAGTCCCTGTCAGTATTGTGTCAGACAGAGATATCCGCTTTACATCACATTTCTGGAAGAGCTTACATCATAGTCTGGATACCAAGTTAAGATTTAGCACGGCTTACCATCCGCAGACGGACGGGCAATCAGAAAGAACAATTCAGACTTTGGAAGATATGTTGCGAGCTTGTACCCTAAATTTTGGAGGATCTTGGAAGGGCCACTTGCACTTAGTCGAGTTCACATACAACAACAGTTATCAAGCCAGTATCCAGATGGCGCCATTTGAAGCACTATATGGTAAGAAGTTTAGGTCGCCACTAGCATGGGATGATATCGGGGAGAGGAAGATGCTAGGCCCAGAAATGATTGTTCAGACAGTTGAAGTGGTTAAGGGAATTAGAGAGCGACTTCAAGTTGCACAGAATCGGCATCGTCATTGGACGGACCAGCATCGTAGGCTGCTAGTGTTTTCTGTTGGGGACCACGTATTCTTGCAGATCTCACCTACCCATGGGGTCATTAGGTTTGGCGTTCGCGGAAAGTTGAGTCCGCGGTATGCGGACCCATTTGTTATCCTTGATAGGATAGGTGATGTTGCTTATCGTTTATCCCTTCCACCTTCGTTACGAGAGGTGCATAATGTATTCCATGTATCTTAGTTACGTAGGTATGTATCGGACCCAAGCCATATCCTTGATTATTCCGAGCTGGTTGTTGGTACCAACCTATCTTACGAGGAACAGCCTGTGTCTATTTTGGACCGAAGAGAAAAGATACTCAAGAACCGAATAATTAGCCCTGTCCGGGTTGCTTGGGGTCATCACTCTTTAGGGGAGTCAACGTGGGAACGTGAGGATGATATCCGATCACGGTATCCGCACCTGTTTGACCCACAAGATATATCTCTTTCTGTATACCTTGATTGTCCTAACTCCTCATGCATGTCACCTTATGAGTAAAATTACTTGATGTCGCTGATTGTTAAACATAGGTATGTTACTTGCTGTTGACATTGTAAAATGATTGCTTGCTCAAATTACTTGTACTTAGATTAGTTTAGCTTTGATGTTCCTATCATGCTTGAATTTGAAATTTCGATGACGGAATTTTTCTAAGGAGGGTAGAGATGTCACTTCCCATTCCCAGAATACGTATTTTAATACATGCACTGCTGGAATATATTTATTTAATATTATTATGTATTATTCTGTATTTAAATTCCTTTAATTTTACGCTAATTATTTTTCTGTATTTTACTTTCTGCTTTTTACTTTACTTTTGGGTTCGGCCTGAGTTGGTTTATTTTCTAGTTTTGGGTGGTTCAACAATTCCCCACCTACCACCCCCATTAAAACCCTATCCCCTTTCTCTCTATTCATTACTTCTTCTCATTACTCTTCTTCTTCCTCATAAACTCTCCCCCCACCTACCCAGTCGCATAAGCAAGTGCCAACTTACTTCTTGATGGATCTCCATTTTGTTTTTCCATTGTCTTCCTCTCAAGATTCTTAGATACTTTAGTACTTAGCATTTTCAATTTCCACGTCTCATTTCATGTAGATCTAAGTTTAATGCATTTTTGGATTTCTTAGGTTTTGATCTAGTAACTTTGTTGTTTTTTAAGTTTTGATGGTTCCATATTGTAGAAAATTTTGTTCTACCCTATTTTGACCTATGAAAGTCCAGATTTGGGCTTGAAATGAAGAATTTAGAGAGCTTGGAAGCAATGGCTTCCATGGTTCTGTTCTCAGGAAATTCGGAGAAGAAAGTATTCCTGGCCGCATGAGCAATCCTGGCCGTATGAGCAATCCTGGCCGCATGAGCATCCTGGCCGCATGAGCAATCCTGGTCGCATGAGCAATCATGGCCGCATGAGCAATCCTGGCCGCATGAGTATTCCTGACCACATGAGCATCCTGGCCGCATGAGCAATCCTGGCTGCAAGAGCAATCCTGGCCGCATGAGCATAAACTGTTTCCTTTGACAGTTCTGAGCCGCATAGGATTCGTTCCCTCGAGCCGCATAAGGCTTGTCATCTCAGCCGCATAAGAATTGATTTCCCCAGCCGCATGAGACCTGATTATTGGTCGCATGGCATTGAGCCGCGTGGAACTCATTTGGCCGGCCATATGAACTCTAGCCCATAATGCCTTTTGACTGATTCTGTCCCAAATTTAGCATTAATTAACATTGATTGTTATCTTGGCATTTATTCAACATTGATTGTTATCTTGGTATTTATTTAACATTGTTTGTTATCTTGGCATTAATTAACATTGATTGTTATCTTGATTTATAATTAGTCATGTGTTCCTAGTTGGAACTAAGAGATTGGCTAGTCGTCTTATTGAATTGAATGGAATGAGACACGTTCATATTAACTATGAACTATTACAATCGATTGGCCGATCCCGAATATTGGCATATAGATACATGCAGGTTTTAATTAATTTATTTATTTTATAAAAGCAACATGTGTACTTTATGGTCAAGGCATGATTATTCCGTGGTTAGTTTTGATTGTTGCATTACGCTATGTAAGACATACAACATAACCGCACGGGTAGCGTTGTAGAGTTGGGCATATCGTACTTATACGGAAGTACTCATTCTGAATGACCATGATCCACAGCATTGGATTTCACTTAACATAGAGGCTACTAAGTTAAATAAAATGATGATTGCATGGAGAGAATGGATTTCCGAGTTCTTACACACTACTAAAATATGATCTATTAGCGACGTAATTTAGCGACGGCGTAAAATTACGTCGCTATATATGGAAGTCAGCGACTCCTTTATATAAACATCGCAAAACGTCGCTGAATAGCGACGTTCAGCGACAGGTATAAAATTACGTCGCTGAATAGCGACGTTACGTCGCTGAATAGCGACGTTACGTCGCTGGATTATTAAAATATGTCGCCAGTTTACGACGTTTAGCGACGTCCTCATGTGACGTCGCTAATATTTTTACTTAGGGCACAGCGTTTCGTTTTTCCCACTCACTCGAAATTTCCAATTTTTCCCACTACTCCTTCCCCCCCTCCGACGATTCCTTCGACGACCCCTTCCCCCCCCCGGCGACTCCCTCCCCCCCAGCGACTCCCTCCCTCTCCGGCGACCCGTACCCCCCCGTCGAGCTCCTCCTCCTCGAGCTCAGGTAAACCCTAACCTAACTCCTCCTCCTCCTCCTCCTTCTCCTCTCCCACGGACACACACACACACACGGACACACACGCACACACACACACACACACACACACACACACACACACGGACACACACGCACACACACAGAGACACACATACACACGGATCACACGGACACACACACAGATGGACACACACACACACACACACACTGGACACACTGTGTCATGTTGTGGTGGACACGAGACACTATATTGGACACGTACACATAGCCTAGATCCTTTACCAACCATTTATTTTCCATTTTAACATGTTTTTATATATCAATTTCTAAATACCCTATGTTGACTGATACCTTGTTAATTTATTGTATTTTTTAATTTTGAAAACCCAGTTTTGACAACCATTTTAACCTAGTTTAATGCTTTAATTTAGATGTTTAAAACCCTAGTGTAGTGTATGTATATGTGTGCTGACTGAGTTTCAAGTTTGGGGTGATTTGGTTAGAGTTTTGGTTCTCGATTTGGGTTTGAGGTGAATGGGTCTGAAATATGTTATAGGAGTATGTAATGTTGTGTGAAATGAACTGATTTCCTTTCTTTTCCTTTCCTATTTGACTGAACACAGTAAATCCCCTTACTATCCAGATTGGACTGACCTATAGTTCATATCACTCACTCACTCACTCACTCTTGCCTAGGTACACACACGCATATAGCCTAATACAAGCATGTTAGCCTCCCTCATATACACGTATATGTGACTGTCACATGTAACAGTCAACACACTCACCCCCCATTCACATGTGCATGTACACACACCACCCACTCTCTACTTCTCTCTCTCTATATATATATGTTTGATAGATGGTATTGTATACATATATAAACTATATCATGTAACTCATATGTGATATAGGCATATAGCCTATGTTAGAGTGTCTAAATATATGAATGCATGAAAGTTGCCTTGTCTTGTAATATAGGCATATAGTATATACATGCCTATATATATATATTATATGTATATATCTATATAGATATTACTTGTGTGTATGAGATAGCTTGAGTTGACTTTGGTCATTATTGGTACTTGAATTGATCGGAACAAAGACCCCCAATGTCGGTATCGGTCAATATTTGGTATCGGTCGGTATCGGATCGGAACATGCCAAACCGTATCGGTATCGGCCGTATAGCTTGAGTTGACTTTGGTCATTATTGGTACTTGAATTGATCGGAACAAAGACCCCCAATGTCGGTATCGGTCAATATTTGGTATCGGTCGGTATCGGATCGGAACATGCCAAACCGTATCGGTATCGGCCGATACTTTAAAATTATATGAAATAGTAGTCACCCCCAAGGTTGACTATTTTTACTGAAAGTCAAAGTAGAGTAAACATCTGACCTAGATTGGACTAAGAGTTGACAAAGTCAACTATAGGTCAACCCTTGACCTTGTTTGACTTTGTTTGACTTAGCTTGACCTTGTTTCACTTTGTTGTCTTCATGTTTGTTAAATGACACCCAGATACTAGTTTTAGTTGTTTAAATGATACTCAGATTCTAGTTTTAGTTTCAGTTTGCTTTGGTAACTCACTATTGCTCATTACTTGGTACTAGTTTTAGTTGATTGTGTTTTTTTAAGACTAAACAAATGACACCCAGATATTACTTGTGTGTATAAGATAGCTTGAGTTGACTCTGGTCATTATTGGTACTTGAATTATAGGTTAGACTTGTATAGCCTTGAATGTTGTGTGCTAGCTAGTATTGGGATACCAATAGCGATAAGGTAAAGGGTAACTTGGTAGGTCATGACTAGAAATAGGATATTTGACTTAGATTTGACCTTGTTTGACCAAGGTTGACTATTTGACCTAGTTTGACCTTGTTTGACTTTGTTTGACTTAGCTTGACCTTGTTTGACTTAGTACAACCTAGTTTGACCTAGTTTGACCTTGTTTGACTTTGTTTGACTTTGTTTGACTTAGCTTGACCTTGTTTGACTTAGTACAACCTAGTTTGACCTAGATTGCATATCATTGTTATTAATAACTGTCCGCTACTAATGTGTGTCCCATAATAAGACATAATATACAAATTTGTGCCTGTTGGATAATGTGTGTCCATCTTTGCAGAATTATTTCCAAATGGATATGAATTACTACTTGCGAAATCGTTCATGGATGTACAATCGTCGTCCTGATGATATGTGTGGTGTGCGGGATGAATACATAGCGTGAGTAGAGCAGTTCCTGCAGTTTGCTAAGGCGTTCCCTCAGTACATGGACGACACCAAAATTAAGTGTCCGTGTGTGAAATGTCATAACGTGAAATATTATCCAGAAGTGGAAGTGACATATCATTTGTACTCGAGGGGTTTCACGCCTAATTACTATCAGTGGACCGCACACGGAGAACTTGTGTCTTTAGCATCAGAGCCGGAGCCTTATGTTGAGCCGTATATGCATACGGGACCTAATTTTGTTTCAGATAATCATGCATACGACGACGGGTGCGTGAACATGGTTTTCGACGCTGCGGGGCCTAGTTTCGTTCATGATGCACCTGAGAAGGTACCGAACGCCGATGCTGTACAGTTCATGGAGTTGTTGGAGAATGCAAGGACTCCATTGTATCCTGGTTGTGAGGATCATTCACCGTTGGAGGTGGTTACAAGACTGTTGAGCATTAAGTCAGATTTTAACATGTCGCAAGAATGCTACAATCGAGTGTTGGAGTTGATTATAGAGATCTTGCCGACGGGTGCTAAGTTGCCTAAAGACTTCTACCGGTCTAAGAGGATGATGAGATCGCTCTGGATGGAATACGAGAAAATTGATTCCTGTCGCAATGAGTGCATGCTGTACTACAAAGACGACAAGGACGCAGATGTGTGCAGATTTTGTGGTGCTGATCGCTATAAGATAACTAGTACAGGAAGGTCTACCGGTGCAAGAAGACCGACCGATTCAATGCACTACTTGTCTTTAACGCCGCGGTTGTAAAGATTATTTATGGTGAAAGAGACGACCGCGAAAATATGAGTTGGCACATGCGAGAACAGATTAAAGGAGTGTTGGATCACCCATCCGATGGAGAAGCGTGGAAGCACTTTGATCGAGTGTATCCAGATTTTGCTTCAGATCTGCGAAATGTCAGGTTGGGACTATCTTCTGACGATTTTACTCCTTTTGGTCTTTCGGGATCCCAGTATTCGTGCTGGCCTGTGATTGTCACTCCGTATAACCTACCGCCTTGGATGTGCATGAAGACTCAGTACATGTTTCTAACCGTTATAATTCCTGGTCCGAACAATCCCAAGAGGAACATTGACGTGTACTTACAGCCTTTGATAGATGAGTTGAATCAGTTATGGGAAGTAGGCGCTAACACGTACGATGTTTCCAGGAAGCATAATTTTCAGATGAAGGCAACCCTTATGTGGACCATCAACGACTTTCCGGCCTATGGAATGTTATCTGGATGGAGCACTCATGGCCGTCTCTCATGTCCGTATTGTATGGACCGTAGTAAGGCTTTCCGCTTGAAATATGGTGGAAAACCGTGCTTCTTTAATTGTCGTCGACAATTTCTGCCAAAAGATCATCCGTTCAGAAGGAACAGGAATGCTTTCCATGCCGGCGTTGTAGAGAAGGGTGATCCACCGCCAAGGTGGTGCGGAGCCACGATATGGGAGAAGGTTAAAGATTTTCCAAGTGCTATAGAAGATCCTACAACTGGGTACAAGTGCGATGGATTTGGTAGAGTTCATAACTGGACAAAGAGAAGCATATTCTGGGATCTGCCATACTGGAGTACCAATCTGATCAGACATAATCTTGATGTCAGGCATATTGAGAAGAATGTGTTTGATAACATAATTAATACTATGATGGACGTAAAGGGAAAAACGAAAGACAATCCCAAGGCCAGGTAGGACTTAGAAGAAATATGCAAACGCCCTGCGTTGTATTTGAAACAGCAGAATGGAAAACAGTTCCTGCCAAAGTCAATTTTCTTGCTGGACAAGGAGGATAAAGTGAAACTTTGTCGGTAGATCCAGGGCCTAAAATTTCCAGATGGATATGTGTCAAATCTGAGAAGATGTGTCGATCTGAAGGAAAACAAATTGACGGGTATGAAGAGCCACGATTGTCACGTATTCATGGAGAGGTTAATTCCGATTGCATTTCGGGAATTCTTACCGCAGGCAGTTTGGGATCTATTGACGGAGCTTAGCATATTCTTCAGGGATCTTTGTTCTAAGAAATTGCTCGTTGATCGTCTAGAAAAGCAAGAGAAGGACATTGCGGTAACACTATACAAGCTAGAGAGGGTGTTTCCTCCTGGATTCTTCGACTCTATGGAGCATTTGCCGATTCATCTATCCTATGAGGCACGTGTTGGTGGACCCGTCGAATATCGATGGATGTACCCGTTTGAGCGATATTTGAATCACCTAAAAAGAAAGGTGAAAAATAAGGCACGGGTCGAGGGTTCTATTTGTGAAGCCTATGTTCTCGAGGAGATTACAAACTTTTGTTCGATGTATTTCAAGCCTCATGTTGCAACTAATAGAACGAGAGCTTCCAGAAACGACGAAGGAGATCATAAAAGTAATGATACAATACTGAAGGTATTCAATGCTCCAGGAAAGCCATCGGGTAAGATGAAAAAGAGATATCTGAACGATGATGAGCTAAGGGCTGCTCAGGTGTATGTATTACTCTACTGCGACGAGGAGGAAGTAGAGAAACTGGAGGGGTAAGTAATTAATACGTCTATATTATTTTAATAGTGTTAATTATTATACTATTACATTAATTGAACGATGTTGTTTTCAGTATATTTAATGATGATATGAGGTCGGGTAGGCCACACATAACAGAAGAAGAACTAGAACAAGAAATGAGGCATTATTTTCCATCATGGTTGAGTGCATATGTAAGACTTGAGAACTCTGTAATTACCTTTTTGTATATGCACTTGATTGAGAATGAGCTTAATTGCTTCTTTCGTGGTATTTAGGTCGATCGTCCATACGCAAGACTTGAGAATGAGTCTATTAGAACGCTAGCCAAGGGACCAATTTATGCTGCAAAAATATGGCCAAGCTACTGTGTTAATGGGTTTAGGTTCAAGTCAACAACTTGCCCGATCAGAGACAACTTTGTGGATCTCGATTCTACCAAAAACAGCTGTTTGTGTATCAGATCTTCGAACTACAAAGATGTTGATGCGGGCAACGATTTCTATGGCGTGTTACGGGAGATCGTGGAGCTGACATATAGTTATGGAATAGAGCCTGCTAAGATTGTGTTATTTAGGTGTGATTGGTTCGATCCGATTGAAGGTCAAGGTTGAAAAGTAGACAAGCACGGTCTTGTTGATATAAACTATCGGCGTCGATATCAAGCCTATGAACCATTTGTCCTATCAAGTCAGGCTCAGCTCGTGTACTTCACAAGTTATCCTAAACGGAGAAAAATAAGGTCGGACTGGTGGGCAGTATGCAAGACCAAAGCTAGAAATACCTTTGAGGTTGACGATATAGCTTATCAACAGGATGAACTACCTCTTGTAACAAATATTATAGAAGTGGACACGACGGAAGTTCCCTATTACACATCTAATTGTGTAGAAGAAGTAGAATTATCTGAAGAGGAAGATGCAGATGAAAGTGAAGATATAGAGGCGGAAGAAGAAGAAGAAGAAGAAGAAGAAGAAGAAGAAGAAGAAGAAGAAGAAGAAGAAGAAGAAGAAGAAGTAGATGAGCTAAACGAACTAGATGAATTTTCAGAAGAGGATTAAATCTGTACGTTTGTTTTATCATCATATTTGACACTTTAGTGACACTTCTATCATATAAATCTGTGACACTTCAGTGACACTTTATTGACACTTTTATTGACACTTCAGTGACACTTTTTGACTATAATATTTTTCAAAAATCTGTGATGTCTATCATATAAATGTGTTTTTTTGTTTTATTGTCATATGTTTTATTGTCAGGTATGACTAGACCATCTGGACGACGCGAAGGATTATATATTAGGCAGCCCCGTCAGCCTCGGGCTGGGGATGGAGAGGGCAGTTTCGTACCCTCATCCTCATCTCCGAGTACGCCAGTGTACCGTTCTGTTTCCGGTCCATTACCGGGACAGGGCAGTTCTAGCAGGTTGGCGACTCCTCCCTCGTCGTCCAGCCTTCCTGATCCCGCGTCCAGCATCCCTGATCTCCCGTCCAGCATTCCTACTGTCGACGGCTCTATGGAGGGAGCCCACACCGATCATATGGAGGACGGCGATCAGACTGATCCTGCCCAGGCAGGAGGTGAGAGCGACCCTCCATGCGCTCCCCCGGGCGAGACGCGTATGGAGATTTGGACGGACGGGCCTATGAAGTAAGTTAATTAATTATTATATATTTCTCAAATGATTATATGTACATATATATTCATGAAAAATTATTATTGTATAGATATCGGCCTTCTGCAGTACAGAGACAGCTGGGGACATTTGTGAGGCAGAACTATGGTGGGCCTTGGCTCAACTACTCAGATGCTCCCGCAGATAGGAAGGCCTTTTGGTTCGCCCACTTCAAGGTAAAAAATTTGTTTATTTTTAAATTTTAATAATCATTTGTGTATATTATACAACTTTTGTATTTTACTTCGTGTAGAGGACCTATTTCTATCCACCACACCGGGCGGCGAGGATCGAGGGCCAATTTTCTGCCGTCATAGCCAAGCTCATCCGTGATGCGATCGATGACCAAAAGCGTCGTGATCGCTCCGGACAGCCGATCCAGGGTTGGATTATGCCAGAGCAGTGGACTGCGATAAAGGCTAGATTCAGCGAGCCCAAGTACCAGGAGCGGTCTGAGAAGGCCAAGGTGGCGCGGTCGAGCGCCGATAAGTAGTGTGGTGGCTCCATTCCGATGACGGAGCATTTTCGTCGTCTGGTACGTTTCCTATGACGGACATTAATTTATATATAGTTCGATATAATGTTTAATACTAATAATAGATAATATATTTTAACAGGTAAAGAAGGGTGAGGACCCGAACATGGTGACCGTCTTCCTGGTCACCCATCGGAGGGCTGGGGACTTCATTGACGAGAGGGCAACGCAGGCATATGTACGTTCTATTCTTTATATTAACTGACTATAATTTAGAAAACAGGAAAATAGATATCAATATAGACTTTAGTAAACACTTACAAGTTAGCAAACATGTTCTAGGCCGAGTTTGTTCGGCTACAGAAGGAGGCGGCTGATGCTGCTGCTGCTGCTAGTGCACAAGCAGAGGGAGGGGCTGGTACTTCCTCCCAGTCGCCTGCAGAGCCATCGCCGGACGAGCTCTGGATGACCGCCGTTGGCGGTCTTCAGAAGGGTACGTACTACGGTACGGGATCCTACGGCGCGTATTTGGCTTCGGAGTCATCCCGGGCCCCCTCTGTCAGTACGCAGTCTTCGACTACGCAGGCGTCGTCACGAGCTGAGGATGTTTATCGTCAAATCGAGGAGCTACGTCGCGAGTTGCAGCAGCAGATTTCTGATGCGGTCGAGCGACGATCCGACCCTCCGATCGTCATCGGATGATTTGATGCGGTCGAGCGCAGTATACAGGAGCTGATGAGTCTGCATCAGGCTGCAGCTGCCAACTTGCAGACGCTCACCGAGTCTACGCAGCGCACAGAGCATAGACAGGTCGAGCTGGAGGGATCGCAGAGGAGCATATCTGCCTCACTTGCTCAGTATACTGAGAAGGTGGTGAGTACCCTTGCTGCGCATGGTGAGCGACTGCGAGAGCTGGAGCAGGTACGTCCTCCCGGTCCATCGACGGCGCCGACTCCAGATACTGCACTGCCTCCGGCGCCGACTCCAGACATTGTACTGCCTCCTACTGCCCCTACGGTACAGCTCACCCAGGAGCAGTATGACTACATTCTATCCCAGTTGTGCGGCAGGGGTCCGCAGTGATTTTATTGGTTTTTTTATGACTTGTATGTATTGGCCCTATGGGCAAATTGTTTATTCATACGCTGTTGTTTATACACTTGGTGGGAGACTTTTTATCATCTTTCATTTTTATTTGACTTTATTGGATGTTTGTGAGGATGTGTGTCTGTGATATTTACTTTGCACTGCCTCCTATTTTTATTGTGATATTTACTTTGTGATATCTGCGACGGGATGACAAATATACCTACGCTGGGTTATAAGCGATGATCTGATATACAAAGGAGGTGCTGCCGAAATTTTAAAAAAATATATTGTGTATTTTTGTTATGATGTGTGTCTATGTTTACAGTGAATGTGAAATACAGTGTTCGGAACCATCGACAGTTTCGATTACTGTTGTATGTTTTATCTTGGATAGAAATAGCAACAGTTCAGGGTGCACTTCTGAGAGCTTCATTTTCACGTCCTTCACTTTCTCGGACGTCGTAAAGGTTCCCTAGAAGGTGAAGGACGTAAAGAGGAAGCTCTGAGAAGTGCACCCTGAACTGTTGCTCTTTCTATCCAAGATAAAACATAGAACAGTAAGCGAAACTGTCGATGGTTCGAACACTGCACTTCACACACATTGTAAATACAGAAACACAGCATAACAAAAATATCAATTATATTTTTTTAAATTTTTTTTTCACATTAGCGACGTATAGCGACGTTCTGCGACGTACTGCGACGGCAAATAGACGTCGCTATACATCGCTAACTAGCGACGTTACGTCGCTCGACGTCGCTAATATACGTCGCTACGTTGCCCACGTGGCCACGTGGATGCCATGCCTCGTCATCATTTATAAACTTTTGAAGCGTCGCTAGTGGTCGCTTTACGTCGCAATGTTGGCGACGTACTGATACGTCGCTCTCTGTCGCTCATTTGGCGACGTCTAGCGACAATGGACGTCGCATCGCAAATAGCGACGTTCGGCGACGAAAGTATCATCTGCGACTTGCCTATAAGCGACGTAAGTTTTTCGTCGCTAAATACGTCGCAAATTATTTTTAGCGACGTATTTTCAGTATTTAGCGACGTCTCCTGACGTCGCTAATCTGGGTTATTTTAGTAGTGACATGGCAGCCCTCTTTGGGACTATTAGTGCCCGACAGGCCGGCTGGTTCCCACAGATACTGCAAATCTGCCACACGGGCGGGGAGCGGTATCTGCTTATATTATTTATTGTATATTGATGACGGACGTCCTGCTGGAACTCGTCTAATTCATGATTGGCGTAATTGATTGATTGGGTAGACTAGCCTTGCTCGTACATAGTAAGAAATGAGGAATCCTTATTACATATTTCCAACGTAACTTGGGACTCACAGTAGCAAGCCTTAGTAGTTGCATGGCCGTTTAAGTTGACTTGTTTGTTTACTGTACCTACTCTATTAACTAACTGAGATGATCAGAATATCAGGACATGACGTGCCAATTTCTATCCTTGTTTGGTTGGGAGGTTGGTTCGAAGTTTCGTGACGTGACGTAATGTGAATCCCAGTAGCAAGCATAGATCTATTTATCATATTCTCTTATTACTAGTTCTAATCCCTCATATCGTGCTTCCTTGCGGTACTTGCTATTAGAGGTCTAACCTCTCTGGTTTGTATGGCCAGATCTAGAGCCGGTTCCCGAGGACTCAGCTTACTTTCACCTCCAAGATGGTCAATACTAGAGGAATGATCACAGGAGGACTCGAGTGGGTTCCTTACTTTCCCGCTCGTTTTGTTACTTACTTTATACTTTTTCGTTTGGCACCGACATATTAGTCGGATCGTCTTGTACTTACTTTTACATAATTGTAACTAAGTCAGACTGTAGCTGATAACAATTGTGTATACTTTGCTACATCATCTGGCTATATTTTGTAAAGCCAGATCTCAAAAATATTTTGAATGAGCGTTGGGACGCCTTACTGTTTTATCTTACATGTTCTCTATTACTATTTCTTGTTTGAATGATTGAGACAATAGATGTGAATGACCATAGAGAGACTTTCATGTAGTATGCACCCTCTCGTCTTTTAGACAGCATTGATCGTATTATACGATATTCATCTACCCGTAATACGTAGCTGGCTGAGTCATCCCTCCGCTCTCCAGTATTCTGGTTTTGGGGCATGACAATTACGTCGCAAAATTAGCGACGTAGTGCGACTACTTAGCGACTACTTATGTGATAACATGGCATACTGCCACGTCAGCAAAGTAGCAACGTACAGCGACGTAACGCCGCTAATTAACGACGTCCCCATACGTCGCTATACGTCACAGATCCGTCACTATCCGTCGCAGAATACTGAAATTTTTTTTAAAAAAAATATAATGTGTATTTTTGTTATGCTGTGTGTCTGTTTTTACAGTGTGTGTGAAGTGCAGTGTTCGAACCATCGACAGTTTCGCTTACTGTTCTATGTTTTATCTTGGATAGAAAGAGCAACAGTTCAGGGTGCACTTCTCAGAGCTTCCTCTTCACGTCCTTCACCTTCTCGGGATCCTGTACGACGTCCCGAGAGAGTGAAGGATGTGAAAATGAAGCTCTCAGAAATACACCCTGAACAGTTGCTCTTTCTGTCCAAGATAAAACATACAACAGTAATCGAAACTATCGATGGTTTCGAACACTGCATTTCACATACACTGTAAACACAGACACATATCATCATAAAAATACACATTATATTTTTTTAAAATTTGGACAGTACCTCCTTTGTATATCAGATCATCGCTTATAACCCAGCGTAGGTATATTTGTCATCCCCGTCGCAGATATCATCATATATAATTAACAGTCTCCCATTATAACAGTCTACAACTAATAGATGAATAACAGTCTCCCATCATAACAGTCTAAACTAAATATCATACATATACTCAATAAAAATACCAACAAATTAAATATCACAAACATACATGTCCAACAGAGTCAAATAATAATGAAAATCAGTGTACAGAACGGTCAATCGGCCCATAGGGCCAATACATACAAAGATGATAAAAAAATCTACTAGATCACTGAGGACCCCTGTCACGCATCTGGGATAGCATGTACTCATACTGCTCCTGTGTGAGCTGTACCGTAGGGGCAGTAGGAGGCAGTTCAATTTCTGGAGTCGGCACCGTCGATGGACCGGAAGGACGTATCTGCTCCAGCTCTCGCAGTCGCTCATCATGCGCAGCAAGGGTACTCACCATCCTCTGAGTACTCTCCTCAATCGAAGTATGTACCGGAGTGAGTGAGGCAGACATGGTCCTCTGCGATCCCTCCAGCTCGACCTGTCTATGCTCTGTGCGCTGCGTAGACTCGGTGAGCGTGTGCAAGCTGGCAGCTGTAGCCTGCTGCAGATTCATCAGCTCCTGTATACTGCGCTCGATCGTATCATATCGTCCGGTGATCATCGGAGGGTCGGATCGTCGCTCTGCGGTAAGGTGATCAGAAATTTCCTACTACAACTCGCGATGCAGCTCGTCGATCTGACGACGAATATCCTGAGCTCGTGATGACGCCTGCGAAGCTGGAGACTGCACACTGACAGAGGGGCCCGGGATGACTCTGAAGCCAAATAGGCGTCGTAGGATCCCGTACCGTAGTACGTACCCTTCTGAAGACCACCAACGGCGGTCATCCAGAGGTCGTCCGGCGATGGAGCTGTAGGCGGCTGGAAGGAAGTACCAGCCCCTCCCTCTGCTGACACACTAGCAGCAGCAGCCGTCTCCTCTTGTAGTCGGCGAAACTCGGTCTAGAATAATGTTTGCTAACGTGTAAGTGTTTGCTAAAGTCTATATTGATATCTATTTTCCTGTTTTCTAAATTATAGTAAATTAATATAAAGAATAGAACGTACATATGCCTGTGTCGCCCTCTCGTCAATGAACTCCCCAGCCCTCCGATGGGTGACCAGGAAGACGGTCCCCATGTTCAGGTCCTCACCCTTTTTTATCTGTTAAAATATATTATCTATTATTAGTATTAAACATTCTATCCAACTATATATAAAATGATGTCCGTCATAGAAAACATACCATACGACAAAAATGCTCCGTCATCGAAATGGAGCCACCACACCACTTACTGGCGCTCGACCGCGCCACATTGGCCTTGTCAGACCGCTCTTGGTACCTGGCCTCAGCGAATCTAGCCTTCATCGCAGTCCACTGCTCTGGCGTGATCCAACCATTGATCGGCTTTCCGGAGCGATCACGAGACTTCTGGTCGTGGATCGCATCACGAATGAGCTTGCCTGCGACGGCAGAAAATTGGGCCTCGATCTTCGCCGCTCGGTGTGGTGGATAGAAATAGGTCCTCTACAAGAAGTAAAATAGAAAAGTTATATAATATACACAAATGATTATTAAAATTTAAAAATAAACAATTTTTTTACCTTGAAGTGGGCCAACCAAAAGGCCTTTCTATCTGCGTGAGCATCTGAGTATTTAATCCAAAGCCCACCATAGTTCTGCCTCAGAAATAACCCCAGCTGTCTCTGTACTGCAGGAGGCCGATATCTATACAATAATAAATTTCATGAATATATATGTACATATAATCATTTGAGAAATATATATTAACTAATTAACTTACTTCGTAGGTCCGTCCGTCCAAATCTTCATACGCGTCTCGTCCGGAAGAGCGCATGGAGGGTCGCTCTCACCTCCTGGCTGGACAGGATCAGTCTGATCGTCGTCCTCCTTATGCTCGACGTCGACTCTCCCCATGGAGCCGTCGGCAGGAGGAATGCTGGACGCGGGATCAGGAATGCTGGACGACGAGGGAGGAGTCGCCAACCTGCTGGAACTGCCCTGTCCCGGTAATAGACCGAAAACAGAACGGTACACTGGCGTACTCAGAGATAAGGATGAGGGTACGAAATTTGCATCCCCAGCCCGAGGCAGACGGGACTGCCTAACATAATATCCTCCGCGTCGTCCGGGTCTAGTCATACCTGATAATAACATATGACAATAAAACAAATATACATATTTATATGATAGACATAACAAATTTTTCAAAAATCTCATAGTCATAGATAAAAGTGGCACTAAAGTGTCACAGATTTATATGATAAATTGTCACTAAAGTGTCAAATATGATGATAAAACAAACGTACAGATTTAATCCTCTTCTAAAAATTCATCTAGTTCGTTTAGCTCATCTTCATCTTCTTCTTCTTCTTCCTCCTCTACATCTTCACTTTCATCTGCATCTTCCTCTTCAGATAATTCTACTTCTTCTACACAATTAGATGTGTAATGAGGAACTTCCGTCGTGTCCACTTCTATAATATTTGTTACAAGAGGTAGTTCATCCTCCTGATAAGCTATATCGTCAACCTCAAAGGTATTTCTAGCTTTGGTCTAGCATACTGCCCACCAGTCCGACCTTGTTGTTCCCCGTTTAGGATAACTTGTGAAGTACACGAGCTGAGCCTGACTTGATAGGACAAATGGTTCATAGGCTTGATATCGACGCTGATAGTTTATATCCACAAGACCGTGCTTGTTTACTTTCCACCCTTGACCTTCAATCGGATCGAACTAATCACACCTGAATAACACAATCTTAGCAGGCTCTATTCTATAACTATATGTCAGCTCCACAATCTCCCGTAGGACGCCATAGAAATCGTTGCCCGTATCAACATCTTTGTAGTTCAAAGATCTGATACACAAACAACTATTTTTGGTGGAATCGAGATCCACAAAGTTGTCTCTGATCGGGCAAGTTGTTGACTTGAACCTAAATCCATTAACACAGTAGCTTGGCCATATTTTTACAGCATAAATTGGTCCCTTGGCTAGCGTTCTAATAGACTCATTCTCAAGTCTTGCGTATGGACGATCGACCTAAATACCATAAAAAAATAAATTAAGCTCATTCTTAAGTGCATATACAAAAAGGTAATTACAGAGTTCTCAAGTCTTACATATGCACTCAACCATGATGGAAAATAATGCCCCATTTCTTGTTCTAGTTCTTCTTCTGTTATGTGTGGCCTACCTGACCTCACATCATCATTAAATATGCTGAAAATAAAATCGTTCAATTAATGTAATAGTATAATAATCAACACTATTAAAATAATATAGACGTATTAATTACTTACCCCTCCAGCTTCTCTACTTCATCATCGTCGTAGTTGAGTAATACATACACCTGAGCAGCCCTTAGCTCATCATCGTTCAGATATCTCTTCTTCATTTTACCCGATGGCTTTCCTGGGGCATTGAATATCTTCAGTATTGTATCATTACATTCATGATCTCCGTCGTCGTTTCTGGAAGCTCTCGTTCTATTAGTTGCAACATGAGGTTTGAAATACATCGAACAAAAGTTTGTCATCTCCTCGAGAACATAGGCTTCACAAATAGAACCCTCGACCCGTGCCTTATTTTTCATCTTTCTTTTTAGGTAATTCAAATGTCGCTCGAACGGGTACATCCATAGATATTCGACGGGTCCACCAACACGTGCTTCATAGGATAGATGAATCGACAAATGCTCTATAAAGTCGAAGAATCCAGGAGGAAACACCCTCTTTAGCTTGTACAGTATTACCGCAATATCCTTCTCTTGCTTTTCTAGACGATCAACGAGCAATTTCTTAGAACAAAGATTCCTGAAGAATATGCTAAGCTCCCCGTCAATGGATCCCATACTGCCTGCGGTAAGAATTCTCGAAATGCAATTGGAATTAACCTCTCCATGAATACGTGACAATCGTGGCTCTTCATACCCGTCAATTTATTTTCCTTCGGATCGACACATCTTCTCAGATTTGACACATATCCGTCTGAAAATTTTAGGCCCTGGATCCACCGACAAAGTCTCACTTTACCTTCCTTGTCCAGTGAGAAAATTGACTTCGGCAGTAACTGTTTTCCATTCTCCTCTATCAAATGCAACGCAGGGCGTTTGTATATTTCTTCTAAGTCCAACCTGGCCTTGGGATTGTCTTTCGTTTTTTCCTTTACGTCCATCACAGTATTAACTATGTTATCAAACACATTCTTCTCAATATGTATGACATCAATATTATGTCTGATCAGATTGGTACTCCAATATGGCAGATCCCAGAATATGCTCCTCTTTGTCTAGTTATGATCTCTACCATATCCATCGTACTTGTACCCAGTTGTAGGATCTTCGATAGCACTTGGAAAATCTCTAACCTTCTCTCATATCGTGGCTCCGCACCACCTTGGCGGTGGATCACCCTTCTCTACAATGCCGGTACGGAATGCATTCATGTTCCTTCTGAACGGATGATCTTTTGCAGAAATTGCCGATGACAATCAAAGAAGCACGGGTTTCCTCCGTGTTTCAAACGGAAAGCCTTAGTACGGTCCATGCAATACAGACATGAGAGACGGCCATGAGTGCTCCATCCAGATAACATTCCATAGGCCGGAAAGTCGTTGATGGTCCACATAAGGGTTTTCTTCATCTAAAAATTCTGCTTCCTGGAAACATCGTACGTGTTAGCACCTACTTCCCATAACCGATTCAACTCATCTATCAAAGGTTGTAAGTACACATCAATGTTCCTCTCGGGATTGTTCGGACAAGAAATTATAACGGTTAGAAACATGTACTGAGTCTTCATACACATCCAAGGCGGTAGGTTGTACGGAGTGACAATCACAGGCCAGCACGAATACTGGGATCCCGAAAGACCAAAAGGAGTTAAACCATCAGAAGATAGCCCCAACCTGACATTACGCGGATCTGAAGCAAAATCAGGATACACTCGATCAAAGTGCTTCCACGCTTATCCATCGGATGGGTGATCCAACACTCATTCAATCTGTTCTCGCATGTGCCAACTCATATTTTCGGCCGTCTCTTTCACCATAAATATTTACAATCGCGGCGTTAAAGGCAAGTAGTGCATTGAATCGGTTGGTCTTCTTGCACCGGTAGACCTTCCTGTACTAGTTGTCTTATAGCGATCAGCACAACAAAATCTGTACACATCTGCGTCCTTGTCATCTTTGTAGTATAACATGCACCAATTGCGACAGGAATCAATTTTATCGTATCCCATCCAGAGCGATCTCACCATCCTCTTAGACCGGTAGAAGTCTTTAGGCAACTTAGCACCCGCCGGCAAGATCTCTATAATCAACTCCAACACTCGGTTGTAGCATTCTTACGACATGTTAAAATCTGACTTAATGCTCAACAGTCTTGTAACCACCTCCAACGGTGAATGATCCTCACAACCAGGATACAATGGAGTCCTTGCATTCTCCAGCAACTCTATGAACTTTGCAACATCGACATTCGGTGCCTCCTCAGCTGCATCATGAACGAAACTAGGCCTCGCAGCGTCGAAAACCATGTTCATGTAGGAACGATATAGTAAAGCGTAATACTCTAGAGGGGGAGCACTACTAAAATAACCCAGATTAGCGACGTCAGGAGACGTCGCTAAATACGTCGCAGTACGTCGCTAACACTGATTTGCGACGTATTTAGAGACGAAAAACCTACGTCGCTTATAGGCAAGTCGCAGATGGTAATTTCGTCGCCGAACGTCGCTATTTGCGACGCGGCGTCCATTGTCGCTTGATGTCGCCAAATGAGCGACAGAGAGCGACGTATAAGTACGTCGCCAACATTGCGACGTAAAGCGACCACTAGCGACGCTTCAAAAGTTTGTAAATGATGACGAGACATGGCATCCACGTGGCCACGTGGGCATCGTAGCGACGTATATTAGCGACGTCGAGCGACGTAACGTCGCTAGTTAGCGACATATAGCGACGTCTGTGTGACGTCGCAGTACATCGCAGAACGTCGCTATACGTCGCTAATATAAAAAAAATTTAAAAAAAATATAATTGATATTTTTGTTATGATGTGTGTCTGTGTTTACAGTGTGTGTGAAGTGCAGTGTTCGAACCATCGACAGTTTCGCTTACTGTTGTATGTTTTATCTTTGATAGAAAGAGCAACAGTTCAGGGTGCACTTCTCAGAGCTTCCTCTTCACGTCCTTCACCTTCTCGGGAACCATTACGACGTCCGAGAAAGTGAAGGACGTGAAAATGAAGCTCTCAGAAGTGCACCCTGAACTGTTGCTATTTCTATCCAAGATAAAACATACAACAGTAATCGAAACTGTCGATGGTTCTGAACACTGTATTTCACATTCGCTGTAAACACAGACACACATCATAACAAAAATACACAATATATTTTTTTAAAATTTCGACAGCATCTCCTTTGTATATCAGATCATCGCTTATAACCCAGCGTAGGTATATTTGTCATCCCGTCGCAGATATCACAGTAAATATCACAATAAAAATAGGAGGCAGTGCAAAGTAAATATCAAAGACACACATCCTCACAAACATCCAATAGAGTCAAATAAAAATAGAAGATGATAAAAAGTCTCCCACCAAGTGTATAAACAACAGTGTATGAATAAACAATTTGCCCATAGGGCCAATACATACAAGTCATAAAAAAACCAATAAAATTACTGCGGACCCCTGCCGCGCAACTGGGATAGAATGTAGTCATACTGCTCCTGGGTGAGCTGTACCGTAGGGGCAGTAGGAGGCAGTACAATGTCTGGAGTCGGCGCCGGAGGCAGTGCAGTATCTGGAGTCGGCGCCGTCGATGGACCCGGAGGACGTACCTGCTCTAGCTCTCGCAGTCGCTCACCATGCGCAGCAAGGGCACTCACCACCTTCTCAGTATACTGAGCGACTGAGAGAGAAAGGCTCCTCTGCGATCCGTCCAGCTCGACCTGTCTACGCTCCGTGCGCTGCGTAGACTCGGTGAGCGTCTGCAAGTTGGCAGCTGCAGCCTGATGCAGACTCATCAGCTCCAGTATACTGCGCTCGACCGCATCAAATCGTCCGGTGACGATCGGAGGGTCGGATCGTCGCTCGACCGCATCAGAAATCTGCTGCTGCAACTCGCGACGCAGCTCCTCGATCTGACGACAAACATCCTCAGCTCGTGACGACGCCTGCGTAGCCGGAGACTGCGCACTGACAGAGGGGGCCCGGGATGACTCCGAAGCCAAATACGCGCCGTAGGATCCCGTACCGTAGTACGTACCCTTCTGAAGACCGCCAACGGCGGTCATCCAGAGCTCGTCCGGCGATGGCTCTGCAGGCGGCTGGGAGGAAGTACCAGCCCCTCCCTCTGCTTGCGCACTAGCAGCAGCAGCAGCATCAGCCGCCTCCTTCTGTAGCCGAACAAACTCGGCCTAGAACATGTTTGCTAACGTGTAAGTGTTTACTAAAGTCTATATTGATATCTATTTTCCTGTTTTCTAAATTATAGTCAGTTAATATTAGTTGAATAGAACTTACATATGCCTGCGTCGCCCTCTCGTCAATGAAGTCCCCAGCCCTCCGATGGGTGACCAGGAAGACGGTCACCATGTTTGGGTCCTCACCCTTCTTTACCTGTTAAAATATATTATCTATTATTAGTATTAAACATTATATCGAACTATATATAAATTAATGTCCGTCATAGGAAACGTACCAGACGACGAAAATGCTCCGTCATCGGAATGGAGCCGCCACACCACTTACCGGCGCTCGACCGTGCCACCTTGGCCTTCTCAGACCGCTCCTGGTACTGGCGCTCGCTGAATCTAGCCTTCATCGCAGTCCACTGCTCTGGCGTAATCCAACCCTGGATCGGACGTCCGGCGCGATCACGACGCTTCTGGTCGTCGATCGCATCACGGATGAGCTTGGCTATGACGGCAGAAAATTGGCCCTCGATCCTCGCCGCCCGGTGTGGTGGATAGAAATAGGCCTCTACAAGAAGTAAAATACAAAATTTGTATAATATACACAAATAATTATTAAAATTTAAAAATAAATAAATTTTTTACCTTGAAGTGGGCGAACCAAAAGGCCTTCCTATCTGCGGGAGCATCTGAGTAGTTGAGCCAAGGCCCACCATAGTTCTGCCTCACAAATGTCCCCAGCTGTCTCTGTACTGCAGAAGGCCGATATCTATACAATAATAATTTTTCATGAATATATATGTACATATAATCATTTGAGAAATATATAATAATTAATTAACTTACTTCATAGGCCCGTCCGTCCAAATCTCCATACGCGTCTCGCCCGGGGGAGCGCATGGAGGGTCGCTCTCACCTCCTGCCTGGGCAGGATCAGTCTGATCGCCGTCCTCCATATGATCGACGTGGGCTCCCTCCATAGAGCCGTCGACAGTAGGAATGCTGGACGGGGGATCAGGGATGCTGGACGCGGGATCAGGAAGGCTGGACGACGAGGGAGGAGTCGCCAACCTGCTAGAACTGCCCTGTCCCGGTAATGGACCGGGAACAGGAAAGCTGGACGACGAGGGAGGAGTCGCCAACCTGCTAGAACTGCCCTGTCCCGGTAGTGGACCGGGAACAGAACGGTACACTGGCGTACTCGGAGATGAGGATGAGGGTACGAAACTGCCCTCTCCATCCCCAGTCCGAGGCTGACGGGGCTGCCTAATATATAATCCTCCGCGTCGTCCAGATGGTCTAGTCATACCTGACAATAAAACATATGACAATAAAACAAAAAAACATATTTATATGATAGACATTACAGATTTTTGAAAAATACCATAGTCAAAAAGTGTCACTGAAGTGTCAATAAAAGTGTCAATAAAGTGTCACTGAAGTGTCACAGATTTATATGATAGAAGTGTCACTAAAGTGTCAAATATGATTATAAAACAAACGTACAGATTTAATCCTCTTCTGAAAATTCATCTAGTTCCTTTAGCTCATCTACTTCTTCTTCTTATTCTTCTTCTTCTTCTTCTTCCTCCTCTACATCTTCACTTTCATCTGCATCTTTCTCTTCAGATAATTCTACTTCTTCTACACAATTAGATGTGTAATAGGAAACTACAGTCGTGTCCACTTCTATAATATTTGTTACAAGAGGTAGTTCATCCTATTGATAAGCTATATCGTCAACCTCAAAGGTATTTCTAGCTTTGGTCTTGCATACTGTCCACCAGTCCGACCTTGTTGTTCCCCGTTTAGGATAACTTGTGAAGTACACGAGCTGAGCCTGACTTGATAGGACAAATGGTTCATAGGCTTGATATCGACGCCGATAGTTTATATCAACAAGACCGTGCTTGTCTACTTTCCAACCTTGACCTTCAATCGGATCGAACCAATCACACCTGAATAACACAATCTTAGCAGGCTCTATTCCATAACAATATGTCAGCTCCACAATCTCCCGTAACACGCCATAGAAATCGTTGCCCGCATCAACATCTTTGTAGTTCGAAGATCTGATACACAAACAGCTGTTTTTGGTGGAATCGAGATCCACAAAGTTGTCTCTGATCGGGCAAGTTGTTGACTTGAACCTAAACCCATTAACACAGTAGCTTGGCCATATTTTTGCAGCATAAATTGGTCCCTTGGCTAGCGTTCTAATAGACTCATTCTCAAGTCTTGCGTATGGACGATCGACCTAAATACCACGAAAGAAGCAATTAAGCTCATTCTCAATCAAGTGCATATACAAAAAGGTAATTACAGAGTTCTCAAGTCTTACATATGCACTCAACCATGATGGAAAATAATGCCTCATTTCTTGTTCTAGTTCTTCTTCTGTTATGTGTGGCCTACCCGACCTCACATCATCATTAAATATGCTGAAAACAACATCGTTCAATTAATGTAATAGTATAATAATTAACACTATTAAAATAATATAGACGTATTAATTACTTACCCCTCCAGTTTCTCTACTTCCTCCTCGTCGCAGTTGAGTAATACATACACCTGAGCAGCCCTTAGCTCATCATCGTTCAGATATCTCTTTTTCATCTTACCCGATGGCTTTCCTGGAGCATTAAATACCTTCAGTATTGTATCATTACTTTCATGATCTCCCTCGTCGTTTCTGGAAGCTCTCGTTCTATTAGTTACAACATGAGGCTTAAAATACATCGAATAAAAGTTTGTAATCTCCTCGAGAACATAGGCTTCACAAATAGAACCCTCGACCCGTGCCTTATTTTTCACCTTTCTTTTTAGGTGATTCAAATGTCGCTCGAACGGGTACATCTATCGATATTCGACGGGTCCACCAACACGTGCCTCATAGGATAGATGAATCGGCAAATGTTCCATAGAGTCAAAGAATCCAGGAGGAAATACCCTCTCATGCATGACATCAAGATTATGTCTGATCAGATTGGTACTCCAGTATGGCAGATCCCAGAATATGCTCCTCTTTGTCCAGTTATGAACTCTACCAAATCCATCGCACTTGTACCCAGTTGTAGGATCCTCGATAGCACTTGGAAAATCTTTAACCTCCTTCCATATCGTGTCTCCGCACCACCTTGGCGGTGGATCACCCTTCTCTACAACGCCGGCACGGAAAGCATTCCTGTTCCTTCTGAACGGATGATCTTTTGGCAGAAATTGCCAATGACAATCAAAGAAGCACGGCTTTTCGCCGTGTTTCAAGCGGAAAGCCTTACTACGGTCCATGCAATACGGACATGAGAGACGGCCATGAGTGCTCCATCCAGATAACATTCCATAGGCCGGAAAGTCGTTGATGGTCCACATAAGGGTTGCCTTCATCTGAAAATTCTGTTTCCTGGAAACATCGTACGTGTTAGCGCCTACTTCCCATAACTGATTCAACTCATCTATCAAAGGCTGTAAGTACACGTCAATGTTCCTCTTGGGATTGTTCGGACCAGGAATTATAACGGTTAGAAACATGTACTGAGTCTTCATGCACATCCAAGGCGGTAGGTTATACGGAGTAACGATCACAGGCCAGCACGAATACTGGGATCCCGAGAGACCAAAAGGAGTAAAACCGTCAGAAGATAGTCCCAACCTGACATTTCGCGGATCTGAAGCAAAATCTGGATACACTCGATCAAAGTGCTTCCACGCTTCTCCATCGGATGGGTGATCCAATACTCCTTCAATCTGTTCTCGCATGTGCCAACTCATATTTTCGGCCGTCTCTTTCACCATAAATAATCTTTGCAACCACGGCGTTAAAGGCAAGTAGTGCATTGAATCGGTCGGTCTTCTTGCACCGGTAGACCTTCCTGTACTAGTTGTCTTATAGCGATCAGCACCACAAAATCTGCACACATCTGCGTCCTTGTCGTCTTTGTAGTACAGCATGCACCCATTGCGACAGGAATCGATTTTCTCGTATCCCATCCAGAGCGATCTCACCATCCTCTTAGACCGGTAGAAGTCTTTAGGCAACTTAGCACCCGCCGGCAAGATCTCTATAATCAACTCCAACACTCGGTTGTAGCATTCTTGCGACATGTTAAAATCTGACTTAATGCTCAACAGTCTTGTAACCACCTCCAACGGTGAATGATCCTCACAACCAGGATACAATGGAGTCCTTGCATTCTCCAGCAACTCCATGAACTGTGCAGCATCGGCGTTCGGTGCCTCCTCAGGTGCATCATGAACGAAACTAGGCCCCGCAGCGTCGAAAACCATGTTCACGCACCCGTCGTCGTATGCATGATTATCTGAAACAAAATTAGGTCCCGCATGCATATACGGCTCAACGTAAGGCTCCGGCTCTGATGCTAAAGACACAAGTTCTCCGTGTGCGGTCCACTGATAGTAATTAGGCGTGAAACCCCTCGAGTACAAATGATATGTCACTTCCACTTCTGGATAATATTTCACGTTATGACATTTCACACACGGACACTTAATTTTGGTGCCGTCCATGTACTGAGGGAACGCCTTAGCAAACTGCAGGAACTGCTCTACTTTCGCTATGTATTCATCCCGCACACCACACATATCATCAGGACGACGATTGTACATCCATGAACGATTCCGCAAGTAGTAATTCATATCCATTTGAAAATAATTCTGCAAAGATGGACACACATTATCCAACAGGCACAAATTCGTATATAATGTCTTATTATGGGACACACATTAGTAGCGGACAGTTACTAATAACAATGATATGCAATCTAGGTCAAACTAGGTTATACTAAGTCAAACAAAGTCAAACAAGGTCAACCTAAGTCAAACAAAGTCAAACAAGGTCAAAGTAGGTCAAGGGTTGACCTATAGTTGACTTTGTCAACTCTTAGTCCAATCTAAGTCAAATATCCTATTTCTAGTCATTACCTACCAAGGTACCCTTTACCTTATCGCTATTGGTATCCCAATACCAATACCTTATAATTTATATCTTACTAGACCCTAACTAGCCCATACTAGCTAGCACACACCAAATAATGAGCAATAGTGAGTTACCAAAGCAAACTGATCAGACTAAAGAATGCCAATTAACAGAGCAGTGGGTTATCACATTGAATGGGAAGAAAGCAAGGCAAGTATATTACTAATTTACAGTTTACAGGAACCCAATGTTAAAACATTCATTCAACTCATTAGGAAGAACAAAACTCAGGTATAGGAATTAAACCATTCACTTGGTTAACAGTCAATTCAATTTCAGTTATTCAAGGGAATCAGTTGACACATTCAGTGGATTTATCTCAGGAATAGGAAAACCAATCTCAGTCCTATTTACAGTTTAAGGAAAATGAAATCTACATTTCTTTTGAAAACAGTGTATACAAAAAGAAAAATCAGAGTCTCAGGTTTAACACAGTGAAGTGATATATGTGTCAAGAATATTACTGAATGTTAAAGGAAACAGTGGCAGACATTTGTGTTCAAGTGTCAATGCAAACAGTGAGCTAACTAACATTAAGAAATCTGGAATTATATTAACAGTTGCAAAGGAAAGAAAATTCAGTGAGCTAATGACTGGAATGGGAAACAGTGAGCTAACATGAAATCAGTGAACAAGGAAACTGAGAATACATCTCAGGAAAATAGGAAGGGAAATCAGTTCCCAGTCCTGCATGTCTTCGAGAACCAACACACACTCCAATTTCTCATACTCAAACATATAGCCTATTCTAATTAAGCAATCCTGCAGTAAACACAAACTAAAACATGTGGGGATCATTATAACTCATCAAAAGGAATCAGTTCAAGGAAGAACAGCAAACCAAATTCCTGAGTTTTCATCAAACCAATTTAAATCCAACCCCATGTCCAATATCCCATTCTCAAATCACAAGCCTAATCAGAAATAAAAAAAAAAGAATTAACAGGTACTAATACATGTGTTACAACCAATGATAACTGAACAACAATTAGAAATCAAAAAAATTTGGAATTGAAGTTCAGGGGACAATCAAAACTGATTCATGAGTATCAGTCAACCTATTGAAACCAACTCGAGTCCAAATTCCATTCCCATATCATAAAACTTAATTTAATAAGTAAAGATCAATCTATCATAGGCTAATACACATGTAGGAGTAATATTGGTACTTAAAACATTTGTTAGAATCAGATTAACAGGATTGACATAGGAAAAACTTGAAACGTATCATGTATCAGTCATGTAAAGTCAACCCACATATGTTCGAATCCCATATCACAGCAACGACCCATTCTCAATGTAAATATCAACTAACATAGATTAACAACATGTCTAGGAATCAAATCTAGCATTTAAATCATAATTTAAACTATTTAAACTAGGAATAAATCTGTGTCTGTGTGTGTGTGTATGTGTATGTGTCTGTGTCTGTGTGTGTGTGTGTGTCCGTGTCCGTGTGTGTCTGTGACTGTGTGTGTGTGTGTCAGTGTCCGTGTGTGTCCGTGTGTGTATGTGTGTGTGTATGTCCGTGTCTGTGTGTGTCCGTGTGTGTGTGTGTGTGTCCGTAGGAGAGGAGGAGGAGGAGGAGGAGGAGGAGGAGGAGTTAGGTTAGGGTTTACCTGACGAAGAGGAGGAGGAGCTCGAGAAGGAGGAGGAGGACCACGATGGGGTAGGGGTCGCCGAGGGGCAGTCGCCGGAGGAAATCACGGGGGGGGGGGGGAGTCGCCGGAGGAGAAAATTTGGAGAGGGGGAGGAAATTTGGAGAGGGAAAAATTTTCGAGTGGGGAAAAAAAGAGCACAGCATGCCCTAAGTAAAATAGTTAGCGACGTCACCAGTTGACGTCGCTAATAGTCGCAAAAATTTTAATATAGGCGACATATTTTTATACTATGTCGCTGGACGTCGCTGTTCAGCGACGTCGCGTTCATAGTGTCGCTGAACGTCGCTAGTCAGCGACGGTTTGCGACATCAATTGTAGGGAGTCGCTATCTAATATGTTTAGCGACGGAATTTTAATCCGTCGCTACATAACGTCGCTAATAGAACATATTTTAATGGTGGAGTGAATAGAGTTGGCAGCGGAATAATGCTAATTAAAAAAATATTAGCAACACAATCACAGTATATAATCACAGTTGAAATAATGTAAAGGCAGAGTTCAGAAAGCAAACGCAAAGACAGCGATGTATACTGGTATCCCTCTGTTGAGGACTAATCCAGTCGGTAGAACTCTTGCTACCAGTTGAATCCACTATAGGAAAAAATCGTAAGTTTTCTTACGAAGTCCTTGCAACTTCTACAACGCGAGCTTTGATACGAAGAACTCGTCCAACTTCAAATGTGAAGAGGTATTCTTCAATCAAGCCTTCTGATTACAATCTCTCAGAAACTTCTAGACCGTACCGCACTGGCAAATCGACTAGAGGATTGTAACTGGCTTGGGATCTGAAAATGAAAGCTCTAGAAAACTCTTTGGAAGGCAGAAAGCTTTTTAGATAGAGAGAAGATTGAAAGTGAATGAGTGAATTGAAATGATCGAAATCCATCTCTATTTATAGGAATTCCAAAAGGAGAACTCTGTCAGAATTCGGGCAGAATTCGGGCAGAACTCGATGAGCAAATCTCGGTCAAATCCGCAACTGCAGGAGGACCAAGTTCCAGAGAATTCAAAAATCAAACGGCCACCAACCGAACTCAGGCCGAACTCTGGCTGAACTCTGGCCGAGTTCTGTCAGGGTTAGGTTAGGGTTTTAGAAATAGATTTTGGTGATTTTTGAAAACCTTTTTGAAAACCTTTTTGTAAACATTTTGATAGGTCATTTTAAAAACATTTTGAACTCTTTTGGGGATAGCCTATTTGCCAGTACGAATCGGTGTACAACGTATTCCTAGACTCAAATAAAATGAAAATTACATTGCATAGGAAGTACAGACTCAAGTAGGCAAACAGATCTTCAGTCTTGAACGGAGTGAATATCCAATCTTGCTTATGTCCAAGAAGCTGAGATGTCCCAACAAGCTTCGTATATCCAGACAGAGTTTTGATCAATTATTAAAATCAGGTTGACCATATGACCAATGGGCCAACAATCTCCCCCATTTTGATAATTGATAAACTATGAATGATATAACATTAAGCTAGTTCGAAAAATATCAAAAAGTAGAAATTGTTCATAACCTGTATTTAACTCAAAAAAAAATGTTAGATCATTTTTAATTTTCTCCCCCTTTGTCACTTAGCAAAATAATTGCACAAGAGAAGGCTCCCCCGCATTAAATGTAGAAGGCTCCCCCGCAATCGATGCATAAGTAACAAATAGCGAGAAAACAAAATAAAAGAAATATAGTATAAGAATTAGAGATATAGCATCACAGGCATGTAATGTTTCTACAAATTATCATCACAGGCATGTATTGGTTCAAAAACATAAAAAAAATCTCAGGCATGCTATTTCACAGGCAGTTTAAAATGGAGAAGCAGTATAAAGAAATAGTGCTGAAACAAAATGCTGAAATAAACTGAGATGTCATAAATGAAACATCAAAAACATGTCCATGAAGATAAAAAGTACTGATAGCAAACTACAAAGTACTGATAAAAAGTAAATGATAAAAACTTGGAATGTCGGAGCATTTCCAAGTATACAATAGAATATCACTAATAATCAAATCAGATCTCATCATCACTATCCTCATCAATATCATCAGCAGCGTGGCCAGCATGACCGGAAGTACCAGCACCAGAAGTACCAACGCCAGTAGGATGAGTAGGGGCGCCAGCATAGAACTCACCAACGTAATCTCGAGGTGCACGATACCAGTCATAGGCGTTACCTGGCTGGAAGTAGGCATGAACAGC
This sequence comes from Iris pallida, assembly GCA_029216955.1. Taxonomy (NCBI): domain Eukaryota; kingdom Viridiplantae; phylum Streptophyta; class Magnoliopsida; order Asparagales; family Iridaceae; genus Iris; species Iris pallida. The sequence goes on from JANAVB010026600.1 coordinate 785,774, forward strand.
CTCATCCTCACAGCGGTAACCCGAAAAAGCTGGATCACGAGGGATGGAAGCAGCAGAGTGACTAGTCTGGGCAAAACGCAGATCGGCCAAGGAGTTTGCCATCGCCTGGTAACGGGTGACATCGCGGAACTCTCGCTCGCGAGCCATGTCCGTCATCGAGACGTGCAAAGCTGATAAATGCTGATGTATGCCCTCAAAAGTCATGGCATACGGCTGATGTGGTGAAGATGGTGCAGTAGGAGGAGCAGGAGGTGGAGCTGAAGCAGTCCGGCTGCGACGAGAAAGCTGGAGTAACTTGGGCTCAGAGTCCTGAGTACAAGTCGATAGATCGATCTCGAATCGCTGAAAGATACGAGGGAGAATCATCGCGTAAGAGAGATTTCGATCTCTAGCACGACAACGTCCCATCATCTGAATAATTGTCTTAGGAGTGGAAAAAGGAATCCCCTTAAGAATATGGTACATGGCGGACAGCTCAAGCGAAGTCACATCATCCTTGGAAGTGGATTTTGGAAGAAGAGTAGAGTAGATGATGCGATACAATTCGTAGTTAAACAAGTTCAGGTTGTTAGCCTTGAACTTTCCAGAACGTACTCTGTCAGGTGCACAGAGTTCCGTTTTGAAACTCGTGAGTGTAGTGCCTTCGGGGAAATCGAATTCCGTGATATCAACTAGCGGTTCACCTTCATTGGGAATACCAAGAATCTCTGCTAGGAAGACATCATTGAACTCAATGTCTATGCCTCCAACACGTGTGCTCACGTCAAAAGTGTTAACTACGAGATTGCAATAGAACAATCTAATGGCATTAGTAGCAATTGGGAAGCACAGTTTAACAAGTAAGTGTAACCCTAATGCCTCAAATAAGTGACGATGATCAGGGAATACCGTCCATTTAATTGGAGTGCCGCTACATATGGATCGGATAGAAAAGTCACCGTACCATAATAAAGCTTGATCGAGGGTTTGAAAGAAGAACCCATCGAAAGCGCCGTCGCTCTTTTGGACCGGCGAAAACAAAGAATCCGTGTGAGGATTCGAAGAGGACCCTTCCTCACTAGGAGTGGTCTTCTTCCTCTTAGACGGATTAAATCTAGGTGCCATTGAAATAAAAAGCACTAATTTGAAAGGTGGAGAGAGAGGGAGTTATACCTCACAAAAATTGGATATGTTGTAGAGAAGAACGATCTCCGCACGAATCCAAATTTTGGAAGGATTTCACCAAGTAGATTGGAAGCAATAGATTGGTGAAGAACTAGGGTTTGGAGGTCGGGGTCGGCTGTTGCTGCTGTTGTAATTAGTTTGGAAGCAATGAAAGAGAAGAAGCTCCCGGGTTCTGGATATATACACAGATACCTACAACCGAACTCGGGCCGAATTCGGTCAGAGCTCTGGCCGAATTCGCCTAGGGTTCTTTCAGGTTGATTTTTGCTACTTCTTTTTCATTGACTCGTTGCAAATATTTAATTCAAAGATTAGTTATTTTAGCCTTCAAATAACATAATTAATGATATTTTATGAATTAAATGTCGTTACACAGCGACTGTCTCAGATTAGCTGTAGGAGTACTGTCCCTGCTGGCGGAGGTTCACCGGGGAACTCTTAAGTACCGCTTCGCTTCAACCGTAGTTGTGGTGACAGACAGACTCTTTATTAGCTTGTCTCTAACACAGTTTTTGCATAATAATATATAATCATAAAATAAAATTAATTAATATTATTGACGTCCAAAATTCCTAATTCTCGACGTAAATAATTGAAACGATCTTCCGCTAGAGGTTTAGTGAAGATGTCAGCTAATTGATTTTCAGTATCTATGTACACAAGGTTTATATCTCCATTTTGATGATGATCTCTAAGAAAATGATGTCTAATCTCGATATGTTTAGTACGAGAATGACATACAAGATTCTTAGTCAAATTAATGGTGCTCGTGTTATCACAGAAAATGGGAATATGTGTGAAAAATAAATCAAAGTCTTCTAGGATTTGTTTCATCCACAAAATCTGAGCGCAATAACGTCCTGCGGCGATATACTCAGCCTCTGTTGTTGATAAGGCTACAGAATTTTACTTTTTACTAAACCAAGAGACTAGAGCCTTGCCTAAGAAATGACATGTACCGCTAGTACTTTTTCTATCAACCTTGCATCCAGCAAAATCTGCATCCGAATAACCAATAAGGTCAAAGGATTTAGTTTTGGGATACCACAAGCCGACAGAAGAAGTGCCCTTAAGGTATCGGAAGATACGCTTAACTACGGTCAGATGTGATTCCTTTGGGTTAGCTTAAAAACGTGCACACAGGCAAACACTAAACATGATATCTGGACGACTAGCAGTTAAGTAAAGTAAACTACCAATCATACCTCGATACTTACGTGTGTCGACTGGCTTGCCTTGTTCGTCAGAATCAAGCTTTGTTGAAGTTGCCATCGGAGTGCCAATAGGTTTGACATTGTCCAGATCGAACTTCTTTAGCAAATCTTTTGTGTACTTGGCTTGATTAATGAACGTCCCATTGTTGGTTTGTTTGATTTGCAATCCGAAAAAGAACTTCAGCTCTCCCATCATGCTCATCTCAAACTCATTCTGCATACACTTAGAAAATTCTTGACAAAGAGATTCATCAGTGGATCCAAAAATGATATCATCAACATAGATTTGAATTAAAAGCAGCTTGCCATTAAAAGATTTAATAAATAGTGTAGTGTCAACCTTTCCTTTTGAAAAACCGTTGTTAAGTAGAAAAGAGCTTAGACGGTCATACCAAGCACGAGGGGCTTGTTTCAAACCATATAAGGCTTTCTTCAACTTGAAAACATGGTCAGGATTTTTGAAATCCGTGAAACCCGGAGGTTGTGCTACAAAAACTTCTTCTTTTATAAAGCCATTTAGAAAAGCACTTTTTACATCCATTTGAAAAAGTTTGAAATCATGAAAACATGCAAATGCACATAACATTCGAATGGATTCTAATCTCGCAACTGGGGCATAAGTCTCATCGTAGTCGATACCCTCTTCTTGATTGTATCCTTGAGCTACGAGTCGAGCCTTGTTACGAGTTACTAAACCATCCTCATTCAGTTTGTTTCGGAATACCCAACGGGTGCCAATGACCGGATGATCAATAGGCTTGGGAACAAGTTCCCAAACTTGATTCCGTTCGAATTGGTTCAATTCCTCTTGCATGGCATCTATCCAGAAACTATCACTATATGCTTCATCAATAGATTTAGGTTCTAGCTGTGAAATAAATGCAACACTAGAAACAATATCTCTACTGGATGATCGAGTACTTACTCCTTTGGTAATGTCACCAATTACCAAATCTTGTGGATGATCAGCTGTGAATTTTAACCTTTTCGGTAGACTCTGTAGGTAGCTGGTTCCTGGATCTCCTCTAGGGGGTTCAGCTAGTGCAGAGCTTGGTTCAGGTTCAGCTGATGTTGAGCTTGATGTAGGCAGATCTTCATCACTGTCATCGAGAGTCATTTGGTTCATTTCATCAAAAGTGACGTTGATTGATTCTTCGATGATCATGGTACGTTTGTTGAAGACTCTGTACCCTTTGCTCTTGGCCGCATAACCTAGAAATATACCTTCATCGGCCTTTTCGTCAAACTTTCCCAAGTTGTCTTTAGTATTAAGAATAAAGCACTTACAGCCAAAAATCTTAAAGTATGAAACTGAAGGAATTCTATCAAACCATAACTCAAATGGAGTCTTCTTCGATTTGGGTCGAATTAGAACTCTATTGAGCACAAAGCAAGCTGTATTGACAGCTTCAGCCCAGAAGTATTTGGGTAGGCTAAATTGATTTAACATCACTCTGGCCATTTCGGTTAGAGTTCTGTTCTTACGTTCCACAACTCCATTTTGTTGTGGAGTTCTAGGGCAGGAGAACTCGTGTATAAAATCGTGTGTGTCACAAAATTGCTCGAAATCAGCATTCTCGAATTCGCCTCCATGATCGCTTCTAATACGAGTGATCATGTAACCTTTTTTATTTTGTACTTTCTTGCAAAAGGCGACAAATTCGGATAATGCGTCATTCTTGCGTGTCAAGAAATATGTCACGACCCGCACCCTAGAGTTAGGGCACGAGAACGTAACGACGCCCAGCCTACGCCGCAGTGTCGGCGGTAGAACGCTGTCCTAGGTCTCAATGCATCTAACAGTATAAGACTAAACAGTTTATACTCCCCGAATGGGGGTGACATAGCAGATACAAACTCAATCACATCTAAGGTAGAGCATGATAAAGATAGATAAAACATGAAATCCAAAATAAATACAGGAGATAGAAGTCTAAGTGTCTAAGATACATGAACCCAGAAGTACATCTCAAAACTCAAATAAAGATACAGTAATCCACAAGGTAAAATACAACTCCAGACAAAGAAATAACTACCTAAACAAACCCTACTGTGTCTCCTCTAGGCTAGCAGGCACCTCCAGGCTATCTGTAAAATTTATCAACAGGTCCAGTCAGGACTGGAGCGAGCACAGTACATCTCAACATATCATAGCAGGTTAGAAAACATATAACATGCAGTAAAGTAAGATACAGGTACTGAAGAAAAATAGTATGTAAACAGAGAGATAACTGTAATAGAAATATCTACTATACATAGAGAACTAGCATGTGACTAGTGAGTCAGAGTACAATATGAACATGTAAATGGCCTGGGATGATTCTGATGCTACACTATGGAATGATTCTGATGCTACACTACTGGTGTATTATTCACATGTCCACATATACTCCCCCGTACCCCCAATTAATACACAAGAATCCAACCAAGTTATGTTATGTGATGCTATGTAACAGACCCCGAAGGTGGTAGACCCCGAAGGTGATATGACCCCGAAGGTGATATGACCCCGAAGGTGATAGACCCCGAAGGTGATACATAGTAGTCCCATAAATGGGATAAGGATTCTGAGAAGACTCTACGATCATAAGAGTATATGTCGTAAGTGATCAAAGAACCAACGAAGCATAGTGATACGCTATGTAAGTGAAACGCACAGAACATAGAGTATCCGATGCTTCCTAAGGATAACATCTCAAAGAGGGATTCATATAGTACCAATCCGTGTGACCAACGTGACAGTACAAGTAAAGTAATCTACTGCAGGAAATAATTCTAAGCAGGATATGAAATGATCAGAGAATGTACTCGCCTCGATAACCTGAACAGCTGATAAGTATAGGGGGGTCCCACTGAAGCCACAGAGTCCTATTTAAAGCAACACAGGTTACAAGGGGTTCAAGTTGTAATAAAAGAAACTCTACAAGCAATCTACATTATTCTAGGTTCTTCTAAGTCAAAACAACTCTAGGTCAACTCCGGTCAATAATTTAGTCAAACTAGGTCAAGTGTTGACTTACAGTTGACTTTGGGTCAACTGGTCAACTCTGGTCAAACAGGGTCAATTCTAGTCTATTATAAAGTGTACTTCGTTATTTGTACGTTGAAACTTACGACACGTAAATCGAGATAAGAAGATTATCGGTAAGGTTGATAATCTTATTATAGTGATCCACGTATCCAACTTGTCAATTTCAGCGATGTGAGATCACTGGAATTGACTGATCCCAGTTTCGTTGTACTAATCCCGAAATACGAACATTATATGAATTAATTTTTAATTAATTATAAAAAGGTTAAACTTAGAAAAATTATCAACAATACTGTCGGACGATGAAATGAACATCGCCAACGTGTCCAGAAAGGTCAAATTAGCTAGGATAGCCTACCCAACGGTCCAATTTGGACACAAGGGCAAAAAGGTAATTTCGGATCAAAACGGTGTCCGTGTCGGAGCCGTTTTGCACCGAAATACGTGCAAGAAAAAAAAGTCCAGAAAATATAACAAATTATATGTCCACGCAACCAGAATGTCGATACGAACCCAACGGTATTTCCAGAATTGGATTCCGTTGACCCGATCTCAATTTGGCCCGTTGACCAGAACTTGGGATTCCGGTTTGCACGAAAATGCGTGCCGGAGCCAAAGTCCTCAAAACTCAGCAAACTACCTGTCAACGAGTCCAGAATGATGATACGAACTCAACGGTATCTCCGGAATTGGATTCCGATGAGCCGATCTCAAAATGACCCGTTGACCTGGACATTGGTATTCGACTTGCACCGAAATGCGTGCCAGATCCAATGTCCACCAAAACCTAGCAAATTATATGTCAACGAGTCCAGAATGACGATACGAACTCAACGGTATATCCGGAATTGGATTCCGATGAGCCGGCGTCAAAAAGTCCCGTTGACCCAAAAAGTGGGACCCGCTTTGCACCAAAATGCGTGCCCGGGCCCACGTTCTCCAAATCTAACAAATTTTATATGAAAACATGCCAGAACGACGCCACGAATCTAATGGTGGTGTCAGAAATGAAATCCGGAGTCCCGTGTTCAAAAATGGAATTTTACAAGTTGGAAATTACGAATTCGGACGGCCAAATTTGGCGTCGAATTCAACCAATCAAACAAGCTCAAACTGAAATGAAATCTAAAGGGGGCAGGAAGAGGGTTATACCAGCTTCGCACCGGAACTGGTAGCACGCCAAACGGAGCTGCGGTGGAGGAGATACAAGCTGACGAAGTTGGCCCCGCGAAACTGTCCAAATTTAATACAATTTAAACGGTCAACTTGGTGGCCGGTTTTCATGTATCAAACGATAAAATTAACGGACGAAAATTGACAGGGATGAAGGTGGATATACCGAGATTGCGACGGAGCGAAGAAATTGCCGATCCAACGGTCGGATCTCCGGGAAAATGTGCGCGAAGTCACTGCGACGGAGCGCCAAAACGGACTCGATCCCGCGCGCGTCACGACGGGACGTCGTGCAAAACGCACGAATCGCCTATACGTCGCGCTGGAGGAGAAGAGGCTGACCCCGGGGGGGTCGCCGGAGTTCGCCCGACGTGGGGGGCCACGACCACGGCGAGCACATGGCCGGTCGACGGCGCGGCAGCGCCTCACGCGCGCGCGCAAGGGGCGCGCTGTGCTCGCGGACTGCTACGCGCACCGGCGGTGGCCGGCCCTGCCAGGCGGCGGCGGAGGGCTGTGCGCCTCGACGAGGGTCGGGCGGCGGCGCAGCCCGACCAGGGTGGAGGTGGTGGTTAACTGGTGGTGGAGGCCGCGGTTAATAGAGTGGTGGTGATGGCTGTGTTGGAAGAATGAAGGAGGAGATGGAGGAGGAGATCGGGAAAGGAGGAGTGGTGGTTCTCGGCGATGGCCGGAGGCCAGGGGGCTGGTGGAGCCAGGGAGGGGAGGTGGTCGGACTAGGAGAGAGAGTGGTCGGTTTCCATGGAGTTGTGATGGAGTTGCTGTTGGAAGTAATAGAAAGGAGAGAGAGAGAGAGATGATAATGAATGAGAGAGAGAGAGAGAGAGAAAAGTTACTCTCTTGAATTTAGGGCCGGCACCTTGCATGGGTGTTGGCTGCTTTGAAAGTAGGAAAAATGCATGGATGGGATTAAAGTAGGGAGATCTAAGGGCTAGAAATAATTTGTAGGAAAAGGGTCATTCCAATGGATTAAATTCAAGGAAAATTTCCCATTAAATAATAAAAATAGGTAAAATGAGAAATTGATATCTTTGGGCAATAAATATGAGGGTGTCCCGATGGAGGGCAACATGAAGCTGGACTGGGCTCGGTGGAGCCGGATTGGGTCAAAACTGGACATTGTGCAAAAATAGAATTATAATTAGACGTTGATGATCATGTGTAAATAAGTAGCACATGGGGATTCCAAATAATGGGACACAAGTGGCGGACGGATAGTAGGCTCAAAGTGGGCCATGTCCATAGTTGGGGCTGACAGGTTTTGGTCGACAGGGGACCCACAAATCAAGTTGGAAAATGAATGTGACGCCGTGGCATGAAATAAAATCGGGTCACGCGTCGGAAAAGTTGTGCAAATCAAATGGAGCCCAAAATGACATGAATGAGTGGGAAACGAAGGTCATGGGTGACGAGCGTCTCGAGTAGATCATCAATGAGGAGTTGGTTTCAAGGAAAAGACTGGTCTGGCGCTCCCAATTTAAATGTCATGGTAACGCGCTGAAAATGATCAAGGAAAAAAGTGGAAAAATCAATTACTGATCGAACGGTCTAATTCGACCCGAAGTTCAGCGAAGAAAAAGGGGCACAAGGGAACAAGTTTGGGTGGGACACCATATACCGTCATGAAGGTAATCGTGTCCACTCCAAAACTCGTGAAGAGAATTTCCAGAGTTGAACATCCCTGATACTCCAAATATCAATGGCATGAAAAAGTACACTAACAGATAAATAAATAGAATGAAATATTTAATGAAACCAAACAATCAGAAAATAAATAAAATGAAAAAAAAATCAACCCGAATTTCAGGGTGCTAACATCCTACCCACCTTATAAAAATTTCGTCCTCGAAATTAAAATATCCCTACTCCCTCTAGGTCAAACCCCCATAATCAAAGTTCCAGATTAAAACAAAAAGGACGACATACAGGGTCATGGCATACGGTGGTAGTGAAAGTCTCATCTAGGTATACTAGTCATGCTAACCAACGGTCATAGGGTATCAAACACACAAACAATCCAGGGTGCTAAACGAGAAGGATGCAGAAATATCAAATCATCAAAACTGTAAGACAGTCTACCATCCCATGTGAAAACTGGTACTCATCAAAAATAAAGAAAGGTAACCACCAATCATCTAAAAGGGTACAGAAAGTCAATTTGAAAATTAAGGAATTGAAAATCACTTGCATTGAAATCCAATCGCATTATATAATATAGAGAGCATTAGAGAGGGAAAACTAGCATCATGTGTATGGGGACATGTTCATATGGTTAGATAGTAGGCGTGTGTGTGTCCTTGTACAGGGTTATAGCTTAGTATTGAAAGGTTAAACCCAGTTTTAGTTCAGCATTTAATACAAAATCTGAAAATAAGCTAACATTTAAATAAGTGTAATATTAACATGTTGCAGTGATGTAAACATAACTAATAACATAAAATTTTCATTTAAATTACGAGTCTAAACATGGAAAAGTAAAGGGCCAGAAATATTGGGGTTTTGACAATCTAACATCAACGACATATTAATATGTATCTAGATATGTGAAAAAAAAAAAATCAAGTGTAGCATGTATACGTGTTAGGCAAAGTGTCTGCTATATATATTCATATACATATTCTCATGTCCCAATAAAATTAATTCTACGTTAAGACTAACATTTAGATTCCTACCAAGATTGCAAGCAGGTGATTGACAAAATCAAGACAGTTTTATTATTATCTAATACAAGAAAAATAGCAAGAAAGAATAACGATAAAATCTGTTTGCTTATCTGTTCAAAGAAGAACCATTTTGAAATCCAGAGTTAAATATCAAATTCAAGATAAAGTCTAGCAAAATCATCGATAAATTGTATTAAGAAAACTCATAGCAAGAAGTTACACAAGGTTTATGAAAACAACTAAACATACTCTTAAGTTAAATGACAAGAAACTAGGCAAAACAACAAACAATAATTCTTTTTTTTTTTTTTTTTTTTTTTTTTTTTTTGAATGACTGAGAAAAAGTAAGAAAATATGTTCAAAATATTTTAAGCACAATCTGATAATCATATGCGTCTATCCAAAATCATGGTACTCTAAATCCTCGGCATACTAGTAAGCAAGGCTACGATAATCACAGAGCCCTTGACTTATGCACATATCTCTAGAATCATGGTATTTAACATTTTCGCGGTGCCGCATGCTTGGCTGCGAAAATCTTAAATTCCCACACCCGAGAAATATATCCAGAGTCAGACTATATGTCCTCACCATGCTGGCTAATGTGACTATAGAAGACTAGATTCCATAACATAGATGACCTAGCCCATATAATTTCATCTTGCCAAAAATTAAATTAATCAACAATGAATACTCAAAAATCAAATCAAAATTTATCAACGAACATCAAAATTCAAAATGAACTAAATCCATCAAAATACAAACTCAAATGCAACAGCTATCGTCAAAATTCAAAATTCGAAAATCTTCCATCAAAATAAATACAAACTCAAATTCAACAATAATCCATAAAAATCAAATTTAACAACAAAAGTAAAATAAATTAAATCAAGGGGAAAATAGAGTTTTCAAATCGAAGTTAAATAAGATTCTCCAGGGTCGTCCCAGGAATCTCTCAAGGGTTCCTATCTGTGATTGAGTACCTTCAAAAAATATCCTAATCCTACGGCAGGCTGTAGTGGTACTCAAATTCGAATACCACTACACTTTAGTCTCGACCTGTATGGGCCACCACTAAAAACGTGTCACGACCCGCACCCTAGAGTTAGGGCACGAGAACGTAACGACGCCCAGCCTACGCCGCAGTGTCGGCGGTAGAACGCTGTCCTAGGTCTCAATGCATCTAACAGTATAAGACTAAACAGTTTATACTCCCCGAATGGGGGTGACATAGCAGATACAAACTCAATCACATCTAAGGTAGAGCATGATAAAGATAGATAAAACATGAAATCCAAAATAAATACAGGAGATAGAAGTCTAAGTGTCTAAGATACATGAACCCAGAAGTACATCTCAAAACTCAAATAAAGATACAGTAATCCACAAGGTAAAATACAACTCCAGACAAAGAAATAACTACCTAAACAAACCCTACTGTGTCTCCTCTAGGCTAGCAGGCACCTCCAGGCTATCTGTAAAATTTATCAACAGGTCCAGTCAGGACTGGAGCGAGCACAGTACATCTCAACATATCATAGCAGGTTAGAAAACATATAACATGCAGTAAAGTAAGATACAGGTACTGAAGAAAAATAGTATGTAAACAGAGAGATAACTGTAATAGAAATATCTACTATACATAGAGAACTAGCATGTGACTAGTGAGTCAGAGTACAATATGAACATGTAAATGGCCTGGGATGATTCTGATGCTACACTATGGAATGATTCTGATGCTACACTACTGGTGTATTATTCACATGTCCACATATACTCCCCCGTACCCCCAATTAATACACAAGAATCCAACCAAGTTATGTTATGTGATGCTATGTAACAGACCCCGAAGGTGGTAGACCCCGAAGGTGATATGACCCCGAAGGTGATATGACCCCGAAGGTGATAGACCCCGAAGGTGATACATAGTAGTCCCATAAATGGGATAAGGATTCTGAGAAGACTCTACGATCATAAGAGTATATGTCGTAAGTGATCAAAGAACCAACGAAGCATAGTGATACGCTATGTAAGTGAAACGCACAGAACATAGAGTATCCGATGCTTCCTAAGGATAACATCTCAAAGAGGGATTCATATAGTACCAATCCGTGTGACCAACGTGACAGTACAAGTAAAGTAATCTACTGCAGGAAATAATTCTAAGCAGGATATGAAATGATCAGAGAATGTACTCGCCTCGATAACCTGAACAGCTGATAAGTATAGGGGGGTCCCACTGAAGCCACAGAGTCCTATTTAAAGCAACACAGGTTACAAGGGGTTCAAGTTGTAATAAAAGAAACTCTACAAGCAATCTACATTATTCTAGGTTCTTCTAAGTCAAAACAACTCTAGGTCAACTCCGGTCAATAATTTAGTCAAACTAGGTCAAGTGTTGACTTACAGTTGACTTTGGGTCAACTGGTCAACTCTGGTCAAACAGGGTCAATTCTAGTCTATTATAAAGTGTACTTCGTTATTTGTACGTTGAAACTTACGACACGTAAATCGAGATAAGAAGATTATCGGTAAGGTTGATAATCTTATTATAGTGATCCACGTATCCAACTTGTCAATTTCAGCGATGTGAGATCACTGGAATTGACTGATCCCAGTTTCGTTGTACTAATCCCGAAATACGAACATTATATGAATTAATTTTTAATTAATTATAAAAAGGTTAAACTTAGAAAAATTATCAACAATACTGTCGGACGATGAAATGAACATCGCCAACGTGTCCAGAAAGGTCAAATTAGCTAGGATAGCCTACCCAACGGTCCAATTTGGACACAAGGGCAAAAAGGTAATTTCGGATCAAAACGGTGTCCGTGTCGGAGCCGTTTTGCACCGAAATACGTGCAAGAAAAAAAAGTCCAGAAAATATAACAAATTATATGTCCACGCAACCAGAATGTCGATACGAACCCAACGGTATTTCCAGAATTGGATTCCGTTGACCCGATCTCAATTTGGCCCGTTGACCAGAACTTGGGATTCCGGTTTGCACGGAAATGCGTGCCGGAGCCAAAGTCCTCAAAACTCAGCAAACTACCTGTCAACGAGTCCAGAATGATGATACGAACTCAACGGTATCTCCGGAATTGGATTCCGATGAGCCGATCTCAAAATGACCCGTTGACCTGGACATTGGTATTCGACTTGCACCGAAATGCGTGCCAGATCCAATGTCCACCAAAACCTAGCAAATTATATGTCAACGAGTCCAGAATGACGATACGAACTCAACGGTATATCCGGAATTGGATTCCGATGAGCCGGCGTCAAAAAGTCCCGTTGACCCAAAAAGTGGGACCCGCTTTGCACCAAAATGCGTGCCCGGGCCCACGTTCTCCAAATCTAACAAATTTTATATGAAAACATGCCAGAACGACGCCACGAATCTAATGGTGGTGTCAGAAATGAAATCCGGAGTCCCGTGTTCAAAAATGGAATTTTACAAGTTGGAAATTACGAATTCGGACGGCCAAATTTGGCGTCGAATTCAACCAATCAAACAAGCTCAAACTGAAATGAAATCTAAAGGGGGCAGGAAGAGGGTTATACCAGCTTCGCACCGGAACTGGTAGCACGCCAAACGGAGCTGCGGTGGAGGAGATACAAGCTGACGAAGTTGGCCCCGCGAAACTGTCCAAATTTAATACAATTTAAACGGTCAACTTGGTGGCCGGTTTTCATGTATCAAACGATAAAATTAACGGACGAAAATTGACAGGGATGAAGGTGGATATACCGAGATTGCGACGGAGCGAAGAAATTGCCGATCCAACGGTCGGATCTCCGGGAAAATGTGCGCGAAGTCACTGCGACGGAGCGCCAAAACGGACTCGATCCCGCGCGCGTCACGACGGGACGTCGTGCAAAACGCACGAATCGCCTATACGTCGCGCTGGAGGAGAAGAGGCTGACCCCGGGGGGGTCGCCGGAGTTCGCCCGACGTGGGGGGCCACGACCACGGCGAGCACATGGCCGGTCGACGGCGCGGCAGCGCCTCACGCGCGCGCGCAAGGGGCGCGCTGTGCTCGCGGACTGCTACGCGCACCGGCGGTGGCCGGCCCTGCCAGGCGGCGGCGGAGGGCTGTGCGCCTCGACGAGGGTCGGGCGGCGGCGCAGCCCGACCAGGGTGGAGGTGGTGGTTAACTGGTGGTGGAGGCCGCGGTTAATAGAGTGGTGGTGATGGCTGTGTTGGAAGAATGAAGGAGGAGATGGAGGAGGAGATCGGGAAAGGAGGAGTGGTGGTTCTCGGCGATGGCCGGAGGCCAGGGGGCTGGTGGAGCCAGGGAGGGGAGGTGGTCGGACTAGGAGAGAGAGTGGTCGGTTTCCATGGAGTTGTGATGGAGTTGCTGTTGGAAGTAATAGAAAGGAGAGAGAGAGAGAGATGATAATGAATGAGAGAGAGAGAGAGAGAAAAGTTACTCTCTTGAATTTAGGGCCGGCACCTTGCATGGGTGTTGGCTGCTTTGAAAGTAGGAAAAATGCATGGATGGGATTAAAGTAGGGAGATCTAAGGGCTAGAAATAATTTGTAGGAAAAGGGTCATTCCAATGGATTAAATTCAAGGAAAATTTCCCATTAAATAATAAAAATAGGTAAAATGAGAAATTGATATCTTTGGGCAATAAATATGAGGGTGTCCCGATGGAGGGCAACATGAAGCTGGACTGGGCTCGGTGGAGCCGGATTGGGTCAAAACTGGACATTGTGCAAAAATAGAATTATAATTAGACGTTGATGATCATGTGTAAATAAGTAGCACATGGGGATTCCAAATAATGGGACACAAGTGGCGGACGGATAGTAGGCTCAAAGTGGGCCATGTCCATAGTTGGGGCTGACAGGTTTTGGTCGACAGGGGACCCACAAATCAAGTTGGAAAATGAATGTGACGCCGTGGCATGAAATAAAATCGGGTCACGCGTCGGAAAAGTTGTGCAAATCAAATGGAGCCCAAAATGACATGAATGAGTGGGAAACGAAGGTCATGGGTGACGAGCGTCTCGAGTAGATCATCAATGAGGAGTTGGTTTCAAGGAAAAGACTGGTCTGGCGCTCCCAATTTAAATGTCATGGTAACGCGCTGAAAATGATCAAGGAAAAAAGTGGAAAAATCAATTACTGATCGAACGGTCTAATTCGACCCGAAGTTCAGCGAAGAAAAAGGGGCACAAGGGAACAAGTTTGGGTGGGACACCATATACCGTCATGAAGGTAATCGTGTCCACTCCAAAACTCGTGAAGAGAATTTCCAGAGTTGAACATCCCTGATACTCCAAATATCAATGGCATGAAAAAGTACACTAACAGATAAATAAATAGAATGAAATATTTAATGAAACCAAACAATCAGAAAATAAATAAAATGAAAAAAAAATCAACCCGAATTTCAGGGTGCTAACAAAATATACCCACGTGTATCTAGAAAAATCATCTACAATAACAAATGCATATAATTTACCTCCGAGGCTAGCAACTCTGCTAGGACCGAATAAATCCATGTGTAGCAATTGTAGAGGTCTAGTAGTACATACTGCGTTTACAGACTTGAATGTGGATCTGGTAGCCTTGTTCTTTTCATATTGGCTGCATACCGAATCCTTCTTGAATGTTATGTCTGGTAAACCGCGTACTATCTTCTTTGTGGATAATCTTGAAATTGTATCCATGTTTGCATGACCGAGTCTCATGTGCCATAGATGACTCTCATCACTTTTGGCCATTAAGCATCTCCCTGAAATGTTAGCTTCTTCCAACAGATAGAAAACATATATATTGTCTTCCCTGATTCCTTCAAAGATAGTACTACCAGTTGAGCTATCAACTATAGTACATTTGTCTTTGCCAAAGTTGATACCATAACCATGATCAGCTAGATGACTTATGCTGAGCAGATTATGTTTCAACTCGGTAACCAGACAGACATCTTTAATCACGGGATATGGAGACTTACCAACATCACCGATACCAATAATATACCCTTTCAAATTATTACCGAAGGAGACATAGCCTTCCTTCTTCTTCTTCGACAGTGTTGCAAATAGGGTAGCGTCACCGGTCATATGCCGTGAGCAATCGCTGTCGAGGATCCATTTGCTTCTAGCATGTGAAGGGTGTTCCACCTACAAAACAGTTTGCAGATGAAACCTTTGGTACCCATTTCTTGTAGGGTCCTGAATTGTTAGCTTTAGGTATCCAAGCATAAATATTTAAATCTACAAGCTTTCTCATTCTATATGCAGATGATATATGACCAATGAGGCCACAATAATGACATTGTGCATGTCGAGTATTGAAAGCTGAGTGGTGTGCATGGTTGGTAGGTTTGGGTTTTCTAGTATAGAAGAATGCATACCTATGATCATGTTTGGGCTTAACCTTTTGGGGTAAAGGTTTTATATGGTTTGGTCTGACAGTGTTTGGCTTGGGAATGTTCCGAATTCTCGGTAAGTGACACGTGTTAGGATAGGAAGCAGCAGGCTCAGGCTGTTTTCCTAACCTAATTTCCAACCTTTTGGAAGTGTCATATAACTTAGTATAATCAGAAGTGAGTGATTCCATTCTGATTTGTGCAGATTGAAGACTTTTCTTTTCTTTAGAAAGATCTTCTCTCAATTGGTCTATAATCTTGTCTTTTTCTTCGGATGACTGTTTAGTCTCGTGTAATAAGAGCTTTATAGAGGAAAGCTCACCAGACTCACTAACATTAGCTCTAACCTCAGCTAGTAGGTCGGTAAGTCTTTCTATTTCTCCTTTGTACTCTTTGAGTACCTTCTTAGCGGTCTGATATTTACTATGCAGTTTCCTGTAGTCAAGCATCAGGTCACTGAAGGCATCTCCTAATTGTTCAAAGGTGAAGTCATCATATATTTCTACAGGTTCAGTAGGTACCTGATCGATTGCCATGAAGCAGATGTTTGCAGCGTCCTCTGAATGTTCATCTTCTGAGTCGCTAGCTTCACTCTCATGCCATATGCTGGTGTTGGCATATTTCCGAGACGTTGATCTTTTCAGGTTGCCTTTTTCATACCTGTTGTTCTTCTTGCTCGATGATGAGTTGATGGGACAGTCCTTCTTCATATGTCCCTTCTTCTTACAGCCATAGCAGACAGCATCTTCTTGATACCAGTTGTTGCTGTTGTTCTCTTTGACTCTCTTCTCATGTCTCATGAATCTTTTGAACTTTTGCTAGGAGAGCTTGATCTTTAGCGTCAGATCCACTGCTGTCTGAGTCATCTTCAGCAGCTTTTTTGTACTGAGCCTTGAGGGCGATAGTCTTTTCCTTTGGTGCAGGTTCTTCAAAATCTTGTAGCTCCAGTTCATGAGTGAGTAGCTTACCCATGAGTACTTCAAGTGATATTATGGTGAGGTCGTTTCCTTCAATGATAGCTGTAGCCTTCGGAATCCAGTTCTTGGTGAGAGCTCGCAGGAGTTTGCGAATCTTTTCGTGGTTACTGTAATCTTTGCCTAAGGAGGACAAAGGGTTTACAATATCCAAGAACCTCTCGAACATTTGTGTGACTGTTTCATTTGGCTTTATTTTGAACGCCTCGTACTCTTGAGTAAGTCGGCTGACTTTTGACTCCTTGACTTGAGTCGTGCCTTCATGTGTAACTTCGAGAAGCTTCCACACACCATTTGCCGTTGTGCATGTAGATACCCTGTTAAATTCTGTTCTGTCTAAGGCACAAAAAAGAGCATTAATGGCACGTGCGTCAAGACTGACCTTTTTCTTTTCTTCCTCTGTATAACTGCTTTGGGGTTTTTCAACCAAAACTCCCTCGACATTTATACGAGGTGGCTTCTGATAGCCATCAAGAACAATAGCCCATAAGTCAAAATCAAGAGATTTTAAGAAGAAACTCATCCGTATTTTTCAATAAGTGTAGTTAGTACCATCAAACAGAGGGGGTCAGTTTGTGGCCTGACCTTCACTTGTGAATTTCATAGTAGCCATGTGATGTGCTGTGATCTAATAAATAATGAATAAATAATAGCACTGTTACCTCGCTTTACCTGTAACACCCGCTCTGATACCAATTGTAGGAACGATATAGTAAAGCGTAATACTCTAGAGGGGGGGTGAATAGAGTTGGCAGCGGAATAATGCTAATTAAAAAAATGTTAGCAACACAATCACAGTATATAATCACAGTTGAAATAATGTAAAGGCAGAGTTCAGAAAGCAAACGCAAAGACAGCGATGTATACTGGTATCCCTCTGTTGAGGACTAATCTAGTCGGTAGAACTCTTGCTACCAGTTGAATCCACTATAGGAAAAAACCGCAAGTTTTCTTACGAAGTCCTTGCAACTTCTACAACGCGAGCTTTGATACGAAGAACTCGTCCAACTTCAAATGTGAAGAGGTATTCTTCAATCAAGCCTTCTGATTACAATCTCTCAGAAACTTCTAGACCGTACCGCACTGGCAAATCGACTAGAGGATTGTAACTGGCTTGGGATCTGAAAATGAAAGCTCTAGAAAACTCTTTGGAAGGAAGAAAGCTTTTTAGATAGAGAGAAGATTGAAAGTGAATGAGTGAATTGAAATGATCGAAATCCATCTCTATTAATAGGAATTCCAAAGGGAGAACTCTGTCAGAATTCGGGCAGAATTCGGGCAGAACTCGATGAGCAAATCTCGGTCAAATCTGCAACTGCAGGAGGACCAAGTTCCAGAGAATTCAAAAATCAAACGGCCACCAACCGAACTCTGGCCGAACTCTGGCCGAGTTCTGTCAGGGTTAGGTTAGGGTTTTAAAAATAGATTTTGGTGATTTTTGAAAACCTTTTTGAAAACCTTTTTGGAAACATTTTGATAGGTCATTTTAAAAACATTTTGAACTCTTTTGGGGATAGCCTATTTGCCAGTACGAATCGGTGTACAACGTATTCCTAGACTCAAATAAAATGAAAATTACATTGCATAGGAAGTACAGACTCAAGTAGGCAAATAGATCTTCAGTCTTGAACGGAGTGAATATCCAATCTTGCTTATGTCCAAGAAGCTGAGATGTCCCAACAAGCTTCGTATATCCAGACAGAATTTTGATCAATTATTAAAATCAGGTTGACCATATGACCAATGGGCCAACAGTTCACGCACCCGTCGTCGTATGCATGATTATCTGAAACAAAATTAGGTCCCGCATGCATATATGGCTCAACATAAGGCTCCGGCTCTGATGCTAAAGACGCAAGTTCTCCGTGTGCGGTCCACTGATAGTAATTAGGCATGAAACCACTCGAGTACAAATGATATGTCACTTCCACTTCTGGATAATATTTCACGTTATGACATTTCACACACGGACACTTAATTTTGGTGCCATCCATGTACTGAGGGAACGCCTTAGCAAACTTCAGAAACTACTCTACTCCCGCTATGTATTCATTCCGCACACCACACATATCATTAGGACGACGATTGTACATCCATGAACGATTCCGCAAGTAGTAATTCATATCCATTTGGAAATAATTTTACAAAGATGGACACATATTATCCAATAGGCACAAATTCGTATATTATGTCTTATTATGGGGGACACATTAGTAGCGGACAGTTACTAATAACCATGCTATATCACACATAAGTTCTTGTGCATCCAACGTGTACACATACGCTATCGATTCTTACTGATGCCAATCTCATTCAGACACACTAGATTCGTTTCGATATCGCCAGGGTCAAGTTAAAAGTTGTCTTAACATCAATTTTCAAGACTTGAATATAATATCACCTACAACCGATATCTAAGACCCCATGACAAAGTGGAAGGAAAGAGTTTATCTATCAAGCATCCTATTTTTTGCTCAGTAGAAAAGAAAGTTCCTTTGGCTTGAACATGCCTAAGGTGTTCTTGGAACTCATGGATTTGGTCATTGATAGGTTTGTTATATACCATGACATATTGGTTGAATGTGGTGGAATTGAATCTATCAATTCCAGCATCATCACAACCATACTCATCTTCCAAAGCATCCCAGATTTCTTTAGCGCTTTTATATTCAAAGAATATGTCGTAGAGAGACTCAGACATAGCGCTTAAGATTCTGTTGAAGCAATGGTAGTCTATTTCTTTAGGGGTCTTGGGTTAGAAGAGGAGGATGATTTGGATACCCCTACGTCAGACTCAGTCTCATCAGAATCATTTGAGATGGGCGTGGACCCATCAATGGCTGAAATCAGGCCTAAGGTGGTAAGTCAAAATTTTATCTGGCTCTGCCACCTCTTAAAATATGTGCCATTGAATTTCGCAGGCTTTGCAGAAAAAGTCTCTTCCTTGGAAGTCATGTGTTTCTAAAGTCTGTAAAATTATATTTACTCAATAAGATGGCTTTAAACTAAAATCAACAATTAAAATAATTTTAGTAATCGACCTTTAAAATTTTAGTTTTTCAAGTTTTGATAAGGTTGGGTTAGCTGTAGGGGCTGGATCCCAGCAAGCGGAGGTTCGCTAGGAACTCTTAAGTACCGGTCGTTTAGACGAATTTTTGTCTTGTTGACAGAAGGGCCCTTTCGGCTTGTTCCCAAACAAATCTCTACTTTAGAACTTTAAAATTAAAGAAATTTTACTAAATCAATTAACTGTTTAATTTAGCCTAGAAATGATAAATGGTACCAAAAAAAAACTTGTCTATGGGAAGTGTCAATTCCTAGAGTCTTATGAAGCCAAAAATTGGTAACCAAGATTTGTTGAACAATATGCTACTAAAAGAGGATAATTATATAAAATAATTTATCTAGCAAAATTTATATTAAGCAAAATTTAACAGTACACTAGCAAGATTTGTAAGCTAGTAATGAATATTTAATAAAGATTAAACAAGAAATATTTAACACCAGCAAGAAGCAACTTATTAAAGCAAGCAACAAGCAACTTATTCTCAAGAAGCAACTTATTCAAGCAAACAACAAGCAACTTATTAAACCTGTAACAAAATGTATGTATATAGGCCTAACAAGGAGAGCTTCAGAGTATTGTTTGCTTCAGAGTATTAGTGAAACATTTATTTTTTACTATTGATATATATATATATATATTGATTAAACAGTACACTAGTGAAACAGATTAACACCAGCAACAAAATGTAACACAGATTAACTCTTAAGAACATACACTAGTGAAACACAATAAAAATGTAACTTTAGTAGATTAACACCAGTACTAGTGAAACGTTAGAAAATACCACTAGTAGTAACTTAAACAGAACACAATTTTCAGTGAGCGTATTTTTAGTAACAACTTTTAAGCGAATAAAATATTTTTGAAGATGGATTGTCTCTTAGATTGTTGGAAAATTTTCACAATTCTTTGTTTATAAACTGCAAGAAAAATAAAATGATTAAATGTTACCGGCCTCCGGGGAAGTCGCGCACGTAGCACTGTCCTAAGAGATAGTCCGGGTCTATGTGCAGACGGTTATCCGAACGCTCATATTGGTAAAATCTCCGCTCTACCGGAATCTCGACAACGTTGTCGCACACGACGCTGAGAGAATGACCCTGACTTAGCTCTGCCCAGAGCAACGATGAACAGCAGCAGTAATACGAAGGAGACGAGAAATTTAGAGAATTTCGAGGATAATATTTTCTGTGTGCTGGAAGAGAAAGAAGAACGGACTTATATAGGCTGATGGTGGCTCTCTGTAACGTTCAGAAAAATGAACAATAATATTTTAACGTTACAAAGTAATGAGAAATACAAAAACGTGGGGACGTACCCGAAGAGAAAATCGAATCGGCATTCGGCGTCCCAGATGTGGGCACGTACCCGCACCCGTTACGCGCGTCGAACAGGACCGGACGGCGGCGGCGGCGCGCGCGTGTGGCCCATGGAGCTCCCACACACAACATTTAATGAAGCAAAAGAGGGAGCAGTAATATATACTCACATGTTTACTTTTTCCAACCGATGTGGAACTAAAATAAAGGTTTGGGGTTGAGCTTTTGCTCTCAGCTGAGCAATATCTAACATATATATTTTATATATATATATATATATATATATATATATATATATATATATATATATATATATATATATATATATATATATATTCCGAAAAGACGATATGCAACCATTAATGTATTACGAGTTCAAATCCCAAAAAAATATTTCTTGAAAGTAAACGACATCTGCAAACGGAAAGTGTGCTTGCTTCCAACAAGAAGTTTGCTTAAACCCTGCTTAAAAGTAGGAACCACATGTTGCAAGCAACTACTTGGAGATTGACAGAATCTTCCCCCGAATTTCCTTCGGCCACACAATTCCTCCTTGGCTCAGCGAACATGTCACAAGTGTGCACTTCACACATTCGGCAATGCAGCCATTCCACTTGCTTCCAACGCCAAATTATCACTGCACAATCAGGTGCCATCTGCACAAATATCGTGTCATTTTCGATTGCGCAGTGCAGGTGCATCGCTGCTGCAGCGCGGCCACGACTCTATCGTTGCACATGCAGAAGCAGCCAACCAAGCCAACCAGGGAATGGACCGGACGAACCATCAGAATTGGACTTCAAAATACATAGTTTTCTAAATATACACAAAAATATGCGTAAATTTAGATATATTTATATAATTGTGTAAGTTTTATTCGTATTAGATCAGAAACGAAATCCAAAAACGAAATCAAAGCCTAACAAACAAACTTTAGTATTTCTAAACCGAAATTGAATTAGTTTTTTTTTTTTTTTTCAAGGTGAATCGAATTTCTTATTCGGTTCGATCTGGTTCGATTCGGTCCAATTTCATTTTGGGTCCAACACCAAATAATGCTCACCCCTATTTGGGGTGGGGTCACGAAACAAGTAACGTAGACCTATGGCATCAGCACAAGTAACACCAGATTGGGACATCATCCAGCTTGTTCTTAGGGGATCTGGATCCGTGGACAAGCAACATCCCATGTGAAATGTAAGCAAGAACCTCCAATTATTAACAGGTGGCAATAAACCAATAATTAGGAGTAACCACCATAGGTTTTTTTTTAATAATAGTTTTATGAGAATAATGCACTGTTAAGAAGTTTTTTATTTTATTTTTTCATACAGGTCCCTTATATGTACCTTACTTTACACACGCTTCCAAGTCTCTTTATCTGTTTAGAATTCTTCAGATCAATGTTAACTTAACTAATAAAAAATCATTAATCTATACTACTATCTATTTTATTTTACTATATAATAAGAAAAGTAGGATTTACCATAAAGTTTTTGTTCCAAAATTATTCTCATTTATGTTTAATTATCATTAAATTTAATAGGAGTAGTTATGTAATTACCTAGAAGAAGAAAAAATTTAATTAGGTTGTTATTTGCTACTACTAAATACCATACAATATGTGTATGACACGTGTATATATACTAGTATATATTATTAAAAAAGTTGAAACTGGGCCGTGGAATTTTTTTTCTAAAAATATATTTACCTATGTTTACTACAATTAAAATTATTTATTAAATCTAACGCGTGTAGTTAGATAATTGCATGCACGAAAAAAAAATTAATGAAGTGTTGTTTGCTATTTCAAGCTCTAAAAATTAAGAAAGTATCCTTTGTTCTTTCCAATGACTATGAAATACTAAAGGGAATTTTGGTATTGATAATTTCGTTCCTTTAGTATGCTTCTTTCTTTAGATGAATTTGTTGGGGGGGGGGGGGGGGGGGGGGGGGGGGGGGGGGTTTAGGAGATGAAGAAGGTAAGGAAGGTGAGAAAAATAAAGTGAAATGAAGAGGAAACACGAGGACAAAATACAATTTTTATGTAATTAAGTTAATTTTAAGTAGACTAGCATGAAGAGGACTTAGTCTCGACTTGGTCCAACATATCTGAGTTTATACTTACTTCTTTTAGATAAATTTTAACTTGATACTCTCAATTATTTTACTTTTTCAACTTGATAACATGGACTTTTAAAACCAGACAACCTAATACCATCAACTATTAAATATTTTTAACTTAGAACCCTCCTCCAGTTAGGGATTAATTTATTGGTTTAAAAATGACCAAAATACCCTTCCTCCTCCTGTGTCGTCCGCCCCAACCTTACGCCACCCCCGCCCCCCCCACTCCACCCCTTTGTAATGCCCCGCTCTGTATAGTACAGTTGGATGGATTTTTGGTTAGAATCGGCGGTTGTTTTAATTTCAGGCAGAGGTGTTGTGCTGGCTTCTTAGTTGTTTACTTGATGAGATTTGACTGTTCGAGTTAGCCGGTTTGGAGCCTTGTTGCAGAGTTTCTTGCGCTCGGACGAACTATGATTCTTCATCAAGTGGGTGGTCTCAATGAACCTTCGCTCCTTTACTAACACAATAATAAAATAAAACAATCTTGTATGTTTTCCTTGTATTATAAACGCTTGGATGCTAATAATAAAATAGACAAATTGTCACTCTCGTTTTTCGTTATACGTATTTTTGTATGCGTATACGAAATTTCTAGCATTTATTAGGTGGACCGTAGTTAGGCTTGTTTTGCTTAGCCTAGTCTTGGTTTACTCTTGACTCGGTTTATTTGATTTGGCTTGGCTTGGCTTGGTTTGAGATGGAGAGGGTTGATATATAACCCAACTCCTTCTCTCTCTCTCTCTCTTCATTCACTTCTTCATTTATTTCTTCATCTTCTTCATTTACTACTCCCACCTACCAAGTCCTAGGCAAGTGCAACTTGCTTCATGAGGGATCTCAAGTTTTATTGTTCCATTCCCTTCCTTACTTGATTTTAAGCCACTTTAGAACTTGACATTTTTCATTTTGGTGGATGGATTCATGTAGATCTAAGTTTGTATTATTTTCGATTTTTTTGGGTTTTAATCTATTAAACTCCATTATTTTCAAGTTTTGATTATTCCATGTTGTAGAGAATTCAATTTTATCCAAAATGGACCTTTGAAAAGTTAGATTTCGACTTGTTTTGAGGTAGTTATGGCCAAAAGCATTTTTGACTATTTCTATGTTCATCTGTGCGGCTTCTGGCAGGGACGATGAATAGTGCCGCATAGTGTCCGAGCCGCATATGGGAGTGCCGTATAGTGCCTCATAGTGCCCAAGCCGCATATGAGAGTGTCACATAGTGCCTGAGCCGCATATGGGAGTGCCGCATAGTGCCCGAGCCGCATATGGGAGTTCCGCATAGTGCCGTATAGTGTCCGAGCCGCATATAGGAGTGCCACATAGTGTCCGAGCCGCATATAGGAGTACCGCATAATATCGCATAGTGTCCGAGCCGCATATGGGAGTGTCGCATAGTGCCGTATGGTGCCCGAGCCGCATATGGGAGTGCCGCATAGTGCCCGAGCCGCTTATGGGAGTGCTGCATAGTATTCGAGCCGCATATGGAAGTGCCACATAGTGCTCGAGCCGTATATGGGAGTGCCGCATAGCGCTAAATAGTGTCGCATAGTGCCTATTTTGGCTGTTTTTGGCTATTTTAAGTCCTATTTGGCTGAATTGTGGCCAGAATTTCTTCCAACTTCCAACATGAAAGTGATAGATCCTTTCCTTGGCTTCAAGAATATGTTATTAGATATTTATGCACTTTTCTCTCATTCATGATAATGTAAGAATAGAACACGATAACGGCCTATTAAGGCGTACTCTTAGCCAGTAACAAGTAACATGACATGGTAGTGGCCCGTCGTGGCGCACTCTTGATAAGTAAATCTAACATGATAATCTTGATATGCTGTTGTGACGACTATCTTGACTTGCTAAGTAACTTTTATCTTGACACCGTGGGTACTTTTGCTTGTATAAGCTACATGTCTCGTCTTGCATCATGTCTAGGACATGAATTCCTGGTTACCACGGTCAGGAATTCATACTGAATCTGACTAGGATAAAGGCTAGATTGATCATGTAGTTCATGAAGAGATTTTCCAGCTACAGATAGTCCCGTTATCTTGGCGCTCTATTTGGACTTGTAGCCTGCCGTCGAGTAGGACACATTTCCAGCACACTGTCATGTGTTGCACCCCCAAGTCACCTAATCCAACTCTCTCAACTTGTGACCGAATAACCTGGATTAAGTCTGCAGGGCTTGTAGCTGTTGGAACATCTCGATACATCTTGTTAGTAACTAAGCTTGTGATAACCCTAGTTAGTTAAATTATCAAGCCGTACTCATTGCTTGGCCGTGATTGATGGATGGAGTCCCGTCTACTCTTGCCTAGGCAAGACTGTTTGCCATTAAAATTGTTTGATTGAAAACTTTAATACAAACAGAACAGTGTTACAATGTAGGACTTAGATGTAGTCCTAGGAGTACACTTTTGTTTAAGCTGGGTCCTTAGTGCCAATGGAGCGAGTGGTAATGCGTTGACTCCGTTGACCGGCTGACGACGGTTATCGGTTCTCTGAAGGCATGGATTGCTCTGGGTGCTGGAGCTAGATGAGAGGAGGAAGACGTTGAGTGTCTGTATCTGTCTCTCTGATGATTCCTTGTATGTTCGTTGTGGATTCTGTGTGTGTGTGTGAAGGAGATCCCTCTATTTATAGTTTTGCAGGCTGGCTGCTCATACACGTATGTAGGATGCGCCGGTGTATGGGGACGCCACGTGGAAGTTGCTGATAGGGGCGCACAGATGATGCGCCCTGATTGGGAGGTTGTACTCTTCATACTGCTATTGTGAGCCGGCACGTAGCAGAAGAGAAGATCTTTCTGTTGCTGAAATCTTGGACGAGTTGAGTCAAAGGACACATGTCGTCGACTCATGGCCTGAAGATCTCGAATTTGGGGGGGGGTAGTGATCTGGTGAGCTGTGCCTTGGATCTGGGCGCAGGAGGAGGCTGCGGCTCATAACCTTTAGGAGTTACAAACCATTTAGGGTACATGGCTTTTGAGGCGCATGCAGGTGACCTTCCTTCTGTCTTTCGGGATCAGAGATCAGTCTGGGGCGCATGGCTTTTGAGGCGCATGCAAAGCTTCAACTGGAGAGACTCTTCTTCTGTCTTTAGGGATCAGTGAAGGGTCTGAGGCACATGGCATTTGAGGCGCATGCTGGTTTGGACGCATGGCCGTAGAGGCGCATGGTGATTTGGACGCATGGTCGTAGAGGCGCATGCGGATGGCCACGTGGCAGTAGCCGTCGGAATAGAGTCATGATGATGCTGACGTTGCCGACGCTTCATTCTCTGAAAAAGCTGTCAACCGTTCAGACTTTGGGAAGCGTGCTGCTAACTCTGGTGTCAGTTCAGCATTTAATGTTTGTGACGTTCGATGGACAGCTGAGTGGGCACATTGGTTGGTGGTCCACTCGGCATAGAGATGTGAGGGGGGACGCATCCTCTGTGATGCGCCGGGTACTGTAGGGCGCGTCTTTGTGATGCGCCTGATGCTGGAGGGTGCGTCCGTGTGATACGCTGTTGGGCTGGCGCATCCGACATGTCCTTTAATGACGCGGCTGTCTCGCTCCTCGAGTGCTATAAATAGCCGTTTGGCTGAATTCGAGGCGTCCGGTTCATCCATTTAATGCAAATTCATTGCACAGAATTCGGAGAGTCATCTACTTGGCGCGTGGGTTTGATTTGCCTGGCCTATAAATAGTGGCATGGAGAGAAGGTTTGCTCCTCATTCCCTCACGTACTTCCAACATGAACTTGGATATGTGGGTGCATTCTGTTGACAAAGTGCTCCCGAGGGTAAAGATGAGACGTCGTGCTGTCTTCGATGCACTTGAAGGTGACTGTTACATCCAAAAGACGGAGTCGAGGGCTTCTGAGGCAGGCGGAAGGTGCCTGTTGCATCCAAAGATAGGGATGTTCGGGCCTCGTCTCCGTTGTTCCGGAAGAGCCGTAGATCGGAATGGTGGTGCTAGGTTCTCTCTTCCTTCAAAGTGGGTACCGCCCACTTTGATTGTGTTGAAAGCTCCTTGTGCCATGATTTCGATCACGGTCTTCCTTGGCCTTTGGAGGATCTTTCGAAGCCTCCCCTGGCCACAGCATTTGCGGTGCTCTTCTCTTCCTTGGTTCCAGCCAGAGGGTTAAATGCTTTGCTTGGAGAAGCACTTATCAGGTGAGCCTGGCTGGAAGAGCGGCATATAACTGGGCTCTGCTCGGCCAGGTGAGCCTGGTTGGAAGAGTTGCTCATAACTGAGCTGCTGAAGGGATGCACATAACTGAGCTGGATGCACATAACTGAGCTGCTGAAGAGATGGTAGGATGCGCCTGGCTGGAGGCGCATGACATCTGCTGCGCCTGGCTGACAGCGCATGGTGTCTGCTGCGCCCATCGGAAGGCGCATGGTGGTTGCTGTGCCTATCTGGAAGGCGCATGGTGGCTGTTGGCTGTAGATCTAGGATCCTTCCTTTGTAGAAGTTCTCCTTTGTACAACCTTTTCTAGACATGTAATAGACTTATATATATATAAATAAAAAGTCCTTCTTCGAATGTCTATGGCTTATTTGATTAGCTGTCTGAGTTCTGCCGCATAAAATGCCTGGCGCATGGGCTTTCTGGTTGTGAAATTCCATGCTTCTACAAGACCCCCTTCAAAATTTTCAAAACTTTTGAATAAGTTTTGGAATACTTTGAATAAGAAGCATGGAGGTCAGGGCGCATGATTTTTGGGCGCATGCTTGTTCGGGCGCATGCTCCTTTCAGTTGATGATGATGACGCCTTGGTAATCCAAAATATTAATGATGATCTTTTGGTTGTATTTGTTGTTATCTCCTCACGGAACCCGAAGCGACGGCTGAGATTACACGTCATCGGTTTACGCGTGCGACCAAGCCCT
This sequence comes from Iris pallida, assembly GCA_029216955.1. Lineage (NCBI taxonomy): Eukaryota > Viridiplantae > Streptophyta > Magnoliopsida > Asparagales > Iridaceae > Iris > Iris pallida. Next base: position 813,798 of record JANAVB010026600.1, read on the forward strand.
ATAAATAGGTAAGGGTTGGAGAGAGAGAGAGAGTTCATCTGCTCTGTGCCTTTGCTTTCTTTAGAGTTTTTTTCTTCAAAACCCTAACTTTTTCTTCTCTGAGAGAATGGCTCCCAAGACTCCTCGCGGTGGTGCCGACAAGGGGAAGGAGAAAGCGAAGGAGTTCGTTGATGAGGATTCACCTATCACCCCTGCAACTCCGACCGACGTTCGTCCTGAGGTGACGGGTGGGTTTCATTTCCTTCACGTAAGCTTTTGGGCCAAACTGTGCCCTAACTCAGATTTGCTGACGCGTATGGACTTTTGTCCTGATGATACGCCGAGGTTCTACCCCGCCGACGTGCATAGGTTTACATCTTTATCAAGCACCGAGGTTTAATGGCTGACGCGCATGGGTTTCGTACCCTAATGATGCGCCGAAGCCTTCGCTGACGCGCATGAGCTCACGCTCTGATGATGCGCCGAAGCTGCTGACGCGCATGGGCTTACGCTCTGATGATGCGCCGAAGCAAGTTGACGCGCATGGGCTTACGCCCTGATGATGCGCCGAAGCTCTGATGCTGGCGCGCATGGGTTTACGCCCTGATGATGCGCCGAAGCTATTTGACATTTTTGCCTGACTTCCACCTTTGTTGTATCAGTGTCGATGACGATCCCTTTGTTGAATGAGGTCCTTCTGGACGCTTCTCTTTGTCAGATGGGAGTTGATTTTGACGAGGCGGTGATCAATCCTGCGAAGGATGCTATCTTACAGGACCAACCTCGTGAGAGAATGCTACAAATCCAGACCCAGTTGCCTTTTTTCCTCCAGAGTATGATGGAGAGTGGTAAACTGAAGTCTGCTGAATCCGAAAGTGTAACTTTCTTAAAACCTGCCTTTCTGTTTGGCGACCGACTAGTCTCTTCCGAAGCAAAGATACTGAGGATTAGAGAAGACTGGTTCTTTTCTGCCAAAGGCATGGTTTTGTACATGCGGCAGGTTGACCGCCAGTTGCCGCAAACGGTTTTTTATCGTCTAGCTTCGAAGAGAAGGATGGGTTGGAAACTTACTCCCTCTCAAGGAGGGGCCTTGGGAGGTACCCTCTCAATTGACGCCTCCTCGAACCAGCGAGATACTTTGACTGCTTCACGAGCCGGTTCTTCTTTCAGTTACCGAGCCTTGCGTCCTGGGAGCATCTACAGTGAGGTCCCAAACGACACGTTTCCCTTCAGTGCCCCGATCTTTGCAAATCGGATGCTGACATCAAAGGTGATGTATCCGACAGGTAGCTTCAGAGTCGAAGGCTGGTGTCACTACATCCCGAAGTGGGATGAGTTGACCACTTGGGTGCTTTCAAGGTTCGAGGTTGAGCTTAAAGAGATCGGGCTGACAGCCGCCATTCGGGCCACGCAGGCAGGCGTGGACCTCAATAAGCCTATGTTCCTTGCGCTCTTGGAGCTTTTCAATGCCCAGACTGGTAGCTTCTTTACTCCGGTGGGGGAGTTGGGATTGGCCCTTCATGAGATGTACGAAGTGTCCAAGCTTCCTTGGGGCTCGAAACCGTACGAGGAATATTTTCCATCAAATGAAGAGATCCAAGTTCTGGAGGATAAGGATCCGGAGATGATGGCTGTTTTCAAAGAGGTGACAAACCATCATTATCTGATGCACCGGAGGGACAAGGGCAAGACCCAGCCTCATGTGACTGCTTGGAGGGACTACGTCTTCAGGCAGGATTTGACGGATCCTTCGAGGATTCGGTTTGCGACTCCGCAGGGATTGAAGCCCGCGGAAGTGAGTTCTGAAATAAGCCGGCTGGACGAAAGGACCCCACACTCTAATAAGGGCGGCAAGGCTACGTACAGCTGTTTCTGGCACTGCGGGCACCGGATGTCATCCAAGGCAGTGTTGACGTCCTACTTGATGATATGGCTCCGGTATTGCGTATTTACAGGTGGATCCGGTGCCGTTGAGAGGGTACATCCGAATCTCATTTTGCCTGCGATGAAGTTGGCCTGTGGACGACCTTTGGCTCTCCTCCCCGCGATGGTGTGCAACCTGTTGCGCGGCTTGAGGTCCTTTGCCGATGATGTGATCCACGAGAGAGGTAGTAATGATAACTTTCCCCGGGCCGAGCTGCCTTTCCATTATCTTATGGGGTGGCTGATCTTGCATCATCCGAACGTGATGAGTCCCGGTCCGGAGGAGGACCATGTCGAAGGAGATGCCTTCATTCGCCGCTTCTATAAGAGGAAGTGGTCTTACACTGGCGTCCCCGTTTGCAGGAGAGTCTTGTCCTACCTTCAGGGGTGGGAGATTGTCAAGGTTGGCCCGATCTTCAAAGATTTCGAGGCTGACCAAGATTTAGTTGACTCTGGCGAAGATGCGGTCACTCTGCCGAAATGGAGTTTTCGTTGGTTGCAGAGTATCCGGCCTTCTCACCTGGTCTACCGCAACCAGAATAGGTGTTATCTGGAGCATTATCTGCCAAGCCGATTTGCTCGTCAGTTTGGCTATACCCAGTTAATGTTGCAAAATCCCAGTAGTAGTTTAGGCTTCATCGGGAGTTTGCTGGATGGAGCCCGGGGCTGGCAATATTATAACGCTGGATGCACTAGCGTTAAGTTCACCACGCCAGTTCGCAATCCTCGGCCGCCGATCCTATATCCGGCCGCCAAGCTGTATTGCACTATGACTGCTATGTCTCCTGGTTATGACAGGAAGACTAGTTTCATTATTGGAACCCAGCTGGAGGCGACAGCGAACATGTTGATGGCAGCCCGATCATATCGTCCACCAGAGTTGGTGGGGTATCGGGCTACTGCTGTAGTACCAGTGGGAGACCCGTCTGTCGGGAAAAGGCGTGCTGACACAGAAGCTGGTTCTTCTGTACCGAAAAGGTCGAGAAAGGCGCCGACCCCAAAGGTTACGGAAGTGCCACCTATAATGCCAGCAGGATCAATCCCTGCTGAGGTAAGGAATATTTCGTAATTCCAATTATTTTTGTTATTGTGGCGACTTATGCTCTTCTTCTTGTAGGGATTGAAGAAGAAGTCCCGTGTTTCAAAATCGGGCGCTAGTAAACCGAAGGAGGTGGCAGGCTCTTCTGATGAGCACATTCCACCGATGCTAATGTCTCCCGTGGAGGAAGGTCCCGAAGATGTTCCAGCGGAGGTTTTAATATCTCCTGACTTCGAGGTCGCAACAACTTCTGGGAGAGCACCGTCTGCCGTGGAGGCCTTAGATGCTGAGGGTCCTGCGGACTCGAGGCATCCTGATGATGAAGTGGACTGGAGTTCGTCGCCTTCCGATGACGTTCCTCCGGTCTTGCAAGAATCTGCTGCGGGGACAGCAGATATGGTTGAGACAGAGGAGAGGGTTGAATCCTCTCTTTATCATGATGAGGGGAGGTCGGCTGCATCATTGCCGAGTCCTACCCCGACTTCAATCGTGAAAGTTGAGGCGGCTACCACTCAGGAGGTAGCGACAGATTCTGTCCCTGTTGAGGGACTCGATGATGAGACCCGTCTGCCAGTCAAGACCGCTGCGACGGGTCAAGAGACAAATGATAATCTCCCTATTCTGCCAAGGGAGGCACCAACTGTTGAAGAGGTGGCCGTTGACATCGGTGGTTCCTCCGAGCTTGAGAAGGGTAAGGGTGTAGAACCCTGTGTCGCTCCTTCTACTTGGGGGACCATCTCGACGCCTGTGCCGGCCCCTTCTGTTGCTTCGGCTCCTCGGGCTAGAAGTCCAGCCCCTGTTGATGAAGAGCCCATTGATGCCGAGGTTCAAGCCTCGCTGATTGAGGTTGGCGGATCTTCTTCCGGTCCGCAAACAGTAGTAGCTCCTCCAACTCCCGCGATGACGCCGCAGGTCCTGGCGGATGCAGACGAGTATGTGAAATTCCTCGTCGAGGGGGTGTACAAAATGTTACAGAAGGGTGTATCTGCTGTGATGGATGCCAATGGGAGTTTTGCGATGGCAAAAGCTCTGGCAATGCCCTGCATCGAGCTGATTCGTATTCACCAAGGCCACGACTATATGGCCGAAATTTTGGAGGCTTCGGTGATTGAGCTGGATGAGCGGCTCGCGGAACTTCAACGCATCCAGCGAAACGACCTCTCTGTCCTGATAGATGCGAAGAAGGGGAAGCTGATCGCCGAGATCGAGTCTTCATACCAGGCCACCGTGGGCGTTTGGGAGCGCGAGGTGGCTGAGACTGAGGCTGCGGTAGAGCAGTTGTCTTAGTCCATGAAGACGACGGTGGAAACTCGAGCTGCATTGAAAGCTAATATCGCGGATATCGACACTCAGATGCGCCGCCTTGAAGACCAACGGGCCCGACTCCAGTTAGAGGTCGAGCGTGTCCGGGCTGAACATGCAGCATTTAAGAAGGATGAAGCGACTTTTACTCAGCGGACTCTTGCCTTGGCGCAGCAACGACAGCAGCTTGATGAGAAGCATGCAAGTGATACTTCCGCTGGGGCCGTTGAATTGATGCGCCAAGAAGCAGAGCGACGAGTTATGGCGACGGTGGAGGCCCGCGCAGTCGACTTAAAGCTTCGAGTCAGGGAGCTCTCAGCCCATCCTGGGGAGATTCAGGGACCATAGTTTTTTCCCTTTTTCTTTTGTGTTCTTTTGCAACCCTTACTGGGGGATGATGTAGCTTCTTGTACTCCTTTATTCAGAAGAATAAAGAAGCCTACAACCTTTTTTTTTTGATGTGTTCATCTTTTGTTGTTATGAACTTGATGATTTGTGTGGACCTATTATCTTTTGCGCACCTTGGTTTTCAGGTACAGATAATAAGTTTGAAGGAACCATTATGTTTGCTCAGAGGTAATGTGGACATGGCAATCATTGGGTTCAGAATGATAGAATCTCCCTACTCAGAGGTATTATGGACGTGGTAGGAATGATCTTGGGGGATACGCTGAACAACTCAGAGGTTATATGGACGTGGAAGTTCTGCGATCAATGTACAATAACGCAGGGGTTGTTTGTACAAGATGTTTACTCAGAGGTAATGTGGACGTGGTAAACATGAAGGGTAAAGTAGGCTTACGAAGTGTAAGATTCTATTTTGTAGGGTGTAGAGAGACAACTCAGAGGTAATATGGACGTGGTTATCTTTCTACTGGAAGATGCCACGGAACAGCTTGGTTCCGGAGGCGTATGAGTTTGTGGAAAGAGGTTGTTTGAGGAAGTACATGTCTGGAGGATGTCAAGAATAGTACTTCTTTAGGAAATTGCCGTTGATGGGCATCATGAACAAGTCCCCATTGGGTTTGGCGAGGCGGTAAGTACCGTTTGAGTATACCGTCTCTATGATGAAAGGTCCTTCCCACTTGGGCTCGAACTTTCCTGGTGTCTTGTGGGTCAACACCATTGGTCTTCTGACTGCTAAAACCAGGTCGCCAACTTGGAAAGTCCTCTTTTTGACCTTTTTGTTGAAAGCCTGTGATATACGGGCTTGGTAGAGCTCGATGCGTTGTTGAGCTAGGAGACGCTTTTCGTCAAGTGCCTCCAGTTCCCGCAGACGACGACGTTGATTGTCCTCTTCTGTGAGTTTGTTTGTGATTGCTACGCGGAGCGAAGGTATCTGTATCTCGAAAGGCAGTACTGCTTCGCTTTCGTAGACCAGGAAGAATGGAGTGTTGCCTGTTGGGGTCCGTACCGTTGTGCGGTAGGCCCAAAGGCATTCGCCAAGCTTTTTGTCCCAGTCGCGTTTGTTGGATGACACGACCTTTTTGAGCAGCCTAACGATAGTTTTGTTGAATGCCTCAGCCAATCCGTTTGCTGCCGGATTGTAGGCGGTTGAGGCCACGTTCTGAATGCGATTCTTGTCACAGAACCTGCTGAAAATGTGGCTGATAAACTGAGGACCATTGTCATGGATAATCCGCCGGGGTACTCCGAAACGGTAAATGACATGGTGTTTGATAAAGCTGACCACCTTGGAGATTTTTACTTCTGCTATTGGAACTGCTTTCGTCCATTTGGAGAAGTAGTCGGTGATAGCCAGGATGAAACGGTGTCCTCTCGATGAAGGAGGGGTGATTGGCCCTACAATGTCCATGCCCCAGGCTTCGAAGGGCCAGGAGGCGACTGTAGGATGTAGCGGCTCCGATGGTGTATGTATGAAGTCTGCATGAAGTTGGCATGCGTGGCACTTCTTGGCATATTCGACAGCATCGGCAACCATGGTTGGCCAGTAGTAGCCCATACGTCGCAGTCGATCTTGCAACTTAGGACCGGGTTGATGAGCTCCACAAGTTCTGTCATGAGCTTCTTGAAGAGCTTCGGCTGCTTCTTCGTTGGACAGGCATCGAAGGAGGAGCCCATCGAAGGAGCGTCGGTACAGCGTTCTGGTAGCTGTATCGTAGTAGAATCGAAGAGAGCGTCTCCTGACTGAGACGGCTTCCTTCGGGTCCTCTGGAAGGATTCTGTAGACAGCGAAGTCGATAAACGGGAACCTCCAGTCTCGGACATTAACACCAGTATTTGTCAGCATGGCGTGAGCCACCCGCAAGCATAGGTTGTTTCTGGGACAAATCAGATCTCGTCCTGTTACCGTGATATAGTGTTGAGTCCCGAAGGGCGCTGCTAATGAAGCTACGAGGCCGGCCAGAGCATCGGCCTCCAAGTTTTGTAAACGGGGGACATGTTCAATGAAGAACCCGGTGAAGGTTGAAATGATGTTCAACGCGACTTCATGATAAGGGATTAAATCTTCATGGCGAACTTCGTATTGTCCCCGAACCTGGTTTACGACGAGTTTTGAGTCGCCGTAAGCTTCCAGATGGTCGACCCCCAGCTGTTGTGCGAGCTGGAGTCCCATGACGAGTGCGTTGTACTCGGCAACGTTGTTGGAGCACGGCTTCGAAAGAGAGTACGCACGCTGGATGACCAGCTGATCGGGGGAGACTAAGACTACTCCCACTCCTGCGATGATTTGGCCTTTGGGGCCTGTTCTCGATGCGCCGTCGAAGAACATCCGCCAAACGGAGCTTCCTTCGGTGACGTTGGATTCTTGGACCTCATCCGGGATATCTTCATAGAGTTTTGAGGATTCTGGGATGGGGTGTGCAGCTAAAAAGTCAGCCAGAGCTTGACCCTTAACAGCTTTTTGCGGCACAAACACCATGTTGTACGGTGTTAGTAAGATCGCCCATGTAGCCAGCCGGGAGTTCAATGATCCTGGCTTCGTCATGAGGACTCTGAGCGGATCGACTCGAGAAATGACATGAATTGTCTGACCCGAGACATAATGACGAGTCTTCTGGATGGCAAACACCAAAGCCAAGCACTCCTTTTCAACGGGGTTGTACCGGTGTTCGGCCCCGATGAGTGTTCGACTGAGGTAGTAGATTGCTTGCTCGAAGCCTGTATCGCTGTTTTGAGCCAGCAGAGCGCCAAGAGAATGATCCATGGCACGGACGTAGAGGAGAAATGGTTTGCCGGCAACTGGCGCTACCAGGACTGGTGGGCTTGTTAAGTAAGCCTTGATGTCGTCGAAAGCCTTTTGGCACTCCTCTGTCCAGACGTAAGAGACTCCCTTCTTCATGAGCTGAGTAAAGGGTTGACATCTACCAGAGAGGTTTGCTATGAACCTCCAAATATATGCCAGACGTCCCTGTAGGCCCCGAAGTTCTCGAAGGTTTTTCGGAGGGTCCATATTGAGGATGGCTTTGGTCTTCTCAGGATCAACATGAATGCCTTTTGCTGTGATGACAAAGCCCAAGAATTTGCCGCTAGAAACCCCCAGAAAGGATTTAGCGGGGTTTATTTTGAGTTGATGTGCCCGCATGAGATCGAAGACCGTCTTCAGGTCCTGTAGGTGATCTCCTTTGAGGCGGCTCTTGACTGCGATGTCGTCAACATAGCATTCGACCGTCTTGCGAAGATGTTGACGGAAGATGGTGCTCATAGCTCGCTGGTATATCGCGCCGACGTTCTTCAAGCCGAAGGGCATTACTGTGTAGCAGAAAATACCCTTTGGAGTCCTGAATGACGTGTGTTTTGCGTCATCGGGGAACATCTTGATTTGATTGTAGCCTGAATACCCGTCCATGAAGGACATGCGCTCAAAGCCACATGTGTTGTCGATCATCACATCAGTGATTGGAAGCGGGAATTCGTCCTTCGGGCAAGCAGAGTTGAGATCCCTGAAGTCGATACAGACTCGTATCTTCCCGTTCTTCTTGGTGACAGGAACGACGTTGGCTACCCAATCCGGGTGTTGTTCCTCACGGATGAAGCCGCTGGTCAAGAGTTTGTCTACCTCCTGATCGATGGCATTTATGATGTCCAGATGGAAGCGTCGCTGCTGTTGTTTGACAGGTTTGGCATCAGGTAAGATGTTCAACCTATGCATTGCGATCTGTGGATCGAGTCCCGGCATGTCTTCATAGCTCCAGGCGAAGACGTCGATATACTCTTTAGCCAGTTGGATTAAAGATTCTCGATCTTCTCCTTCCAGGCTTTTACTGATGAAGATGGGTTTGGAAGAAGACCCCTCCCCGAGGTCGATCTGCTCGACTTCGTCTTCGGTGGAAGGTTCGCGAAGCTCAAAACGAGATTCCCATTGTTCCCCTAGGCGTTGGGCCCAGGGTTCTTCTTCGAAGGGTTCTGGCGCTTGGTCTTCGCCTTCACCTTTTTGAGGTTGTGCTGACGTCATGTTAGCTGACAGCACTTTCCTGAAGACTGATCCGATACTGGTATCGGAATCCCAAGTCGATACTTCGGACGAGTGGGAATGTTCTATGTCTTCTGCATCTGAACTCTCTGGGGTTGATGGTGGCGTGACATAGCCTAACCCTCGTCCAGTCCGATTATAATAGTCCTGTGGCTTTACATTGGGCATCGAAAGCCGGACAGGGAGATGCCGACCCTTGCCATAGTTTAAGCCTTTATTGCTTTTCAGGTCGTAGCCCATCTTTTGGATGATGTGCTTTGCCGCATCCGTGTACCGATAGACTTGTACTCTGCCGGTATCAGGTTCGGGCTCGATTGACGGGAGGTCCCGATGACGCTCGACTTTGCCCAAGATGATGGTGCCTTGGTCTCGGCTCCGTGGAGGGACTATGAAGACTCCTTGAGATGGGACTACTCGATTATGGTAGACGATCGTTATTTGTGTTTGCAACGACCGTAGAGCGTTGTCTAATGTATACATGGCATTCCAGTGTGGAAGACAAGAATAATTAAAAGATACTCTATTATTGATAAAATACGAGATCTTATCCCGTGGGATTACATTGTCAAAGGAGGGTGCCTCTACGTCAGCCGAGATATAATCACCAAGCTCCTCGTCTGTAAGAACTGGGGGCGGACTAGGAGAGTCCAACACAGCTTTGGGGTCTGAGAGGGTTATATGAGCCTTCTCTGACACCTTGGATGACTGCGGCGGCTTGCCCTTGAGACGCACCTTAAGAGGCGCCTCGGCTACGCCTCCGGTGAGTGGTGCCTTCCCTTGTAATTTTGCCACCAGGGGAGCCGATGTTTGAGGTGGCTTTCCCTTGAGGTGTATCTTCAGGGGTGCTTCGCGAGCCGGCGCTTTCCCTGATAGCTTGATGCTCATTGGAGGCGCCTTCTGGGGTGGTTTCCCCTTCAGTCGGATTTTTAAGGGGGCGTCGGGAGTCGTCTCAGGCTCCATGTCAGGTTCTGTTGCCGTCTCTGCCTCATCATCAGCGTCGTTGGCTTCCTCCTCGTCAATGGGCTTGTACAAGTCGGAATCGGTAAAGTAGGCTTCAATCCCTTTGAAAGGATCGATGTCTGCAAACTCCGTCCGGATGACGCCATTGGTGGATACATACTTCATGCATTGGTGGAGCGTGGAGGGCACCACCATGTACTCATGCAGCCATGGTCGACCGAGCAGGATGTTGTAGTTGACCTCGGCGTCTACCACATAACAAGTCACCTCAGTTTTAAGGCTGCCAATGTGACACTTCAGTCGGATCTTGCCCAATGGCTCGCTCTTGCTAGCGTTGAAGCCACTGATGGTTGTATTGGAGGGCGTCAGCCGGTACATCAGGATCCCCAGCTTAGATAGCAGCGCCTTCGGGATGATGCTTAGGGAAGACCCAGGATCGATCTGAATCCGGCTTACCTTGACCGAGCCAATGTACCCTGTATAATACAGCGGTCGGTTATGTCGGTGATGCTTGAGCAGCATGTCTTGTTGAGTGAAAGTTATGTTTGGGATAACTTCATCCGCGCAATGACAGTGCGCACAAGTAGTTGGGAGGTCTTCAGGCTGCTTGACCTGATTGAGAAAGGATTCAGCGTCCTTCAGAGCTTCGCAGAGAGCTTCTCGGGAATCTTTAGAAAGACGTAGGAGCTCAAACAAAGACAAGCGCGCAGGTGTACTGGCTAATTGTGCCAGAATGTTGAAGTTGTGAGGCTTGGACAGCCCCGAAGCATTCTCCTTCCGTAGAGGTCTGTCAAAATGGGCCTCCACCTGCTTCTGCTTATTGGCTGCTGAGGGCTTAGATGGACCCTCTTCAGGGATGGTGCTAGGAGGCACCACCTCGGCGGCGGCTTCGCCGGATTGGGAGCTCTGTTGTGCACGTGTTTGCACTGGAAGTGCCTTTTCTGTTGAAGAAGAGACTGTGCGGCAAGACTTGATCTTTCTGCCTTTTGATTTGGAGGTAGGGCGTATCTCCGATTGAGTCACCTCGGAGACGAGGTCGGGGTGAACCCAGAGAACCTCTCCTCGAGATGTGGTGAGCGGGGTGAGTCCACTCACATTGTCACGAGTAGGTGGTAAGTTTACCACCTCCATTGTCGCCTTAGGGATGGGGACGACGCCATCTTGTGTGGTAGTTGGCGGCAAGGTGCCGAACTGAAGCGAAACCACATTGGCCGACACCGTCTTCTCTTCATAGTCGACGGAGATTACATCCGCATTGATCATGCGCTGGATGTAATTCTTGAGGACGTAGCAGTCCTTGGTCGGGTGTCCGACAAACCGATGGTAGTGACAGTACCTTGGGTTGTCCACTTTCCCAACTTCATCGGGCCGCTTTGGGTCCGGTAGCTTGATCTTGTCACCCTACTTCAGTATCTCGAAAAGTTGCAGGGTGTCGTCATCATTGAATGAATAAACCTCCTTGGGTCTCGGTGCCAGTGGAGGCTTCTGAGTAGGCACGGATGCGCCTTTTAAGGCATTAACAGTCAATGCCTGTTTTCCCTTTGCTTCTCGTCCGGAGCTGTTAGCTGCGGACTTTTTCCCCTTATCGTCAAAGGCGGGGAAGGTGACACCCAGAAGACGTGCATTGGTCGCCTTCTTTTCTGCAGCTTCAGCTTCGATGATCAGGGAGCTCCAGTCAGGAGGAAGAGTAGAGTTGAGGCAGAGCTTTACTGCAGGAAACATGTTCATGCTGCCAGCGGAGAGGAGCGCATGTTCTGGCATGCCTGGAGGTAGCCTGAAGCAAGCCTGTCGGAAGCGTTCGATGAACGCCCGAACCGTTTCCTTCTCATTCTGACGTATCTCTATGAGAGACGCCATCGTCATGTCCTTTCCGCCGTCGTAGAAGCGGTCGAGGAAGAGGTGCGTCAGGTCGTCGAAGGACGATATGGAATTGTCGGGGAGGCTGCAGTACCAGTCATACGCCACTCCTTTTAGGGCCCCGACAAAGATACTGGTGAGGAGCGCGTCCTCCTTCGGAAGATGCCCTGTCTGTGACTGGAAGTACGTCAGGTACCGTCGTGGAGAATCCTTCCCGTCGTATGGGATGAGTGTTTGTGGTTTATATTTTGGGGGATAAACCACCTTGTTCCACTCGAGGGGATAAGGCTGGGGAATGCCCATTTTCTGGCGTTCCTCTTGCCTGTTCTTGGACTCGAAGCGCTCCCGCAGGTCTTTGATCATTTCGACCACATCCTCCGTAGAGCTAGGAGTCGGGGAAGGAGGTACCATCTGGATTGGAGCGTTTGAGGGCTCCGAGGTCCGAGGTGCTTCTGTATCCGAGGGCGCCCGTTGGAGGGGCACACTCGACTCCCCATTAGCTCCTGGGTCAGGACCAATTGAAGGTGTCCTGATCAAGGCCGATCGCATCTCAAACACTGCTTGAGTCAGTGCTTGCATAGAGGCAGAGAGGGTTTTGAGTCCTCCCTCCAATGAGTCTATGCGCTGGACTATGTCCTGTGACGGCGCATCAGACTCGACATCATTCCCTGCCATGTATACTGTCCTGACACGGCCAGGAGTGGATGGATTGGTTGAGGCTTCGCTTTCGGCCTCACTCTCATGTGGGGGAGTCACTTCTCCTGGTGTTGGGCCACCCCCAGCCACATTCTGGAGTTCATCTTCAATAGGCGCATCTGCAAGGGTCTGCTTGCCCTCAGCTCCGTCTTGAAGGACCTCTTCGTTTCCAGAACTACCCCCGGAAGTGTCCTGGAGGACATCCTCATTTTGAGGGGCTTCAGGGAGAGTAATCTCGTCTTGATGATGAAGATCCGCCGCAGCTGTGCTTTGGACATCTTCGTCTTCGGAAGGAGGCTCAACAAGGGTCTGGCTACCCCCAGCTTCCTCCAAGGACTTCTTCCTCGACCGAGTGCCTTCAAACACTCCAGAGGTCGAGATAGCTGCCTTGGTTTTCCTCGGCTGGCTTTTGGATGAAGACGAGGAATTGGCAGCCGTCTTCCGGATTGATGAGGAGTTGGAGACCACGTTGCATGAAGCAACCTTTGGCTCCTCTTCAGCTGACACCTTTGTCCCAAGGCGACGTCGGAGAGGTGTCGATGATTGCAGTCGTTGGAAGACCGACTGTCTTGGTGGAGCTGCCGTCTTGCAACAGCAGTTGATGGTGACCACCGCACAAGTATGCCCCGTGAGAGGCGTATCGTGCTTGTTGGTCGACTCTCCTGACCGGCGCTTGTGAGTGATCACGTTGCGCAAGTCATTGGAGGAGAGTGGTGCCTTCACACCCCCTTCAGACGTATGGCAAGGCCAAACGCCGGGGTGGTCAGGTGAGTGCTGCGCCCCCTGATCTAATACCAAGCAGGCATCACGATCAGTAGTGAGGGAACCACAACATTTGAAGTGACTTGAACGGACCTCAAACGCACAACCAGAGGAGGCGCGGGAGTTCAAGACCACTGAGTTTGCCTCTCCCGACTTGGTTGTGCACGCAGTAGATGCGCCCAAGCGAGATGAGGACTTTGAAGATCGACTCGTTGTTGGTGCAGAAGCACTTGAGTCAACCTTGTACAGCTTGCCATCGGCAGCGCGCATGATGACGAGCGCGTGCCTCTGGCCGGCTGCTGGCATAGCACGTTTGTGGCGCATGGCCCGTGCCGCCTTGGATTTCTTCGTACCAGCCCGCTGGGGCGCATAGTACTCAGCATCCAAATTTTCCTCGCCATTACAGCGAGTGAGTCTGTCAAAGACAGAGGCCTTTTGTGACGCATCAGAGGTGATGCGCGGGGCATTGGCTGCGCCCCTGCTCCGTCGACGTATCTTTCTCGCCTGAGAGGGAGATAGCTGGGGAACGTGGTCGGCCGCACGCTTCCCCCGGAGATGCGCTACATCGGCGGGCGCACCTTGGTTGCTGAGAACGTCAGCAGGAAGGGAAGGCTGGATTGCTGCATCCCCTTCAGTGGTGGTGCCCGAGGCGTCGACCTTGCGCACCCAGGCCGTGCGGATCTTCTTCGGCTTTGGTAGCCGCTTCGAAGGACTCGCACTTCCTTCAGAAATGAACTCCTCGTACGCCTGTTGATTGAGGCGCACGACCAGCATCTTGTGGGAGGAGCCTACCTTCACGTCGTCGGCCTGTGACACGACTTTCTCGGAAGAGGAGAAAGAAGTCCCCAGCAGAGTCGCCAGCTTGTTTGCCATTAAAATTGTTTGATTGAAAACTTTAATACAAACAGAACAGTGTTATAATGTAGGACTTAGATGTAGTCCTAGGAGTACACTTTTATTTAAGCTGGGTCCTTAGTGCCAATGGAGCGAGTGGTAATGCGTTGACTCCGTTGACCGGCTGACGACGGTTATCGGTTCTCTGAAGGCGTAGATTGCTCTGGGTGCTGGAGCTTGCTAAGAGGAGGAAGACGTTGAGTGTCTGTATCTGCCTCTCTGATGATTCCTTGTATGTTCGTTGTAGATTCTGTGTGTGTGTGTGAAGGAGAAGATCCCTCTATTTATAGTTTTGCAGGCTGGCTGCTCATGCGCGCATGTAGGATGCGCCGGTGTGTTGGGACGCCACGTGGAAGTTGTTGATAGGGGCGCACAGATGATGCGCCCTGATTGGGAGGTTGAACTCTTCATACTGCTATTGTGAGCCGGCACGTAGCAGAAGAGAAGATCTTTCTGTTGCTGAAATCTTGGACGAGTTGAGTCAAAGGACACATGTCGTCGACTCATGGCCTGAAGATCTCGAATTTGGGGGGGGGTAGTGATCTGGTGAGCTGCGCCTTGGATCTGGGCGCAGGAGGAGGCTGCGGCTCATAACCTTTAGGAGTTACAAACCATTTAGGGCGCATGGCTTTTGAGGCGCATGCAGGTGACCTTCCTTCTGTCTTTCGGGATCAGAGATCAGTCTGGGGTGCATGGCTTTTGAGGCGCATGCAAAGCTTCAACTGGAGACTCTTCTTCTGTCTTTAGGGATCAATGAAGGGTCTGAGGCGCATGGCTTTTGAGGCGCATGCTGGTTTGGACGCATGGCCGTAGAGGCGCATGGTGATTTGGACGCATGGCCGTAGAGGCGCATGCGGATGGCCACGTGGCAGTAGCCGTTGGAATAGAGTCATGATGATGCTGACGTTGCCGATGCTTCGTTCTCTGAAAAAGCTGTCAACCGTTCAGACTTTGGGAAGCGTGCTGCCAACTCTGGTGTCATTCAGCATTTAATGTTTGTGACGTTCGATGGACAGTTGAGTGGGCACATTGGTTGGTGGTCCACTCGGCATGGAGATGTGAGGGGGGCACTTCCTCTGTGATGCGCCGGGTACTGTAGGGCGCGTCTTTGTGATGCACCTGATGCTGGAGGGTGCGTCCGTGTGATGCGCTGTTTGGCTGGCGTATCCGACATGTCCTTTAATGACGCCGCTGTCTCGCTCCTCGAGTGCTATAAATAGCCGTTTGGCTGAATTCGAGGCGTCTGGTTCATCCATTTAATGCAAATTCATTGCACAGAATTCGGAGAGTCATCCACCTGGCACGTGGATTTGATTTGCCCGGCCTATAAATAGTGGCATGGAGAGAAGGTTTGCTCCTCATTTCCTCACGTACTTCCAACATGAACTTGGATATGTGGGTGCATTCTGTTGACGAAGTGCTCCCGAGGGTAAAGATGAGACGTCGTGCTGTCTTCGATGCACTTGAAGGTGACTGTTACATCTAAAAGACGGAGTCGAGGGCTTCTGAGGCAGGCGGAAGGTGCCTGTTGCATCCAAAGATAGGGATGTTCGGGCCTCGTCTCCGTTGTTCCGGAAGAGCCGTAGATCGGAATGGTGGTGCTAGGTTCTCTCTTCCTTCAAAGTGGGTGCCGCCCACTTTGATTGTGTTGAAAGCTCCTTGTGCCATGATTTCGATCACGGTCTTCCTTGGTCTTTGGAGGCTCTTTCGAAGCCTCCCCTGGCCACAGCATTTGCGGTGCTCTTCTCTTCCTTGGTTCCAGCCAGAGGGTTAAATGCTTTGCTTGGCGAAGCACTTATCAGGTGAGCCTGACTGGAAGAGCGGCACATAACTGGGCTCTGCTCGGCCAGGTGAGCCTGGTTGGAAGAGTTGCTCATAACTGAGCTGCTGAAGGGATGCACATAACTGAGCTGGATGTATATAACTGAGCTGCTGAAGAGATGGTAGGATGCGCCTGGCTGGAGGCACATGACATCTGCTGTGCCTGGCTGACAATGCATGGTGTCTGCTGCACCCATCGGAAGGCGCATGGTGGTTGCTGCGCCTATCTGGAAGGCGCATGGTGGCTGTTGGCTGTAGATCTAGGATCCTTCCTTTGTAGAAGTTCTCCTTTGTACAACCATTTCTAGACATGTAATAGACTTATATATATATAAATAAAAAGTCCTTCTTCGAATGTCTATGGCTTATTTGATTAGCTGTCTGAGTTCTGGCGCATAAAATGCCTGGCGCATGGGCTTTCTGGTTGTAAAATTCTATGCTTCTACAAAGACCTCTACATGATTATTTTTGTACATTACTGTTATGCTTTACTCTTGTCGATAATTGGTTGGAGACTAAGCTCTATTCAGGTAAAGGGTTACAACTCCGGTCCTTGTTTGGTTTACGGGTTGTAACTTGGCTACCGGAATAGTCCCTTAGTTGTCTTATCGTTTATCACCATGTCTTCTCTAACTCATGTCTTTTATTATCCCTTTATGTCTCATGTGCTAATATGTTGGTTTTAGTTCTTAAGTGAAGCCTCCTTTGTGGCACTTGCTCTTTCTGGGGTCTGACCCAACTGGTTTTATACGGCCAGATTTCGGAGTAGCACCCGAGGATTTTCCAGCCTTCCAGCCAGATGGTGCACACTAGACGCAACCCTGACAACGAGTGGGTTTTATTTTGCTCTTTCACTCTATTGTAAATTATTTTTTGAGACGTTTAGCCGCCGAGCAAGTGTTAGCTCATGTTTAATTTATATTCATGTCTGCCTAATGGCTGTAACATGATTGACAGATCCTAGGGTTGATCATGTATGACTTAAACTCTTGCTAGTCTTCGCATTTTTGTATGACTAGCTTCATGATCATCTGAATATGTAATATTTGGGATGCCTTACTTTGTATGTCTGCTGATCTACCATCTTGTTATATTTACTTTCTTGCTTGAGATTGAGACACTAGGCTTGTTCTTGATCCTAAGAGACAAATGGCTTGTAGTAAACCCTCATGTATCTAGACAGCCGTGACCGTATTGCGAGGTAGGATTCACTTCAATGGAAGTAGCAGGCTGTGTCTGTCCCCCGCTCTCCAGTATTCTGGTTCTGGGGCGTGACACGGTTTAAGTGGAGGCCCATGTAGGTCTTGTAAATCAAGATGTGTGAGGGTTTCACTGAATAGATGTCTAAATCAGCACTCGCCTTTGATCTCTACTCGTTTCTTCTAATCCATCTGAAATCTTGACCTGATCACATGTTTATATCCTTGATTTAGCATGGTCATTCCTTATTGTTCCCTATGTCGTTTCTTCAGCGGTATTGTTCCTAGTCCTGCCGGTCAGCAAGGCGAAGCACCTCCTGTGCACCAGCATCAACCTGGAGACGAAGCCCAGCACTCTGGAGCGGCCTTCCGAGTCATCCATTCTGGTGATCCAGAGCCCCCAGTTCAGCCAGTCCAGCCTGCAGAGCCTGATAATAGAACCCTGGTGGGTCTCATCAGGGAATTGCTTGTATCTCAAAATCGTCGGAGCGATGTCCTGTACCAGAAAGTACAAGATGCCATGAACAGATTTGGTTACCAAGGGAACAACACGACCAACAGCTTCAAGCGTCTGAACCCTCCTTTCTTTAACGGCACTGAAGATGCTATTGCTGCTGATGCATGGCTTCAGGACATAGAGGTTATCCTGGAAGCAGCTAGGATTCCTGAGAATGAGAAGGTGGCCGTTGTGCGCCTACTGTTATTGGACTTAGCCTGCAGCTGGTGGACGATGCTAGCAGTTGGATTACCGATACGCCTGTCTCATGGGTGGTGTTCAGCAACAAGTTCCAGACCAAGGACTTCGACGCATTAGCTCGGTATGATCTGCAGACGAGATTCACTAATCTTAAGAAGATAGGCAGGACGGTAGGGTCCTGTCCGAATAAAGCCAGTTCGTCATCATCAAATAACCAGTCCATCGGTTAGGGGTCCAGCACCAGTACAGCAGCAGTACCAGCCTCCGAGGCCATTGCCGCCTCAGGCTCAACAGTATGTCCAAGCTCATATTCAGAATAGGCAGAGAGGTCACCAGCAGAGGGGACCAGCACCAAGAAGGCAAGGTCAGGCTATGGCTCTGACCGTAGAAGAAAGGTTAGCTTCAGGTGAGGTGGTGGCATGTACCATTCTCGTCAACTCTTTTCCAGCATCAGTATTATTTGATTCGGGTGCATCGTATTCATTTATGTCTGCACGATTTGTTACACGGATAGGACTAGAGCCCGAGTCATTATCTGTAAGGCTCGATATACTTACTGGTAAGGGTCTTGTGGGAGTAGATAGAGTATTTTCCTCATGTCGAATCATAGTTAGCGGTAGAGAGTTTTTCGCTAGGTTGATAGAATCCCCGATGGTCGATTATGATGTGGTCCTAGGAATAGATTGGTTGAAGGAGCAATACGTAAGAATAGACTGCCATATCGGCAGGATTATTTTTGGTATTCCCGGTGAGGCAGAGTTTTTATTTTCCAGAGGCGAAGTAGAACCTTCTCCACCTGTATTGCGGATGGCAGTAGCAGTTGCAGTTCAGTTTCCCACAGTCGTGGAAGAGTTCCCAAACTTGTTCTCCGAAGAGCTTCCAGGCATGCCTCCAGAGAGAGAGATAGAGTTCACCATTGATTTGCTTTCAGGGACGGCACCAGTGTCAGGGGGAGTCTATAGGATGGCACCTTCAGAGTTAGAGATTTTGTACAAGATGATTGAAGAACTCAGAACCAAGAGATTCATTCGTACTATTGGATCACCTTGGGGAGCCCCGATACTTCTTGTGAAAAATAAGGATGATACGTCAAGATTATGTGTTGATTATCGTACCTTGAACTCTGTAACAGTCAAGAACATATATCCTCTACCAAGGATAGATGATTTATTTGATCAACTGAGAGAAGCGGCGGTATTTTGAAGATTGACTTGCGGTCATGATACCATCAGATCAGAGTTAGAGAGCAAGACATCCCGAAGACAGCATACAGATCCAGATATGGACATTGGGAGTTCCTTGTTATGCCATTTGGAGAGACCAATACGCCAGCCGTATTCATGGCCCTCATGAATCGTATCTTCATGCCCTATTTGGACCAGTTCATGATAGTATTTATAGACGATATCTTAGTCTATAGCAAGAATGAGGCAGATCATGAGCATCATCTTCGTATAGTTCTTCAAATTCTCAGAGAGTACCAGTTATACGCGAAGTTCAGAAAGTGCGAGTTTTGGATGGATCGTATCTCGTACTGAGGTCATATTATCACCATAGGTGGAGTGGAAGTGGACCCCCAGAAGATAGGGGTTATAGAGACATAGCCAGTTCCCAGTACCGTCGCAGAAGTTCGGACTTTCCTAGGATTGGCTGGCTATTACCGGTTGTTTGTCTCAGACTTCGATCGGATTTCAGCACCACTGACGCAGTTGACCCGCAAGGATGTGCAGTTTTTTTGGACAGCAGAGTGTCAGAGTTCATTTGAGAAGTTGAAGCCGAGATTGATGACGGCTCCCATTCTCACGCTTCCAGATGGGACCGAAGGATTTTCAGTTTATTGTGATGCTTCCGGTAGAGGATTGGGATGTTTCTTGATACGGCATGGTAAGGTAGTCACTTATGCGTCACGTCAGCTTCGTGACCATAAGAGGAATTATCCTACCCATGACTTGGAATTGGCAACAGTAGTTTTTGCATTGAAGCTTTGGAGGCATTATTTATATGAAGATCGGGTGGAGATTTTCACCGACCACAAGAGTCTGAAGTATGTGTATACCTAGAAGAATCTTAACATGCGTCAGAGGAGATGGCTAGAGCTACATGTGGATTATGACATCAACTTGCAGTATCATCCTGGGAAGGCCAACGTAGTAGCAGATGCATTGAGCAGGAGAGTTGGAGTTTATTTTCTAACAGAACAGCCAGAATTGTTAGCCGATCTTCAAAAGATAGGTATTGAAGAAGTTCTTTCTACCAATGTGGCACTGATGGCCAGCATGCAAGTCCAGTCCAACATAGTTAAAAGGATTAAGATGGCGCAATCAACGGATTCTAAGCTTCAGCGGCTCAGAGCGGAGTGTGAAGCAGGACGAAGACCAGAGTTATGTATTCACGAAGATGGTACTCTCCGATATGGGAGGCGTCTTTGTGTACCCAGTGGTGATATCAGACAGGAGATCATGGCAGAGGCTCGCATTTCTCAGTATTCAATTCATCCCAATGGCATGAAGATGTACCGAGACATCCGTCAGCATTTCTGGTGGAATGGCATGAAGAGGGAGATAGCCCATTTTGTCTCTCGTTGTTTAGTTTGTCAATAAGTTAAGGCTGAACATCAGAGACCATCTGGACTTCTTCAACCTTTACCGATCCCAGAATAGAAATGGAAGCATATTACCATGGATTTTGTAACTGGGTTACCTAAATCCCCAGCTGGAAGAGATGCTATCTGGTTTATAGTTGACAGGCTCACCAAGGTAGCTCATTTTATCCCTTTCAGAATTGGTCAGTCGACGGATCAGCTAGCAGAGATGTACCTCAGGCAGATCTAGTTGAGGAGCTCGGGGTAATTGCTATAGGGGTTCTGACCCCATTGGTTTTGTTTGCCAAATCTAGTTGAGGAGATCGAGGATCTTTCAGACCTTCCACTCGATGGTGACCATCCGCACCACCATGGTGCTTGAGTAGGTGTTCTTTCTCTTATCCACTCTTTTTTTAATATTCTTTTGAGGCGTTTAGCCATCGAGCACGTGTTTAGCTCGTGTTTTGGACTTGACTTTTGGCCTACGGGCTTAGACATGATGGTATATTTTCTAGACTGCAGCTAGAGCTGATCATGTATTACTTAGTCTTGCTAGTTTTTCATTTTGTATTGCTAGCTTCATCATCATCTTATGTTATAGTTTGGAAAGCTTTACTGTCTTATATGCCAGATGACCATACTCTTGTACTTTACTTTCTTACCTGTGATTGAGATATCTAGGATTATTTGACATAGGATTGATTGTTGACTTGTAGCAGTAACCCTCATTTATACAGCTTATACGTTATTTTGGAGTACTGGAGTACTTTGGTATACGTAGCTGGCATGGTCCATTCCTACTTGCCAGTATTCTGGTTTTGGGGCGTGACATAGGTTTTAGTGGTGGCCTATGCAGGTATGATTTATCAGATATGTGGGGGTTGTTGGTAGTTATCTTATTCATAAATATTCTCCAATAAGATCCTTCGTATTACTCTTTATTTCTGATCCTTTAACCTAATATCTGCCTTGATCGTTGATCCATCTTGTTCCCTCAACCTGATCCTTATGTCCTTAAATTTTTAGGGGCACTATTCTTGGTCCTTCTGATCAGCTTATTCGGGTTCCTCCGATGGCAGGACAGCTTTCGTTAGTTCCTCCAGTTCGGAAGGCTCAGCCTCAGCATTCAGGAGTAGAGTCTAGAGTCGACCGGAAGGCAGAGCTACTAGTTCTGCCAGTTCAGTCGCGATACCAGTTCAGCCAAAGCAGCCAAAGCAGCTAAAGGGTGTTGTTCGAGTACTGGCGGATGTTTTGAGGGGTTTCATGGCATCGCAGTAGCGTCAAAGCGACGTTTCTCACCCATTCTGTGCAGATGGCTTTAGAGAGGGGGGTGCTCAGGTCTACAATTCTGCGAGCAGCTTCAGGCATCTCCATTCCCCGTACTTCTATGGTACAGAGGATGCGATTGCGTCTGATGCATGGCTTCAGGATACTGAGGCCATTCTAGAGGTGGCAGGGATTCTGTCTAGGAAGCGTGTGGCAGTTATCAGGTTGCAGATCTTAGATTTAGCCCACGATTGGTGGACGGCTCTTGAGGTGTCTTTTATCGCATCGATAGCCTAGGCAAATTTTAACGAGAGGTTCCAGACTCGCTATTTTGATACGGTATCGCGTTATGATCTACAGCAGTGGCTCATTGGCCTGCGGTAGATGAGCAGGACCGTCGACAGCTATACGATAAATTTTAGCAGGGTCAGTCGGTTTGCCCCTTCCTTAGTGGTGATCGAGTTGGACCGGACGAGGAGGTTCCAGCAGGGACTTCATATGAAGATCATACTGGCAGTTGAGCAGCATGAGTTCTAGACTTTGATGCAGTGATGAGGGCAGCGAGAAGGCATGAGTACACCTCGCAGAGGATCGTTGATAGAGTCGGAGGCCAGAAGAGGCCTCATATTCAGAGGGGATCTTCTTTCTAGTCGTCAGCACCAGCTCCAGCAGTTCCAGCCTTGACGATTGGATCTCCAAGGGGATCGGCTCCGACGGCTTCCTTTCAGCAGTCGTCTCAGCCGCGTCCTCAGCAGCAGAGGCAGTCTTCCTCAATGGGTTGTTACCATTATGGAAAGGCAGGGCATGTTTTGTCAGTGTGTCGTAGGGTACAGGGTTTGTGCCTCATATGTGGAGCATCAGACCATATGATAGGGGTTGTCCTAAGAGAAGTTTGGCTGGATCATCAACTTTCCAGCTAGTAGTTCACAGTTTAGGGTGCCATCACCGGTTCAGCAGCAACAGGCTGAGAGGACATTACCGACGTAATCTCAGCAGTTCCAGCAACAGAGGCCTCAGCAATATGCTCAGGCTCAGGCTCAGGCTCAGGCTCAGGTTCAGAGACAGAGGGGCCAATAGCAGAGGGGTCCAGCGCCCAAAGGCCAAGGTCAGGCTTTTACGCTTTCCATCGAAGAGGCGCTAGCAGCAGGGGAGGTGGTCGCAAGTACCATTCTCGTTCACTCTTTTTTAGCTTCATCTTTATTTGATTCTGGTGCTTCGTATTCATTTATATTTGTACGATTTGCGACACATATTGGTTTAGAGCCAGAGTCTTTACCTGTAAGATTGAGTATACTTACTGGTAATGGTCTAGTAGGAGTAAATCGGGTCTATGTCTCGTGTAGAGTCATAGTATACGGAAGGAAGTTTTCTGCTAGGCTGATAAAGTTTCCTATAGGTATTTATGATGTATGGATTGGTTGAGTGCTCAATACACTACGATAGATTTCCATGCTGGCAAGGTTATCTTTCGTGTTCCGGATGAGGAGGAATTCTTATTCTCTAGAAGCGAGGTGGAGTCTTCATCAGAGGTAGTGTGGATGACAGTATCCGAGGAGTTTTAATTTTCTAGAGTAGTTTGTGAGTTTTTCGATGTGTTACCTGAGGAGCTTTCGGGTATGCCTCCAGTTTGGAAGATTGAGTACTACATTAATTTGATTCTGGGAGCAGAGCCAGTGTCAGTGAGAGTCTACAGGATGTCTCCTTCAGAGTTGTTGGTACTGTATCAGTCTATTGAGGAGCTTAGGACCAAGGGATTCATTCGTCCTAGTAGATCACCTTGGAGAGCTCCGGCCCTTCTTATGAAGAAGAAAAATACTGGTTCATTGTGTATGATCATTGACTATCGTCAACTTAATGCGGTAAACGTGAAGAACAAGTATCTCTTGCCAAGGATAGATGACTTGTTCGACTAGCTTAGTGGAGCAGCTGTGTTTTTGAAGATCGATTTACGGTCTGGGTGCCATCAGATCAGAGACAGAGAGAAGGATATACCCAAGACGGCGTTTAGATCTCGATATGGCGATTGGGAGTTCCTTGTTATGCCTTTTAGAGCGACCAATGCGCCAGCGATATTCATGGATCTCATGAATCGCATCTTCATGTCCCACTTAGACCAGTTTGTGATAATGTTTTTTGATGATATCTTCGTCTATAATCAGACTGGGGCAAAGCACGAACAACATCTTTGCGTAGTTCTTCATATTCTTCGGGACCATCAGCTTTACGCGAAGTTCAGCAAGTACGATTTTTGGCTTGATCGAGTCTCTTTCTTGGGTCATATTATCGTCGGAGGTGGTGATGAGGTGGACCCCAAGAAGGTAGAGGCTATCGAGTGTTGGCCAGTACCTCGTACAGCTTCTGATGTACGTAACTTTTTAGGATTGGCAGGTTACTACAGGCAGTTTGTGGCAGAATTTGCTAGGATCTCCGCACCCTTGACACGGTTAACGTGTAAGAATGTGTACTTCGAGTGGTCAGATGATTATCAGGTTTCTTTTGAGAAACTCAAGTAGAGTTTGATTTCAGCTCATATTCTGACATTATCCGTCGGACCAGGTGGGTTTATGGTGTATTGTGATGCGTTAGGCCGGGGACTTGGTTGTGTTCTTATGCAGCACGGTCGAGTGATAACTTATACGTCTCGGCAGCATCGGGACCATGAGAAGATCTATTCGACACACGATCTTGAGTTGTCCACGGTTGTGTTTGTCCTCAAGCTTTGGAGGCACTATATGTATGGTGATCGAGTGGAGATTTTCACTGATCATAATAGCTTGAGGTATGTGTTCACCCAGAGGGATCAGAACATGTGGCAGAGGAAGTGGCTTGAGTTACTGAAGGATTATGATGTTGATCTTCAGTATCATCCCAAGAAGGCAAATGTCATTGCAGACGCTTTGAACAGGAGACCCGGAGTCCATTTCTTGACGGAGCAGCGTCACCTTTGGGAGGATCTTCAGGAGATAAGCATTGAGGTAGTGCTACATGGTGAGGCAGCTATGATAGCAGGCTTGCAAGTTTAGTCTATCATTATGGAGAGGATTAGAGCAGCTCAGTAAGGAGATGTCAGGCTTCAGCGGATCAGAACAGAGTGTGTCATAGGGCACAGGGCAGAGTTGTGCATCCATGAGGATGGGACACTCCGGTTAGGGAGTCATCATTGTGTGTCGAGTGAAGATATCCGACACAAGATCATGTCAGAGGCCCACAGTTTTCAGTATTCTGTTCATCCAGGAGGGACGAAGATGTACCATGATATTTGTCAACTTTTCTAGTGGAATAGTTTGAAGAGGGAGATAGCTCAGTTTGTCTCTCGGTGCTTTATTTGGCAGCAGGTCAAGGCTGAGCATCAGAGACCGGTCGAACTTCTTCAGCCTTTACTGATTCTGGAGTGGAAGTAGGATCACATTACTAGGGACTTCATGACTGGCCTTCCTAGAACCCCAACTGGTAGAGATGTCATTTGGGTTATAGTGGATCGACTCACGACGGTTGCCCACTTCTTATCTTTCAGAGTTGGTCAGTCTACAAAGCAGTTGGCCGAGCTGTACATGAGGCAGATTATCTGTCAAATCCCTATTTTGAAAATAGGTATATGACCGTATTTGATATTTTGGTAATTTTAAATTTTTGTATTATTTAAATTTTATTATTATTGGATCTTGATTTGGGCTTCGTTGTTAGGACTTGAATTTTCATAGTTGGTATTTTATTATTATTATTGGAGTTAGTATTGCTAGCTTCATGGTTATGATTATTCCTTTTCCTATTATTGCTAATATCATTATTATTATTTATTTATTTAAATAACCTAAACTACCTCTCCCCTTACCAAACTCTAACTCTCACTCTCTCTTTCCCTCTCCCCTCTCTCCTCATCCACACAGCCGCCCCCTCACCGTCGCTCTTTCTTCCGCTCCTTTCTCTATGGAGAATACCCCCTCAGCTCCCTCTCTCTCCGAACCACTCTCTCTCTCCCTCAAACTCTCTCTACTCTCTCCCTCTCTCAAGCTTCCCTCTCCTCTCCCATGGCCTCCGGCGACCAACACCACTCCCGTCGCATCCGCCTTTCACCTCTTCCCCGAGCCGCGACCGCCACCTCCATTTTCCACTACCGCCACCATCACCCCGTCACCACCTCCAGCCCCATGGCCTTCGCCCCCACCATCATCTCCTCCGCCACTTCTCTTCCTCTCTCTTGTTGTAGTGCGGACAGCCGCCGCTATTGGCCTCTCCTCCGCTAGAGCTCAACCAGCCCCCATGGCCATCTCCTCTGCCCCCTCTTCCCGGAGCCGCACTGTCGCGTGCTCCCCTGCCACTACTATCCACCCTCTGTCGGGAGCCGACCTGTTTGACCGAGCTCCTTCGCCCGACCTGGTCGCGTTGCCGCGGTGTCTTCTCCGTCGGCGAGGGCCCCCAGCTCTTTTGCCCCTTCCTCTTCTCTTCTCTCTGGTGAGCAGCCATCGAGCACGGGGTCAGCACCATCTTGAGCGGCAGGACGCCCTTGGGCCCTACGCTGCTCAAGCAGCAAGCTGGCCTCAGGTTGCATGCTCCTCGGGCTGCGTGCTTTGGTACACGTGTAGCCTCGAGCAGTGTACTGCTCGGTCCGTGTGCTATCCCGATTCATGCATCCTATTTTACGTGCACCTCGGTGTGCGTGTGAGCCTCAGGACGCGTATTGCCTTGAATTTTGCGTAGCCTAGATTTGAGCGCTGCCTTGGGTAGCGGGACGCCTCGAGCCCCATGCTGCCTCGGGTACCGTGCCATCTCGATTTATATATTACCTCAATTTTTGTACCCCTGCCTTTTTGTCTACCTCGTGACCCGTGTCGCTTCTATTTGCATGATGCATTAGACTTTGTGCCATCTTGATTCACGTGCACATCTTGATTTGCATGTCGTGTTGATTCGTGTACCATCCCGATATTCATGATCTCTCGATCTACGTACACGTCTCGGTTTACGTGCCCGTATCGATCTGCGTGCCTCGATTTTTGTACCAGATCCCTGTACTGCTCATGGGACCCACATGGTATAGCCTTCTGCCATCCTTGTGCTTTATGTTATTATATTATAATTTAATTTTAATAATTGTTTATTGTGTGTTCTGAGGACCTTGATGGACATGCTACCTTGGATCGCGATCACCGAAGACTTGCTTACCTAGCCGAGCCCTCTAGGCATGTATCCCTTGCTCATTGACGGCTCTTGCCCTCTCTTCTATAATTTATTGTATTTAATTCACTTTTAATTATAAATGTATAAACATGATTAATGTAGCTTAGCAGTAGAACTGCCATAATGATAACCTAGGATAGCTTGGTTCGATACCAGTTTACGACCGTAGCGAACAACTCGGACGGATCATCCACACCTCCGAGGACATGAGCAATACTCACATGTATAGATTTTCCCCATATGTCCCGTGTCCGACTCGCGGTCGGGTAACGGCATTGGCTAACTATGTCTGTGACACTACTTGTGGCTTGGATTATGACTGTGGGTCTGTGATACGCCCTGTGTGGAAATTCTTGTTACATGTGTTGGCTTGGCACCCAGTACGCATCGTAGTGCTGCTGGAGGCCGACACTTAGTATTCTCGGCTATGGTTTGTTTTCCAGTACGCATGGTAGCTCTGCTGGAAGCTGAGACTTAGTGTTCTCAGCCTGCAATTCTTCGGCGGTGACTGATTGTTGTCCTATGTATCGGGATTTGTGATTTTTGGATATATTTGAGGATTGAGTATTATGGAGAGTACAATCTTGGGATATCGATTTGATGGACTCATATGGATTCTTGGATAGTGTTGCTATTTCTTTTGATGATTTTCTAATTCGATCGGACATAACTATGTGGATTCTTGGATTTTGATGATCGCAAATATTTTGTAGAACGAGAAGAATATCGAGGATGTCCTTATATAATTTTTTTCGACTTCCCAAGCACCTAGAACCTGGTTTGATTGCTATATCTTGGTAGTTGAGAGACTTATTTTCTGATAGCTTGTGATCATTGATTCAGAGGATTCTTGTGAGTCAGAGGGCCTAGCATTGATTCTAGTGATTGGCTTAGTATTTGGTGATTGTCTTTCTTGGTATAATATTTCTTCCACCGTGGATGTGAAGACTATTGATTGATCCGGTGGATGGACCGACTTGATGATTAGAGCTGTAGGCTCCCATGTGTACTTGTGATGCTCTTTTAGTAGAGATCCCGACCATGTACTTGACCTGATATCCATGTCACGATGTGGGCAGATGATTTCATGTGACTGACAGATTTGACCTTGTCCCTGACAGGACTACTTGTATCCGTACTATAAGTCCAGTTTATCCTTTGAGGTACTGGCCCTGATCTTGTACTGAGGTGCTCCTTGGCAGCGGCACTTTGAGGTGCTATCCCCTTGATTATATCTATGATTACCTGTACGGGTATCTGGTAGTTGGCCTATAGTCTTAGCGTGGTCAGGATTGCTTGCTTGCTTGTTGTATAACACTAAGGATGGATCACAACTGGGACTATAGGTGCCGAGGTTGATTCTTACTTAGTGTTTTCGTACTGAGCTACGACATCAAGGAGGATGATCATGTGACCACGACATGTGATTTCGGATAAATGTATGGATAATCTAGGCAACTTAAACCGGTAGAAGCATTGGAAGGGAACGGAATCTCAAGATCGTACAATACTAGCCACTTCACAGACATCTAGTCATGGAGTGCAGGATGGCCGCTATGAATATTGTTACCATCCGTATTAGAGGATGACAGTATCCGGCTACTTTACTTACCATGTACATGGCATGCTCAGCACAGTAGCCTTACGAGGGACCAGTGGTGACATGCATAGCCCGGTGGTCTTACGAGGGACCGGTGCTCATCTAGTCTTAATATATTTGGCCCCGTTAGCTTGCTAGATAGGCATGATCTGAGGATTCCTATATTACATTGTTGGGGTAACCCAACCCCCACCTAGACAGTCGTAGATATTTGAGTGGCCGTTTATTCATATAAATTGTTTGGCTTATTGCTTGATAAGCTGACTGGCCCATAATGCTGCCCCGACGCGGTAATTTATTCCCTTGTTCTTGTTTGATATAGGGATGGATTACTGTTCCGATGAAAGATTATGAGTTCCGGTTGGCCATGCAGGTGTTATTGGATGTTAGGGAGATTGTGATGATTTTTTGTTATTTAGCTGCATTAGTTGTCGATTGTTATCGTGCGTTGGTACCGCACGATCCTTACCCTCTTTTACTGTTCATATATGCTCTTCTGTTTCATATTTTATCCTTTTGGCTTTTCATCGCTCGTGGTAATTACTACGGTTGGCCTGACCAACCCTAGATTGTTCCCAGATTGCATGTGACCGACCCGGTGGATCTTCTAGACTCGACTTGGAGGATATGCTTCAGTTCCCAACCATACTAGAAATTGTGGGAAGGTATACTTATCAATATTATTATCATGTACTGTAGATTTCTTAATTATTATACTAGTATTTCCTTCTTTCTATATGATTGTCTCTTGCTTAGTATCTCATTTTTATTGCCTATGGATATGAGATCAGATTTAGGCCATAGAATAATTGCATGCTAGGATACCCAGCAAGATTGACAGCCGTCATCGCCGTATAACATATTCATACCTTATACGGTGTAGCTGGCCGACGTCCGTCCCCATATTTCGGTACTGGAGCGTGACACGGTTTTAGTGGTGGCCCATACAGGTCTTGTTTTAAGATATTGTTGGGTATCACATGATTATTGATCTCAGTCCACTATTCCTTGGTATTCCCGCTTGTTATCCTTGTCCTTCGCTCCCTTGATCTTGTGAACTGGTTCTTGTCTCAACCTGGACCTATCTTGCTTGGCCATGTCTTATTCGTTGATATCTACCTTTATTCTTTGTTTTGAGACACATGGTCCTATTGCTGGCTATGTTGATAATTTTATCAGATAAGACGATGTGTTCTCTTATCATTGGTTTACTTGTTATTTATTTTGGGTTCTGTACTCTCTACCGATGTTTCGCCTTGGTTGATTTCATGTTATTCCCTTCATGCGTTGACTTAGTATCATTATCGTCCTCTTCGAGCATTGGCTTGATTGTTGTGGAAGGAAGATTTCGTCAGGACTCTGAGATTGGATATTTTAACAATTTTTGAGTATCCAGTGGATATTCTTGTGTCAATTCAGCTCATTTGATTCTGGAAAATTCTGCAATCATGATTATTTGTTTCAGATATTATTTTGATTATAGATATACTTTCTATATAATATGTTTTGACATGGATTTTTGGATATGGAGTATTTTTCTAGAAAACTATCTTGTGGTTATTATTGAAGGTATTTTGATGTATATTATGATTCACCTGGATTTTTGGATTTTGATTATTTTTCTAGAACCATCTTGTTATATTGTCAGATGTTTTGTGATTTCAGTGACATGGACATTTGGGTTATAGATTTGGTTCATTTCGGGCATTTGTCAAGAGTGACCGGGTGACCCTAGTATACCTTGATAGCGTGGTAACGAAAGTTGCAGCCGCTCGATTATAGTGCCATGGTGAATCTTTTGCAGCCATTCTGGATGGCGTGGCAGAAAATGACCATGACACCCATTATGATCGGATGTAAGGATACTACTTCGTCGGTTTAAGACAAATATCATGGATTTTATGATTTTGGAGATTTTCATGTAGTTGGGATTTCAGGTTTCTGACAATATTTTCGATATTTTGTACATGTTTTGATTTATGCAGTTATTTTGTGCATGTGAGATTTGATTTTTGAGATTCTTTTAGTGTTTTGGATTTACCTTAAGTTGAATTGTGTAGCTAGACAGTGTTCACTTTGATGTTTTCATATTGAGATTTGTTCATTCCTAGTTGTATTACTTGATTTTTGTAAGGTGGGTAGAGTTTTATGATATGTATATACCAGTTTTGAAACCTTATTTTAAATGATTTTGAAATTTCGAGGACAAAATTTTTGTAAGGTGAGTAGCATGTCAAATTCCTATTTTGAAAATAGGTATATGACCGTATTTGGTATTTTGGTAATTTTAAACTTTTCTATTATTTAAATTTTATTATTATTGGATCTTGATTTGGGCTTCGTTGTTAGGACTTGAATTTTCATTGGTATTTAATTATTATTATTGGAGTTAGTATTGTTAGATTCATGGTTATGATTATTCCTACTCCTATTATTGCTAATATCATTATTATTATTTATTTATTTAAATAACCTAACCTACCTCTCCCCTTACCAAACCTAACTCTCACTCTCTCTTTCCCTCTCCCCTCTCTCCTCACCCACACAGCTGCCCCCTCACTTTTTCTCTTTCTTTTGCTCCTTTCTCTCTGGAGAATACCCCCCTCAGCTCTCTCTCTCCCTGACCCACTCTCTCTCCCTCGAACTCTCTCTACTATATCCCTCTCTCAAGCTCCCCTCTCCTCTCCCATGGCCTTCGGCGACCACCACCACTCTCGTCGCCTCCGCCTTTCCCCTCTTCCCCGAGCCGCGACCGCCACCACAATTTTCTACCACCGCCACCATCATCCCGTCACCACCTCCCCATGGCCTCCGCCCCCACCATCATCTCCTCTGCCCCTTCTCCTCCTTTCTTTTGTCGTGGCGCGGACAGCCCCCGATGTTGTCCTCTCCTCCGCTAAAGCTCGAACAGACCCCATGGCCATATCCTCTGCCCCCTCTTCCCGGAGCCGCGCCATCGTGAGCTCCCCTGTCACTGATGTCCTCCCTCATTCGGGAGCCGACCTGCCTGGCCAAGCTCCTCCGCCCGACCTGGTCGCGCCGTCGCGGTGTCTTCTCCGTCGGCGAGGGCCCCCAGCTCCTCCGCCCCTTCCTCTGATCTTCTCTCCGACGAGCAGCCGTCGAGCACGGGGTCAGCACCGCCTTGAGCGACGGGACTTCTTGGGCCCTGTGCTGCTCGAGCAGCGAGCTGGCCTCAGGTTACGTGCTCCTCGGGCTGCGTACTTTGGTGTACGTGCAGCCTCGTGCAATGTGCTGCTCGATCTGTTTGCTATCTCGATTCACGTGTCCCATTTTACGTATACCTCGGTGTGCGTGTGAGCCTCGGGATGCGTGCTGCCTTGAATTTTGCGTAGCCTAGATTTGTACGCTGCCTTAGGCAGCGGAATGCCTCGAGCCCCGCGCTGCCTCAGGCATCGTACCACACGATTTACGTGTTGCCTCGATTTTCGTGCCCCGGCCTTTCTGTCCATCCTGATATTCATGATCTCTCGATCTACGTGCACGTCTCGGTTTACATGCCCGTATCGATCTGCGTGCCTCAGTTTCCTTACTAGATACCTGCATTGCTTATGGAAACCATATGGTATAGCCTTCTGCCATCCTTGTGCTTTATGTTATTTTATTATTATTTAATTCTAATAATTTTTTATTGTGTGTTCTAAGGACCTCGATGGACGTGCCACCTTGGATCGCGATCGCCAAAGACTTGCTTACCTAGCCGAGCCCTCTAGGCAAGTATCCCTTTCTCATTGACGGCTCTTACCCTCTCTCCTGAAATTTATTGTATTTAATTCATTTGTAATTGTAAATGTATAACCATGATTAATGTAGCTTAGGAGTAGAACTGCCATGATGATAACATAGGATAGCTTGGTTCGATACCATTTTACGACTGTATTGGACAACTCGGACGGGACATCAACACCTCCGAGGACACGAGCATGACTCACGTGTATGGATTGTCCCCATATGTTCCGTGTCCGAATCGCGGTCGGGTAACGGATTTGGCTAACTATGTCTGTGACTCTGCTTGTGGCTTAGATTATGACTGTGGGTCTGTGATGCGCCATACGTGGCGATTGTTGTTGCATGTGTTGGCTTGGCACCCAGTATGCACCGTAGTGCTGCTGGAGGCCGAGACTTAGTGTTCTCGGCTATGGTTTGGTTTCCAGTACGCATGGTAGAGCTGTTGGAAGCTGAGACTTAGTGTTCTCAGCCTGCGATTCTGTGGCAGGTTGCGTCGAGTGGATTTAGCCACAATTCGCTGGGTGCTTCCGTCCAGAATAAAAAGAAGAATCTGTCAAATTTTTCCAGAATTCCCGGTCGGGAATTTGGTTCGAATATTTAGGCAGAACCATTCCTTTGGTTGCCGAACCAGACTCATGCATGTCTATTGTAGTATAGTATTACCTGATCTCAGTACCTGCTAGGTAGACTCCTGACTAGATTATGTTGACCCAAATCACAGTCAACCAAATATTGACAAATTGACAATATAAAACTTATCATAATTCAATATGACACATCAAGACAGAACTCAGTACATGACGGACGTCATCTCTCTCCTGCAGCGTACTCGTTTCGGAGTCTGTACTATTTTACATTTGTTGAGTCTAGCTAAATGTAAATTGAGTAGCACTGGTTTTCTTGGCTTAACTCTTATCCTCAAAACAAACCCAAAAGATCCACCAAGCCAAAACTAGCCCACATAGGCCCATTGAATTTTCTGTAAGCATGGAGACAGAGTTCGGCCGAACTCTGCCTCCACACAGAGTTCGGGCTGAACTCAGTCCCCTAAATTACATGGCCCTAATTTTTAGGGTTTGTTGTATGCTAGTTGTCCAACGACCAAAAATTTGAATTCTTGACACAGAATTCTGGCCGAATTCTGCCTATCCCAACTATTATAAATAGGCCTTAAATTCTCTCATTTTCAATCATCTAATTATCTTCTCTTCTCTTCTCTATCAGCCTCATACAAGCCTTAACCTTCTCATCTACTAGCCAAAAGCTTCCTAAGCCTAAAAGTGCTCAGTGTTATTCAGTTAGGAGTTTGTGCAAGAAAGTCGCTTGAAAAATTCCAAGCATCGCCACAGCGATCTTTGTAAGAAGTTGACGTGCTCTTCTGAAGAAAAGGCACAGGGTGTAACTACTATTTCACAAATAGTAAATTTAATCCTGAGCTAGAGTTCTCAGGCCTGGACTAGTCCTCCATGAGGAAAACTAGGTTAAAAATGACTGTGTTTGCGTATGCTCTCTTGATCTTTTTATTTTCGCATTTATGACTCTGATTATTTACTGTTGGTGAAAAGAGTTTAATTTTTATTTGGCTATTATTGTTATAAAATCTATTCACCCCCTCTAGAGTTGCCTACCTGCTCTTCAATTGGTATCAGAGCTCTGTTCTCTTTACAAGGACTAACATCCTAGAGCTGATTAATGGCAACCACACAACCTATGTTTTCCAAAGATGGTGAAGGACAGTCCACTCATAGGCCACCCCTATTTGATGGAACCAACTATATCTATTGGAAAACTAAGATGAGTTTCTATCTCAAGTCTCTAGACTTTGACCTGTGGACCATTGTCACCGATGGTTACAAAAAGCCCGCCAGAATAGTTTTCGTGGAAGATCTCATCGAAAAATCCAACGACAAATATTCTGATGAGGAAAAAAACTGGCGAGTCTAGATGCTAGAGCTATTAATGCTCTTTTATGTACAATAGACAGGAATGAATTCAACAGGGTCTCGACATGCACCACCTCGCACGAAGTATGAAAGCTTCTGGAAGTGACGCATGAAGGAACCACTCAAGTCAAGGAATCTAAGATCAGTCGTCTAACTCAAGAATACGAGGCGTTCAAGATGAAGCCGAATAAGACAATCACCCAAATGTTCACAAGGTTCCTTGATGTCATCAATTCTCTGTCATCTCTTGGCAAACAATACTCCAATCATGAGAAGATCCGCAAGTTACTTAGGGGGCTACCGAAGATCTGGAACCCTAAGGTAACAGCAATTATAGAAGGCAATGATCTCGCCAAAATGTCTATGGAAACTTTGATGGGAAAGCTGATGACCCACGAGCTCGACCTCAAAAACTTCGACGAACCTGCTCCAAAGGAAAAGAGATTGCCCTAAAAGCTCATCGTCGAAGGGCTAATCCTGAAGAAACTGACGACGACAATTCTGAAGGTGATGATCAAGCTCTTCTAGTCCGCAACTTCAAGAATTTCTTTCGTTTCAATCGAAGGAAGAAGGAACAACAAGAAGACGACGAGGACAACTTGCTACGGCTGCAGAAAGATTGGACACGTTGAAAGGACGGTCCATTCGTAAAGAAAGGTAACAGATATGAGAAGCCCTACAAGAAGCCTAAATCAAGAAAGTACGCCAACACTAGTATTTGGCACGAAAGTGAAGCTAGTAATTCTGAGGAAGAAGATGACTCTCCTCAAGACACCGCCAATGTCTGCCTAATGGCAACATCCGAGAAGGTAACTAGCGAAACACTTGATGACTTTACATTTGATGAACTTGGCGATGCTTTTAATGACTTACTAAATGATCACAAGAAATTCATTAGTAAATATAAGCATGCCAAAGAGAAAATCAAAGGCTATGAAATAGAGATTCAAACTCTTTCTTCTTTACTTGATAATGTTAGAGACACTCCACCCACGGAATTCACTGATGAGGTATCCAAGCTTAAATTAAGCTTACATGATGCCAAAATACTTATTAAAAAGCAAACACGTGAGATCTCAGCACTCAACAAAGAGCTTGCTGAAGAAAAGAATAAACATAAGATCTCTATTGCTAAGATTGATGGTCTGAATGCTAAGTGCAATGAACTGAATGTTGTCTCTAAGAAATTAGAGATCAGATTCAGAAAACAGGTTGCTCAACCTAAAACCCAATCACACAGTTGCAAAACACATACAAAACACAAGACCACTCATAATAGTAAAACACGTCACCCACATGCAGCACGTAACCATGCTTATATGTACACGTATTCCCATGCAACACGTAAACACATTCACATAGACATCATTCTCAATCTACTCATAACTATTATCCTGCTGCTACACATAGTCACTATCCTGCTGTTTCACATAGCTATCACCATACTGCACATAGACATAACTATTATCCTACTACTACTACATATAGTCACTATCCTGTTGTTCCACATAACTATCACCATACTGCATATAAACATCAATATCAACCTGCTCCTAACACAAATTGGAATGCTACTTGTACATACTGTGGATTACATGGTCATATCTCACCACAGTGTAGAATTAGGAAATTAATTGATATTAATCTACATGTATGGGTACCGAAGACTAACATTTCAGAACCCATAAGAACTTAGGTACCAAAGGTCACATCTACTCATGATGTAGGTGGACCTTCCTTCCTTAACTAAAAGCAAGTAGATTCTCGATAGTGGATGCTCGTGACATATGAATGGAGACGTAAATCTTTTCGCATCACTATCGATGAAAAGGAAATGATATGTATCCTTTAGTAACAATTTAAAGGGCTATATCATAAGTAATTGTACTATTGGTTATTCTCCTTCTCCTGTAATAAAGGATGTCTGCTTAGTGACCGAGTTAAAGCATAACCTGCTTAGCATAAGTCATCTTACTGATCATGGATATGATATTAACTTTGAAAAGAATAAATGCTATATTTATGATAGGTCAACGAGAGACATTGCTTTTGAAGTGATAAGAGAAGATAACATTTATATTTTCTATCTATCTAGAAATACTAACAGTGCAGGAAGATGCCTCTACGCCCACAAGGATGAAAGACTGTTGTGGCACCAGCGTCTTGGTCATGCCAATATGGATACTATATCCAGGCTATCGACAAAGAAGCTAGTAAGAGGTCTGTCCGACATCACATTCAAGAAGGACACGGTATGTGCCGAATATGAACTGAATAAGGCAACCAAATCTTCTTTTAAATCCATAAACACTGTAAGTACTACTAGACCCTTGTAATTACTACACATAGACTTATTTTGTCCCTGTAGAGTAGCCAGTCTTGGTGGAAAACTCTATGCTTTTGTTATTATAGATAATTTTTTAAGATTCACTTGGGTTTTCTTCCTTTCAAACAAAAGTGATGCTATTTCAGTTTTCAAAATCTTTGCCAAAAAGGTCCAAAACGAAAAAGGCTACATGATTACTCGAATCCGAAGTGATCATGGAGGCAAATCCGAAAATTCTGATTTTGAAAAATTTTACGAAATAAATGGTTTTGATCATGATTTTTCTTGTCTTAGAACTCCTCAACAAAATGGTGTTGTGGAGCGGAAGAATATGACTCTTGGCGATATAGCTAGAGTCATGTTGAATAAATTTTTACTTCCAAAATATTTTTGGGCAGAAGCTGTCAGTACAGCTTGCCATGTTTTAAATAGGGTGCTTATTCGACCTATTTCGAAGAAAATAACCTATGAGCTTTGGTTTGGTAGGACTCCCAATGTCTCATATTTTAGAGTGTTCGATTGTCACTGTTTTATCCTAAATACCAAAGATAACTTAGGCAAGATTGATGCCAAAGCTGACGATGGTATTTTCCTTGGCTATGCTGCCAAGAGTAAGGGATATAGAGTGTTCAACAAACGCTCAATGATTGTAGAAGAATCTACTAATGTGACTTTTGATGAAGAAAATAATACAGCAGATATCTCCAACGATGATGTTGACCTATCAACTTTTACGCCGATGAATACTGGAGGGCTTACCGAGGAAGTTCGCGTTCAAGCCGTCACACCCAAAAAACTTGGTAATATGTGAGGTATCACGCGGAGTAATTACTCGATCATCTTTAAGAGATTCTATTGCTAGTACTGCTTTTATTTCACAAATTGAGTCTAAAACTGTTTTAGAAGCTTTTAATGATGAATTTTGGATTTTGGCTTTGCAAGAAGAACTCAACCAATTCGAAAGAAGCCAGGTCTGGGAACTTGTTTCTAAACCAGCTAACCATTCGATTATTGGTACTAAATGGATTTTTCGTAACAAAGTAAATAAAGATGGTTCAGTCACTCGCAACAAAGCTCGTCTAGTAGCTCAAGGATACAACCAAGAGAAAGGTATCGACTACGATGAGACGTATGATCCTGTTGCAAGACTTGAATCCATTTGGATGCTTTGTGCCTTTGTAAACTTTCAGAATTTTAAACTTTTTCAAATGGATGTCAAAAGTGCTTTTCTGAATGGTTTTATTAAGGAGAAAGTTTTTGTAAAACAACCCCCTGGTTTTGAAAATCACAAATTTTTCGACCATGTTTTCAAGCTTAAGAAAGCGCTATATGGCCTCAAACAATTCCCCAGAGCTTGGTATGAACGCCTAAGCAATTTCTTACTAGATAAAGGTTTTTCAAATGGATGATTGACACTATACTTTTTATCAAAAGTTTTCGAGACACCATTCTTTTAGTCCAAATTTATGTTGATGATATCATATTTGGGTCCACTAATAAAAATCTATGCCAAGATTTTGCTAAGTGTATACAGAACGAATTTGAGATGAGTATGATGGGGGATCTCACCTACTTCCTTGGATTGCAAGTCAAACAAACTTCGCAAGGAACATTCATCAACCAGTCAAAATACACAAAGGATATGTTGAAGAAGTTTGATCTTGACAACGTCAAACCAATCAGCACTTCCATGGCTACTACGACCAAGCTGAAACCTGATGAAAGCGGCAAACCTGTTGACCAACGTATGTATCGAGGTATGATTGGTAGTCTACTTTACCTAACTGCTAGTCGTCCCGATATCGTGTTTATTGTTTGTCTGTGTGCCCGCTATCAAGCTAATCCTAACGAATCACACATGTCCGCCGTTAAGCGTATTTTTCGATACCTTAAGGGTACTATTACATTGGACTTCTGGTATCCCAAATCCACATCCTTTGACCTTATTGGTTATTCGGATGCTGATTTTGTGGGATGCAAAGTCGACCGTAAAAGTACGAGCGACACGTGTTATTTATTAGGCAAGGTTCTAGTCTCCTGGTTTAGCAAGAAGCAGAATTCTGTCGCACTATCCACAACAGAAGCTGAATATATCACAGTTGGTCGTTGTTGTACACAAATTCTGTGGATAAAGCAAACCCTTGCAGACTACAACCTATCTTTTATGCACATTCCTATATTATGTGATAACACTAGCGCCATCAACCTTACTAAGAATCCTATATTTCACTCACGCACGAAACACATTAAAATTCGTTACCACTTTTTACGTGATCATCAACAAAACGGCACTATAAATTTAGAATTTATTGACACTGATCATCAGCTGGTAGATTTCTTTACTATACCACTATCCGAAGAACGATTTAACTTTCTTTGTCGTGAATTAGGAATTTTGGATGAAACGATTATTCATTAAATTGGCCTGCGTAAATATCAATTATGTCATGTTTCTTTATGGTGATTTTGCTATACGTACACTCCGAAAGGGTCCTTCTGACAATAAGACGCAAAAGCCTAAACGACACGGTGCACTAGTCTTCGGACTACCGCTAGCTGGAATTCGGCCTCTACAGCTACCCCATGGCAGTTTCATCGTAATGATTTGTGTCATAAATTCTTGTTTATTACATGGTTCAATTTCATTTATAACTTACTTAATTCATTTTTCTAACTGTATTTACATTTACTCCATTCAATTTATATTTGCAATTTTCTAACTTGGCCACTTACTTTTACAATTTTTCCATCTTTATCACTCCTGTCAATTTTTTCCAACTTGGCAATTTTTTAAACTATTTTCAGTTCTGGATCCAGAACCCACAAATTCGGCCGAACTCTGCCTCACACAGAGTTCGGGCCGAATTCGGTCTGGTCATTCCAGAACTTGCAGTTGCTCTCAGTCATCCATCCTTTTTTGATCCTACGGTCCAGGATCAACCCGACCAGCCGAACCCCCTTTCATATTTTTGGGTTCTCCCTCTCTCTCCTCTCCATTGCCTCCTTTAAAACCTCTCCAACTTCATCCTCTCCAAACAGTAACCCTAGAATTCTCAATCTAGTGTGATTTTCTTCCCTAAACTCAAGGAGAATAGCTTTTGCATCATTCTCTTCCTTATTCCACTAATCTCTTGAGGTATAACTCTCTCTTTTTCTCCATCTCATATTTCAAGTTTCTATCTTTATCAATGGCACCTAGGTTGTTCAATAGAGGAAAGAGGGCTAGAACCGAGGGTGCTTCCTCATCGAACCCTCCTCCTTGAAATGATCAACCCATTTATCCACTTTTCAATCCACCACAACCCAACGAACCCAACACATTCGATGATCGAATTTTTGTTTCATTGTAAGCATCAAATTAATGGTTCAATGATTTTCGTTCACGACCTGTGTGCACGGGTCATCCTATTAATTTCACTATATTTTCTCGTTATGACTCATTATTTCATGATCATTGTCTTGATGAGTTAGTTTCTACAACTTTACTTATATATTTGAATGTGATCCAGATGTTTTACTGTAATCTTACTTTTGACGACATACTACTCTATTCTCGTGTCGCCGGGATCGACATCTCTTTCGATGATTTTGAACTTGCGGAATATCTTGAGATTCCGGAACCCAACTCTTGGGAGAAACTTGTTGATGCACGCAAGTTTTAATTTCCCGATGGGTCGTCCCTTGAGAGTTTTAAGGACGATTTGTGTACTCCTAACATTCATCCACGCAAGTTACTTGCAAAATCCCTTAACCCATATTTCTACGAACTTTATCGTATCGTCTTCTTCACGATCTTGCCCAAAGCATGATCGACTGATAAAGTTTCTTATTTTGAGATCTCTGCCCTCTATCACCTTCACTTTCATGTCCCGTTCAACCTTCCACGCACTATGATGGACTGGATGATTAGTGCTAGGAAGAGGCCTAAGTCATTGGTCTATGCACTCTATTTGTCGATGGTCTTTCGTGCATTTCATGTTCCTCTAGATGAGTGCCAGTTCCTTCCAGCCCCTGCCTTTCTGTCTAAGGCACGGCAACTTCTAGCAGCTGTCGAGCCTCCCGCTGAGTCCGAGCATTCCGAGTCTGATGCTCAGGCTGATACACCTGTTCTTGGACAACCTGCGCACGTACCTCCTGCTACTCTCGAGACTATCTCCAGACCATGCTTCGCGATCATTTTATGTTGGAGGACGACCACTGGTGTAACCCTGCTTTTCCGAATTTTTGAAATTTCGTATTTTCTGGGATTTTCTAATTTAGCCATCTTTTATTTTATGGTTTGTTTATGGAATATTTAATTGATTTACCTATTACTATAATACAATTTTCTAAATGGGTATTAATTTAGAGCAATTTGAATTTGGGTTTAAAAATTTACTTTCCCTTCAAACTTTTAAAATCCTTAATTTTGAATTACCAAGTTGTTATAACTAACTTAGTGGTCCCCACATAATTTTTAAAAAATTTCTAACTGATTTTTTTATAAAACCCGCAAATTGTGAAAAGGGGAGGGACTCCTAGGATTAATTTTATTGGGTGGAAGGGCTTCTATGAAAATATTCTATTTTTTTGGGTTTTTCTGAAAAAAAATCCATTCTTCTCTATTTAATTTCTTTCTTCTCTCTCTCTCCTCACATTCTATTTTCCCCTCTTCGAGAATTGATAGGAGCAGAGCTCCTCAAAATTATTTTCTCCCCCAAACATTTGACCTAACCCTAAATCTGATGGTGGAGATGGCACTACCGGCGGCCAACTCAGGCGCCGGTGTCTAGGAGGTTCTCCTCCGACGTTAGATTCTCACGTCGACGGCTGGGACTCGTTCTCGTCCCGGCGAGTCTTCTTTCCCGACGACGACGTGCGGGGTTCACCTCCGGTGACTTCGTCTTCCTCGACCGAGCGGGGCGCAGCTGATCTCTGACGATTGACCGACTCCTCCGACAGCAGAGTTTCCATTGACGGCGAGCGGCACCCGATTCTCTCGGCGACTTCCTCCGGCGATCATTCCTTTCTCGATCGGAATTTCTCGGCCATGTGGATCAAATTTTCTTGTAAGTTCGTTTGAAGCCTCTTCAAACTTCTCTGTGATCATTTTTCTGAATCGAGTTATTTTTGTTGTTGTGGCGATGAATTTGTAGTAGCAATTCATGATCAGTTCTGATCGAATTCACTCGAACCGACCTCCCTCTTCATTGAACCGAATCTTCTCTGAAGACAGACAACGTTTGATGAATTCTCAGTGACCTTCAATTTCGGATCGGTGAGCTTCGATCTCAGTTCCTATTCGGTTTTGAGTAATTTAATGTGTTCTGTTGAAAATTTGTGTTGATCTAGAAATTTGTGTGAATCGTTAGGACAAGGAGCAATGAACCAGTTCAGATTTTAATTTGAAATTTCATTGATGCTTGGTTTCGTTCGTGACTAGAGACGCGGAAGACCGTATCCGATTTTTGGATTTGAAGCATCGTTCCAGTTGGATTGTTTTCCAGGTATCTATCATTCCTATAATTCCTCTTTGATTCATCAAATTGCATCTGGGGTTGATAGGGACTTTAGACAGGTTTGGTTTTGAGTCAGATCGACTTTTGCTTGGGTTCTTGTCCAGTGGTTGCTTTGTGTTCGTGTCAAGCGTGCGTGCGTGTTGCTCGTGATCGTTGTTGTTCCTGTTCAGTGGCGTATACATGTCCAGGGGTGATGTAGAGGAGTCGGGGAAGACCAGTTTGGTGAGCTGGTCCTGTTTACTGCTATGGAGCTGAGTATTTCTAGCTGGGTTATGTATAGTTTTGGCAGAGACTGTTGTATTCAGGAGTAGCCGTTAGTTAAATTCCAGTTTTAAATTAGTAGGGGTGACTGGGTTTGTATGAGTATTTGCTAGTATAGAGTAAGTCCAACTCTGTTCAAGTGGGAGAAGTCTGGGACTGGTATGGTTGTATATTGGACTTTGGATTTTGAATGCCCTTCTGAGCATTCAATTGAGTGTATGGTATAATCTTTACTGATTAAATTTTATTTTGACAGCAGATGTATTGAGTTCAGTCCAGGAGATTGGACTGGCCTTGGCATCTGTTGAACTCAATAATTATGCATTGAGCCATAGTTCCTTAGTGCAGATGTTGAAATTAAATGGTAGTGTAGTTTCATTGGTTAGGTTTCCTTCTAACTGAGTTGTTGTACAATAAAGGGTTTAGTAGAATAGTGATATCAGGTCGGGTGGGGAATGTCAATTATTCCAGTAACTTATCTCAAATTTGATGGTAAAATCTAATATATGGACCTATGTGATGGAACAACAAGGGAGAGGGTTGGAAGGTATTGGGGGCAGGTCAATAAGTCCAGGTCAGGGTTAATGTATTCATGAGGTTGGGCTTGTTAAATTCTTAGGAGAATGCTAATCGTTATTTCAAATTAAATATTACCTTTCCTAAATCAAATGGTTTAAATATGGTGATGGTTTATATGCATGTCTCTAATAATAATTGTAATTCTGTTGGTATTTATAAGCTAAGGTTAATACTATTTTTGATAAGCTAAGATATATATCACATCTTTCTAAGTTAAGTAAAACCTAACCTTCTATCATAATAAATTTTTCCTAATAAATGTTTTGCTCTAATATTTTGCCATATATATATTTTCGAGAATCGTTCCTAATATCTACATGATATTTTACTAATAAAGTTACTAAATATTACTTTCCTATATTAAAATAGGTTACTAGCATTTATGATTCAAACTAATTTGCCATGAATATTATCTGGATTGGAACTAATTGCTAGTAGAAATATTTTAATTAATTATTTATCTAAACCAATATTAATTTGCTGGAAAAATATATTTTAGTTTAGTTATTGTCTAACTAATATTATTTTGTTATATAAATTTAAACTCTTTTCTTGTCTAGTATTTAATGATGAAGTCAGCTAGTTATATAAATGTAAAGATTAGCTAGAATTTTAATACTAGTTAATAATTAGCGATTTTAGCTAGTAAATAATGTAGAATTAACCAACATGTACCTATTATCAGGTGGACATAGAGATTTCCACATTCATTTTCCCGATCTTCCAGAAAATCAGGCAAGTACACCGACTCGAACCCTTTACTCTGTATTTCTGTCTTGCTTCATGTTCTCATATTGACACGTTGTACACACGATTGTTCATTGTTCATCGTTCATTGTTCACCATTCACGTTCATTGTTCATTGTTCATAGTTCATTGTTCTTACTTGTACATTGAGGTGGGGAAATACTACAGATATGTGACCAATCCTATTTTAGCTAGGCATTGACTAATAGCTTAGGTCTCACATCCTACACGTGGGACTCTAAGTCGTACCATTGTTCATTGTTCACTGTTCACTGTTCATTGTTTATCCAACCGGTCACATACTCTGATAGTTATTTCAAACGCATGTTACACTGATAGTATAGTTCATTGTTTCTGGATCCGGTACCATAGTTTTATTGTTATTCTTATTCCACAGTTTCATATTTCTGTCTTGTACCATAGTAAATATTGTGATTCTTTTTCATGTATTTCAGTTTACATTGTTTAGAGCTTCTTGTCGGGGTTGTACTTTGCTCTTTTCCTGACAAGATACGTTGCAGGTCTTCTTGATGATGTTGTATCTCCTTCATGGGCCAAAGCCCGAAGCCAGGATAGAGTTGTGCCTCAGGATAGACTTAGAATTTCAGAGTTATAGTTAGGTCTTTTCTTAGATTTGTTTTAGGGGATTTTATCATGTCTTGTATTGCATTAAGGATTTCAGGATTGTATAATTTTTATTCATGTTATCGGATTTATCTCCAGATGATATTGTATAAATAACTTGTGGATTATGGATTGTGATGATGTTGTATAGCAGCTGTGATGGTTTATATTTCTTTTATCTTGGAGTTTTCCTTAGAATTGTACAGCTTACTTCGTCGTGTCCATCGATGAAGGCTGGGCGTATCCGACTCGTGTTCGATTATTCGGGAGCTGGTCGTGACAGCTGGACCTAGCTCGATTATCGTACCACCTTGCAGATGAGTGCCATCAGCAACTCATTGCATGATGTCCGGTACACCATGTCTCGGCATCCCACTATGCCCCTTCCAATGGAGCGGGCTCCATCTCATGCCGGTTACCGTATCGACGACCCTTGGGTCATGCGATATCTGGATTCGGATGCAGCTTTTGTGGATCCTCGTTATTCGGATACTGATCCATCTGACTCCGTTGGACCATCTCGTGCTCCATGATGGATGTGATTCCGTACTTGCTGCTGCTGATGATCTTATTTAGTTTTATGCATTATGGACTTTTGATTATGTCATTTGATTTTCTTGTATGAGTACATTTTCAGTTTCTGTGGATCTTTAGATTTTATCTGCAGTTATTATATTATTATTATTGTGTGCTTGCCAGTTAATCTTTTATACA
This sequence comes from Iris pallida, assembly GCA_029216955.1. NCBI lineage: Eukaryota > Viridiplantae > Streptophyta > Magnoliopsida > Asparagales > Iridaceae > Iris > Iris pallida. The sequence goes on from JANAVB010026600.1 coordinate 858,426, forward strand.
GTCTATTGCCTGTTTGTGTTTGATATTCATATTTGATGTTCCTAATTGATAAATGCCAAAAGGGGGAGATCTGTTTGATATTCATATTTCTATCATATTGTGTGATATATATGTTTTAGAGAAGATTATGTACATCAGGATAAGGCACATTAGTTTATAGAGAAGCTATGTTTAACGGGGAGCTACTATTACAGGGGAGCTACTGCATTCTATGCATGTCGACTCCTTTCAACTTGTGTCCAGGTATGAACATTGAATATATAAATATCATTTTTGTCAATTATCAATATGGAAGAGATTGTTGACCCAAATCACATTCAACCAAATATTGACAAATTGACAATATGATACTTATCATAATTCAATATGATACATCAAGACAGAACTCAGTACATGACGAACGTCATCTCTCTCCTGCAGCGTACTTATTTCGGAGTCTGTACTATTTTACATTTATTGATTCTAGCTAAATGTAAACTGAGTAGCACTGGGTATTCTTGGCTTAACCCTTATCCCCAAAACAAACCCAAAAGATCCACCAAACCAAAACTAGCCCACATAGGCCCATTGAACTTTTTGTAAGCATGGAGACAGAGTTCGGGCCGAACTCTGCCTCCACACAGAGTTTGGGTCGAACTCTGTCCCCTAAATTACAGGACCCTAATTTTTAGGGTTTGTTGTATGCTAGTTGTCTAACGACCAAAAATTTAAATTCTTGACACAGAATTCTGGCCGAATTTTGCCTATCCCAACTAGTATAAATAGGCCTTGAATTCTCTCATTTTTAATCATCCAATTATCTTCTCTTCTATTCTCTATAAGTCTCATACAAGCCTTAACCTTCTCATCTACAAGCCACAAGCTTTCTAAGCCTAAAAGTGCTCAGTGCTATTCAGTTAGGAGTTTGTGCAAGAGTCAAGAAAGTCGCTTGGAAAATTGCAAGCATCGCCACAGCGATATTTGTAAGAAGTTGACGTGCTCTTCTGAAGAAAAGGCACGGGATATAACTACTATTTCACAAATAGTGGATTTAATCCTGAGCTAGAGTTCTCAGACCTGGACTAGTCCTCCACGAGGGAAACCAGGTTAAAAATGACTGTATTTTTGTATGCTCTCTTGATCTTTTTATTTCCGCATTTACTACTCTGATTATTTACTGTTGGTGAAAAGAGTTTAATTTTTATTTGGCTATTATTGTTATAAACTCTATTCACCCCCTTAGAGTTGCCTTCCTGTTCTTCAGATTAGTCACCTAGTTACTTGACATGTCTTGTTCGTCGAATAGCGTAAGGAGCATGATTCTACTCGGAAGACGGTCTGCAACCCTGGTCCTTGTTTGGTTTAAGGGTTGTGGATCTGCTTCAGAGCGGTTCATGCAATCCTTGCCATTTTTCGACGACATAATTAATAGACTCTTGTCCCCCCGACCATTCTTTCTAGGAGTTATCCTAGTCTAGCCAGCTAGGACTAATAGTTGTCCTATGTATCGAGATTTGTGATTTTTGGATATATCTGAGGATTGAATATTATGGAGAGTACAATCTTGGGATATTGATTTGATGGACTCACGTGGATTCTTGGATAGTGTTGATATTTCTTTTGATGATGTTCTAATTCGATCGGACATGACTATATGGATTTTTGGATTTGGATGATCGCAAATATTTTGCGAAACGAGAAGAATATCAAGGGTGTCCTTATATAATTTTTTTTCTCGACTTCCCAAGCGCCCAGAACCTGGTTTGATTGCTATACCTTGGTAGTTGAGAGACTTATTTTCTGATAGCTTGTGATCATTGATTCAGAGGATTCTTGTGAGCCAGAGGGCCTAGCATTGATTCTAGTGATTCGGTTAGTATCTGGTGATTGTCTTTCTTGGCATGATATTTCTTCCATCGTGGATGTGAAGACTATTGATTGATCCGGTGGATGGACGGACTTGATGATTAGAGCTGTAGGCTCCCATGTGTACTTGTGATGCTCTTTTAGTAGAGATCCGACCATGTACTTGACCTGATATCCATGTCACAATGTGGATAGATGATTTCATGTGACTGACAGATTTGACCTTGTCCCTGACAGGACTACTTGTATCCATGTTATAAGTCCAGTTTACCCCTTGAGGTATTAGCCCTGACTTTCTACTGAGGTGCTCCTTAGCAGCGGCACTTTGAGGTGTTATCCCCTTGATTATATCTATGATTACTTGTACGGGTATCTGGTAGTTGGCCTATAGTCTTAGCGTGGTCAGGATTGCTTGCTTGCTTGCTTGTTGCATAACACTAAGGATGGATCACAACTGGGACTATAAGTGTCGAGGTTGATTCTTACTTAGCATTTTCGTACTGAGGTACGACATCTAGGAGGATGATCATGTGACCACGGCATGTGATTTCGGATAAATGTATAGATAATCTAGGCAACTTAAACTGGTAGAAGCATTGAAAGGGAACAGAATCTCGAGATCATGCAGTACTAGCCGCTTCCCAGACATCTAGTCATGGAGTGCAGGCTAGGCGCTACGGATATTGTTACTGTCCGTTTTAGAGGATGGCAGTATCCGACTACTTTACTTACCATGTACATGGCATGCTCAGCATGGTAGCCTTACGAGGGACCGGTGGTGACATGCATGGCCCGGTGGTCTTACGAGGGACCGGTGCTCATCTAGTCTTGATATATTTGGCCCCGTTAGCTTGCTAGATCGGCATGATATGAGGATTCCTATATTGCATTGTTGGGGTAACCCAACCCCCATCTAGACAGCCGTAGACATTTGAGTGGTCGTTTATTCATATAAATTATTTTGCTTGTTGCTTGCTAAGCTGGCTGGCCCGTAATGCTGTCCCGACGTGGTAATTCATTCCCTTGTTCTTGTTTGATATAGGGATGGATTACTGTTCCGATGACAGATTACGAGTTCCGATTGGCTATGCAGGTGTTATTAGATGTTAGGGACATTGTGATGATTGTTGGTTATTTAGCTGTATTAGTTGTGGATTGTTATCGTACGTTGGTACCGTACGATCCTTACCCTCTTTTACTATTCATATATGCTCCCCTGCTTCATATTTTATCCTGCTGGCTTTTTTTCGTCCGTCCTTGAACCTTCCTTTCTGGTACTTGCTACGGTTGGTCTGACCAACCCTGGATTTTTCCCATATTGCCTGTGATCGACCCGGTGGGTCTTCTAGACTTGACTTGGAGGATATGTTTCAGTTTTTGACCATGCTAGGGATTGTGGAATGGTATACTCATCTACATTATTATCATGTACTATAGATTTCCTGATTATCATACGAGTATTTCCTGCTTTCCATATGATTCTCTCTTGCTTAGTATCTCATTGTTATTGCCTATGGATATGAGATCGGATTTAGGCCATAGAATGATTGTATGCTAGGATCTAGTAAGATTAACATCCGTCATCGCCGTATAACGTATTCGTACCTTATGCGGTGTAGCTGGCCGACGTCCGTCCCCGTATTTCGGTACTGGGGCATGACATTATCAGATTACATGGGGTGCCAGTTAGCATAGTCTCATATCGTGATTCTAGAATCACTTCTCATTTCTGGCAGAGTCTTCAGCAGAGTCTATGTCACGACCCGCACCCACTGTGAGGGTACGAGCACGTAACAATGCCCAGCCTACACCGCAGTGTCGGCGGTAGAACACTGTTCTAAGTCTCTAACTAACCATCAACTCATGCAGTATATAAAGTACTCATCATGATCAACTCCGAACGGAGGACAAGTATAATATATGGTGTAACTCAATCACAGCCTAAGCACGATAATATAACACAGAAATAAACTAAGAATTGAAGACAACAAAACTACTAATAAAATAACAACAAACTCAAACAATCTCAAATACATCTCAAGTCTCAAATCTCTATATACAACTCCAGATCTAAACAGGAAAAACTAAAACAAGACAGACTAACTAAACTCTCGATCACTCCTGAGTGTCGGGGCCATAGGTAGCTAAGCCATCTCCTCAGTAAAATGTAGGGCATGTGTCCTCAGGGCAATCATCTGTAAAATTTTCAACAGGTCCAGTCAGGACAGGAACGAGTACAACTCATCAAGAAAATCCAAGTAAATGACAGGAAACTATAAAGCAGTTATAGACAGTTTTATTGATGAATATGGCAGTTTATATACAGGTGATGGTATAGAGAAACAGTAAGATACAAGGAAAGTAAAGTAACTAAACAAGAGAAGAATGATGGCAATGATGACGGTAAATAAATCTAGCTGAACTAAAGTAACATGATAAGTCCAGGCAGTAAATATAAACAAGTGTAAACTGCTATAAATCCAGTACAAGATGAATCTAATACAAGATGAATCCAGTACCAGATGATTCTAGGTAGTGATCAAGAATCCAGGTGAGTCCAGCTAATCTAATAGTGTGTTTTAAAATACCGAGATCGACATGTAAACGGCTGTGGGTAATCGGGCACACCTCTCACTGATCAGGCGAGAGATGGCTATGCTTCCAGTAGATTCTAGTTGGAGATTCCAGATTTGGGGTATGTCCACATGTCTTACTCAATATTCCCCCCCTCCGTAAACAAATGAATCCAGAATTCGACACGAGAATCGAGATGAGTCCATCCAAAATATAATGATTCTAGAAATAGATTCCAGAATGATTCCAGTGATTCCAGTAATAGAGGCCAGATAATATGGTGAGTGTGTCGCATACATGAATCCAGAAATATCCATACGTGTGGTATCAGAGAATCACATAAAACTGAATAGAACTGAAATACAGTAAATGGCAAATAAATGAGAGAACTATCAGAGAATGTACTCGCCTGATACTCTGAAAAGAGTAGTGTAATGTCAGATGTCTGCACCAGAGTCACAATGTCCTAAAAAGAGCAGTACAGGTTATAATATGTTTAAAACAAGGTAATGATGGTTATGATGCAATCTACATGATTTTTAGGCCAATCTAGGTCAATCTAGGTCAAAGTCAACTCTAAGTCAAACCTGGTCAACTGTATAGGTCAACTAGGTCCAAGTCAAACTTGGTCAACTCTGGGTCGACCCAAGTCAACCACAATAGTCAAACTAGGCCAAGTGTTGACTCACAGTTGACTTTTGGTCAACTGGTCAACTCTGGTCAAACCCTACTCCAATTTAGGTCAGATGTTGACTCAAAGTTGACTTCTAGTCAAAATAGTCAACCTTGGTCAACCATGGTCAAATCTAAGTCTAATCATCCTATATCAACCATTACCTACTTAGATACCCTAATCTAGGTATCACCCTATACCACATCTATATATTACCTCATAATGTATATGCTTACATCTCAATACTTATAATACACTATCCCTATATATCCTTATAATATATGTGAAAGGGAAAACTCAACCCCCATAGCCTATGGCTAAGCCTAATCTTCACCCTTAGCCTACTCAAGCCTAACACTATGGCCCATTACTACTACCACCCTTAGCTTACTCATACATCACCTATATATATAAAACTTTTACTTCATACTCATTTCATAACGTCACACTTGAGACACTAAGCCTATATGGATCCTTGGATATGCCCATGTGACAATTTGGACATGCTTACATATAGGCACCTACCCAAATCATTACTAATACAATCCTCTCCAACTAACACACATATACATATATACATATCTAGGTATTCTCATACATTTCCCCCAATCTCAGTTTCTCAACCATCCCAGGTAACTCATTAACTGTTAGTTCAATATGAACTCACATTTCAAGTGACACAGGAAACCAATCCCAGGAATAGATTTCAAAATATAAACTGAACTCTACCTATGCCACACCTGAACCCCAACTCTCAGTCCTCACTGTCCACTTCCCATACACTCAACTCACTGCTTGAGCACAAAACCTCACCCTACACAAACCTAACTAAATCTCAGGTATCTCAGGTTTCCTATACATTGATGCATTAGATTAAGCATAACAAAGCTCCTTTCTCCCAGTCATCTTTTAACATACTAACTTCATGTCACAGGGAAATATTTCCCTCACTCACAACTGTTAAACTCAAGCCACTACCCTCCCTTCTTAACATAGTTAGCTAACTAGAATGTTCATGGACTCTCCTCTAGCACACAACAGCACATGGTGATACACACTCATGCCCAAATCATGGCAGCCTACTGCAGTAGATGCATTGGCATGTGCTGCAGTACATTGCCTGTTGCCAATGTTGCTGCCCCAAGGCAATGCCATAACAGGACAAGCCATGGCAAGGCTGCCACAGTGTAAAACCCCTAAATTTCTACTAATTTTTTTTATTAAATTTCCATGGATTTAAAATTTTGTATTGTACGCCACGTAGTCGTATTATACGTCGCGCACGAAAATTTCGTTTTTCGTAATTGCTCGACGAGTGCGAATATGTGCGAGCGTACACATTTTTGGAAAAACATTTTTTATTTTTATTGTTTCAAGAAAATAGGTATAATAATTATTTTTAGCTATCAAAATTCTAAATTTATATTTTTTATTTATATTTTTATTTTTTTAATATCTATTATTTTTATTATTTCGATTATTATTATCTGTTATTATTAATTAATTATTTTACTGCTTTTATTCACTTGTTTTTTTTTAACTAAAATAAATTAAATATTATTATTCTGATTATTAATATTATTATGATGGTTTTTGGTACTATGGTATTGTATTTTACTGTTACTATTATTATTACTATTATGATTATTCTTACCTTATTACCATTATCAAAGGATATTTTTTAAATCATTATTATATTTTTATTGCATATATGTCTACACTAATTCTTAGTATTAATATATGATTATTAGTATTATTAATACTAGTTTATTAATTATTAAGTATCTTTATATATATGTAATCCTTTTAAAAAAAAATTTATTATATTGCAACAAGAATATTGTTTTAGGCTTGGCCATATAACCATTTCCTAACGTTTAGTTGAAAACCATAAAATTATTTTTACATTATTTTTACCTATTTTAAGTATAGTTTTGACCTAAACAGGTTATTAATATTTTTGAGTAATTAGCTAAAATATTTTGTTTATGAAGTGTAGTTATAATCTATAAGCGTATTTATACAAATTTTGGTTTTAGCCTAAATTGACTTATTTCCCTAATTTCAAAATAATTATCCAAATTATTTTACTAGTAAAAATAGTTTCAAGTAATATAAATATTTTCTAAAATTTGTATATATAATATTTATCCATTAATTCTTTGATTTTTCTTTTGTCCGTATCCAAGCCCTATTGTTCCTATTCCTTCGCCCATTTCGAGACTACCTTATGTCCACTCTTACTAAATTAACCCTTCTGGACCCAATGACACGATCCGTACCACCATTCGAGGTCCCCTTGTACAGTTGTTACACCGAAATTGCAGTTCGTGCCACCGTGATATTCGCAGCACACCAGGCGTCCTACCAGGCAAGACACCTTGCCATTAGCTGTTTATTTATTTTAGCTCATATTTCATGCATTATTTATTTTCTTTATGCAAAATAAACTGTGATACATGGCATAACTGTTAGAACTTACTGTTCATTATATTTTCTGCTGTGTATTATTTTTTACAAATTAAATCTAGATTTAAGGGACCGCCATGTGTGTTGCATTCATTGGCCTTGACACGTTGTAACACGAAGTTGTGTGTCGCATGTAGAACACGGAAGTGCGTGATTAGCTGGCCACCAGTACGTACAAGCCGTGCGATAGGAATAACCGCTAATAGAGGTTGCATGCTAGTTTGACTTAGCGGTTATAGAGGTTAATGTTGTGGATACAACATAGTAGGCATTGGATGGGGAGGACAATTCCTTAGCGTATGGGCTTCGATGCACTTCCCTTGTGACCCGGACTCTCCGCTGGAGATACGGGGTTGATGACCCATGCTCTTCCTGCTGGGGCCTCTGGTGCCCAAGAGGAGACTATACCGATCCTATTCAGCCAGGGTCCATGCGTAGGAAGGATTGTTCTTAACAACATTTCACTTAGAATGGTAGGCTACCCTATCCGTTAGGTATGAGTACTTTTGGTTTGGTTACTTGTATCTGACCGTGACTTGGAACAATAACTTGTCGCGAATTAGTTCGTCACATCTTGTCCTTGTTTGGTTGTAGGTGTGACTTACTACTTCGATGAGAAGGTATTGAACCTTGTTGGGGTCCGGATACCATATTGGATTCATAGCATGGGAAGATACGTTACCGTGAATTAGTTTACCATCTCCTGTCCTTGTTTGGTTGGGGGGATGGTACGCTCGTTCAGTAGGTGCGTATTGGAACATGTTATAATTCGATTTACTTATTTATTTGAGCAATATTTATTCAGTTTATATGGCATGATATTATGTGTCTTGTTACGTCCCTCTGAGGATCTGGTTGTCTTGCCAGGTGTGTGCTATTGTCTTTCGCAGGTACTTTAGCTCTAGCCGTGTTCATTGCTATTTTTCGAGGATGATTGCACTTGGATCATCTTCGCTTCGCTCGCCACTCATTTCATTTTCTATGTACTTTTCCTTATTTTGTTGGTAGTGGATTTGTCTCCGCCCAACATATTGTATCAAGACAAAGTTATTCTCATTATATGACATCTTTATTTCATTTATTTTGTGTGGATGAGATTAGTTATGGTTCTACTGCATTTTTACAGCTTATGTATTCATACGAGGTTTCCATATATTGGAGTGTATTTCGTATGAATACAGCTGGCATGTTTATGTTCCTAGTCCTACGTATTTTGGGACTGGGGCGTTACACACAGTTGCAAGCTCCTGCTGCTACTATGCATTGCAGGCAATGCAACCTCAAGCTCATTGCTACCCCTCTAACTCCAAATTACCCTTCTATGGCAGTACAACCAATTGTAAAGAAAGTATAAGTAAATGAGGAAAAAGGAAATATGGGAACCTAAACCAATCTCAGGGTTAGGTGTGTGAAGAATCTGAAATTAGAACTAAAAAAAATAGTGACTGCAAAATATATGGTGTCAATGATAGTGTCTATGAGGGTGAGGGGGTTTGAGTGTGTGTGCAAAAACTGAACAGTGAGTGTATGGATGTATAGGCTAGAGAAATGTGTGTGTGTGTGTGTTTGAGCAATGCAGTGGTGTGTGTGTGAATGACACTAACAGAAATGTCAATAGGAAAAAATGTGTGTTCTCAGAGGTAACTGTTTAAACAGTGTATCAAAAATCAGTTTTCATGCAATCTCCATACCAATTTCGATATTCCATCTTCAACACAACTCTTACCAACATCTAGGTAATCTAATACACATGTGAATGAGTTTAAACCTCTAAATTAATACCAAGAAAATAGTTTAAAACAGGGAAAGATAGGATTAGAACTCAACTGGACTTGAGTATCAGTCCTAGCAGTGACATATTGTTCAAACCCATTCGAACCCAATTCAAATCATGAAAACCAAATTCCAAAACAAACTGAACTCTGGTGAATCATACAAAGACTCATCTAAAACCTAGGATTTGAATTGAACATTTTGAAACCAATTTGAAAACAGTTTTAAATTAATAGATATCAGCAAGTATCAGTAAATTGTGCAAACACTGAAAATCCGAATTTCGAATATTAAAACCATGTGAAAACCTAAATCAGTTCCTAACAAAGAAGAGTCACATGTGTACAAGTGTCTTAGTGTAGATTTTGTGTCCAAAAATTGGACACGATCGTGTCCTAGCAAAGAGAACGCATACAGATACTTAAAACGTGCAGGCAGCCTCGTGCACGTGTGCTAGTCGGTCCAGGACACGACACACGACACGAAATACCTCGTGGTCGTGTCTATTGGTTCGCCAGGCATAGGGTTAGATGTCTAGGTGCCTGATATGTGTCCACGTGGACTGTGGTGTCGTATCGAACAGCGTATCAGTGGGTCGAAACTAGTATGCACAGCACTGTAAATAATCAGTGCAGGTCAAATTCCTTCGTGCACACACATCGAGAACCCGTGAAAATTTACAAGTGTCGTGTCAGTTACTAGGACAACGTGTCCACAAAATTTGGTGTCAAACCCTTGCGTTTCGTGTCCGCAATCAAGGTCGAGCAGCATGACACAGCACAGGACCAGTGCGCAGTGTCGTGCACGACTTGCGTGTCCATTTTAGACACGAAAACCAACCCGATTCGTGCTCAGACACAAAAATATATAATCTACATATAAAGAGCTATCCAAATATATAATTTGTTTCGAAAAATAATAACATTTAATCCATAGAGGCATTTCATCGAACACCTAACATACAATACGATACGTGTCCGATACGGACACCAAACGGACACGTAATTCACCCAAATTTCAGGGACACCTAGGAGACTCCTAGATCTAGCCCTACATATAAAGAAAACTAAAATTTAAATCAATTTGAGGAATTTTACCTATAGGTACAAATTGCAAGAAAAGCTTCCAATGGGGGGTGTTCCTCTTGATGGCCAAATGCTCCAATTGAGCCCAAAACTGAGATTAACCTCCAGAAATATTAAATATACAAAAATTAGAACCTAATGCAAAAGACTAGGATGAAAAAAGAGATCAAATGAATAAATGGAAATTTTTGGAAGGGGGAAGAATACCTCTCTTTTCTCCAAGTGTAGGAATAATAAAAAGGAGGCAACCCTAATGAATAAGTGTTTAAATAGGGTGGGGATCCCTATGTGGCTGTTTATAGGTTCATTAATTAGGGTTAGGGTTTACTAAATGGCCCATGGGCTTAAGTCATGATCAATTAAATAGTTAAGCCATAAGTCATTTCATGAAACCTCAAACCATGACTTAAATTCACTAAACCAAATCCCCTCATCCTAAAACTATTCTCTAATGACTAAAATAAGTTAACTCAAGTTAGACTAGGGTCACCATGGCTAGGGTTAGCTTCTAGGCTAGTCCACTAGGTCTCAACAAGTCAAAGTCAAAATAGAATTCATCAATTCAACAAATCACCAAATAATTCAATTAAGTCAAAATGACCAAATTAACCCTAGGCTAAAAATGATAATTAATCATCCGAATGACATGTTAGGCTCTAGGTCATGCAGTCTCTCAGGTTTCACTAGCAGCACTTCAAAATCAAAAGTCATGACTAAAATCAATTCTTAAATAGTTTAAAAATTATTAAGAATCACTAAAAATCATAATGTGAATCAAATATCAATAATTAATAATTAAAATTATAAAATTTCAAATTTACCCTCATCTGGAAAACTAGGTGTTACAATCCTACCCACCTTAGAAAAATTTCGTCCTCGAAATTAAGATGATCGTACCCCTACTAGGTCAAACCCCCAGCAATCAAGGTCGAAGCAACACAATCCTACTGGTCATGATTTCACAGTCTCGAACGGGGTAGCTATACTATATAGCAGTCAAAACAATATCCTGGCAGGTACTAATGGAATCACACAGGAAAGTGGGAAGAAGAATGAGAAGGACAAACCTGCTAACCCATCACCTGCAGCGTCGGTCTCCTCGACCGCCATCGCAAAAGCTCCACCCCTCTGGTGCTGAGCTACAGGTGGCCTAGCTCCCTTAAGAGGAGGTGCAAAGGGACAGTCTATCATCTGGTGGGCTTCAGACCCACAGGAATAGCAAACCTTCAGCCTCTTCCTACACTGCTCCCTGGTGTGTCCCAACTTCATGCAGTAGGAACAACTGATCGTCTTCGGGTCCTGACCCCGATGCTGATGCTGCACCTGCTGAACCATCACTGGTGCCCGGGTCTGTTGAATCTGAACATGAGGCCTCTTGGCCTGGCCTCCGCTGCTGCTACCACTCTGGAAGTCACGACCCCTCTTCAACTTCAACCCAAGGTCGTCCTCCGCTGCCATAGCCCCAGAAAATATCTCTGCAAAGGTAGCGTTCCGGTCGCTCTTAGTCAGCGACCGAACCTCCCTAACCAAGCCTCGGCGGAACTTTCTCGCCTTCGTCTTCTCAGTAAAGTCATCTATGAACCGGGCCAATCGACAAAACTCCCCGGCGTACTCAGCTACCGTCTGGGTTCCCTGAACCAGACCCTCAAACTGTGCCTCTATGCCTCCCAAAGCCACATCAGGAAAGAACTGCTCCTTGAACAGTTCCTTGAACTGGGCCCAAGTCTGGCCCTCAACTCCCACTCTGGGATCTGTCTGGTACCACGCACGGGCTAAGTCCTGCATCTGACTGCCCGTCGCCTCGATATGGAGTCGATCTGGTATCTCTGCTAGCCTGAATATCTCCTCGATATGCTCTATCCAGTTGTCTGCATAATGAATGCCCTTCATGCCCAGGAACTCTCTGGGGTGCATCTTCTGGAAGTCCTGTATATCCTTCTCCTTTCGACGAGGCTGCTGCTGCTCCCCCTGAGCAGTCACCATCTCTACTGTAGCACGAACCTGCTGGTGGGCCTCGTCAATCCCCTGACGATAATCGGCAGTCTTCTGCTGCTGCTGCTGCTGGTGAGACGCCAGAATCCTCTCCACGAAAGAAAATAGATGAGCAGCATCTACCATCCCCGCAGGTGGAGGCTGCTGCAGTAGAAGGATCTCGGGAAGCACCGGACTCTGCCTCCCAGCTGATGGAACACCTACCCCAGCTGATGGATCTCCGAAAGCTACTGAAACATCCACCCCAGCTGGCATGACTGGGGCTGCGGTACCAGAGGCTGGCTGCTGAAGGTGAGAGGTGGCAGACCCCTCTGCAGCGGCTATCGTACCAGAGCGATGTGATCGTGTCTCCACCATCCTGAAGACAGATCGAAAAGGAAGTCAATACTGAGCAGGAATCGATAAAATCAAAGGAGGACAGTTTATTTCAAAGAAGACAATAAGTAAGATATGTAGATGGCATGAATTAAAGCAGAATTTTTCCTAACTGTGATTGAGCGCCTCTCCGTTAAAGCCTATCTCTCAATCTTATCGCAGGCTCGCGGCAGTACAACTAAGTTGCCGTACTACCACGATATCGCACTAACGCGACTCTCGACCTGCACAGGCCACCACTAAAAACGTGTCACGACCCGCACCCACTGTGAGGGTACGAGCACGTAACAACGCCCAGCCTATACTGCAGTGTCGGCGGTAGAACGCTGTTCTAAGTCTCTAACTAACCATCAACTCATGCACTATATAAAGTACTCATCATGATCAACTCCGAACGGAGGACAAGTATAATATATGGTGTAACTCAATCACAGTCTAAGCACGATAAGATAACACAGAAATAAACTAAGAATTGAAGACAACAAAACTACTAATAAAATAACAACAAACTCAAACAATCTCAAATACATCTCAAGTCTCAAATCTCTATATACAACTCCAGATCTAAACAGGAAAAACTAAAACAAGACAGACTAACTAAACTCCCGATCACTCCTGAGTGTCGGGGCCATAGGTAGCTAAGCCATCTCCTCAGTAAAATGTAGGGCATGTGTCCTCAGGGCAATCATCTGTAAAATTTTTAACAGGTCCAGTCAGAACAGGAACGAGTACAACTCATCAAAAAACCCAAGTAAATGACAGGAAACTATAAAGCAGTTATAGATAGTTTTATTGATGAATATGGCAGTTTATATACAGGTGATGGTATAGAGAAACAGTAAGATACAAGGAAAGTAAAGTAACTAAACAAGAGAAGAATGATGGCAATGATGACTGTAAATAAATCTAGCTGAACTAAAGTAACATGATAAGTCCAGGCAGTAAATGTAAACAAGTGTAAACTGCTATAAATCCAGTACGAGATGAATCTAACACAAGATGAATCCAGTACCAGATGATTCTAGGTAGTGATCAAGAATCCAGGTGAGTCCAGCTAATCTAATAGTGTGTTTTAAAATACCGAGATCGACATGTAAACGGCTGTGGGTAATCAGGTACACCTCTCACTGATCAGGCGAGAGATGGCTATGCTTCCAGTAGATTCCAGTTGGAGATTCCAGATTTGGGGTATGTCCACATGTCTTACTCAATATTCCCCCCTTCCCGTAAACAAATGAATCCAGAATTCGACACGAGAATCGAGATGAGTCCAGCCAAAATATAATGATTCCAGAAATAGGTTCCAGAATGATTCCAGTGATTCCAGTAATAGAGGCCAGATAATATGGTGAGTGTATCGCATACATGAATCCAGAAATATCCATACGTGTGGTATCAGAGAATCACATAAAACTGAATAGAACTGAAATACAGTAACTGGCAAATAAATGAGAGAACTATCAGAGAATGTACTCGCCTGATACTCTGAAAAGAGTAGTGTAATGTCAGATGTCTGTACCAGAGTCACAATGTCCTAAAAAGAGCAGTACAGGTTATAATATGTTTAAAACAAGGTAATGATGGTTATGATGCAATCTACATAATTTCTAGGCCAATCTAGGTCAATCTAGGTCAAAGTCAACTCTAAGTCAAACCTGGTCAACTGTCTAGGTCAACTAGGTCCAAGTCAAACTTCGTCAACTCTGGGTCGACCCAAGTCAACCACAATAGTCAAACTAGGCCAAGTGTTGACTCACAGTTGACTTTTGGTCAACTGGTCAACTCTGGTCAAACCCTGCTCCAATTTAGGTCAGATATTGACTCAAAGTTGACTTCTAGTCAAAATAGTCAACCTTGGTCAACTATGGTCAAATCTAAGTCTAATCATCCTATATCAACCATTACCTACTTAGATACCCTAATCTAGGTATTACCCTATACCACATCTATATATTACCTCATAATGTATATGCTTACATCTCAATACTTATAATACACTATCCCTATATATCCTTATAATATATGTGAAAGGGAAAACTCAACCCCCATAGCCTATGGCTAAGCCTAATCTTCACCCTTAGCCTACTCAAGCCTAACACTATGGCCCATTACTACTACCACCCTTAGCTTACTTATACATCACTTATATATATAAAACTTTTACTTTATACTCATTTCATAACGTCACACTTGAGACACTAAGCCTATATGGATCCTTGGATATGCCCATGTGACAATTTGGACATGCTTACATATAGGCACCTACCCAAATCATTACTAATACAATCCTCTCCAACTAACACACATATACATATATACATATCTAGGTATTCTCATACATTTCCCCCAATCTTAGTTTCTCAACCATCCCAGGTAACTCATTAACTGTTAGTTCAATATGAACTCACATTTCAAGTGACACAGGAAACCAATCCCAGGAATAGATTTCAAAATATAAACTGAACTCTACCTATACCACACCTGAACCCCAACTCTCAGTCCTCACTATCCACTTCCCATACACTCAACTCACTGCTTGAGCACAAAACCTTACCCCACACAAACCTAACTAAATCTCAGGTATCTCAGGTTTCCTATACATTGATGCATTAGATTAAGCATAACAAAGCTCCTTTCTCCCAGTCATCTGTTAACATACTAACTTCATGTCACAGGAAAATATTTTCCTCACTCACAACTGTTAAACTCAAGCCACTACCCTCCCTTCTTAACATAGTTAGCTAACTAGAATGTTCATGGACTCTCCTCTAGCACACAACAGCACATGGTGATACACACTCATGCCCAAATCATGGCAGCCTACTGCAGTAGATGCATTGGCATGTGCTGCAGTACATTGCATGTTGCCAATGTTGTTGCCACAAGGCAATGCCATAACAGGGCAAGCCATGGCAAGGCTGCTACAGTTGCAAGCTCCTGCTGCTACTATGCATTGCAGGCAATGCAACCTCAAGCTCATTGCTACCCCTCTAACTCTAAATTACCCTTCTATGGCAGTACAACCAATTGTAAAGAAAGTATAAGTAAATGAGGAAAAAGGAAATATGGGAACCTAAACCAATCTCAGGGTTAGGTGTGTGAAGAATCTGAAATTAGAACTAAAAAAACAGTGACTGCAAAATGTATGGTGTCAATGATAGTGTCTATGAGGGTGAGGGGGTTTGAGTGTGTGTGCAAAAACTGAACAGTGAGTGTATGGACGTATAGGCTAGTAAAATGTGTGTGTGTGTGTGTTTGAGCAATGCAGTGGTGTGTGTGTGAATGACACTAACAAAAATGTCAATAGGAAAAAATGTGTGTTCTCAGAGGTAACTATTTAAACAGTGTATCAAAAATCAGTTTTCATGCAATCTCCATACCAATTTCGATATTCCATCTTCAACACAACTCTTACCAACATCTAGGTAATCTAATACACATGTGAATGAGTTTAAACCTGTAAATTAATACCAAGAAAAAAGTTTAAAACAGGGAAAGATAGGATTAGAACTCAACTGGACTTGAGTATCAGTCCTAGCAGTGACATATTGTTCAAACCCATTCGAACCCAATTCAAATCATGAAAACCAAATTCCAAAACAAACTGAACTCTGGTGAATCATACAAAGACTCATCTAAAACCTAGGATTTGAATTGAACATTTTGAAACCAATTTGAAAACAGTTTTAAATAGATATCAGCATGTATCAGTAAATCGTGCAAACACTGAAAATCCGAATTTCGAATATTAAAACCATGTGAAAACCTAAATCAGTTCCTAACAAAGAAGAGTCACATGTGTACAAGTGTCTTAGTGTAGATTTTGTGTCCAAAAATTGGACACGATCGTGTCCTAGCAAAGAGAACGCACACAGATACTTAAAACGTGCAGGCAGCTTCGTGCACGTGTGCCAGTCGGTCCAGGACACGACACATGACACGAGACACCTCGTGGTCGTGTCTAGTGGTTTGCCAGGCATAGGTTTAGATGTCTAGGTGCCTGATATGTGTCCACGTGGACTGTGGTGTCGTGTCGAACAGCGTATCAGTGGGTCGAAACTAGTATGCACAATACTGTACATAATTAGTGCAGGTCAAATTTCTTCGTGCACACACATCGAGAACCCATAAAAATTTACAAGTGTCGTGTCATTCACTAGGGCAACGTGTCCACAAAATTTGGCATCAAACCCTTGCGTGTCGTGTCCGCAATCAAGGTCGAGCAGCAGGACACAGCACAGGACCAGTGCGCAGTGTCGTGCACGACTTGCGTATCCATTTTGGATACGAAAACTAACCCGATTCGTGCTCAGACACAAAAATATATAATCTACATATAAAGAGCTATCCAAATATATAATTTGTTTCAAAAAATAATAACATTTAATCCATAGAGGCATTTCATCGAACACCTAACATACAATACGACACGTGTCCGATACGGACACCAAACGGACACGAAATTCACCCAAATTTTAGGGGCACCTAGGGGACTCCTAGATCTAGCCCTACATGCAAAGAAAACTGAAATTTAAATCAATTTGAGGAGTTTTACCTATATGTACAAATTGCAAAAAAAGCTCCCAATGGGGGGTGTTCCTCTTGATGGCCAAATACTCCAATTGAGCCCAAAACTGATATTAACCTCCAAAAATATTAAATATACAAAAATTAGAACCTAATGCAAAAGACTAGGATGAAAAAGGAGATCAAATGAATAAATGGAAATTTTTGGAAGGAGGAAGAATACCTCTCTTTTCTCCAAGTGTAGGAATGATAAAAAGGAGGCAACCCTAATGAATAAGTGTTTAAATAGGGTGGGGATCCCTATGTGGCTGTTCATAGGTTTATTAATTAGGGTTAGGGTTAACTAAATGGCCCATGGGCTTAAGTCATGATCAATTAAATAGTTAAGCCATAAGTCATTTCATGAAACCTCAAACCATGACTTAAATTCACTAAACCAAATCCCCTCATCCTAAAACTATTCTCTAATGACTAAAATAAGTTAACTCAAGTTAGACTAGGTCACCATGACTAGGGTTAGCTTCTAGGCTAGTCCACTAGGTCTCAACAAGTCAAAGTCAAAATAGAATTCATCAATTCAACAAATCACCAAATAATTCAATTAAGTCAAAATGACCAAATTACCTATAGGCTAAAAATGATAATTAATCATCCGAATGACATGGTTAGGCTCTAGGTCATGCAGTCTCTCAGGTTTTACTAGTAGCACTTCAAAATCAAAAGTCATGACTAAAATCAATTCTTAAATAGTTTAAAAATTATTAAGAATCACTAAAAATCATAATGTGAATCAAATATCAATAATTAATAATTAAAATTACAAAATTTCAAATTTACCCTCATCTGGAAAACTGGGTGTTACAGTCTGGGTACCCGTTTGAGTTTCAGTTTAGCGTACCATCCTTAGACAGATGGTCAATCGGAGCATACAATTCTAACTTTGGAAGATATGCTTTGATCATGCACTCTTGACTTCAATGGTTCTTGGGAGGATCAATAGCATTTGGTGGAGTTCTTTTACAAAAATAGCTTACAGGTGAACATTCGGATGGCACCTTTTGAGGGTTTGTATCGTAGAAGATGAGGTCACCCCTACCTTGGGATGATATTGGGGAGAGGCAGATGCTTGGTTCAGAGTTGATTGCTCAGTCAGTTGGAGTAGTCAGGCAGATCAGAGAGCATCTCAGAGTGGCTCAGGATCGGCAGCGCCATTGGGCAGACCAGCATCTATGTCATCTTGAGCTCTCTGTCGGCGATCACATATTTTTTCGGATTTTGCCTACCCATGGTGTCATCAGGTTTGGTGCACGGGAAAAGCTTAGTCCTAGATTTATTAGGTCGTTCGATATTCTTGAGCGAGTAGGAGATGTATCATATCGTCTTGCTCTTCTGCCGTCGCTACGTGAGGTATATGACGTATTTCACGTATCTCAGTTGCATCGGTATGTTTCAAATTTGAGCCATATCCTAGATCATTCTGAGCTGGTCAGAAGGTTTTCAAGAGCCGGACTATCGGATTAGTTTGTGTTTCCTGGGATCATCACTCACCGGACAAGTCGACTTGGGAGAGCAAGGATGATATCCGAGCTCGTTACCCGTATCTGTTTGACTCGTGAGGTATACTTATTCATGTACCTATGCTCTACCCGTTTGTTTGAGTGTGATTGTAGGAATGCATGATATTTTTTTGTATGTTGAATTGCTTTTACATTTCTTGTACATTATTCTAGTTGGATTCATGATTTATGAGTTTCCTATATTGATCATGATAGCATATTTTTCCGGATTTCTTGTCTGTTTTTGCTTACCTTTAGAAAATTTCGAGGACAAAATTTTTCCAAGGGAGGGAGAGTTGTGAGACTCGTCTCACAGTATCGGTATTTATATACGGATACATATTTTATACTTATTATGCATTTTCTTGGATTCCGGAGAACCGGGAGAAAACTTGATTTTTGAGACTTTTCTGTGAAATTGGCATACCGGTCTCTACTGACGGTGTACCGTCCGGACAACTTTTTCACTTTTTTGATATTTTTTATTCAAGATATTTTTGTTTAGATATTTTGATGAATAGTATTTAGATATTTTTATGAATAGCGTTTAGATATTTTGATGAATAGTGATGATACATTCTATTATCCATTGATTTTTTAGTTTTCTTCTGAACGGTTGAGATTGATCCTGATCGAGTCGCGGATCGCGATCGGACGGTCACGATTAATTCACCCCTTCTATATATATACCCTTTTTCTTTCTTTCTCCTCTCCCTTTTCATTCTACTTTCTTCCCTCTTCACTTTCGTTCCTCTTCCTCAAGCTTGGAAAAACTTGGCCTTGAGGCCTATAGTGTGGTTCTGTACCCCTCTTGGTGGTGGAGCAGAAGATTAAGCTTGGAGCTTAACCTAGGCAAGTACATCTTGCCAAATTCTTGAACAATATTATTTTTTTGTCATTTTTGTTTTCCTTGGTATTAAATGCTTAGAATTTTTTCTAAACTCATTTTGTTAAATATATTTTTCCTTATGATTCTCGTTTATATGCATGTTTCTAAATTTGGTTTGAACTAGGTTTTGATTTTCTGTTAAAATCCAATATTGACTTAGTAGAAAACTCGGTATCGAGAGTGATAATAGTGTTACCGTCATGGATCTTGGCCATATATGTCATATAAGGCCCTCACCTAGCTTCTATCACATGGATTTTGAGTTTGGTGGAAATCAAAAATCGTTTCGGTTTCCCGAGAACCTATTTTTAGAGTATTTTGAGGTATTGATCTATCAAATCTTTGAATTTGTGAAAACTAATACTTTCATGTTGTAGAAAATTTAATTCTATGCGATTTTGATTTTTGAAAATTCAAATTTCGATTTAAAATAAAGTTTTTACGGTCGAAACAAGTTTTGACAAAATTTTAGAATTTCGTTGCTGTCTGGGAACAGAATTCCGAAGGTATACCGGTGTATTCCGACGAAATACCGAATTTATACCAAAAACTCTCTGTCTTTTGGCCAAAATACCATCGGTATACTACGGTATGCCGATGGTATACCAATTTTGGCTGATTTGAGCTGTTTTTTGCTCATTTTCGTTCGTTTTTTGATATTTTTTTCAATTATAATAAATTTTTAACATGACTGGATGACCTTGTATAGTTAGAGAATAATTGTACACTCTATATACACTTGACACTAGCTTATGATCATCTGTTATTCTACGTCCTATACATACTATGTATTGCCATGCATTTCCAGATTTATTGTATCTTACAATCTATGGCATGACCAGTATTTCTTTATAGTGGTCCATCGTGGTGCACTCTTGTTACATGTCATTTTCTTGCTTAAGGATAGTGGCCTGTCATGGCGCACTCCCGATTTCTTTATAATGGCCCGTCGCGGCGCACTCTCACTTCTAGTTTATTATATTTTCATATTGTGGTTTGTTATAGTGTACTTTCTTGTATTGTCCAGTCTTGTATATCATGTCTAGGATGGATTCTGCGGAATGCCATGCCCGGAATCCTAAAAAAATGTTAAGGATTGACAACTAATTACATTATCTAGATCATCGGAAGGGAAGATTTTCCCGGTTACCTGCAACCCCTTTTATTATGGCCCTTATATATACATGGGATTTGGAGCTACCTGTCAAGATGAGCACAAATCCAGTACACCGTCGAGTGATGCACTTGTCCAGAGGATACACTTGTCTATCAGACAATGTATTCCTCTAGCTATGATATACTTGTCTCCCGGGCAATGTATCCATTACTTTCATTCTTTTGGCCTTGATAAGTTGGGTAGTCTGCAGGGCAGGTAACTGGATTGGATTTCTCAAACTGCATATGTTAGTAATTAGAAATTGTGATAACCCTAGTTAGCTAATGTATCAAGCCGTATTCATTGTTTAGCCATGATTGATGGATGGAGTCCAGTTTATCTTACATATTCACATGCTTCCTTTTACTGTGCATGTCCATAGTTTACATTATGTCACATGTTGTTTACTTTATGCTCAATGTTGCTTTGCTTATTATTTTTCTATTCTCGAGATAAGTGCATTAGTAGCACATAAGTCTCAATTTAATTTTACTTATTTCTGTATCTATTTGTTAATATGTTAGCTATTGCTGGTTTTAGTTCATAGTTTGGCTTTTTTTGTGGTACTTGCTATTGGGGGTTTGACCCTACTAGTTTTGTTTGCCAGATCTAGTTTAGGAGCCCGAGGATCTTCCAGACTTTCCACTCGATATTGACCACCCGGAGCACCAGGGTGCTTGAGTGGGTGTTCTTTCTCTTACCCACTCTTTTTTGTATATTTTTTTGAGACGTTTAGCCACTGAGCACGTGTTTTGCTCGTATTTTAGACTTGACTTTTAGCCTACAGGCTTAGACATGACGGTATATTTTCTAGACTACAGCTAGAGCTAATCTTGTATTACTTAGTCTTGCTAGTTCTTCGTTTTGTATTACTAGCTTCATGATCATCTATATATTATAGTTTGGGACGCTTTACTATCTTATATGCCATATGATCATACTCTTGTACTTTATTTTCTTACATGTGATTGAGATATCTAGGATTATTTGACATAGGATTGACTGCTGGCTTGTAGCAGTAACCCCCATCTATACAGCTTATACGTTATTTCGGATTACCGGAGTACTTTGGTATACGTAGCTGGCCTGGTCCGTTCTTACTTGCTAGTCTTCTGGTTCTGGGGCATGACAAAATCTACGGTCTCTAAATTCATCAAGTTATATGTCTACGCGTCCGATTTACAATATGAACTCAACCGTATGTCCAAATTTGGATTCCGGTGAGTCGTGCATAATTTTGCCCGTTGGATCGGATTGTGGGTCCGTAAAAATAGCGTTCTGATCGAGCTTCTCAGAATCGGACCAAAACTTGGCTCACAAGACCAGAAAAATGATATGATTCTAGTGGTGCAAGTTTTGCCTCGATGTGACAAACGTGCTCGAATTTATGGACTAGTCTAAAAAATAGACGATACGTGATATTTCGACCGATACGCATCGATTTCGTTGCACACACACATCTAAATCGAGTTCTGTCGAATCCTACATATCGGTGAAGTCGATACACACCTTTCGATGCTTTCAGTTCATGACCAAGTTGCCCGGTTTGTCGGAGCAGACCCCCGAATCCGAGTTTTTATAGTTTTAAAAACAGTTTTTTGAGGTTTTTGGAACTGGTTTTAATTGAAAACTAATGATAGAAAAAATTCCCACAATAGTTTATTGTGAAGCTGTTTATATTGGCTACAATGTTTTTCAAGTGGATTTTGAAATTTTCTAATATCTTGTTCAATAATCAGCTTCCAAAACGACGATTGGGGATAGTTTCTCTATTCCAGAAATCCTTTTTTTTTCTCGATTTTCCATGACTTTTCATGACAAATCCAGGCCGAATTGAAATAAACTACTTAAACGGTTTTGTAGAGGGTTAACCCATCTATCAGTAAAAATTTACAAATCGAAATTTCGTTGAACCAATAGAGAGAAACCTCACCACGAAGTAGGGTCGGCCGTTATCGCACTATTGTGATTGTTGCTCGCTGATATTGCTGCCGCGCTCTGCTGCTCTGTCATGTGTCAGATTGCAGTCGGCCGACGGCGTGCACGAGGCCAGGGTGCGCGGGGCTAGGTTTTGGGTTTTAGAATTTTTTTTTTAATTTCACAACACACATATTTATAAATAGGTATAAAGGGGTGGGGGTCGGGTGTTATTCAAACCCACTGTTCCCGCAAGGAAACAATGTTGTTCTTTTTTAAAAAAAATATTTTTTTTATTTGAAAATCTATTCAAATAAGTATAAAATCAAATTTAAATTTTAAATTAAATTCTAAAATAATTTTGTTACCATTTAAATTTGTTATATATTATCCATAAAATTATATATATATATATATATATATATATATATATATATATATATATATATATATGGAAATTGCTGAGAAACCCAATTTCGGGGTTGGGTTGTATGAAAAACCCACCCGCAGGATGGGTTTTATGAAATGCCCAGAATTATATAATTCCACGTCAAATATTCAAAGATTCCCTTTAGATGCTCTTTATTTACAAAATTAATACCATAACTACCCCTCCGCACAAACTCAGATCTGGATTGCGATTCTCTTCTTCTTCTTCTTCACGAGAGATCTGAACTCCATTGCTCTCATCTTCAGCAAAGATCGCAAAGATCGTTCGTAGTTCACCATGCTTTTTTTTCAGTCGAACTCCGATCATCGCTCATCTTTTTCTTCTTCTTCTTCTTCTCCGACAATTAGGTCAATTATGGAGAGAAGATCTTCTTCTTTTCCATAAGAGTTAGCATCGTTTTGAAAGAAGAACGAAAACTCTTGAATCTTTATTCGAGTCAAATTTCTTTCCACAAAACAAAAAAAACGAAAAAATTAGGTTTCTGTCAACTGTTCTCCGTCGATATCACACGAAGAATAGTCATTCTCCTGCATTTTTAACAAGGAGAATGCCATTCTCCGTGTTGAATGGCATTCGTGTTTCTAACACGGAGAATGGCCATTCTCCTGTGTTTTAACATTTGAATGACTATTCTCCGTGTTATTTAGTACGGAGAATGGCCATTCTCCGTATAATTTAGAAACGAAGAATGCCATTCTCCGTACTAAATTACATGAAGAATGGTCATTCTCCTACGTTTTAACACTGGGAATAACCATTCTTCGTGTAAATTAACACGGAGAATGTCATTCTCCGTTTTAATTAAGACGGAGAATGTCATTCTCCGTTTTATTTAGCACGGAGAATGACATTCTCCGTGTTAATTTACACGGAGAATGGCATTCTCCGTGTTTCTAACACAGAGAATGGCCATTCTCCTGCGTTTTAACACTGTAATGACCATTCTCCGTGCTAAATTATACGGAGAATGGCCATTCTCCGTTTTATTTAACACGGAGAATGGCATTCTCCGTGTTTCTAATACGGAGAATGGCCATTCTCCTGCGTTTTTAACACTGTAATGACCATTCTCCGTGCTAAATAACACGGAGAATGGCCATTCTCCGTGTAAATTAAGACGGAGAATGGCCATTCTCTGTTTTATTTAACACGGGGAATGTCATTCTCCGTGTTAATTTACACGGAGAATGGCATTCTCCGTGTTTCTAACACAGAGAATGACTATTCTCCGTGTAAATTAAGACGGAGAATGACATTCTCCGTGTTACTACACAGAGAATGGCCACCCTCATGCAAAATTAACATTTTTCGTGTTCTAACACGGAGAATGACCATTCTCCTGTATTTTATGGTCAGTTGAAACTTTGAAGGGCCATAAATTTTGACTGGGAGGTCGAAAAGAGGTCCGGTTTGTCCCAAAATGAGCGTATCTTCGAGGAGCATGAAAGTAACTGCTTCTTCGTTAGACGGCCTTCCGAAATTTTAGAATCGCAAAAAAATAATGTTTGGACCTCCGTTTTAGCACTTTTGCCGTTTATCTCGGTCTTTCCAAAAAATTTCGACAAGTTTTTGAAGATTTTTGAGGAGAAAACCTAGATTCGAAAGTGAGCAGCGTATGGAAGAAGATGAAGTATCGAAACGTTTTTTTTTAAGAGTAGTTTCGTGGGTGTTTTCAATAAATTAGAAGGAAGGGCAAAAAGGTCATTCGGAACCCTCTTTATATATTTTTTGCTAATTCTGGGCACGCGATGAAATGTTGTTGTGCGGTGGATTTTTCATAAAACTTTTTCGTTTTTTTGGCATTTCATAAATTATATATATATATATATATATATATATATATATATATATATATATATATATATATATATATATATATATTATGCACTGATATCTATCTACATAATAAAATCTAAAGAAAAATAAATTTGTAAAAATAATAAAACATTTGTATATTTGATATATAAACTCCACACATAACTATATATACATATATACTTGTTTATTATGCTTTATCATCTAATTATATATATATATATATATATATATATATATATATATATATATATATATATATATATATATATATATATATATATATATATATAAAAGACAAAATATACACATATTTTAATAAAACGAATCATATATATACACACATATATGTTCCTATATACATAAATACCAAAAAAAAATACATAGCAAATTTAGGGGGTTTACAATAGTCGTACTACCACCAACTCATATCGCTAAGGGCCCCATGAGGCATGGATAACCTCGATTGGCATGGGCTCCATGACCTATCAAGTTTGTGTGTTGCGCCTTTCTGTTGTTTCTTATTAATGTTTCATATGTTCATGTTTAGGTTATGTTTGTGTACAAAGCATGTACTCGTACCATTGGAGATATGGGTACCTTCAGTGCATATGCTAGAGAAGTTCCTCGACTTGCATTTGTTAGTAATTAAGCTTTGTGGTAACACTAGCTAGTTAACTTGTATCAAGTTGTAGAAATATTTGGTCGTGCTCTGTTGATTGCATTATATGTTATGCTCACATTTTAGTTTTATCTTTGTCGGTGCATGGTTAGAGTGCTAAGTTTTGCTCGGAATAATGGTCTGCAACTCCGGACCTTTTTTGATTTACGAGTTAAAGTCCTGCTCGAGAATAGTTTCCATGCTCTCTTGCTGCTCGTCGTATTATCCTGCTTTATAGATAGTTCTTGTTCAGTATTTCATTTCAGTTGTCTCTATTTACTCGAGAAGCGTATATTAGTACCATACAAGTCTTAGCTTGCATTTATTTACTTTTGTCTTCATTTCTGTTGTTGATTTGTTGTGAGTATTGTCATTCACCTTGGGCTTTGTTTGTGGTATTTGTTGCTTGGGGTTCTAACCCCACTAGTTTTGTTTGATCACATTTACCTGAGGAGCCAGAGATTATGTCGTACCTCTAGCTGGATGGCTCGCACCTATAGATCTGCGACCTTAGCTCGCGAATGGGTTACTTTTTCTTACCACTCGTAGTTTATATTATTCTTTTATGGCTTTAGCTAGGACATGTGTTGGCCCTATTCTTTTGAGACTTTTCACTGACTTCAGCTATATATATATATTCTTCAGTTATATATATATATATATATATATATATATATATATATATATATATATATATATATATATACCATGGTTGGTATATCGATCATGTATATTTATATATTGCTAGTGTAGCATTTTGCCATATTAGCTCCATGATCATAAATGATATAGTATTTTGGGACGCCTCTTTACTTTCATGTAGGATATACTCTTGTTATTTGTGTTTGTTGGATTGAGATGTTAGGTTTGTCGGCCTTAGGACTAACGTCATTTTCCTGTTAGAGTCCAACAACTCGTCTTCTAGGCAACCGTGATTGTCATGTAATATTTTTATATCTTATACGGTGTAGCTAGCCATGCTCGTTCCCATATTTTCCAGTATTTTGGGAGTAGGGTATGACAAAAAATCACTAAAAATGAAAAATGGGTTACATTATATTACAAGGAAAGAGAGTTTCTGAAAGCCACGAAGAACCCAAGGTGATCCATAAAAAGGCACTTAGCTCGCAGAGGACCGGTTTCTACTAAGAAAAGCAAGTTTGCAAACAACAACCACCTCGCAGAAGAAAACAATCGCAGAAGTAGGTCAGTTCGCAGAAACTGCTACCCCCGACAAACAATCAAGTTTGCAGAAAATGATTTCTTCATATAAGACGATTCCCTCACAAATATTTGCGACTGCACTGAGGGTCTGCTTGGATTGAGGGAAAAAAAAATAAGCAGAGTTAAGTGGGGTTAAATGAGGAAAAGTTAAGTGAGTGGGAGTATAGTTAATACATAGAATCTTGTTTGGATTGGAGGGAGAGTTAAGTGAGGGATGTTTAATAACTCTTGTTTGGATTGGAGGTCTTGAGTGAGAGGATGGTTAATAAAAATATAATAATTACCAAAATAACCTTATTAAATATGTCATAAAATTAAATTTGATTCAAATTTTAATTAGAACTTGTCAAAATATCTTCATAAATTAGGAAGCTACGGATTAACATGTTGAGAACAAGAAAAAATAAAAAAAAATTATAATATTTTATAAAACAAATAAAAAATATTTATGACTTTTTTTTAACAAAAATACTCAATCCAAGCATACCCTGAAAGTCTTCGTAGAGGATATATTTGAGGGATTATGAAGTATGTAACCAAATTTTTTTGGGGGGAGCCAATGTAAAATTAATATAGAGTCAGTGGAATTATGCAAAAATACACCCTTATTTAAAATACGAAATAAATCATTAGTTTATCACAAGAAACCCAAAATTCCAGATTTACCCCCTGATACTACTTTATAAACGAGTCCCATCATTCCCAGCAGTCCACACATTATAGAATATAGACACAAAAAAAAGTGAAAGAGAGAGAGGGAGATAAATAGTGTGTCCAGTCCTTTCTTTCTCTCTCCTCCATCTCTCGGAAGCCATTGCTGGGCTCCGTGACATGCTGAGCAAGCCCAAGAGAGTCCGCAGCTTCGGCGACGACGAGCCCGTCGGGCTCAGGATCGTCGCCGCCATGAGCGGGGAGCTGCAGCAGGGACCTGCTAAGGACCCGATAGTAGGCAGATCCGACCCGATACCAATAAGACCCGGAGCGGTGGGGACCACTTTGGAGAAGAAGAAGAAGAAGATGGAGGAAGAGGAAGAGGAAGAGGAAGAGGAAGAAGAGGAAATGGAGGAGGAGGAACTGTCGGAGAGCTATACGTGCGTGACGGTGCACGTGGGAGGCAAGGTAGTGAGGAGGCGGGTCTACGGGTGCGGGTCCGGGTCAGGGTCCGGATCCGTGTCCGTGTCCGTGTCCGAGTGCTCCGGTGGTGGCAGTGTCCATAAATACGGGAGGAGTCCGGGGGTGTTGATCCTGGAGTCGCCCGTGCCGTTGTCGGTGCCGATGGCGAAGGGGAAGGGGGACTTCTTCCTCAGCCACTGCTACTTGTGCAGGAAGAAGCTACATGGTCTGGATATTTTCATGTACAGGTATAATATAATCACTTCATTTCCCTTTTTATAGTTATGCTTTTTTTTATTATGGCATTTTTTTTTTCCTTTCTCTCTCTGTGAATTTGTATATTAATACAAGCTGATTTGGCCAAATCCTAGTGACCTTGTGGTCAGCGGAAAGAGGCATGTAAGCCGTGGGTGACAGAAGATAAGTGGATCGAGGGGCGTTTTCTTACGGTGAAAATGGTATTGATAAGTTGGGGGACATTGGACCCAAAAGGTATGTTTGGGGGTCAGTGGGGTTTCCATTTATGCCCCGTTTGGTTCACGGAAAGGAAATGAATTCTCTTCTATTTTCCATGGGAATGGGAAAGTAGGATTTCCGTTACATTTCCTTTCCGTCCTTTGGTAAAACAAGGAAACTACCTAGGAAAGGAAAGTAAAATATAACAATGTTCCAATAATATCCTTACCTTTTAAAATAAAAATAATATTATAAAAATAACATTAATGGTAAAATAAGCAACGACACATGGTTACTTTTGTCACAACTTTTGTAATAAATGTTGGGAAAGGAGGAGGGAAAATCAATCCCATGGGCCTCGAGTGGAACCACATTCCCACCAATTTTCTCCCTTGTCAGGAAATTGATTCCCAAGTTTGTGGCTACCAAACAAAGGAAAGGAACAACTTTCCTTTCTTGGTTCCTTAAATCCGTGAACCAAACGAGGCCTTATAGTGGAAGTTGGGAGCAGTGGGCCAAGAAGGCATACTTGGGAGGCAGTGTGTCCAAAAGATATTTGGGGACAGTGGATCCAAAAGGCATATAATGCAGTGTGCACAAAAAATTTCGATCATTATGTAGGGCACCATAAAAAAAAAAAAATAAAAGCTGATTTTCATCTAAACACCATAAACTTTCCCCTATTTGCATGTTAACATCATGAACTATTTATAGTTAACTTGCCAATTTCCCGATTTACAGCTGCTACACTAACCAGTAAGGTCAGGGTGTTTAGATGTTTTTTTTGGGCAAAAAAACAGAAATAAATACTTTGCGACATGGCCGTCTCTAGCAAAAATGGGGTCACAGATCCTGAAAATGTGGGCTCCTATGTGAAATTTTTGGACCTTTGTAAAAAAAATTTTTGGGAGGTGGTCTTTATAAAATTTTAGGTTTTGTAACTTTAAGGGGCCTTTATAAACTTTAGGGGGGGGGGGGGGGGGGGGGGGGATTTTGGAACATTTCTAAAATTTAGAGGTTCTTCGTAAATTTTGAGGATAAATTATTCAGTGAGCCGGACTCACCGTCCACCTTCCATGCCATCCACTTGATGGCATAGAGATGAGGAGGACTTTTCTGCATGCACTCGTCCCCATGTCATCAAGTGGATGGCATAGAAGGTGCACAGTGAGCTCATAGGACTGGTCTGAATGCACTCATTTCCATGTCATCAAGTGGATGACATAGAAGGTGCACGGTGAGTCCGACTCACTGAATAATTTCTCCATGCCTAGGTCGCCCAGATTTGGAGTTTAGATTTGTTTTTATTTTGTAAAAAAACATAAAATAAATACTTTGCTACAGATTATGGGACCTGCAAGAGAAATTTACAATACTAGTTTGATGGAAAGACAGAACAATGACAATGCTAGAAATATAGAATGAATTGTGCAATTTGTGTTATAAGGATTAACCCTGATATGAAATAATTCTAGCAGGTGATAAATTTAATTGAGATGTGTGTGGTGGCATTGGGGGACTTGATTTAGGAAACACAGTAATAAATGAAATTAATGTGAAAACTAGAAGTAAATTTCTTTACAAATTTAATTACTTCACTTCCTAATCAATTATAAAGTATTCATCGGATATATATATACTATTTATATTTATTAGGTGTCTAAGAAATACTTGTTTGGTAAAAACTATTTCTGCATTTTTTTTTGATAAATTTCTTCAATTTTTAAGCTCCTTCTTCTGCTTCTACTTTCAGAAAAGCAACTGCAATACCAACACCAACCTAATATTTGGAGGGTTATATTACTCTGTGTATAACTAACTTAGTTACAACTACCAATTACTCGAGTAGATCATATAAAACTCTAATAAATACTTCCACTACAAATATGCAATTCTTGTAAATGCCCTATTGCTTGGGAACATAACATTGTTTATATCTAACATGCTAGATCTATATGATCCTACAATAATAATTGTAGGTGTTGTATGGATCCAGGGACGCGTGCAGTTGATACTTTGAATGTCGACCACCGAAACCCACAAAGACATGAATACAGTCCCGCTATAGAGAATCGAGACATCACACAAAGATATGTGTGGTGACTTCGTTATCAGGATAAATCCCAATCTTTTATATACTAATAACAAGATTGAACATCCCTCCTTTTTTTCTTGAAGAGTAAGGACAGACTCCTTGTAGAATTTGTAGATCCTCTTAAATCTCCTTAGGAGCACACAATGAATCGCCCCTCAGCCTTCTTGGAACCTTAATTTAGGATTTAGGAATCTCTAACTTAGTCCCCTAAAACAACCAACAAATATGGACCATTTAAAACCATTAAAAACATCCTAAATATGATATAATCCGCGTCACTACAATTCTGTCTGTCCCTATGCACATTTTGTTCTGGTAAGATTCTGCCTAAATACTAGTTGGCCAGACTGGAAATTGATAGAATTTTGGTCACTGGCCTGAAGCTAGTTTTGACCCGGTCTTGCATGTGATCTATCGTCGTCTTCGCGTGTGACACTGCCATCACGCCTTAACACTCCATAACTCTTCTTCAGCCTCTTATCGTCCGGATACATAAAAAACTTTCCTTCAAGTATAATGAGAAAGTGTTGGCAACCATGACTCCGCAATCAGATTCTATGTATATTGTCCTGCGACCGAGTTCATGTTTTCTACCTTTATCGACCTTGAATCCCCCATGTTGCTCCACATCCTATGTCGTCTCAAGTTGCTCGATTACCATGTCGACGGTCAGTACTCTCTCAAATCACTAGGATCTCCTCGACATCAATAACTTAGTTAAGACCAAAGTTCCTAACTATCAGCCTTATCGTGAGTCTTGACTGCTTGTCTTCGATTTTCGTCTTCAACCTTAATGTGCTTCTGTACCAAATAGTTTTTCTACCCTTGGATCCGTCTGCCAAGCGGACATTGTAGTTCCCGCAAGATTGAAGCTCCTAGACTTGCTCATGCTTATGTCCGACATGAAATTTCTTTCGCACACCTGTATCCTCGAGTAAAGAAGTACCATGCGTGGTGCAAGATGACATCGAAGGCCCATATCTTCCTTAAAATTGTGCAAATGAAAGTCGTCGTATCTTGAGTTAGTTGCACCCCTTGTTCTCCTTTCCAGCTTCAAACTACTAAAATCGAGATCGTGCCAATAAGTTTCAACACCCCTCCCTGTGTCAAACACGAATCCGTAGAACAACTCTCACCCGGAGATCGACCAACTATCAAGAGACCATTAGTATGATCCTGAGAATTCGACAAAATTGTATTTATCATTTTTTTTTCGACGGACCGAATTCTCCGTACTACTCAGATCTTCTTGAAGACCCTTCCCAAGAAGCCTCTAACAATAAAAAATCCCTTGCCGAATACCCCTCTAGCCATCATCCGGTGCCAACCATCCGCCTGTACACCTCAACTGCTTGAGCCTATACATTAACATGTTCCCTCGAGCCAGTAGTTGGGAATCCTTCATAAGATTCTAGTCCCTATCCCCGAACATATTGCGGAAACCATCATCCTCCAGCTTCGCAACTGACATCAAATTGGTGCAAACTAGGCACATGCCTCACACTCTTGAGAACGAGCTTCTTCCCAAGCTCCTTCTCCTAACACACGTCCCCGATGCCCACAACCACCGATGTCCCCTTATCACTCATCTTCACACATCCAAAGTTCTCCCTCTGGTACGTTGTAAAGATCCTCATGTGGAGTGGAGTGGCGTGTCGTGGTAAGACCCCCAGTATCCAAGACCTAGTTGTAGTCATGACACGTGCCACAAGGTTCTACCACCTCGGACGTTGAGGGTTGTTAGATCTATTATAATCGAGCGATCCTCCTTATCGCCACCTTGCCTTTGGCCCTATCATCTTTGAACTTTTTGCAGTCCCACTTGTAATGGACCCTCTCGCCATGGCAATGACATCATTTCTTTGCAATCTACATTTGCAAGATCCCGAGAACCCCCAAATGTTCTCGACTATGTCTTGAGCCTTCTCTTCCTTTCGGAAGCAATCATGGAGGACTACTGCAATGATTCTGATTGCTTATGTCGAAACTCCTTATTCAACGTGTTATTTTTAACCAACTCCATCGTGACAACTCCATCTTGATCGGAGTTTGCTCATCCATATCACCAAAGTCTCCTATCACCAACAAACTTGTTTACTGGCTTGGTGGTGTTGTCCTCCAACGGATGCAAATCATTGCATCAAAGTAGATCCTCCAGCCTTGACTTCCAGATCGTCCCGTTCCCTCTTGTGAGGATAATCGTATGCGAGTTGATCCTTTCAATAGTCATGGTCGTACTTTCATTATCTCAATCCTAGAGTATGATACTACTCTGTAGGAATTCAGAGAGGTGTGCAGTGGATACTTTTGACAGCCGACCACCAAAAGTCACAAAGACACGAACACGATTCAATCACTACAGAGAATTAAGACATATTACACAAGCATATATGTGATGACTTCTTCACATGGATAAATCTCAATCTTTTTATACTAATAATAATATTGAATACAAAGTATCTAGCGATTCCTTTGTCCCAAGAATTGATTACAACTTCTCAAGAAGGAGACAGAATTACAACGAGATCGGAAGAAAACTCCAACCCTAACTATAACTATGCACCTATTAGCGGATGCCCACGGTCTAACGATGATCTCCCTGATAGAGTTGACTGAACTCCAAATAGTGCCCTCCTATCTTGAAGAGTAAGAACCTGCGAGCACGATCTCCACGTAGAATTTGGTGGATCCTTCTTGAATTTCCTTAGTAGCACACAAAGAATCTTTCCTTAGCCTCCTTTAAATAGACTAAGAAATCCAAATTTAATATTTGTTGAATCCCTAAACTAACCCCCAAAAACAGCCAACAAATCTCGATTGTATAAAACTATTAAACAACAACCCAAATATGATGAATCCAGTGTTCTAAAAATCGGCCTAGGCGGCTGCCTAGCGGCCGCCTAGGCGGCGTCTAGGCGCTAGGCGGCCGCCGGCCGCACCGAAAAGGCCCTAGTCAGCCGGCCTAGGCGCCCCTAGGCGGCCTTTTAAAATTCAAAAAAAAAAAAAAAAAAATACACGCACACATGCACGCGTACTTACCGGTGGTGGTGGTGGTGGACCGGTGGTTGTGGCGGTGGCTCTGGTGGTGTTGCTGACAGTGGTGGTGGAGGTGGTGGTGGCGGAGGTGGAGGTGGAGGCGGTGGTGATGTGGAGGCGGTGGTGATGGTGGAGCCGGGAGAGGAGAGAGGGAGGAGAGGAGAGGAGAGGAGAGGAAAGGGAGAGGGAGAGGAGAGAGGGAGGAGAAGCCGAGGGAGGCGAAGGAGAGGAGAGAGGGAGGAGAGTGAGAGGAAGGGACCGGAAATGGAAATGGAAAGGGAAAGGAAAAGAAAAAGAAAGAGGAAAAGAAAAAGGAAAAGAAATTTTCCTCCCCACCACCAACCAACATACTTAAACACAACACTCGAACTGTGGACCTCCCCACCACCAGCCAACATACTTAAACACAACCTGCTAACCAACTTGCCAACTTTAAGTTATGTTCTCATATGGCATATACTTATATATATGTGATATCCATATATATACTTATAAAAAAAAATCAGTTCGGCGCCTAGGCATCCTAGGCACTAGGCGGGCCCTTGGCGGACCGTCTCCGCATAGCGATTTTTAGAACACTGGTTGAATCCGCGTGTAAGCGTTGCTCGGAAAACCTGGAATTTCGCCGAATACCTACTCACGGGCCCAAAGCCACTTTTGACCCCATCTTGCGTTCGTTCGATCACTGTCTTCAGGTGCACTTCGCCACTACACCTCGACGCTCCAGACCTCTTCTCCTGTCTCTCATCGACCGGATACCCATAGGTGTAACTGAGTTATAAATACACAGAAATGTAATATATATATATATATATATATATATATATCTTGGACAAACTCTTGACTCTGATTGTGCTGTATCTTTTAGATTTTAAGTTGTGACATTCTTCATGCAAATGGTGGCCCAAAGATATGTTGAATCACATGATATATACGAGACATGTATAAGGTTGTTTCGGGCGGTAGATTTGTCAGTTGAAAAGGTTTATGATGTATTAATTTATCCAAATCTTATTACAATAATGGTAGACAAGGAGAAGCTTTTATAAATCAAATTCAATAAACTTACAGGCTACATTAGAAAAGTACACTTTGGTGGATGTGATTAGAAATTCTTATCTAAAGGAATGCTGAGAAGACATGAATTCAGCAGTGCTAGATCATAATTCCTAAAGCGTTAAATTACATTTTCACTAAGATAAACTGTATTAATAGCCTAAGGTAGTACTCGTTTTGTTGTAGTTCTCTCGTTTTTACACATGTTTCATTGAAGACTTCTCTCTCATGCCCTTTTGTTTACTTTGAAAGTAAGACTATGGAAGAAAAATATGAAGTTCAACAAGGAGGGGATGGCCTAAGAACCAGTTTAGAACGGGTTTAGAGAAGTTTGATTGTCTCTAGATATAGCAAATATTTGCGAATGCTGAAGAAAGGACTAGAGAATTGACCCGAATAGTTGGAATACAAGTCTGATAGAAATTATGTTAGAACCTTGATGCTCATGGGGTATAGTAGTCAGTAGACAAAAGCTAATAAATTAGGAATATCAAGAGTGAATATTCCATTAATTAGCGAGTACCTTCTGTAATTGATG
This sequence comes from Iris pallida, assembly GCA_029216955.1. Lineage (NCBI taxonomy): Eukaryota > Viridiplantae > Streptophyta > Magnoliopsida > Asparagales > Iridaceae > Iris > Iris pallida. The sequence continues at coordinate 893,702 of JANAVB010026600.1, forward strand.
TCCTTATGCAAGTGACTAACCTATCCGACGTTTCAAAGTTGGTTGCCCCTACATGTCACCTTTGCAGTTCTAGCTCAATTAATTCCATTAGATTTTTTTTTTTTTTTTTTTTGTTTTTTTTTTGACAAGTTTTCTTCAATCATGCTTCAGTTAGAGATTATCTTTTACATTAAACCTTCTCAATCATGGTCAAATTAGAAGATGCTTAAACTTCATCCTCATGCTTGACCACATTTCCAGTGACTTGGTAAGTTGAGTACAAAAGGGTTATCTCAAAGTCGTTGCTATTTTTTTATTTTAAACCATAGGAATCACTCCTAGGGCAAATTAGAAGTTTAACCGTGTAAAAACTTCTTCTTTCCAAGAGTGTTTATGACATTTCAGGTTGAGCTATATGTACTTCCTCCGAGGACTTTGTCCAACATGACTTCCTCAACATCTTGTTGGAGAACATGGTCCCCCATGTCTATATGTTCCAAAGAGACCCTTGTCTAGGTTAATTATTCCATAAATTATACTAGAATGACTATCTTTATATCTAATTAAGATGACATAAATTTGTGCATTTGGCAATATAGCTTTGTCTTTCATATAAGAAATATACTGCAACAGTTAGTACTTTTCAGTGTTGGAAGGGACACTATATGAAGAATCTGAGGGTTTTGAACAATGTCTTTTGTTTGTAAATTCGCATTGGCACATCATGTTCTGCAGAAGTTAGGGATCATAAAATGCACCTGCTGCATGTCCTTTTGCTGCAGGAAAGAAGTAATATAGACCCGGACACCTGAATTTATTCGTAAGGTTATCTATGTGCATGTGCACATTAGAGAGGTGTAAGAAGCATATGCAGGAGCATGTGATTGCAAACCTGCCTGTAAGAGCATCAGGATTCATGCATGATGCAATGATAGATCTGTCCTTTGTCGCATTAAATGCAAATGTTGAAAGAAGTAATATAATAATCTCATTGCTGCAGGTAGTTAGCACCATTTATAGAATAATCTGTAATCTTTCTATATAAACTGCGGTATATCTGGGAGTCATTTGCAATTACTCTGTTAAAAAGCCAATTCTCTTCCTTATCTCAGTAATCCTTTTTGTTCTCCTCTCCTTTACTGTTGAAAGATCTTATTAGCTATAACAGAGAATTTTGAGTTCCGCAGACTACAACTGAGAGGCAATGTTGGTGGTTTTATCGAGATCATTCTAGTGGTATATGAATTGATCAGATTATTACCATTTTTGCCCAGAATTTATGAAACAATAACTTCAATTTTCTGCACTGTTTAAAAACATTATTAAGAGAGAAATAATTAAATAAATTATGTTTATGATGTTTGTCATTAGAAAGCTTAAAAAGAGTATAAGAACCTATTTTTCTTTCCTTTTCATGGAAATCTCTTTCCTTTATATCAGACGAGAAAGAGCACTACCATGAAAAAGAACAAGCAGTGGAAAATTATAAGGCAAAATACCTTCAAAGCTAATTCTGACTATAGGAATCATGTTTCCTGTCTTTACCATTTTTAAGTCAAATAAAATTCTAATTGCACAAAATTTGAAAACTCTGAAATTTTCTTTGGGGGTGATAAATAGTTTATAGTACTTAAATTTTACTCGAAACCTTGTTGCACCTAAGAGTGATTTCGTTGGTAAGTATTCGTTCTGGCCTTGTTAATTTGCAGGCAAGAGTGGTTGTATGTCTGGGTATGATACACCTGGAGATGCATCATACATCTAGCATTTAGTTAACTACCTCTGGGTTCTTGCAGTTCCCTATTATACTGATCATACTTGAGTTCTTTTGCTGTTGAGGTCAATGATTAGCTTGTTAGTGCGTCTTCTGATGTTTTATGGATCTTGCTTGGTTTTACAGGGGAGAAAAGGCCTTCTGTAGTGTGGAATGCAGATGCGAACAAATTCTAAGTGATGAGCACAAGGAGAAGTGTAGCTCGGAAGCACTGAAAAACCAAGATTCCTCTTACTCTCCTTCTCCTTCTCCCTTGCTCTTCGCCGCTGGTGTCGCAGCAGCATAACTGTCGTCCAGACCGAAACTACCAAATAAAACTCTTAAAAGAGTATAAATCACAAGAAAAAAGATGCAAAATAAAATGTGTATCTAGATCATGTATTATAACATATAGAGAAGTTAAAAGGGCTCTTTGCTCTCATATTGTCGCTCTCATCTTGGTAAGCGAAGCCCCGAGGAGGATGGAATTGGTACTGTGCATTTTTAGTTCTTTTTTAATTCGGCAAAAGAGAATACTTGAGGCTTTTAATATCCTTAAATGCTGTGGTTATATACCAGAAAGAACAGATTGTAATGATCTTGTACTTGAATCTTTGTTGCTGCTGATATCAGTGTTTCTATTATTGTACTGAGTGATGCTGTGCTTACCAACATTCTCAGTTTGGCCATGTCCTAAAGAGAATAGTGTACTATGACAATGCATGCACAGTTTAGAATACGGAAAATTGTATCACAAGCATTCAAGTTTTGAAAGTATTGTACAAAAGGAACGAAGTTAGGGGGAATTGCAAAATAGGACTCCTTACGCCCTAAATTTGGGCTTCAAAAGAAATTTTATTGTTAAAAAATAAGGTTCAGTAGTTTAGTCATGAGATGTTTGTGGTTTAAACACTTAATCCCGACCGTAAATTATATGCCGAAGATTTGAGGGTTTATTTATATGAGCGACATTATGACAAAAACAATAGGCTTTTGGCTTGGAAAGAGACAAGCGTGCCAAGCAATAGGCATTTTGCTTGGGAAGAGACACACGTCAGCAGCAGCAAGACGCTCAGAGGGCCAAAGAATATACGTCCTAAATTGCGTTGAACATAAACGTCGTAAAATTGGACGTTAAAAAATGGACGGAGAAATTTAGTTTAGCCACTAATAGGGCTGCAAACGAGCCGAGCCGAGTCAAGTTTTTGTAAGCTTGAGTTTGGCTTGACTAGAATTATTCGAGCTCGAGCTCAAGCTTGATAAGTTTTTTTTATTTTGAAGCTTGAGCTTGGCTTGAGCTTGTTTATATTAAGCTTGAGCTTGGCTTGGTTTGAGCTCGAGCTTGGCTTGATAAGGAAGCTTGATTCAAGCTTGATAGACAAGCTCGATAAGCTTGAAATCAAGCTTGTCGCTCAACTTTATTTCAAGCTCATTAAGCTTGATTTCAAGCTTAACGAGCTTGATTTCAAGCTAGTTAGGTTTGAATTCAAGTATCTGAAATATTAACAAATTATTTATAAAGATTTAATTAAAAAAGTTCCTTGACATCACTTATTAAGGACATAAATATATAATACACACAACCATATTGTTGTATATATATATATATATATATATATATATATATATATATATATATATATATAGAATTCAACAAAGAACAAACGAGCTTCTAAACAAGCTCCTAAACGAGCTTCCAAACGAGCCGGCTCGCAAGCTCATAAACGAGTCAGCTCGCGAGCTCAATCGAGCCGAGTACTTCTAAGCTTGAGCTTGGCTCGTTTATTAAACGAGCTCAAAAATAAAGCTTGAGCTCAGCTTGTTTACTAAACAAATCGAGCTCAAACGAGCTTTTATCGAGCCGAGCTTCGAGCAGCTCGCGAACGCCTTGGCTCATTTGCAGCCCTAGCCACTAATCTTTCAGGTCATTTCGTAACTATGTTTTAGATGTCCAAATTTAGGACGTATTTTTAAACACCCAAATTTGCAACGCAACGGGTCCTATTTTGTAATTTCTCATCATTTTTTTTTTTTTACACAATACTTTAAAACTTGTATGCGTCTGGTACAACTTTCTGTTTAGAATAAGAATATTTATTTGATACATCCGTCACTGGAGTAAAAAAAAAAAAAAAAAAAAACTCAACAAATGGTTTCGATGGTCGTCACATCCTGGAATAAATAGGGTAATGTAAATGGGGGTTAGTAAGTGATGTCGTAAGCATGAAGACACTCCTGACTCCCTCCCTATATGGTCTTGCCATGACACACGTCTCCAATTTCATCCATATGTCATGCAATCCATATGTCATGCACGAGGTCGGTAAGAGCATCTCCAACCCTATTGTGAGTTTAGAAAAAATAGTTGCCACATAGTAATAACAAATTTTATTTTCAAAAATTCATCTCCAATGTAAATGTAGAATAAGAGCATCTCCAACCCTATTGTCTTGTTTTGTGTTGTAAATCCTATGTGGCATGAGGCACAAGACAATGTCTTTCCTATGTGGCATGATGATATTCACACATGATAATGAGATAAAAATGTGTTCTCCAACGCAAAAGTTTGAGAAGACAATAAAATTATTATTTTTTTCAACTTTCAAGACAACTTTTTCACTTCTTTTTTTTATACATTTATTCATAATTGATGACGTGGACATAAAGTCATTGTGAAGTGCATTGTCTAGATCTAGACAACTAACTTCACCTTGCCATGTCAACTTCACAATTTATTTCACATTTGCATTGAAGAAGTACTTTTGAAAAAATGCTTGTCATTCCTATGTGGCAACCATTTTTTCCAAACTCACAATAGAGTTGGAGATGCTCTAAATCATGAAGTTGACATGACAATGACATGGTAAAGACAATGTGAAATTGGTTGTCTAGATCTAGACAATGTACTTCACAATGACTTTGTCTCCACATCATCAATTATGAATAGAAATATTTATAAAAAATGAAGAAGTGGAGGAGTTGTCTTGGAAGTTGAAAAAAATACTTTTTATTTTCTCAATACTTTTGCATTGGAGAACACTTTTTTTTATCTCAGTCTTGTATGAATATCATCTTGCTATATAGGAAAGACATTGTCTTGTGCCTCATGCCACCTAGGAATCACAACACAAAATAAGACAATAGGGTTGAAGATGCTCTAAGGGGCTGTTTGATAAAACTCGGATGAAAGTGGGCAAAAAAATGGAACTCAGCTGAACTCGTATGAGTTCAGCTGTTTGGTTCTGCCGAATGGAACTCCTCCAAAGTACTTGATTTGACTGAATGCAGTTTCTGTCTCCCATGAGGCTTCCTGCTTTCACCTCCCTCGGTTTTGGCTTGGAACTGGTCTAGAAAACTGGAAGAGAGAGAGAGGAGAGAGAGAGGAGAGAGAGAGAGAGAGAGAAGTGAGAGGAAACTCCTCTGAGAGTGATGAGCCACCGCCAGTGCGATGGAGCCACCATCAGCGTTGGTCTACAGTCCATAGATCCCGAGCCCATCGGCGTTGGTCTGACAGCTTCGGGCGCATCCCCCCATCAAGGAAGAGGAAGAAGAAGAGTAGTGTCAGCGAGAGAGACAGAGATGGTCCAGAGAGAGGAAGAGGAAGAAGAAAGAATGGAGAAAGAGGAATGGACAGAGAAGGTATAGAGAAAGAGGAATGGACAGAGAAGAGTCTAGAACCGAATGGAGAAAATCTCTCCTTATGTATTGGTTGTTAATAAAAATTAAATTAATTAAATTATGGCAATTAATTGTTTGTTCCTTCAATTATAGTAATTAATTTAATATTTATTCCAATTATAATGATCAATTTAGTTTTTTAAATTAATTATGATAATTAACTTTCAACAAATATTACAATTTTATTTCTTTAATTATGATAGTGCATTTTTTTAATTATGGTAATTAATTTAGTTAAGGGTTACCATATTTTTAACCTCCCAATATCTACTTTCAAAAATCATCCAAACAACCGAACTATTTTTTCTCCACTTTCAACAACCATCCAAACACCGAACTCATTTTTCTTCCACTTGCAGGAGACAAAAAGTACTACATCCAAACACATTTTGGAAAGTGCCACTTTCACACTTTCAACTGCAACTTATCATGACGTAAGTGTCACTTTCACACTTTCAAAGAATTACATCTATCCAAACAGCCCCTAAGTGCATTGTTGAGGGATAGGAATGAGTGAAAAGTTAAGCTGTGTATTGACCGGGTCGGGCCCAATTTCCATCGGATTTGAATATGGCTGGACCAGTCCGGTTAACAGTCCCGACCGACCGGACTTGAAAATCAAAATTCCAAATCCAACACGGATCGAGATCCGATTAGCTTCGGTCAGGATCGAGTCCGGACTAAATCTGGATTGGGCCGGCCCACAAGAAATTAGTTTTATAACAAAGTAATCTTGACAAACTGGATAGCTGGGAAGACTAGGGTTTCATGAGGTTTTGGGTTTATCTTTCGTAAAAAAAAAAAGTAAGGGGATGTTTGGGTTTCATGAGCTCCAATATTTTGCATCCCCAAGCATCACATGTTATCAACCGTTGGATTTTGTTTAAGTCATCTAATCTTGATCATTTATTTCAATGGTTCAAATCAACGGTTAAGATTAAATGACTTAAACAAGATCTAACGGTTGATAACATGGAGATGTTTGGGATGCAAAAAGTAAAGGGATGTGGATCCCTTCTCATATATATATATATATATATATATATATATATATATATATATATATATATATATATATATATATATATATTGAGGTGTCCTTTCTCCAATTCGGACCGTGGCTATATAAGTCATCCAGCCGTCCGATGGAGGATTCGAGTGCTGGGGTGCGCCCCGCACTACCACTAGACTAGTGCCTTAGGAAAACACACACACACACACACACACACACACACACATATATATATATATATATATATATATATATATATATATATATATATATATATATATATATATATATATAAAGAGAACCTCTCCCGCTTTATTCATAAAACATATATATATATATATATATATATATATATATATATATATATATATATATATATATATATATATATATATATATATATTTATATATATATATATATATATATATATATATATATAATATATATATATATATATATATATTTTATATATATATATATATATATATATATATATATATATATATATATATATATATTTTATATATATATATATATATATATATATATATATATATATATATATATATATATATATATATATATATATATATATAGCACGTGCCTTTGTACGTATTTTAACATTTCTTAATTAGTTTAGGAAGACTTTTTAAGAAGACTAAAGGGTAGTCTTCCTAATTACTAAGTTGTACTTATTAAAATTAATGAACTATTTTTAATTAATATAAGCATGTAAGGGTATTTTCGGAATTCAAAAGTTTCACCATCTAAGTTTTCCTATTATATAGTAGAATATATATATATATATATATATATATATATATATATATATATATATATATATATATATATATATATAAAGAGAACCTCTCCCGCTTTATTCATAAAAAGGCGCAAAATGCCGAAACCTTTACAAGTAAGAGCCATTACAAAGGAGAGAGAGAGGAAAGAAAAAAGCACAACGAGAAAGCGGCCGGTCAATCTACCTCACTTCAGGAGAGTACCGATGCCCGAAAATCCTGGTGGCCGTGGTTGCAAAGCTTGCTGACTTTAAAGGCTTGACGAAGAGTTTTCTTGATAAGCTGGTCGGCCGAGTATTGGTGCCCCTCGTATCTAGCTTTGTTCCTGTTCTTCCATATGACCCACGTGTTGGCGGCTGCAACGATCTGATGTCCGTAGAGGTATTAGCCCAGTGGACCAGGAGATCATTGAAGCCCCCATCAATGGTGGATTGACTGCATTTTTGGGATAGGATGGCCCAAGTCTTGCTCGCTAAATCCCTATGGCGAAGAATGTGGTATATTATTTTCTGCTGCTTCTTCTTGCAGCAATGACATACAGATGCCAGACTGAAGCCGATGATGTTGAGGTTGTCGTTGGTGGAGATTTTTTCGGCGAAAGGCTCTCCAAATGAGGAAAAACCATTTCTTGGGGATGTAGGTGTGCTAGAAGAGACCCAAAGTTGGGGAAGAAGTGCCAGTGCCGCGGGCAAGACTTCTGGCTGTGGCCGCCGTGAAAGCCCCGTTAGCTGTGGGCGACCAATACAGTCTGTCTGGATTGGCCGAGATATGCAAACTTTTAAGCAAATCCGCCTCTGCTCCAATCCAGTCTCGCACCTTATTCCAGTTCTAGTCTCCGTTGCCGCCCCATATCTCCCTAATCTTGCTGTTGCCAGGGGCAGCAGGTAGGCGAGGGTGAAGATTGTCCCGGCCCACCGTTCGTAGAACAGATGAGATACGCCAGATCCCAGCTGTAGACGAATAACCGGTTCGGAGCTTCCACACACACACATATTATATATATATATATATATATATATATATATATATATATATATATATATATATATTTTTTTATTTATATATATATATATATATATATATATATATATATATATATATATTTTATATATATATATATATATATATATATATATATATATATATATATATATATATATATATATATTTGCTATATATATATATATATGCAAAATATATATATATATATATATATATATATATATATATATATATATATATATATATATATATATATGCCAAAATCCCCCATGTTATTGATGTATAAGGCGCAAAATGCCGAAGCCTATACAGAGGTGCTGAAAAAAGAAGACGACCAGGCCAAGGGGCCAAAGCAAAAGGTCCCAGGAAGATTAGGACGGGGCCCGAGGCCGGCTGACCGGGGCTGGGAAGAATGAGAGCCAACTTTGAGAACCTACCTGCAGACTTCTCTGTACAGTTGAGTGGAGTCGAATGAGTGACCTTCATATCTGTGCTTGTTTCTGTTTTTCCATAATCCCCAAATGCTGGCGGCTGCGACGATTTGGTGCCTGTTGGAGTGGCCCCAGATGGCGAGAAGATCGTCAAAGTCGCCTGCCTGGTGTTGTATGTGCCATTTGGTGGAGAGGTGAGACCACAACCGGATGGCAAGGTCCCCCGAGTATAAGATGTGAGACGCAGATTCTGCTTAGGGGGATGAGTAGCAATGACATCTTGATGCAAGGCTGTAACCAATGTGAGTCAGAGCATCATCGGTGGGGAGTTTTCTGCATTGCGCTCTCCAAATAAGGATGTACCATTTGTTGGGGATGGTTGTTTGCCAGTACGGGGCGATTAGATGGATTGGGCCTCCCGTGGTCCTCAGCGCGGTCCTGGCGGAAGCTAACGAGAAATCGCCGCTGGGGTTCAGGGACCATCGCAACGCTTCTGATCCATCGTCGATCATGAAGGGATTGGCGAGATTCTGCCCTGTCAGAATATTGTGCCAGTTGGCAGAGGATTTGCTGTTGGCAATCGCCGAGGAGGGGTTGGAATGTCGAAAATATCTGGCCTTCATAAATCGGGACCAGATCGTGTTTTCTGTGCGGAGCTTCCACCATAGCTTCATAGAGCTAGCGGTGACAAAGTACGCCAATCTGATAAATCCGAGTCCTCCCTCTTCAGTAGGGTTGGCCATGGAAGCCCAGCTAGCCCAATGGTGCTTGTCTCTACCATCTCTGTGGCCCCAGAAAAATTTGGAGAAAAGGGATTCAAGGTAGGTTAGGACCTTCTTTGGTGGCGAGCATACAACCAGTGTGTACATAGGAATGGAGGATAGAACATGCTTGATGAGGATCATTTTCCTCCTAGAGATAAGGTTGCGTTGTGCCAGCCGTCGATTTCTTTTTTCTGATTTTACTAACGAGGTCATCGAATATCCCAGAGTTGGATTTACCGTATACCAGAGGGCACCCAAGATAATTAAACGGCGGGTAAGCGATGGAGAAGGATGTCACATTGGAGAGGATCTCAGAGTGCGATCTGTCCGCTTTGTGATGAGTGTAGATGACACTTTTGCTCGGGTTGACCCGCTCACCGGAGCATCTGGAGTATCTCTCAAGCTTTTTGCGAACCTCCTCCATCGACCTGATGTCCCCAGTAGAAAATATGAGGATGTCGTCCGCGTAAGCCAGGTGGGTGATTAAAGGGCATTCGATGGTAGAGTGGAAGTAATGGAATCCTGGCAAGTTTGGTAAGTTGTTGAGATTTCTGCTAAGCGCGTCGGTGGCGATGATGAAGAGTGTGGATGATAAGGGATCTCCCTGCCGAACCCCGCGGCTCGCTTTAAAAAATCCATCGACATGACCATTGATGATGGTGGAGAACCATGAGTTGTTAACAAATCTGAATAGGACGTCGGTCCACGCTTCCAAGAAGCCGAATGTTCTAAGCACCCAGATCATGAATTGCCAATCCAATCTGTCATACGCTTTCTCCATGTCTAGCTTGATAGCCATATTGCCCCCTCTGGAGGGGAACTTCATGCAGGTGATCAACTCCTGAGCTAATAGGATGATGTCGGTGATGTGCCAGCCCTTGACGAACCCGCTCTGTTCTTCGAAAATAATTTTTGGAAGAAGCGTGGACATGCGAGAGGCGATTATTTTGGAGATGATTTTGTTTATGAAGTTGCATAAGCTTATGGGCCGGAAGTCTTTGAATGTGGTCGGGTTATCTTTCTTGGGGATGAGGATAAGTTTAGCATGGGAGATGGATTTGGGGTATCTAGCTCCCTGAAGAAAAGCGACGGTGGCCGCATGGATGTCATGTTTGACAGCACGCACGAAAGAAGACACTGGTGAACCCGTCTGGGTCGGGAGCGCTGTGTTCATCCAGGGCCGATGCGGCATCCTCGACTTCTTCTGCGGTGGGGGGTTTAAGAAGCTGCTCGTTCTCTTCGTTGTTGATCATGCTGGAAATCTTTGCGAGAAGGTCGTCGTCCTTGCTGCTGGTGTCCTTGGAAAAGAGGTTGGAGTAGAATTGAGTGGCGGCCGTTTGAATGTTCTCGTGATCTGTATGAATGCGACCGTTATCATCTGCGATTTGGAGGACGCTCAGCTGTTGTCTGCGGCCTTTTACGCAGGAGTGAAAGAAGCTGGATTTTTTATCCCCTTCAGCATCCCACGTCAATCTGGCTTTCTGTTTTTAGAATTCAGTCTCAATTTGAGCCTGGACTTGAGCAGGGCTTTGGTTAGGTGAAGGGTGGCCCGATTCTCCGACGACCTGTCCGTGGCGAACAGAATCTCCGCCCGGGTAACATTGTCCTCCGCCAGCTTAATGGCTTGGAAGATGTCTCCGAAAGCGTTCCTGCTCCAAGTCGCCAGGGCTCCTTTCGTGGCTTTGAGTTTGGTTGCCACTCGCCTGATGGGGTCCGGGTCGTCAGCAGAGGTCCAAGCGGTAGCGACAACATATTTGAATTGGGGGTGGTGGCTCCAGAAGGTCTGAAAGCGGAAGACCTTCTTGGTGTGGGCTTGGTTGCTGCTGACCTCAATAAGAAGAGGGGAGTGGTCAGATTCCGTGGTGTTGAGGTGAGACATTTTAGAGATGATCCCCATGTCCGCCCAGTGATTATTGATGAGAGCCCGATCGAGGCGTGAGTACTGTCGTCTGGCTCCTTCCTGCATGTTATACCAGGTGAATGCGTTGTCGGAATACAGAATGGGGAGCAGTTGAGCATTAAAAAGAAAGTCGTTGAAATCTGCCATAGCTGCCTGTGGGGGGGGGGGGGGGGGCTACCCCCGAATTTTTCTTCTCGAGTGGAGATGATATTGAATTCTCCCACGCAAATCCACGGGAGGTTGTAGAAGAGGTGGTGGGTGGTCGAGAGGGTGTCCCAAGGCTTCTTACGCTCATTGATGTCGCAGCTGCCATGCACAGCCGAGAGCAAGTAGCGCTGTTGGAGGGTGGGGTGTTCAATCCAGCAGGAAAAGGGATTGCCTGGAGTTGCGGACGAGATCAAACTTGACATTAGCTGAAAAGAAGATCCAGATGTCATTGCAACCAGCGATCGCTGAGGGGAATCCGAGTTGGAGCTGATACGCTTTGAGTTTCTTTTTAGGGATTTTAGGTTCTATGATGATCAATAAGTCGACCCGGTGGAGTTTCTTCAGACTGATGATTCTGTTCATAGTGGGTTTGTTGGCAATCCCACGAACATTCCATGTGAGGATGTTAAACATCTTGAGGGGTGGTGAGGGGGGTTGTGTAGCTTCGTAGCCGATCTTGTGGTCATAGCCGCCATTTTTTTGGCATTTTTCTTCCTTTTTGTTTGTAATTTTTTGGGGACTGTCGTGATTTCTGTTGGAATGCCTGTGGTTTCTTCGTCTTGTGTTTGGATGTTGAGCTCGAAGCTTTCCGTCTGGATAGTATCTTCTGTCTCTGTTTCGTGCAGGGCGCAAAGGGGGTTAGTAAGATCGAGAAGTCCTGCTTCTTCAGCTTGCCAGTATCTTGCAGCAGCGTCCGAACCAAGGATCGCCAGGAAGTCCGTGGGGGAACTTCTTGTATTAGCCTTCGGAGCCTTCTCTTGGGAGGTGGGTGGTTGGGTTGTGTCAGGGTGCTCTGTCTCCTCACGCGCACTGGCCACGGGGCTGATGCCAGAGTTGACGAGTTCTGAAGACAGGGTACTGTCTGCTCCATCGAACGATAAGGCGTAGAAAGTGTTGTGAAGAAGGATGTTCTTCGGAACGTAGGGGACTTTAGCCTGGATGTCAAGGGGCGAGCAGGCTATACTGGGATCGATGTGGGTCGAGCTGGCAGAAAGAAGGATGTGGGTGGAGTTGGAGCTGGGCGTTGAAGGGTGGTGGGGGGTGAGCCGGTTTGAGCCGAGCTGGCGGAGCGGGTTTTTCGGGGTGTTGTCTTCCTGAGCTCAGGATGAGCTATATATATATATATTTTTTCAGGATGAGATATATATATATTTATATTTTTTCAGGATGAGATATATATATATATTTTTCAGAAAAAAAAAAAAAAAAAATATATATATATATTTTTTCAGGATGAGATATATATATATATATATATTTTTCAGGATGAGCTATATATATATATATATATATATATATATATATATATATATATATATATATATATATATATATATATATATAGCAAATGACCTCGCCATAATTACCCATATATATATATAGATGGCGGCCGTTTACCCGAGCCAGTTATTGAGTCTTTAAACAATACCGGTTTCTGGAATTTCATCGAGGTATTCTACAAAAACAGAGTTGGCATTCAAGAATTGGCCAAGGTTTCAGAAGGTCTTGAGAAATTGATAGGAACTTACTTCGAGGACAAAGATGCAATCAGATACTTTGAATTGAGCACCACTGTTAATATAGCACCAAGTGTCGACGATATGGCAGCCATCTTCGGTCTACCGCTAAAGGAAAAAAGCGAGGATGATGTTAAGTACAGAAGATTGATCATAGAAAAACAACAGTAGGGCACACTGCCGGAATCGTTGAGCCTGTGTAGAGATTACTTCAGAAGATTGTTGGCTAATTGCAAGGGCAAAAATGGAGAAGTCACGAATATGGAAGTGAGAGAGAAGTTCTTTGAATTGCTACAACGGCTTCATGACGGAGATAAACAAGTTAAACCAGATGATTTGGCCAAGCTAATAATCTTCCACTTATGCCAAACAACATTCTTCACAAGGTCTGGTGGTTCAAATTTATCGTACAGATTTTTGGCCTTGGTAGACAGTGTAGAAGTAATCAAAAGTATCTGCTGGCCAAGGTTAATCTTGGCATATGCCATAAAGAGCATCAAGAAGACTACAAGTAAAACTGTTGTGGGGATTGCTCTAATGCATACCCCAAGATTGAAGGTTGCACAATATATTTCCTCTACTGATTTGCGGAACATAGTACCCATGTGGAAAGGAAGTTCGACCTAATTTGTGAATATCCAAAATTTTACACATGGGATGGGTACGCAATCTCAGTCTTCCTCAAAAACGAATATCACAGTAAATTGAGATTAAAAATGATATTCAAAAATTTGGTTATAGCTGCTGGAAAAGAGGGAGGACAAAAAGAAGAGGAGCTACATATACAAGAAGAATGTGCACACGAGGGAGAGGGACACCACCAAACAGGTGGGGATGAGATTGCTGAACAAGAGAGACCCCAACAATTTGAAATAAACACCGTGATGGAGGGATAGGTTCAGGAATTGGAGGAGTTGAGAAAAGATAAATCTCAAATTTTTGTTGAGAATGAAAAACTCCATGAAAAGCTTAAAGAGCTAGAGGCACAAGAAGCACAACAACGTGCAGTCAACATTGTGATGGATTACTCGGTGCACGAATTGGAGGAGTTGCAAAGAGAGAACTCTCAGATTCTTGCTGAGAATGAGAAACTCCATAAAAAGCTTAAAGAGCTAGAGGAACAAGGAGCCCAAAAAATTGAAAGGAACACCTCGATGGAGGTGTCGGTGCAGGAATTGGACTCCTTGCGAAGAGAGAAATCTGATATTTTTGCTGAGAATGAAAAGCTTAGTGAAAAAGGTTAAAGAGCTACAGGCACAAGGTAAAATTTTCTCTTTTTTCAAAGTTCTGATTTGTAATTATTCGTGTTAGAATGCAAGAGAATGGCCATTCTCCGTGTTAAAATCACGAAGAATGGTCATTCTCCATGATAGAGTTACGGAGAATGGTCATTCCCCGTGTTAAGATCACAGAGAATAATTTTTTTTCCTTTTTAAAGTATATATTGATTGACATCATACCTTTCATTATTGTTATTTTTATATCAATACAAATAACCGAGCAGCTCAGAGAAACAAATAAAAGGCTCGTTAATGAGAAAAGCAAGCTTCAAAATCAAGTTGAATCGTTAAAGAATGAAGTCATTAAAAAGGATGCAACAATCACTAATCTCGAAGCCATAACTAAATCATTGCAGTTTGAGGAGACTCAACCAGCTGTTGAACAACAAGTTGCTGAACTTGCTACTCCAAAAGAAGTCAAAAGAAGAGGAGGATGGGGGGAAGAGGTTCAGAAAACCATCAACGGCATTAGCCGATGGATATTTTACTCCCTTGGGAAATAATACAGTAACATAGGCTAATAAAAAGCGGAAATGAATGTCGCTCTGAAACCAAAACCTCAACCAAAACCCAGGGTCAGAGGAAAAAAATAAGCAGATAGATTCGAAATTCGGACAAGACGCCAAAATGGCTAAACTAGCGAAGAAGGGTGATATACTAAGGGAATGCCATGACCTCGTACTTTGGAAGGATGCGGATGAAGAGCTGAAGAAGATTTACATGGACATCGTATTCCCAAGAAAGAAGAGTCTAATGTATGTATTCTGAACTCGACCAATCTCCGTCCAATTCATAACAGAGAATTTCTATTCTCCGTGACAGTTGGCCGGAGAATGATCATTCTCCGTGTCATTTGGACGACGAATGACTATTTTTTTCTTTTTTCTTCTAGTCTTTTTTCACAATTATGTCCTGAGAATCTCTATTAATTTAATCTAAACTAAATTTATGTGCAGTGATATTCTATACACGAGTATGCCGAAAAAGGGAGAAAATGAAGTTTATGTCCTCCTGTCAGCAAAAGACATGCAAGACATACTCAACTATGAAGACATGAAGGCTGGCATACTCAACATAATAATAAAGAAGATGCAAGAAATTTAAGGCTATACAAGAAGGTACACCCAGTCAAGTTCAAAGGACGTGCAACATAAGTGGTCTGCATTCATGATGCCCAACACATTAGTAAGAATCAAAACTAAAAAGTCCATATTCATGTGTACACCGATAAAAAATGACATAAAAAACTTACTTATGATATTGTGTTTTGTTTTTTGGAAACAGTCCATCGTTCTCCATGTCATTGAACCGAAAGCAACAACCAGTGCCCTTGAAACTTTCAAAACAGATGTAGAAGACTTTGTCATGGGTTTAGAGGACGACATAGAGTGGCTATTCATTCCACTCTTTAATGAATCCTCCAAACACTATACGCTACTTACATTCAACTTGAGCTCCTACGAGTGGACACACTACAACTCCTTGAGGCAAAATACGTACGAAAAGGGCAAGGAGGATGCAGAATTAATTAAGAAGACCTTAGAGCCTATCGTCAGGAGAAAAGTTGATATGATGAGGGAGAGATGTCCGACGATGATGGAGTATGAGAGCACTGGGTTGAATTATTCTCCACGATGCCCACAACAACTAGCATCCAACTGCCTCTTATACACGGCGCCTTATATGAAGTGCTTGATGACTGCTCCCTTCGAAATATCGAGAGAAAATGACGATGACATTCACTAGGAGATTACAATTAAGAGGTTGGGATGGGCTAAGAAGTTGCTTTCAAGCGAATATATAACACTACCAACCTAGCAATGATATTGTAAAACAACAATGTCTTTAGGCTAAGAACTTCTTTCTATATCATTTGTTTATCTTTTATTCTTTCGCGTCTGCATCTTTTGTAACATCTGCTTTGTCTTTTATAATAAAATTATTTTTGAATTACATTTACATTATTAAAACCACGGAGAATGACCATTCTTCGTATCAAAATCACGGAGAATAGCCATTCTCCGTCCTAAATTGTAGGAGAATGGCCATTCCCCGTTTCAAAAATCATGTAGAATAGCCATTCTCCGTCTTAAAATTCCGGAGAATAGCCAATCTTCGTGTTAAAATCACGGTAAATGGCCATTTCCCGTGTTAAATGCAGGAGAATGGTCATTCTCCGTGTCAATATCACGAAGAATTGTCATTCTACTTGTTAAATTGATGGAGAATTTCTATTATCCGTGTTAAAATTGACGAAGAATGTTCTTTCTCCGTGTCAAAGTAACGGAGAATGGCCATTCTCCGTGTTAAAGTGACGGAGAATGGCCATTCTCCGAGAAAACTCAACAGAACACTTGGCACAACGAAACAACAAAGAATAGAGACACAAAAAGTTTGACTTTTATTTACATATGAAAGTCTACTACATATCCAAAACTACTATAGAAAATCCTACTACAAAGAAAAAAGCCTAAAAGCTACAGCTAGGCACATTTCTCTGGTGCCTCAGCTAGGCGCATCTCTCTGGTGTCTCAGCTAGGCGCATCAATTCAGCATCTCAGCGTATGCGCATCACCATGTATCGTCAGAGCGAATCACTTCTTTGTCAATGTGCGAGTGCTTCGACAGAGTGTGGGTTGGCAATCAACCCAAATCCTGGGGCTTTTCCAGCCGAATAAAATTAAGGCACGCCGACCCCAATCTTTGGATGCAACAGGCACCTTCGACAGCCTGTGGCTGCGGCGATCTCGAATCCAGTAACCAACATCATGGTACACAGTCAATGAAGTGCACGAACACAGACAGTCCACTCGACGCATCTCAGTCAGTTCACCACCAAAGCTTCTTCGAACGAGTAGATCAATAACCCACAGGAAAGTGTCTTTCCAAGGTGGGGGATTGGTCGAGTCCATCACCACAAGAAAAGCTAAGTGAAATGAGAACGACCTCTCCCTATACTACTGCCATTTATAGGCAAGAGCAACTCGTACTCATGCGCCAAGTAGCAGTCACTTTGAATTCAATTCAGTGAATTTCCGTTAATGCCAATGAATCTGCCCCTTCGAATTCTGCTAAGTCAGAGAGCCATCAATGCCTCGAAGAACTCAACAGACGGTCTATGCAGCAGATGTGTTTGTCAATACCATGTGCCTCGTACTGATGTGCCCAATGGAGCACTGGCCAATGCGCTAATCAACACCATTCTCCGTGTTAAAATCATGGAGAATTACCATTCTCTTTGTTAAATTGATGAGAATTTGCCATTCTCCGTGTTATAATATATGAGAATGGTCATTCTCCGTGTTAGAATATAGGATAATTAAATCAACAACGGTTCATTTGATTCCATTGGCGTTTTATCGCTATCTCGCTTCTGTACTTTACAATTACGAAAATCGTGATCCGATTTTTTATAAACTCTAAAAATTCTTGGCTTAGGGCTTGATTTCCCTTGAAAAAGCCTTTCTTTTGTTGCTACCGAATTTGGCTCTTTAAAAGATTCATGCACTCCATGAACTGCATCAGCTACCTTTTTTCCTTCTTCACCAATATCGGTCACCATTTTTTGCAACTCAATCAGCACAGACGACATCAACTTTGTTCCGTTCTCTTAAATTTTACTTAATTTTTTACAATAATATGTAAAAAGATTAACTTGTTCATTAATACCACCATACCTTATGCTCTCAATACTATATGGGTGGATGAATCTCCTTTCTGTACCAGGTCCAGAGAGATAACTCTCTTTGCAATCCTTGAGCTAACAATTTTTATCAAGTTCTTTGGAATATCTGCAATTGCAATCTCTTCATTGCTGAAAAAATATGCCTATAAGGAATTCCCTTGGTCTCCATCCACAAGCAGTTACAGTTTATGATGTTGTCGACACGATAAAATATAACCTTCCGGTTGATACTGTTTGGCCACAAATACTTTTGGATAGTGCAAACTTCTGCATCCCTTATGATGTGATGGTGGAGAACAGTATATTTATCAGAACATGTGATTTCCTTCCTTACCTCTATAAACACTTTTTTAGTGTAAATTGCTGTAAATTGATCTTCTATTACGGCCATGCTACTTTGTTTCACAACTGATGTTGAGAGTTTATCAGTGACATGCTTACTCATCTTGTTGTAATGTAAGGCCGCCAAACCGTGGTCACAATGTTGAAGGGCCTTCCATAGTGGCAGCTTCTCATTCAAAAATCTTTTCAGAAATACGTTCATTGATTCACATCTATTTGTTGCAGTAGAACCACCAAAATAATTTCCACGTAGGAATGTGTCCGCCCATCGCTTCCTCGTTCTGTACAATGCAGTGGTCCACTCATTTTTCTCTATATTATAATCCCTTAGCATCTGCTGCCAACGGTTTTCAAATTCTTCGACTGAATAGTACCTGTTTGGAAAACATGGACAATAACTAAAGTTTTAATATTGTAACAACAACATACTTCAAAGTAAATTACCAAGTGTGAGATGTAACTTTTAATCAGAATACTCAATTCTTTTGCAAAACCATCTCAGTGTACATATTTGGTTGAATTGTTTAGGATATGCCATGAGCACGTTCGATGAACTACGCTGGAAATTAAATCCTCAATTGCTTTATTCATGGATTTGCAACCATCCATAAAAATTATATATGGTAGTTTGCCATTCATACACTCTTAAACTTTTGGTAAAACCCAAGAATATGTCTCAGCAGACTCATTATAGATCAATACAAACCCAAACGCACAAGTCATTGCATGATTGTTTGTACCCACTAGAACCACCAACGATATTTGACATTTATTTGTTTATATGTAGAATCAAATGCTAGTGAATCTCCAAATAATTCGTAATCAAATCGACTTGCACCGTCAACCCAAAAGAGATGGGTCAATCTGGAATCTTCATCTACCTTGTACGCGTAGAAGAAATCTGGGTTAATGCCCTCCTTATCTTGAAGAAATATAAGTGTTTTTGTAGCATCAACATCGTCTAGTACTCTACTATCTTTAGCTAAAGATTGTATAAATCTTTTTTCGTCCATCCAACCTTATCCCAGCCACCATTATGGTGGACAAATATATTCCATACCTCTAAAATCGTCATCCCGGATTGCTTCATAAGCTTAGCTTGTTCCAATTCTGCGGATGATATCTTACGATGGGATCTCAAAAAAACTGTTTCAAAATCATTCGCCAGATTATGGTTGTGATGTATTCAAATTTTTTTGACAACCCACAGATTTGTAGAAATGGTGTACCCGATACGAAAAATTATTTTACAACCACTTCTGCTATCACTTCTTGGCTCACGAACCCTGTTTGGAGCTTCATTATATTTCTTCTGTCTGAATCCTGCATTCGAACAACACCAACTACGGACCATCAGCATCCCAGATTTGTTTTTCTTTACTTCGTTCTTTCTAACACCTAAACCAACTGTTTTTGAATATATTCGGTAGAATGTCTCTGCTTCTTCAATAGAGTTGAATTACAAGCCAACAATATCTTCATCTAAGAGGTCCCTTGGGTCTTTGTTAATGTTGGCAGACTGCAATTTCTTTTTGTCACGACCCGCACCCGCTTTTCGGACGCGAGCTCGTGAGCAAGCCAGCTACGTATCGAGCGGACTCCAGCCCGACTCGAGTACGTATAAGCTGTCAAGGTCATGGGTATCATATCTAATCTAAACTATATCTCAATCCACATGAATCATATAAACAAGAATGAACAAGTATGGGTCATGGTCTGCAGCCCATTAGCATATTGTTCGATTAGACTCTAAGAATGATATTAGTCTATAAATAAACAGAGTATATCATGGTACTGAGTATAAAGCACGAAAAGATAATAAAGAAATATCACAAGCAAATACCTGTATCAAACATCTCAATCCTCTACATCCTGCTCTGCTAACTAACTCCATGCAGTCGCTAAACCTGAAGAGATCATCAGGTCCTCAGAGGACTAGCAAGATACATAAAAATGAGCCTTTCTAACAGTTTATTATGCATGAAGAAAAATACAGGATAAATAAGTAAAACTGAGTAATGAATAAGCACGAATCTATACACTGTCTACACAAAAATGAACTGCTGAACAAGGACTAGAGAACTCATGTCAAGATGTCAATGGATAACCGAAACGAATACTCAAACCCTCGTCCCTAATGTGGACTCGCAGGTTTGAACTACTAACCCTCGTTCCTAGTGTGGACTCGCAGGCTAGCCTCTACTACTAACCCTCGTCCCTAGTGTGGACTCGCAGGCTAGCATCACCCTCGTCCCTAGTGTGGACTAGCAGGCGTAACCCTATACTGCTAACCCTCGTCCCTAGTGTGGACTCGCAGGCTAACATCTACTACTAACCCTCATCCCTATCGTGGACTCGTAGGCTAGCATCACCCTTGTCCCTAGTGTGGACTCGCAGGTGTGGACCAACAACTACTAACCCTCGTCCCTATCGTGGACTCGTAGGTTAGCTTCAAGGTTCAAGACACGGAGGCACGACTCAATCAAGGCACGACCAATAAAACCCAAGGCTAACTATGAACAATGTCTAAAGCAATGATAAAAATATACCAGCTTGATAGAAAAGATGCATGGCAACAATATGAGAAAACTGGATAAAATAATAGACAGTGCATGTAAATAAGCTGTGTAGAAAGGCAAGGTATACTTGCCTGGGGGTTGCACGAAGAACCAACAATGTAACTCCAATCAATAAATCAGAAAGTCCAAGTCATCACAACTGTCTCCGAAAGCTGAAATAAACATTACCAACGTTCTCAGAATAGTCAAATTAGCTAGGATTGCCTGTCCTTAAGTCCAATTCTGGACACAGGGGCAAAACGGTAATTTTGGACAAAAATGCTGTCCGTCGTTGGACCCGCTTTGTACCGAAAAGCGTGCCAGAGTCAATGGTCTCTAAAGTTGTCAAACTACATGTCTATGGATTCAGTTTTCCGATACGAACCCAACCGTATGTCCAAAGTTGGATTCCGGCGGGCCGTGCACAAAATCGCCCGTTGAGTAGGACCGCGGGGCCCGCAAAACGGTAATTTTGTCCACGGTCTCAGAATTGGACCAAACTTGGCATACAGGACCATAAAAATGATACGGCCCTGTTGGCGCAAGTTTCGTCTTGATCTGACGAGCGTGCACGAAGTAATTGGGAAATTTGCACAGAGGTCGATACGGGGAATTTCGACGGATACGCATCAAATTCGTCGCGCACACGCGACCAATTTAAATTCCGTTACAGCCCACATGACCACGAAGCTGTTACGCAGCTTTTGATGCTTACTGTGCGTGACCACGTTGCCCGGAATGGCGGGACGGACGTGGTTTCGGAGCGTTTTTAGATTTTCTAATATTCTGAAAACGGGTTTTTCCTGATATTTAAACTGATTTATCTTTCTGTTTAATCAACTAGAAATAAAACTAAAAATTAGGTTTCCATCTCGGTTATGTTGTCTAAAAGGTTGTTCAAGCGGTTTTCCAAGTTTCACAATATTCTGGTCGTAAATCGACTGCCAACTTTGGGTTTCGGGAAAGTTTCTAAATTCTGAAAATCGAGTTTTTTCCTCGATTTGGGACTCAAATCTCACCGTGTACATCGCAAATCAAAGCAAAATAATTGAAGGGAGATGAAGGCGTATAGATTGGGTTCAAACCTGTTCAAGTAGATCGTAAGACGATCGCACGATGGCGGAGAAATCCAGCCCGCAAGGGGGTCGGGGTGCTGTGCTGCTGTTTCGAATTCCTACGCGCGCGCGCGTATCCGCGCGCCTGGCCGGCCGTGGTCGGCCTCCGACGCGCCCTGCGTGGCGGCGCAGTGTCGAGGTGGGTCGCCCAGTAGTCCAGGGTGGAGGCGCGTTTGTTGGGGAGTTAGGGTTTTCGTTTTGGTTTTAATAGCAGTCGGGGAGGGGTTTGATCGCTCGGCTGTGTTTCGAACTGTACGGGTTCGGCCTGGGCCGAGGGTGTGAGAGTTTGGTTAATTCTCTCCCGGTTGAACATGAGTGTTTTGCACTTATGTGGGCTGTGGTCGATGGCTAGGTTGGCTTTAACTGGGATGGGCTCTCTAAATTCATTCATATAAAAAGTATTGTATATTTATATATATGTTTATACACATATAAATACATTATATATACTCACTATATACGTATATTTATATTTACATAAATATACACATATATAACATTATATATTTATATATACAAGCACACATAGACACACATGTATATATATACATATTTTTATATTTGTGTATTTTCATATAAATACACATACTCCTATATATTTATTATACATATATATATGTTCACTCATACACATATTTCTTATTGTATATTTACACATATATACATATGTATATATACGTATTCATATATATATATACACACATATACGCACATATATAATACGAAACATACACAAACGTATAATATATATTGATTATATACATATACGTACACATATTTAATATATTATACATTTATTTGACAACCACAAATAATAATAATATTATTAAATAATAATAACCTCAATAACAAGATAATAATACTAATAATAATAACGAAATTAAATAAACCGATAATGGTATATATACTACTATGCACATTCTAATAATCCTAAAATTGTACAAATATGGTGAAACCATATCTAATAATAAAATACCAATTTTGTACAATTATTTAAATAATTAAAATGCACATCAATGCCTAAAATAAATTAGGAATAATTGTACACACATAAAATATGGCTACATGGCCGTCCCTAGTCTCACTGCATACCCACATAGGCTTGGATTCGGTTCGGCCCTGCTCGGACTAAATCGACACAAACGGGTCTCCTACAAGTCAATAATATAATTAATAAGTAATTAAAACGTTCTATAGGGTTAAGTCGCAACTTGGCCTGGTTTTCCTAGTTAGGACATCACTATGGCTCGGCCTTCCCCTACCATGGCTAAACTCTAGTCAAAGCACGCCACTGCACTATCCGTGCCATGATTCCTAGTCGTCTGGTACTCCAAATCTCAACCATGGCGAAGATCATCTACCGTAATAATTTAATAAATAATTAATTCTAAAATTCTAGAAATCACTATTTAAATCAAATAAATAATTTAAAAAAATATTTTGAAAAATTCTCCGGGAACGGAAGCTACACTTTTCATGATCATTGAATCGAAATCCAATGCAGATTCACCATCGTCCCTAAAAACATAATTAGACAAAATAAGTATGAAAAATCAATATAAAAATATAATGCATTTCTTAAATCCATTAGAAAGGGTGAATCGAAATAACATTTTGTTATTTGCGTTGATGTCATCGTCATCGTTATGATGCATTTGTTCGTTATTTTCTTCCTCTTGTTCTTTATCGTCTCCTAAGTTAATAGATTCCAATCTTTGCTCGTCATCCAAATCATCTGACACCGCTATTGAAGCGAAGCTTTCTTCATCAACTAATTCTACAAGTGACGCCACCATTGAAGAAAACAGAGTGTATTAGAAACCAAAAGAAGAAACGATGAACAAGAAACAATATAAACAGAAAAGGAAAAATGCTTTATGTACCTCCAAAAACTCACTCCTCTATGTACCTCTGCCACATGGCAGTCTTCTATTGGCTCATATCTTCCCTCAACTTCTCCCTATTTGCTTGGGTCAATAAGGCAGCGCCATGTGGTGGAGGGACATGGAAGAGGAACATTTTGGAGGTACATATAGCATTACTCAAAAAATGCTTGAGTGATCCTAAAAGCATGCATAATTTTAAAGAAACAACTTCCAACAACACAACCTTTTCATCTTCTGTGTACATGTTTTATTGAATTGTGTAGAATAAAGCATGCAGCAGCATTTAATGCTACGTTTACTAATTATTTCTAATGATATGGTATTAGTGAACACAATCTGCGAGAGAGAACCCGAAAAAGAGAGAGAGAGAGAGAGAGATGGGATAAAGAGAATTAGGAAAATATTCCCGCGGGCGAACCAAAATGAAAAAATCGGACGCTTGATTTAACATTTAAACTAGATTTAAATTCATAACTTAAAATAGTATTAATATCTACAATATTATTGAAACTAGTATTAATATTAACACTACTTTTACCGGACCATATTCTGTTCTACCGATATTCCATCGGTACGAAATGATATAGTTCGATGCGGTCGGTTTGACCCATACCTACAGAACCTCCCGAATTTAATTGATCAAATCAATAAATTTTTATTTCAATAGGTCCTTTTACTAATAACTACCATCATCACGTATCTTCTTTTACATTATGCACGCGAAAGGATCGAACTCGACTAGTTCTAACGTATAAAAATAGACGAACACTAACCGAACCCTAGCAACATGACATCAGCTAAGTTTCTAATACAGTGACATTACTGTTAATTTAAAATTTACAATATTATTGAAACTGATATTAATATCAAAATTTAAATTAATTTTTTATTTAACATTTAAATTCATAACTTAAAAATAGTTAAAGTTAAAATTCAATTTTTGATTTAAAATTTATAATATTATTGGAACTAGTATTACTATTAACACTACTGTTACCGGACCATATTATGTTCGACTGGTAGCCCATCGGTTCAGAATGATATAGTTCGATGCGGCCGGTATGACCCATACATGTAGAACCTACCGAATTCAATTGATCAAATCAACAAGTTTTTATTTCAGTAGCTCATTTTACTAATAACTACCATCATCGCGTATCTTCTTTTACATTATGCACGCGAAAGGATCGAGCTCGACTACTTCTAGCATACGAGTTTAGACGAACACTAACCGAGCCCGCGCAACGTGACATTCGCTAAGTTTCTGATACAGTGACATTACTGTTAATTAAAAATTTATAAAATTATTGAAACTAATATTAATATTAAAATTTAAATTAATTTTTTGATTTAAAATTTAAATTAGATTTAAATTCACAACTTAAAAATAGTTAAAGTTAAAATTTAATTTTTGATTTAAAATCTAAAATATTATTGGACCTAGTATTAATATTAACACTACTCTTAACGAACCATATTCTGTTCGACTGGTAGCCCATCGGTACGAAATGACATAGTTCGATGCGGTCGGTTTGACCCATACCTACAGAACGCCCGAATTCAATTGATCAAATCAACAAGTTTTTATTTCAATAGCTCCTTTTACTAATAACTACCACATATCTTCTTTTATATTACGCACGTGAAAGGATCAAGCTCGACTACTTCTAGCGTACGAGTTTAGACGAACACTAACCGAGTTCGAACAACGTGACATCAGCTAAGTTTCTAATACAATGACATTACTGTTAATTTAAAATTTATAATATTATTAAAAGTAATATTAATATTTAAATTTAAATTAATTTTTAATTTAACATTTAAATTAGATTTAAATTCACAACTTAAAATTGGTTAAAGTTAAAATTCAATTTTTGATTTAAAATCTACAATATTATTGGAACTAGTATTAATGTTAACACTACTGTTATCAGACCATATTTTGTTCGATTGGTAGCCCATCGGTTCGGAATGATATAGTTCGATGCGGCCGGTTTGATCCATACCTGTAGAACTCCCGAATTCAATTGATCAAATCAACAAGTTTTTATTTCAATAGCTCCTTTTACTAATAGCTACCATCATCACATATATTCTTTTACATTACGAACGCAAAAGTATCGAGCTCGACTAGTTCTAGTGTACGATTCTAGACGAACACTAACCGAGCAACGTGACATCGTCTAAGTTTCTAATACGGTGACATTACTGTTAATTTAAAATTTACAATATTATTGAAACTAATATTAATATTAAAATTTAAATTAATTTTTGATTTAACATTTAAATTAGATTTAAATTCAAAACTTAAAAATAGTTAAAGTTAAAATTAAAATTTTGATTTAAAATCTATAATATTATTGGAACTAGTATTAATATTAACACTAGAACTTCCAAATAGTATTTTTCTTGTTGGGTCACATACCTCCACAAGTGGGTTACACCCCCGAAATGAGCGGGTTAAATAGCCTTTTCCATTAAGAAAAGAACCCATCCGACTAGAGAGAAAAAAAGGAGAGAAGAAAAAGAGTCATAATGGAGAGGAGCAAGAGCAAGAGCAAGATCAACAGCAGCGGATAGGCCGTCATCCCTACGGAGATTCTCTCGATGATACTGGTACTGTCGGGAATGCCGGCGGACGAGGTCATGTGCAACATGGCCCCAATGTACCGTTCGTGGTGGAAGGCTTTCAATGGTCCCTTATACTATTGGTCCAACGTGGACTCGGAACAGTGGTGCCGGAGGGGGCAGCAAACCGCAGAGATTAGTTTGACCGTAAAGAAGCTCATGGCTCGCAGTGCGAGAATTCTACTGTCCTTCTCCGCATACAAGCTCGACGAAGCCGCTTTCTCTTTTGCATGCTATAGGCCTGTGCAAAATTTTATTTTGTCTTATTCTAATACTTTATTTTTTCTATTACAAAATTTTATGTATACTTGGTTAATTTCTATTGATGTTTTCCCTTTTTATAATATATTGGAAAATTTCTAAGGGTGCTGCGCATTCCGAAGTGCTACGTGAGTAATGAAACTTTCGTGAGACACTTGGAGTTTCTCCCGGTGCTGGAAGAACTCGATATTAGCTACTGTCTCTATATCACGTCGACTGGAATATTTTTCGTCGGCAAGTATAGCCACCGTCTGGTTAAGCTGAGAAGGAACATGTCCCTCCATATTTCATGGTCAGGAACAGATTCGTGCTGAACACGTTCAACGAGACGGAGGGAAAGGCCATGGCCGATTCGATGTCGCGTCTTGAGCACCTAAAGATGGGCTTAGGCATGTTCAACGGTGTCACGACCCGCACCCGGTTTAGGGGTACGAGTACG
Organism: Iris pallida; assembly: GCA_029216955.1. NCBI lineage: Eukaryota > Viridiplantae > Streptophyta > Magnoliopsida > Asparagales > Iridaceae > Iris > Iris pallida. The sequence continues at coordinate 920,940 of JANAVB010026600.1, forward strand.
TGGGTACGTCCAGCCTACGCCGCGGTGTCGACGGTAGAACGTTGTTCTTGGTCAAAACACACAATATAATATACTCTCCAAATGGAGGACAATCTCAGAAGATACAACTCAATCACATAAACTAGAGGTAGATGGATGTCACGATAAGATAGATATAAAATCCATTAAATGAGATACACCCAGAAATAAAATAAGTCTAAGTGTTATCAACACTACTACATAACATCTGAAAGATACAAACTCAAGACAACACAATAAGATAAGCAAACTCTAGCCATCCACTCCAAGCTCTACTGTGACTCCTCTAGGCTAGCCTGGAACCTCCGAGTTATCTGTAAAATTTATCAACAGGTCCAATCAGGACAGGAACGAGCACATATCTCCAAAACAGATCCAAAACATGGTAGGAAATATAGAAAAAGTAGTAGAATAAAATATATGAACTGTAGAGAAATGTACATGAAGTACATGAAACACCGTAAAGAAGGATGTACATGAACAGTTAAAATAGACAAATCTGAGTACATGAAATAGTTTTATAGAAAATAAGAACTATTAGTGAACTATAAGTGATTTAGAGCATAAGATGGTTATGTAGTCGGCTTGGGTAGCACATGAAAACAAGTAGCACACATAGCAACAGGGTTGCACAGGATGGGATAGATCACATAATCACTTCTACTCACCCCTACCCCAATCAATACACAAGGATTCATTCAAGTTACGTTACGTACACGATTTTTTGGTTATAAACGAAGCACATGTGAATATGAGAGTACATAAGAGCACATGTGAGTACACGAATAACACAAGAGCAAGGAGTACCGGATGAACAGGAATATGACAAGACATGAAGTATCCGATGCACTCGTTAAGGGGATAACATCTCATGAAGAGATACATACAGTACCAATCCGTGATAACAACGTGAAAACATCCAGTAAAGTAGTCTAAAGCAAGAATATAGATCCTGAAAAGTATGAAACGATCAAAGAATGTACTCGCCTGATAACCTGAATAACTGATATGTATAGATGTCCAAACTAAAGCCACATGCCCTATTAGAGCAATATATGTTATAAAGAGTTCAAATATATGATAAATGAATTTTACAATGCAATCTATATGATTATAAGTCATCGTAGGTCAAATTCAACTCTTGATCAACTTTGGCCAACAATTCTAGTCAAACTAGGTCAAATTGTCTAGGGTTTGGTCAAACTCTAGTCAACTAGTCCCATTGGCACATAGGGTCAATTTCCAGGTCAAGCTAGTCTAACATCTATATCTATACTCTAACATGCATATACATTACCCTCATGAACCTATACCATATATTAACCTCACAATTATAAAGTATAACTCAAACCATATACCTCATATATCCTACACATGTATACACAGACCTCCGCTCAACCTATCACACACACTCAAGTGCACTCATCACTCACTCAAACAGTCACTTACTGCTGTTAACAACAGCTATAGTTGCTGTTTACAACCAACTCCGATACAGGGCTCAAAGCCTGCTGCTGTGGCTCTGCAAGGCCACTGCCTGCCGCTGCATGGCTCTAACTGAACTAATCCCCTCACATGCATCATGAAATCCCAAATCCAAAACTAAAACTACAACTCATATATAACATGCACCTTTTACTAGATTACATATGTATACTCACACAACATATGATACTAACCCCAAACTAAAACAAGTATCAGACATTGACATTACATTCGAAAACCTACTGTATATCATGCCTATGGCCCATAGCCAAGTTTCAAAGTGTAGGGTGTGTTCGAGTGTTCGAATGATATCCAAGTGTGTGTCACAGTGTGAATGGGTGTGTGTGCCTTAGCATGCAAGAGTGTCAAAGTGTTCGAGTGTGTCCCAAAGTGAAAGAAGTACACTAAAGTGTCAAGGCAATGATGTGAACATGTCAGAGTCGAGGGAAATGTCAAACATGTGTCCACATGTGTGCAAGTGTCCAACAAGTGTCCTAAACATGGTCCCTAAGATGGTATCAGAGAGTACAAAGCATACAGTGTGTGTCGAATGGGTTTGGACATAGTGTGTCCAACCAAACCTCTCGTGTTCGTGTCAGGGTGTCAAGCAAGTATCCAGGTGTCTACTGAACCAATGGGTTCGTGTCCAAGCTGTGTTGTGTCGTGATGTGAAGCCCGTATCAGAACAAGTTTCTGCATGTGTGCGCGTGCCTATGCAACATCTGTGGGTGCGATTTCTCCTCGAATACTCCACCAAATCCTTTCGAATTTTGGGTACATGCTGACCGTCATAGCCCCTGCCTCCATGCCAAAATTTGTGTGTCGAAGTGTCGTGTCTACGAAGACGTGGGGCTCGGGTAGCAGGACATGCACGACAGTGTCATGCCGTGTCCTCATGTCCAATTTTGATACGAAAACGTGCCCAAATCTAGCTCAGTCAACATGAAATATAATCTACATATAATTAGCTACAAAATCATGAAATTAGTTTCAAAAATTATGAATATTGATTCCTATGTGGCATTTCACCAAACACTTTACACAACACTCCGATACTCCTCCGATACGGACCCTAAATGGATCTGATTTCTAACCAAACTTGGCCTAGGGTAGGTGGACCCTGAATGAATGTATCTATGGAATGAAATCAGAAAATTAATAGGTTTAGAGGCCATTACCTATTGAGAGTTGGAATCTCAACGTAAATGCACTTGAGAGCAAAATTACTCCACTTGCAATGGTCAATAAGCTCCAAATCCTTGCTAGCTAGCTTCTAGAGGCTTCCTCTACACTAGGGAAGTGTATTGCAATTGATCAGGCTCAATTTAGAGTTGATTTGGATAAAGGGGAAGAATTTGGAAAAGAACACAAATTAGGGTTTAACTTTGTAAGGAAAGAGGCAAGAGGGGGCTAATGTAATGTTTATATAGGGGAGGGGGCTGCCCTTGGCTGTCACAAGGTGACTACTAGGGTTTGGGTAAATATTTAGTTCCAGTATAGGCCTCTACATGCATAATTCAAGCCTTTCTAGTAAAGGCCCAAGTAAATTAGGGTTTTCTACAAATATCTCCATTCTAACTTAATATCTAGATATTCCTAAACCTTATCATTTAGTTGGAAGATACTAAGAAAATATCTAGGCTCATGATCAATATCTAGATTAGGGCAATTCTAGGTTAAGGCCTAATATATCAATTAGCATATTATTAATTAATCAAAATTCAAAATAATTCAAATGTCACAAATGACCAAAATACCCTTAGGCTAAAAAGTGGTAATTAGCTTTAATCTAATCACATTGGTTAGGTCTCCATGGTCATGGTTAGTCTCTAGGCTAATTAGCTCCAAGGTTACACTAGTAAAAGACCAAAGTCACAATACACTAATTTAAATAGTTTTGAAATAATCAAAATTCACCAATAAAACATTAACATGATTTAAATCCTATTGTTTAATGATCAATTCACAAAATTTTAAAATTACCCTCATTTTAGAAAAATGGTGGTTACAAACGGAGACACGCTGCGATATATCATATGCAACTGCAAGGGTCTTCGCATGCTCGACATACGTGGGTGCTTCAACGTGCACCTCAACAACGACCTCAAAAAAAATTATGATTTAATACAGACGTTTAAACGACCCTTTGATGATGTAATCCCAGGGAAACATGGATACGAGATGTATAGTGATTTAGATCTCATCAATCAGTCCTTGAGTGAATGGTTCTTCTGACATAAGCATGCATGCATGCATTTCTTCGTATTTTTCATATTTATATGATATCAGTATTTTATCCTCAATGTAATGGGTTATTAATGTTAAAGTGTTATTAATGTTCTTAGTCTGGGTATCATCTGATCTATTGATATCCTTCATTTTGGAGAAATTGTAAAATTATCCAAATTAATGTTCCTAGACCATGTGAAAATAAATTTTAATGGTGCAAATAGCCCTGATACTGACTGTATCAGTGATTTACATTACGAGTTCATTGAAGTAAGGAACAAACTAATGCAGGAGGCACATCAGTCGCAGCACTCCATCCATCCAGGAGTAAAAAAATGTACAAAGGCATGATAGTACATATATGGTGGTATGGAATGAAAAGAGAAGTGGTTGAATTCATCTCTAGGTGCTTGATTTGCCAATAGGTGAAGACAGACCTATTGACCCAAACTGGATCGCAGTCAACCTAATCTTGATAATTAATAAATCGATATTTGACATGATCCAACTCGACACATAAATCGTCATTAAGCTATAAATCAGACGACTATCACATACTAAGTCAGACAATCATCATCGACGACTGCTTGACGAATATTGCTGGAACTTATCATCGGAAGTCTGTATTTTTATCTTTTTATTGAGTCTAGGCTATTGTACGTTGAGTCGCACTGAGTGCCTCAACCATGGACTCGAAAACCAAAAGCTCCACACAAAAAAAGCCAAACTGCCAAAGCCCAACAAGTCCATGAGCATTCTGTCTCCAAGGAGGCAGAGTTCAGGCCGAACTCTGCCCCCACACAGAGTTCGGGCCAAACTCTGTCTCGTAATTTTCAGGAGCTAAATTTTAGGGATTGCTCATTGCAAGTTGTCCAACGGCCAAAATTTTAAATTTTTGGACAGAGTTCTGGCCGAACTCTGCCTCCCATAACTAGTATATATAGGCACCCTTTTCTCCTATTTCAAATCATCCAATCTTTTCTTCTCTTCTACTCTTATAGCCTATACATCCTAAAGAGACATACTCTTCTCATCTAATAGACACAAAACTTCCCAAGTCTACAAGGTGCTCGGTGCGAGTCAATTAGAAGTTTGTGTGCAAGAGTCTTGAAGAAGTCACTTGGAAAATTCTAAGTTTTGCCTCAGCAATCTTTCAAGAAGTTGGCGTGCTCTTCTGAGTAAAGGCACGTGGTTGTAAAGCTATTTCACAAATAGTAGATTTCAATCATGAGCTAGAGTTCTCAGGCCTGGACTAGTCCTCCAAGAGGAAAACCAGGTTAAAAATTACTGTGTCTGCGTATGCTCTCTGATCTTCTTTTAATTTCTGCACTCATACTCTGATTAATTATTTGCTAGTTGGGATTGAATAGAGTTAATTTTTTAATTGTTCATTATTGACACAAGTACTCTATTCATCCCCCTCTAGAGTTGCCTACACGTACTTCAATTGGTATCAGAGTCATGTTCTCTTGATACAAGATTTACATCCTAGAGTTGATCCATGGCAACCACACAACCCATCTCTACCAACTATAGTGAGGGTCAATCCACAAATAGGCCACCCCTATTTGATGGAACCAACTACACATATTGGATGACTAGAATGAGTTTTTATCTTAAGTCTCTAGACTTTGACCTGTGGACTGTAGTCACTGATGGCTACAAGAAACCTCCCAGAATAACTATCGAGGGGAGTCTCGTCGAAAAATCCCACGACAAGTATACTGATCAGGAGAAGAAATAGGCAAGTCTAGACGCTAGGGCTATTAATGCTCTCTTCTGTGCCATAGACAGGACTGAATTCAACAGGATCTCCACATGCACCACCTCGTACGAAGTATGAAAGCTTTTGGAGGTGACTCATGAAGGGACCACCCAAGTCAAAGAATCAAAAGTCAGTCGTCTGACACAGGAGTACGAGGCTTTCAGGATGAAGCCAAATGAGACGATCACTCAATGTTAACCAGATTCCTCGACATTGTCAATCCGCTATCTTCTCTTAAAAAAATTATTCCAACCATGAGAAGATACGCAAAGTGCTACGAGGATTGCCGAAGGTCTGGAACTCCAAAGTCACTACGATCGTCGAAGGCAATAATCTCACGACAATGTCACTAGAAACATTTATGGGCAAGCTGATGACGCATGAACTCGATCTAAAAGATTTTGAAGAAATAGCTCCAAAAGAGAAGGAGATTACATTGAGAGCTCATCGCCGAAGAAGCAGCTCAGAAGACACTAATGACGAAGACTCCGAAGGTGACGATCAAGCTCTCTTAGTTCAAAACTTCAAAAAGTTTCTATGCTTCAACAAAAAGAAGAGAGAACAGAGAGACGATCAGGAAGAACCCACCTGCTTCGGATGCAAGAAGACAGGACATGTCAAAAAGAAGGTAAGAAGCATATATGAGAAGTCGTATAAGAAGCCAACTACAAGAAAGTATACCAACATTAGTATCTGGCATGAAAGCGAGGCTAGTAATTCAGACGAGGAAGAGGACTCTCCTCAAAACACGACTAACATCTGTCTAATGGCGACTTTAGAAAAGGTAAAAGATTCTTTTGATAATTTCTCATTTGATGAACATGATGATGCTTTTAGTGATCTACTTGAAGATCACAAAAAGGTAATCAATAAATATAAACATACAAAGGATAAGATCAAGGACTACGAAACCGAGATCCATAGACTTTCATGTTTACTAAAAGATGTTAGAAACACTACACCCACGAAAAATACTGAAGAGTTATCCAAGCTTAAATTAAGCTTACACGATGCCGAATCAAGCATTGAAAAACAAACACTTGATATCACAGCTTTAAACAAAGAACTTGCTGAAGAAAAAAATAAGTTCAAAATTGCTACAGGTAGAATACATGGTCTTACTGCTTAATGTGATGAGATTAAACTGGGCAAACATGTTATTCAACCGCAAGTTTAGTCTCATAGTCACAACTCTTATAAACACGAGCCAACTCAACACAAAAAGGCATGTCACCACAAGAACACTCATCCACATACTACACAAAATCATGCTTTCATGTACACCTATTCACATGCAGCACGTAAAACACATACACGTAAACACCATCATCATCCTGCTGCACACAATTACTATCTTCATCATTCTGCTGCACACAGTCTCTATAATCACCCTACTAGCTATCATCACCCTACTTATAGACATCACTATCAACATGCTCGTAGCATAAACATGCACGCTAGATGTACATATTGTAACCTACATGGACACATTTCTCCACAATGTAGGATTAGAAGATTAGTTGATAGAAATATATATGCATGGGTACTAAAGTCTAACCTCTCAGGACCCAAAAGTATCTGGGTACCAAAGGTCACATCTACTCGTAGTGTAGGTGGACCTTCCCTCTTCAACTAGAAGCAAGTGGATTTTCGATAGTGGGTCCTCTTGAGATATGACTGGAAATGCAAAACTATTTACAACACTATCGATGAAAAGGAAGGATACGTTTCCTTCGACAATAACCTTAAAGACTATATCATAGGTAAGATACAATTGGTTATCCTCCCTCTCTTATCATTAGCGATGTCTGTTTAGTGACCGAGTTAAAGCATAACTTGCTCAGCATTAGTCATCTTGCTGATCATGGTTATGATATTAACTTCAAAAAAACTAAATGCTTTATCTATGATAGATCAACTGGAGACATCGCCTTTGAGGGAATAAGAGAAGATAAATTTTATATTTTCTATCTATCTAGTGATACTAACAGTGCAGGAAGATACCTTTACGCTCACAAAGACGAAAAGCTCCTATGGCATCAGTGTCTTGGTCGTGCCAATATGGATACTATATCCAGACTATCCACCAAGAAGCTAGTCAGAGGACTGCCGAATATCACATTCAAGAAAGACACGGTATATGCCGAATGTAAAAAGAATAAGGCTACCAAATCTTCTTTTAAATCCATAAACACTGTAAGTACTACCCGACCATTGCATTACTTTATATGGACTTATTTGGTCCTAGTATAGTAGCCAGTCTTGGCATAAAACTCTACCCTTTTGTCATCGTAGATGATTTTTCAAGATTTATATGGGTTTTCTTTCTTACAAAAAAAGTGATACAATTTCTGTTTTCAAAGTATTTGCTAAAAAGGTCCAAAACAAAAAAAGACTATATGATTACTCGTATCCGAAGTGATCATGGTGGCGAATTTAAAAATTCTAATTTTGAAAAGTTTTGTGATTCAAATGGTTTTAGTCATGAATTTTCGTATCCAAGAACTCCTTAAAAAATGGTGTTATGGAGCGGAAGAATAGAACTCTTGGCGATATGGCTAGAGTTATGCTAAATCAATTCTCTCTTCCGAAATACTTTTGGGCAGAAGCTGTCAGTACAACGTGCCATATTTTGAATAGGGTGTTGCTTCGACCCATTTCGAAGAAGACACCCTATGAGCTTTGGTTTGGTAGGACTCCTAATGTTTCTTACTTTAGAGTGTTCGGTTGTTGCTGCTTTATCCTGAATACCAAAGACAACTTAGGCAAATTTGATGCCAAAGCTGACGAAGGTATTCTTCTTGGCTATGCGACCATGAGTAAGGGATATAGAGTGTTCAACAAACGCTATATGATTATTGAAGAGTCTACTAATGTAAATTTTAATGAGGATAATAGTACAACTGTCATTCCCAACGATGATGATGAACCATCAACTTCTACACCTATAAATGCAACGTCTGAAACCAGCTCTCCGAAGGAATTACCAAAGAAGTTCCAATTCACTCCCTCTCATCCAAAGGACTTAGTAATAGGTGAAATATCAAAAGGGGTAACTACTCGATCCTCTGTAAGAGATACTATAGCTAGCACTGCATTCATTTCTCAAATAGAACCGAAAAATATTTTAGAAGCTTTTAATGATGAATTTTGAATTTTTGCGATGCAAGAAGAACTCAACCAATTTGAAAGAAGCCAAGTTTGGGAACTTGTTTCCAAACCTACTGGCCACTCAATAATTGGCACTAAATGGGTTTTTCATAACAAAGTAAACGAGGACGGTTCTGTCACTCGCAATAAAGCTCATCCGTAGCCCAAGGATACAACCAAGAGGAGGGCATCGACTATGATGAGACGTATGCTCCTGTTGTCCGACTTGAATCCATTCAGATGCTTTGCGCATTTACAAATTTTTAAAACTTTAAAATTTTCCAAATGGATGTGAAAAGTGCTTTTCTAAACTATTTTTTTATCAAAGAAGAGGTTTTTTTTAAAACAACCACCTGGTTTCGAAAATCACAGATTTTTTGACCATGTTTTTAAACTTAGAAAGCTCTTTATGGCCTCAAACAAGCTTCTTGAGCTTGGTATGATCGTTTTAGTACTTTCTGTAACAACCCGCTCCGCCCTAGCGGAACGCCGATCCAAACGGCAAGTGCAACGACTCAAACGAGCCGTAAAGACCCGAAGAGTTGGCCTCGACCAGATGTAGAATCGATGCAATGCTTGCATTGGTCCGTCAAGATGAATCCAGACTTAGACTGTCAAAGGCGCGCTCGGAGTATCGCTCGGCCGATACGAACATCGCTAAGGTGGGTGGCTCCGATGAACCCGTCACTGCTTAGCCTAGACACATAACAAAACGGACACATTTACGAGAATCGCTAGGCGATAACATCTTGCATGCTAATAAATAACTCAACGCACCTAGCTAAGGGAATAATCCCATCTTGCATGCTTGTTTAGAACATGGAAAAGAACTCGGCAAATATAGAAACTTTCGCCCGCGCTCTACGCTCGTGCTACGGCACAAGCTTACGTTCAAGTCCCGTACGCGTTTAACAATGAAACCATGAATGGATTACAACAATGAAATGGGAAGACTATCAACATAGTCGTTCCGAGTATAGTATAGCAACATCGAAAGGCTATGGGACCGATGGGTCGCCAAGGCGACTCCCGCACTGGGAGTTGCGTAATGCATGAATGAATGAATCAACGAATGAATAAATACGTGAAACATGAATGAACATACGAACAAGTGAAAGAATAAAATGATAGAAAGAATACATGAAAGATAAGACATGGAAGACGCTAGCGACAGGTGTGACGGGCACGTGCAACGGGGCTCGCTACCCGCGCTGTACGGACGCCAACCTGGTCGTTAACGCATTATGGCTAAGGGTTAGCCTACGGCTCGGAGATAGCCGCTAAGTTAAAATGACAAGACAATACGAAATGGTCGTGGACAAACGGCACAGGCGATGGGGGGGAATACCGTGGCCGTCGTGTGGAAGGATTCTGCGGCACGGGCGTTGGGGGGGTAAACCGTGGCCGGCCTAGGCAGAATCAATACGGGCTTACGGGCTGCTTGGGTGCGGGCTTGGGCACCAAGAGACGTAAGTAGCAGGGTATATTCGAGAGACTTAACGGGGTGTACCAGCCATCACCCTACGCTAAGTTGAGAATTGCCACAGGGGAATGTCCTAAATGGCTTGTAAAGCCAGCGACCCGTGCATGTAGATTAAGTGGACTATGCTGGTGGCAATCCACGTGCAAGTTCTTGCATTGAAATCAAAGTAGTCTAAGTTAAATGAACAAGTGTCTCCTGAACATGCCCGAAATGTAACACTCCTGAACATGCTTGCAAAGTAACATCCTGAACATGAACATGCTCGAAATGTAACATGCCTGAACATGCTTGAAATATACCACCCCGAGCATGCTTGAAATGTGCCTCCTGAACATGCTCGAAACGTAACACTAGAACATGCCCACGACGTGCTAGAACCCGAGACATGGACTCGCCAGTTACATTGAATGTTTACATAAATCACGTCATATTACTTCATGTTAATACTGACTAACTTGGTTTACTTTGGACAGGGAAGGCCGGATGGTAAGTATGGGTAAGTCGTGCATGCATTTTCCATGCGACACTTGAAATCAGTAACACGAGATAGGTCATGATATGTGCCATGAAATTGACCCTAAGGCAAGATTAGAAAGACAATGAATGATAGTCGGTGCACAAAAGTAAATGCAACGTGTTTGGTAATGATGGCGTTGTGGGCGAGCTAGCCTTCCCACCAGTGCATAACAATGTACTGATAACCCCACAGTCTGCTTGCAGGATACAGGAGACGCCGGCTGGTGCGGAGCCTCCATCGAACGTGTTAAGGCGCGGAGCCAACTCCGGGGCCTTGGGACGTTGCAGAAGCTGAAGCACCCTATACAGGACATAATGTATCGGAACATCGCCATGTATCATTCCATCTTGTAAGCCACTTGGCACGCCTTTTATGTTTCAGAGAGAGAGCTTGAGCGATTTGTAATATCGGCCTAGCGCCGCTTGTAACCTTCGTGAATATCAATAAAGAGATCAAATTTGCTTCTACTTGTGTTTATTTGCTTTCCGCTGCAATGGGGACACTCTGTGCGACTCTGTGGCCTAGCTAAATCGGTCGTTTCTGGACTTGGCCTTGCACGGGCGCAACCTAGGCCCGTGCGGCATCACGCCTTAGCGAGGACGATCGCTCCTACGGGAGCGGGGCGTGACAGATTGGTATCAGAGCACGGCTTTACGTCCTTGGACATCATTTCGATTCTCTCAGTTTTGAAAGCTCGGTTGGAAGAAAAGAAGTGTATGCTCTCTCTCCTTGTGCCTTGGGATGTTCCATACAATAAGTCTAATATTTTCAAAAGCTCGTACAAGTACTCGGTTGAACGGGATCAATAGGCGAAGGCCTTTGTGCCACTACGACGGACTTGATAGGCGAAGGCCTTTGTGCCAAACCACGACAGACTTGAGTCGAAGGAAAACTAAAATGCTGGAAGTTAGCAAACACAAGACTTGCCTGAATAACTTTACGCTAACAATGTCGAACGATGTTAAACTTGACTCGATAGAGAACATATGCTAAGTTAACATGTCGCGTGCGTGCCTGACTAGTCTTGCGTCGACCTAGCAAGTGAGCGTGCAAACTTGAATATAGTCCGTACGGGATGGTTAAGCGGTACAACTTAGTCCGCATGTCGCGCACCTCGACTCTTGGGTGCAATCGGGTTGCGAGCGATATCAAGTATCGTTCGATCGAGAACGGAAATACACTTTGAGTGTATATCGATAGGAATGCTATCGAGTTAACGCTTAGGCGCACTCGAAGGATCGATTTGGACCTTGAGGATTATTGCGAACGACTTGATGCGTCGCAACGGCGCGAACGACTACGCTAGCGATTCGTTGAACGAATCGATAAGACGTCTTAGCGCGTGGCGCAAACGTGATTAAGGATTAGACCGTATGGCTTGAACCCGAGTGGTGTATGTGATAGGTTCGGAGAAGAAAAAGAATGTGATTGAGGACTAGATCAGATGGCTCGAATCCGAGTGGTGTATGGACGTCTTGGAAATAGTTCGAGCGAAATCGAGGATTACGAGTATGTCGGCGAGGCGATGCGGTCGCGCAAAGCCTTAGAACGTGTCACGCTTAGTTGGCCGTGACTTTAAAAGTCCCGAACGAGATGTCGTTGGACAACTTGTGAATGGATAACGCATGTTAGAAAACGACTCGGAACGACAGAGGTAAATGAATGGTCTTGATCGAGGAAACTTAGAGCATCGCACGTACGATTTCGGATTGATACAAATGAAATATGACTTGAATCTTGAACAACGATCTTGAAATGAGCTCGAGGAATAGCAGATGAACTTGATCTTGAATATTAAATGAAATGGTGGAATATCCAACTCGGACAACGGCATCGTCGCATGACTCGAAATTGGTTGCAAAGGAAGATCGTCAGGTTACGCATATCGTCGATGGTATTGAGGCGTATCAAAGATCGATATGCGATAACTCGGGGGTACTCTGACTCGGCGAATGACGATCGTGCAAATGTCATTGTTTCGTTGGATTTCTTCGACGAAAACCCCAACGTCGACATTCTTGTCTTATGCGAGCGCAACTCCAGCCTCGCACATGCGTTGCACCGATAGGGCGATCACTCCGCGTGAGCGCTGGTATGGTGATTCATACAGCGGGGGTGATTGAACTAGCATGGCGTGGCAATTTGTGTGCTTCGACTTGTGGTTTGATGCGAAGTAGACTTGAGAATGATTCTGTGTGCTTGATGATTAAGCTTGAGGATTGCGTAGGTCCAATCCGCGTATCGAGAATGAGTGAGTCTGGACCCAAACAAGGGTTACGCCCCGATGAGAATGATTATTCCACGGGAGCGTTGCATGGTGATTCATGAACCACCGTGGATAATCGGACTCGCGTGAGATTGGGGCGCAACATATTGTCAAGTTAGATGAACTCGTGATCGAATACGTGAATTGGTTAGAATGGATATGTGAAGTGTGTCAATTTAGTGAATTGAATGGATTTGAATTCGTTGCAGTGTGCGACGAATACATTGATGCGAATAGGTGATCGTGCTCGATGTTTAGAAATCTGAGTGACGCAAGCTTGGGTAGAAAATCCCGTACTACCGACTTTGGTTTGACCCTAGGATTGGGGTCAGTGTGGGCATTATTGTTGGAGAACTATGATTCCAATCCTGACATTGACTTAGCCTCGAAAAGATGGCCTAGCAGGTAGGCGAGACGCCCTGTTTCATGAGTTATCAATCGAAGGATTGATCTTGAGGATTGGCATGGATGGGTAGTGTGAATCACGAATATAGGAATACCCCTCACGAGATTCGGCTGACATGCGCATATTCAGGGACGCTTGAGTATGTGCACGATGCGACTCGAGTGAGAATGACAAATTTTTAGATCATGCGGCTTGGCTGAATGCATGTATTCTGGGGACGCTTGGAATGCGTGCACGATCCAGCCAAGAGATACATTGAGTTCAAGCAAGACTTGAGGAATGGGAGAGTGTCAAAGATCTTGAAATTGCGTTAAGTAAAGGATCGATACTAGTACGAGCGTGGCTCGGAATCAAGAAACGTGTGAGCGGAGTGTGCGTGAACGACAACGAGATTGGCCCTAAACAAGTGAAGGATATGGAATCGATATCGTGCAAGTAAAAGTTGATATAACGAATTGAACCATTGGTAGGAAGATGTACTCGATGACAATACAATACGTGGTCTTGAATCGAACAAAAATTTCTTAGACATGGTCGACCCCGCTAAGTAGAAATCATACTGATTTCGTGGACACGAACGCTTGAGAAGCGAATCGGGTCATCTCGATGACCGAGATAAACGAAAGTGAGTTTGCCTTAGCCTACGAACCTCGTATTTGACGAGTTACAATGTGCCTCGTGTGAATATTTCTGTCCCGTGACACAGAGAAATAACAACCAAGACGAAGAAACACTTGAATTGAATAAGTACAATCAACTATAAAAGGAATGAAAGGCTATTCAATAAAATCGACCAAACGTATGCGACACGGAACTTAGAAAGATATCAAGTGTGGTTCGATTCTATCGAACGATAGAGCCGTTCGAAGAAATTGTCTAAGAAACACGACGACACGAGTTAAGAAATGATAGGATGTCCTGCACTCAAGAAGTCTCGAGGACGAGACTTATTTTGAGTGGTGTATTATGTAACAACCCGCTCCGCCCTAGCGGAACGCCGATCCAAACGGCAAGTGCAACGACTCAAACGAGCCGTAAAGACCCGAAGAGTTGGCCTCGACCAGATGTAGAATCGATGCAATGCTTGCATTGGCCCGTCAAGATGAATCCAGACTTAGACTGTCAAAGGCGCGCTCGGAGTATCGCTCGGCCGATGCGAACATCGCTAAGGTGGGTGGCTCCGATGAACCCGTCACTGCTTAGCCTAGACACATAACAAAACGGACACATTTACGAGAATCGCTAGGCGATAACATCTTGCATGCTAATAAATAACTCAACGCACCTAGCTAAGGGAATAATCCCATCTTGCATGCTTGTTTAGAACATGGAAAAGAACTCGGCAAATATAGAAACTTTCGCCCGCGCTCTACGCTCGTGCTACGGCACAAGCTTACGTTCAAGTTTCGTACGCGTTTAACAATGAAACCATGAATGGATTACAACAATGAAATGGGAAGACTATCAACATAGTCGTTCCGAGTATAGTATAGCAACATCGAAAGGCTATGGGACCGATGGGTCGCCAAGGCGACTCCCGCACTGGGAGTTGCGTAATGCGTGAATGAATGAATCAACGAATGAATAAATACGTGAAACATGAATGAACATACGAACAAGTGAAAGAATAAAATGAAAGAAAGAATACATGAAAGATAAGACATGGAAGACGCTAGCGACAGGTGTGACGGGCACGTGCAACGGGGCTCGCTACCCGCGCTGTACGGACGCCAACCTGGTCGTTAACGCATTATGGCTAAGGGTTAGCCTACGGCTCGGAGATAGCCGCTAAGTTAAAATGATAAGACAATACGAAATGGTCGTGGACAAACGGCACGGGCGATGGGGGGGAATACCGTGGCCGTCGTGTGGAAGGATTCTGCGGCACGGGCGTTGGGGGGGTAAACCGTGGCCGGCCTAGGCAGAATCAATACGGGCTTACGGGCTGCTTGGGTGCGGGCTTGGGCACCAAGAGACGTAAGTAGCAGGGTATATTCGAGAGACTTAACGGGGTGTACCAGCCATCACCCTACGCTAAGTTGAGAATTGCCACAGGGGAATGTCCTAAATGGCTTGTAAAGCCAGCGATCCGTGCATGTAGATTAAGTGGACTATGCTGGTGGCAATCCACGTGCAAGTTCTTGCATTGAAATCAAAGTAGTCTAAGTTAAATGAACAAGTGTCTCCTGAACATGCCCGAAATGTAACACTCCTGAACATGCTTGCAAAGTAACATCCTGAACATGAACATGCTCGAAATGTAACATGCCTGAACATGCTTGAAATATACCACCCCGAGCATGCTTGAAATGTGCCTCCTAAACATGCTCGAAACGTAACACTAGAACATGCCCACGACGTGCTAGAACCCGAGACATGGACTCGCCAGTTACATTGAATGTTTACATAAATCACGTCATATTACTTCATGTTAATGCTGACTAACTTGGTTTACTTTGGACAGGGAAGGCCGGATGGTAAGTATGGGTAAGTCGTGCATACATTTTCCATGCGACACTTGAAATCAGTAACACGAGATAGGTCATGATATGTGCCATAAAATTGACCCTAAGGCAAGATTAGAAAGACAATGAATGATAGTCGGTGCACAAAAGTAAATGCAACGTGTTTGGTAATGATGGCGTTGTGGGCGAGCTAGCCTTCCCACCAGTGCATAACAATGTACTGATAACCCCACAGTCTGCTTGCAGGATACAGGAGACGCCGGCTGGTGCGGAGCCTCCATCGAACGTGTTAAGGCGCGGAGCCAACTCCGGGGCCTTGGGACGTTGCAGAAGCTGAAGCACCCTATACAGGACATAATGTATCGGAACATCGCCATGTATCATTCCATCTTGTAAGCCACTTGGCACGCCTTTTATGTTTCAGAGAGAGAGCTTGAGCGATTTGTAATATCGGCCTAGCGCCGCTTGTAACCTTCGTGAATATCAATAAAGAGATCAAATTTGCTTCTACTTGTGTTTATTTGCTTTCCGCTGCAATGGGGACACTCTGTGCGACTCTGTGGCCTAGCTAAATCGGCCGTTTCTGGACTTGGCCTTGCACGGGCGCAACCTAGGCCCGTGCGGCATCACGCCTTAGCGAGGACGATCGCTCCTACGGGAGCGGGGCGTGACACTTTCTTACTTGATAAGTTTTTTTAAAAGGGAAAGTCAACACTACACTGTTTATAAAATCTCTTGATGACACAATTCTTTTAGTACAATATATTTTGATGATATTATTTTTGGGTCTACTAATGAGGGTCTATGCAAGAAATTTGTCAAGTGTATGCAGAATGAGTTTGAGATGAGCATGATGGAAGAGCTCTACTACTTCCTGGGATTGTAAATCAAACAACTCTCGCAAGGCGTCTTCATCAGTCAGTCGAAATATGTAAAGGACATACTGAAGAAGTTTGAGCTTGACAGCATCAAACCGATCAGCACCCCTATGGCTACTACCACAAAGCTGGAACCTGATAAAAGCGACATACCGGTCGATTAACGTAAGTATCGAGGTATGATTGGTAGTTTATTATATTTAACTGCTAGTCGTCCCGATATTATATTTAGTGTTTACTTATGTGCTAGATACCAAGCCAATCCTAAGGAATCACACATGACCGCAGTTAAGCGTATCTTTAGATACCTTAAAGGAACTATTACGGTAGGCTTGTGGTATCCCAAAACTACTTTCTTTAACTTAATCAGATATTCCGATACTGATTTTGCGGGATGCAAAGTCGACCGTAAGAGTACCATCGGTACTTGTCATTTGCTAGGAAAGGCGTTAGTCTCATGGTTTAGCAAGAAGCAGAACTCTGTCGTACTATCTACAACAGAAGCTGAATACATCGCAGCTGGTCGTTGTTGTGCACATATTCTGTGGATGAAACAAACCCTTGAAGACTACAACTCATGTTTCAAGCACATACCTATTTTCTGCGATAACACTAGTGCCATTAATCTGACAAAGTACCCAGTTTGTCACTTACGCACTAAACACATAGATATTAGACATCACTTTTTGCGTTATCATCAATAACAAGGCATGATTAATTTAGAATTCATAGACACTGAACATCAGCTAGCAGACTTCTTTACCAAACCACTGGCCGAAGCGCGCTTCAACTTTCTTTGTCCTGAGTTAGGAATTTTGGATAAAACGGTCATTAAATAAATTGGCCTGCATAAATAACGATTATGACATATATCTTTATGGTGACTTTGCTATGGGTACAAACCGAAAGGGTCCTTCTGACAACAAGGCGTAAAAGCCTAAGCGACACGGTGCACTAGTCTTCGGACTACCGCTAGCTGGGATCCAGCCCCTACAGCTACCCCATGGCAGTTTTATCGTAATGGTCGCTGTCTTAAATTATTATTTATTATATGGTTTAATTAGGTTTATGACTTCTTTTATTTCAAACTTTTAAATTCTATTCATTTTCCAACAAAACTTAGCCATTTTCAAAATTTCTAGTATTCTGTGCACATGGAGGCAGAGTTCGGGCCGAACTCTGTCCCACACAGAGTTCGAGCCAAAATTTGTGTCCATGTTCACAGAACCTTCTCTGCTTCTCAGCCACCTATTGTTTTGATCCGACGGTCCAGATTTAATTCGACTTGCTGCTTCCAAACTTCTTAAACCTGAGAGAAAACCCTCTCTCCTCACTTTGTTCTTCTTCCACCTTCCTCCAAACACAATTTTCTCAAATCCTAACCCTATAAACTCCACCTTTAGGGCTCTTTTTCTTTCCAAACTCAAGATCTAAAGCTTTTGGGGGGATCTCTTCCATTTTTTCTCATTTGTGTGAAGTATAATTTTATATTCTTCTCTATTTCATTTTCAAACTTTCAAATTCTCCATGGCTCCAAGACTCTTCGGTAGAGGCAAGAAAAGAAGGAGTGATGGTGCATCATCTTCTCATCCTCGACCTCCTCTTGCTCCTCCAATCCATCCTCTTTTTTAATCCACCACAACCACAAGACCCCAGCACATTCAATGAATAAATATTTATATCATTGGAGGGTTCAAATGAATGGTTTGTCAATTTTCGTTCACTGAGTGTGTATGCGGGTCATCCGATTAATTTTACTATTTTTTCGGCTTATGATTCATTGTTCCATGATCTTTGTTTAGATGAGTTAGTTAATACCTCATCTATAGTCTATTTAAATGCTATCCAAATTTTCTATTGCAACCTAATCTTTGAAAATACATGGATCTACTCTCGTGTCGTCGGTATCGACATTACTTTTGATGATTTTGAGCTTGCGGAATATCTTGAGATACCGGAACCCAATTCTTGGAAGAAACTTTTCGATGCCCGATAGTTTCAATTTTTCGATGGATCGTCACTTGAAAGCTTCAAGGATGACTTGTTTACTCCCAACACTCGTCCCCGCAAGCTACGGGCTAAATATCTTAACCCATATTTTTATGAACTTCATCGAAATATATTCGCCACGATCTTGTCCAAAGCGGGATCGATCGATGAAATATCTTATCTTGAGATCTCTGCTCCTTACCATCTCCACTTCTATGTCTCTTTTAACCTTCCACGCACGATGATGGACTGGATGATTCGTGCACGGACGAGACCCCAATCATTGGTCTATGTCCTGTATTTGTCGATGATCTTTCGTGCGTTCCATATTCTACTTGATGAGTGTCAGTTCCTTTCTGCCCTTGCCTATCTGTCTAAGGCACAACGGCTTCTAGCAGCTGTTGAGTCCCCTGCTGAGTCTGAGCACTCCGAGTCTGATGCTCATGCTGATCCTCCTGCTCTTGGCCAACCTGCGCCCGAGCCTCCTACTACCCTTGAGTCCATTCAGACTATGCTGTAAGATCGTTTCTGTTTGGAGGACGATCGTTGGACTCAGATGGATTATCGTACCACCTTACAGATGACGACCATCAGCAACACCCTGCATGACATCCAATACTCCCTGGCTACTCAACCTACGATGCCTTACCCCATGGTATGGGTCCCTTCTCGTGAAGGTTACCATATCGACAATACTTGGGTCATGAGGTATTTGGATCCGGATGCAGCGTTTGTTGCTCTTCGTCGCTCTGCCAGCGGCCCATCTGACTCTGCTGGACCTTTTCGTGCTCCGTGACGGCCGTGGTCCCTTTTATGATGCTGCTGATGCTTAGGATTTCTTTTGTTTATGCACTTTGTCATTTTTATTCCGTGGTTATATAGTTGAACTCTTTGCTTTGTACTACTTTATGCTTATATAGCTTCTATTTGGATTATTTGCTAGTTATCTCTTACTTTGGATTTGAGCCTTGGCTGTGTGATTGCATATTTTCTCCATGGTTATTTTTTATGGGGGAGCTTATATTTTATTTTGTTAAATGCCAAAGGGGGAGAATATGTGATATTTGCTTAACCATTTTGGATAAATACTTGTGCTATGTGCTATATTGTTTGGACTAGTACTTGTATCAGGACTTCTCTATTTACGGGAGAGCCGAAATGTCCATCTACGGGAGAGCTATATATGTGTCCAGGTATGAATGTTGCGACACGCAAATATCATAATTTTCTTAATTATCAAAATGAGGGAGATTGTTAACCCAAACTGGATCGCAGTCAACCTAATCTTGATTATTAACAAATTGATATTTGACATGATCCAACTCGACACATAAATCATCATCAAGCTACAAATCAGACGACTATCACATATCAAGTCAGACAATCATCATCGACGATTGCTCGACGAATACTGCTGGAACTTGTCATCGGAAGTCTGTATTTTTTACACTTTTATTGAGTCTAGGCTATTGTACGTTGAGTCGTACTGAGTACTCTATTCACCGCCCCTCTAGAGTTGCCTACACGTACTTCAAGACCGTTAGAGGCCGGCAGGATTGCTTCAGCCGCTTTCTATTCTGGAGTAGAAATATGAGCATATTACTATGGACTTCGTATTGGGATTGCCTCGATCCCAAGAAGGGAAATATGCCATATGGGTAATTGTAAATAGACTGACTAAGTCTGCCCACTTTATCCCCTTCAAGGTTGGTTTATCCACCGAGAAGTTAGCATCTCTTTATATGCAAAATATCTACATGATTCACGGAGTTTCAGTCAACATCGTATCAGACAGAGATAGCCGGTTCACCTTCCACTATTGGAAGATTTTGTAGGATAGCTTGTGGACTCAACTGAAGTTTAGCACCGCATATCATCTACATACTGATGGACAGTCAGAAAGGACTATCCAGACGCTGGAGGACATGCTGAGATCATGCGTCTTGGAGTTTGGAGGATCTTGGAAATATCACTTACACCTAGTCGAGTTCTCTTATAATAATAGCTACTAGGCCAGCATCTGCATAACACCATTTGAGGTATTATATGGACATCATTGTCGTACTCTACTAGCGTGGGACGATGTAGGAGATCGAGTCATATTAGGACCAGAAATGATCACGGATGCAGCGAAGAAAGTGAAGATGATCAGAGACACATTGAGGATTACACAGGACAACCAAAAGGACTGGGCAGAAAGTAGACGCCGATCACTGGAATTCAAGGCAGAAGAATGAGTCTTTGTCAATATCTCCCCTACCAGAGGCACTATCAGATTCGGCAGAGCTGGGAAGCTTAGTCCCAGGTATATTGGTCATTTTGAAGTGCTAAGCAGGATTGGAGAAGTAGCATACAGAATGGCTCTTCCACCTAACCTTGAGGGCATGCACAACGTCTTCCACGTATTGCAGCTGAGGCGTTCCATACTGGACCCGAGCCATATTTTGGATCACTCAGAACTGGAAATTAGGCCAAGCCTCACAGTGCCTGAGCAGCCGATAAGGATCTAGGATTGCAGAGAGAAGAAACTGCGAAACACCGTAATTCCACTAGTCAGAGTGGAGTGGCGTCATGGCTCTCAATGCGAGTCAACCTGGGAGCGAGAGGCTGATATGAGGAAGAAGTACACTCATCTGTTCTAGGTATGTTCTAAACCTCTCTTTTCTTTACTATTAGAAATTTTGAGGATAGAGTTTTCTAAGAAGGGAATGTTGTAAAACCCATAAAAATCAAAATTTATTGATAAATGGTTTTTTTTTTACAATAATTAATTGTTTGCTAAGTATTTATAGAATAGTTAGAGTTATTATTATTATTATTTTTTATTATTATTATTATTATTATTATTATTATTATTATTATTATTATTATTACAATATATATATATATATATATATATATATATATATATATATATATATGAAAAAAAGAATATATATATATATATATATATATATATATATATATATATATATATATATATATATATATATATATATATATATATATATATACAAAAAAATATATATATATATAGTCAAAAATAGGAAAAACAATTTTATTTTTTTTATAACAGATTAACTAATTATTGATTGTAAATATTTAGTTATTATTGATTGAATTAGCTAGATATCTTAGTATTATTTAGCTAGTTTAATTAAAGCCTTTATTTTGAGCCTAAGTCCAACAATTCCTTAGGCCCATTGACCAACCCAACCCAAAACCTATTCAAATTCACCCATTGAGAAACGGTTCCTAAACTCGCTCGTTAGATCCACATCTCTCGCCCATAACCTCCACGTAAATAATATTCTCTCACTCACGTATATTCTTTCAGAAACTCTCCTTCCCAACAGAAACCTGCCTGAACCTTCACAATCCATGTTTTACCTTCATAAAACCTCTTCTACCCCCACCTACATCCTCTTCCAAATCCAACCACAACACCCTGCTCCCCATCCCTCCCCGCTCCATCCAATACGTCTATTGAGGTGTTTCCGGTGCGTCGACCGATGACTGACCGACGCACTGACGCCTCGCGCGTCCGCCCGGCTCCCCCGCACATCCACCCAACTTATCCATGCATGCACCAAACCCTGCTCGCGTGCACTCTGCCCGTGTACGTCGTGTTCCGTCGTCTTTGCGTGATACCGAGGCCGAAGCTACACTTCGATTCTCCTTCGTCAGACTACCGGTAGGTTCTTTCTTTCATGAACATCTTTTCTAACTCTCAGAATAGGATTAGCCAGAACCTGTAGATTAGTTGGACCAAAGTTGATAGAATAAAGCTCTGTCGACTTTGGGTTAATTAGTGTTAACTAGTTAAGTATGATTAGTGATTAATTGTATTATTATTGTGTCAGTATAATTTAAAAAAATGGTTACGTGTTAATATGGATAAATTATTGAATTTGTTAATTAGGCCGTTAAATACCACTAATAAAAATGGTTTTCACAATAATTTGTGTTTTCAGAAAGAATTATTATTGGGGATAATTATTTAGTAATTTGTTAAATAAATATTGGTATTAAACGTTAGTTTTAATTAATAAATGTAGTCTTCATTAAAATAATATTTTAGAAGAAATATTAATTAGAGATAGTTTCTTGATAATTATTATTATTAAAAAATATTATATATGGAAGCGGATCAAAAGCCTCCCTTAGAAAACCCCCTAAGAAACTCCCTCACTCTAATCCGTAATTTAATGTTAATGTAATATTAATGTTAATATTAACATTAAATACTAAAATTAACTTTAAACTTAACATTAAATTAATATTAACATTAACATTAATATTAACATTAACATAACATTAATATATAAAATTAAAAAATTAATATTAACATTACCATTAATATTAAGATTAATATTAACATTAACATTAATATTAACATTAATATTACGAATTAGAGTGAGGGAGATTTTAGGGGGTTTTCTAAGGGGGGCTTTTGATCCGCTCCCTATATATATTATATATATATATATATATTATATATATATATATATATATATATATATATATATATATATATATATATATGTTGTAGTAAAATGTTAATTAATATGGTTTAATAAAATAATAGATTTAGGATTTTAGAATAACTGCGTAATTAAAGATTGTAACTATTTTGTTAATCATATCCTCAAAATAGTTGATATTGTTAAATAAACATATTTGGTAGATTAATAAATAAATGTTATTATAATTTTGTTACGGGTAAAATGGTTATTTTGTCACGTATAAATTAGAATTATTGTCACTTAGTAATTAGAACAAATAATTGATCGCTAGTTTTAATAATTGTTGGTGTTTATTAATGAAATGAAGTAGGACCAAGGCAAGTTTCATAACCAAAACTTGTATTTTAATTGATAATTAAATGTATTGCATCATTAGGATTATATACTGTATCCACACATTGACCCGGGATCCCTCTCGAATCCGGATGATTGATTGATTGACTTATTGACCCAAAAATTGGGGAGTAGTGTTAGTGCCTGTGACCAAAGCCCAGGTTACTATTATTGATTATCTCGCGCTAACCCCTATTACACAGGGGGTTGAGATACTGTATGATAGCATTAGGCATAATGCTAGTATGCATATTGACTCTTACAACCGGTCACAGGTAGCTACATTCTCAAAACTCTGCTGCATCATTACCGCTTTTTAGAGATTACTGCTTCTTTCATCTGTTATTATTTCAGAAAAAAATATATACATATTTTTAAAACTGCTTCTTGTATCTTTTAATTGTTTATTAAATACTAGAATTTGGATATATGTTTCTTTGCTCCGCTCC
Organism: Iris pallida; assembly: GCA_029216955.1. Taxonomy (NCBI): domain Eukaryota; kingdom Viridiplantae; phylum Streptophyta; class Magnoliopsida; order Asparagales; family Iridaceae; genus Iris; species Iris pallida. Next base: position 944,899 of record JANAVB010026600.1, read on the forward strand.
TGATGGGCGACCAACATTTTTCTAGGTGACTTTGATGATGATGAGCAGGGCCGGCCCTGAGATTTTGGTGGCCCATGGCGAAGAAAAAAAATGAGGCCCCTTAAATATAAATTACAAAAAACAAATTCTTCATTACCTAAATTTTCATTATCAAATTCAATTTGCACATTATTTTCATCACTTAAATTTTCATTTAATTGTTCACTATTTCCATGTGAACTTGAACTTTTTGACAAAAATTTATCCATAGCTCCTTTTTGGGACAATTTTAATTGTTCTATTTGCTTTAATTTTTTCCTTTTTCACATCCAGATAAATGTTTTCGTTTCATCATTTTATTAGAAAAAAATCAACAATAAACAAAAATAATAACGAAATAACGAAAATAAATAAAAATAAATAACTTAACAATAAAATTATAGAAAAGGATAACATCACCTGATTTTTCGAAATTAAAAATGAATGACAAGTATGAATTCTTCAATAATACAATTGCAACATGTGTCAGAACTCAGAGCATCAGAGCATGAATATTAGATGTTAAGATCAAGTATTTTAGAGTAAAATAAAATATATATATTATATCATATTTATACTAGCTAATTAAGAGGAGATAACAGTATCATTGTTATGTATTACTCCTATGTTTATGCCTTTTCAAATTCTAATGCCTTGAAAGTAGGCAAATATTAAGGAATAATTATTGCAATAAATTAATTTTAAGAGGATATAACGGTATCATTGTTATGTATTACTACTATGTTTATGCCTATTCAAATTCTAATGCCTTGAAAGTAGGCAATATTAAGGAATAATTATTGCAATAAATTAATTTTAAAAGGATAACGATATCATTTTATGTATTACTCGTATGTTTATGCCTCTTCAAATTCTAATGCCTTGAAAGTAGGCAAATATTAAGGAATAATTATTGCAATAAATTATTTCTAATGCCTCTTCAAATTCTAATGCCTTGAAAGTAGCAAATATTAAGGAATAATTATTGCAAAGCAAGTACTCCAAGTAGTAACTAGTAAACGGTCATATTAATATATTATGTGGCCTCTCTCGATCACTAAACGAGGGAATGCGGGAATGCGATGCGGTCTTATTAATATATTATGTGGCCTCTCTCGATGCGATCACTAAATGCGGTAACTAGTAACGGTCATATTAATATATTATGTGGCCTCTCTCGATCACTAAATGCGGGAATGCGATGCGGTATTATGTGTTTGGGCATATGATGGACCAAATTGTTAGTGGGTTGTTGGATTTATTAAATATATATATATATATATATATATATATTAATATATTTATATATTATTATATATATATATTGGAGGCCCTACCTTTACTTGGGGCCCTGGGCGTCGCCCTCCCTGGCCCATGCCCAGGGCCGGCCCGTTGATGAGGTGCTTTTTAGAATCTACTATAAACCAGATTGAGTTCTGAGGAGATAGTTGAACCAATCAGGAGTCCCAGGATCACTTGTAGCACTTGCATATTAATTTTCTTTGATTAAAGGTTGTAATAAAAGACTGGTTGTAATAATTTGAATATTACCTTAGTTGTGTGTTTGAATTCTCATATAGACATTTAGTTCTGGACTTAAATGGTTTCAATAATTGTTTTTTTAATTTTCGTATTTTAGACTATTGGGTTTGTGGTACTACTGAATGATACAGCTTACTGCCGCCGTCTCACAATAGTGCAGGCTGGACATGATCCGACTATACCCAAATCTTGAGATTGGGTTGTGATATAATCACTATGGCACAAGCTTTAATTGAGTGTTTGCAACTCTTACACAC